>CM076571.1:29818084-30418084 GCA_034641835.2 Pinus albicaulis | reverse complement strand
TCTCCTAAAGTGACTTTATAAAGTTATAAAGTGAAATCTAATTTAAAAGTGACTTTAAGTGATAAAGTTACTAAAGTCTAATTTTAAAGTGACTTTAATAAAGTCAATGTAAAATTAGAAAGGAAAAGTGACTTTGGAAATAAATGACTAAGTGGGCTTTATTAAAGTGGGGTGAATTAAAAAAATAGAAAGTGAGATTTAAATGAGCATTTAATCTCAACCCTAGATCTAAATCTATTTCAGCCATTGGATTTAGGGATTCCCCAAAAGTCACTTAGGGTTAGGTTAAAGGAGGAAAAGGAGGAAAAGGCCATTCATTCTTTCATGAGCAGATTGGGAGAAGGAGAGAAAGAGAGCTGGAAATTTTTCTGAGCAGTGAGAAGAAGGAGGGCAGCAGTGAAGAGATTTCAGCAAAGGTACAGCAACATTTATTGGCACACATACCGAGGCAGAAAATCCGTACAGCAAAGGAGAGGCAGAGTTTCCAAGTGAGGAGGCACAGAAATCGAGGAAGAGGGTACAATAGCAAGCACACACTCCAAGGCACAAAAATCAGGCACGTTTTTCGAGGAAGAGGGTGGCTGTCATTTCCGGCACAAAAACCTAAGAAGAGGACAGCAGCTACAACTCTTATTTTTGGCACGGATTTCGAGAGTGTTGTACGAAATCCTTACAGCAAAGTACGGCTGTTCCGACACGCTTCCCGATGTGGCCGTACAGCATTTAATGCTATCCTAAGGTGCTGTAAATTTTTTGTTTTCTGTTATTGCTGATTTGGCACAATTTCCGAGGCGGTGTGCAAGCACGGAAATCGAGATAAGTCTGTAAATTGGTTGCTGGAATTTTTTTTGAGTTTTTCCTATTTCACTGTAAAAGGCATTTTTCAGAAAATAAAAGAGAAGCTTTCAGACTGGTTTTCCCCAAGAGTTGTAGGGGGTTTTCCAGGGTCATGTTGACCAAAAATATCAGTGTTTAAATGTGTTGAATGGCTATTTTAAGCTTGCTAATTTTTATTTCTGCATTTTCTAGCATTCTGTAAATTTCCCAGAATTTGTGTTTTCAGCAAAAAATTATTTTTCTGTTGTTGAATGTAAGGATATGGGAAAGGGCATTTAACTAAAAGGAGAAATAAGGTGAAACTAAAAACCGGGGCGGGAAAGTCAAGAAATTTCTACATGGTCTTCCACACAAGTGATCACACCAAAAACAATCTTTTCAAAATTTAATTTTTCTCTCTTTTTTAATTTCTAGCCCTTTAAGGCAAGCCATTAGGCTAGGGCTAGGGCCGAATTCAACTAGGAGTGTGTTTCCCTTTGGGAGGGTTATTCATGTGGTTTGTGTCTCATTACTTCAAAATCAACACTTTCCGACAGTGAATTCCATTTTAGGAATGGCATCAGAAGCCCTATGTAGTTTCTCCCTAGGATAAACCTTAACCTAACCCTAGGCTTCATCTTGGGGCTTATTGAAGGCTTGTTGCTCCAATTATTGATCGCATCTATCTTATCAAGTATTTCCTTGGCCTTGTGTATCTTGAAATACCTTTCTCTTTGCCCATTCATAAAACCCTAGGTCACATATACCCTAGATAGGCCTTTTGGAGGGAACACTTTGCCTTGTCATTGCGTATTTGAGTTGTGTCTTTAAGCTGAGTTCCATTCCCGAGCCTATCCTTATCACCTCTAAGCTATAGACTTTGAATATCTATTAGGTGACCTATAAAGGGAAGCCCTGCTTGTGGTGAAAGTCCACAAAAGAGTGGGGGGGTGGGTTTTGGTGATAGTGGGCCTCCACCTCATAGTGTTTTCCTTTGGTTTGGCTCTTGTCTTGTGAGCCCTCTCACAAGACCTACTAGATTTTATTGGTTTTCTAGTGCAATCAAGACTAGTATAGTTTTTCACAATTGATAACTACTTCTAATGATATAATCAGTTTTTTTTCAACGTTCCAATCATTAAGCAGCTATACATGAAAAACCTCAACCATTCAATTTCATCAATAAAGCAGTAGAGATCACAGTAAACAGTAGAACAAGAGACAAGAGACACAAAAATTAGGCTCACAGCCAAGGCAAAACCCACAAGCGCAAAACCCAACCAATCTTTACTTATGAGAGAGAAATTTTGTTCATTCATAGTACATCAAAGAATATTCCAACAAGATTCCAAATCTAACCTCAATTTGTCCAAGTCAAAACTAGTCAACGAGGTAAGAGACATCAACTTTTAGTCAAAGTCTGATATCCAACCGTAGGGCCAAATTTTTGCCTATGGAAGCTCTAAACAATGGGGCCAAATTTTGGTCAAGTCCTCAGTCAAACGGTCCCTGCAATTCTCAGTCAAAGGAAAGAGAGTTGACTTGCAGTCAACAGTCGAGAACAGAGGCAAAATCTCAGTCAAGTCAAGTCAACGAACCTCTTGCAATCTATAGCCTCCAAGCATAGTCAAACGCAAGTCAAAAGTTAAAACAGCTAGAAAGAAGATGATCAAGGCCGGTCAGAAATGTATCCTTGACTCCTTTGCACATGTGATTAACCTTTGCAATTTTTAGATGAATGTGCGAGATGATAAGATTCCAAAATGAGCTCCAACGATGCCTTATTTATGTGTTTAAGGAAGTGCCTTTTCACACGTGAGCCGACCTATCCTTCTTGAGGCCAACTTGGTCAAAGTCAAAATTATGAATTGTCTCCATTATTTGTTAATGAAAATACCAACCATAGCTACCCAATTTTTCAACACTCCCTCTTAGCTAGGGAGGTACTTTTCATTCTCTTTTCAAGATCATCTTCCCGACCAATCCAAGGTCTCTCAGCACACAACCTAAGGAGGAGATCACAAATACAAGTTTCTCTCTCAGTCAAAGATCAATCTGTGAAAATTTCTGAGCACAAAAATCCTACTGCTAAATACTGATTTACTTCTCCTACTTGTTTTTATTATACACAAGTTATTTAACTGAAAATATTCAGAAAAACATCAAAGTAAACACAACTAGAGGCCTACACAAATACAAATCATTTATTGAACATCACGCACATATGACAAAGGACACACAGATTTTTCGGACAAATGTCCCCGGAAAAACCCAATGCAGGAAAACCGGGGCAGCGAATCTGAGGGTTTATTATTATTAAGCAGCAGTATTCTGAGTACATCTAGGGTGCCATAATCCAGCTCACCCAACAAAGAAAACCTCGACAACAAAGAAAAAAGTGAGTTTTACCTCACTCCCGCAAGACCCGGCTGATCCGGATCAGCGATTGGTGAAACCCCAACTAGCTCTGCACAGTCTCTACGTTGCCACTGCGTAAGGTTGCATGGCCTGACAGAGGGATTGCGTCACCCTTGCTCTGCGCTGATCAGCTTCTCCCGGAGTCTGGATTCAGCCCTGTTGGCTTAGAAACCCCAGTATCCAGCTGAATTTCGGACTTTCCTTGGAGGCTCTGCGCTACCCCTGCATGAGCCCTGCGTGGGCCTGCGTCACCCTCTCTAGGGACTGCGTCACACCCTCTGATGGTTGCGCTGCCTCCATTGCGTCACACCCTCTGATGGTTGTGTTGCCTCCATTGTGTCTCTGTTGCCCTTGCTCTGCGTTGTACTCTTGGTCCTCCTGACCAATCACTGCATCCGCCCCTCACTACTTCTCTGAATCACTTAGATCTAATCTTAGTTTGAGCACTGCTCCGTCAAAAGAATTCAATCTCTTAAACTCACTGTGTGTGTTCTCCAACTGATCCCAAGCCCTTCCTTTATACTTTTCTCGTTGACACATCAACGGTCGTGATCTAATCTCTAATCAATGGCTAAGATTAAAAGAAGTTTGATCCATGTCACTTAGAATGTTCTCATCACATGCATAAATTAATTCACTTTAATTTTTTAATTTCCTAAGCTATACTTAGGGTCCCCATTAAAAAATTTAATCATTTGAATAACTTCTACACCAGATGGAATTTCTCCAAACGCTTTATGGGTCTTGGAGATCTCATGTGTTCCAACCCCTCCACAAAGTTTCAAAGCTATAGCACATACGATGCTACCCTAGAATCTCAACACTCCCTCTTCGCGAGGAGTGTGCTCTAGCAATACTTCCCCACTGAAGCATCAACCTGATCTCTGGCATCGGTCTCTGTGCTGAGGCTTGGCTTGCTGCCCTCCATCCACTACGTTGTTGCTCTCTGTACTGTTGCCCATGTCGCTGCCACATCTGCACTGGAGCTCCCTCTCAAATTGCTGCATCATGTTGCCTATAGCATTTCCACTGCTAACTGTTACACTGCAACTCAGTTGATGAGAAGTAAGCAACTGAAGGACCATCATCCAATCACTGACAAACAAGTCAGTCGGGCTACATCTCATCACTGAAGCACCCTCTGTTGTTGCTTTGTGTTTTCTATCTAAAGCACTACGTTGTTTGTTGCTCTGCACTGTGTAAGCATTGCCTCTGCGCTGTTGAAATGCTATCAGCCTCTGCACTGTTGCTTCCACGTCGCTGCAGCCTCTCCTCTGCATTGCTCCAGACTTCAACATCCCAGCTCTGCCTCTGCTTCTCCATGATCTTCTACACCCACTGACTCCAATCATCCTGCTACTGTCTTAAGGCTCCCATAGCTCGTATGTGATCCAAGAGTTTGGGCACCTCAAGGATCCCGCCAACACCATCCGTAGCTTCTCTACAAATCGATATCGCCCCACCTCTTCTCTCGAGGCACATGAGCACTCATGGCCACATCATCCTCACTACCACTTCGTTGTTGTTGCCTTGGAATCTGAAGCTTCCTTGTCCTTCCTCTTAGGACAAGTATTGGCAAAGTGTCCAAGTTCGCCACATCTGAAGCATCGAACCTTTGATAGGTCCTTCTTCTTCTTCCCTTGCTGTCGTTGTCTCTTAGATCCTAGGGCCGCATCTTCCTCCTCCTCCTTCACCTTGATACCTCCGCTACTGAATTCCCTCTTGGTCACCCTCCAGATCTCCTCCTAACGAAGGATCACCCACATGTCACCCCAATTTGGGAGTTTTGCTCTGCCCAATATGCTTTGGACAAAGGTCTCAGACTCATCGATGATTGCATTCAGGGCAGTCCTTACCATGAGCCCATCATCCGGAGTTGCCCCCATGGCAATCAACTAATCCCGGATAGTCTGCATTCTGAAGAGGAAGGGATTGATCTCCTCTCCTTTATGCATTTGGAACATCCTCATCTAGTTCTCTAGAAGCATCTTCTGTTGGACGGAGCTTCCTTGATACAGTGTGGTCAGAGTTGTCCATACCTCATTTGTCGTCTTCTTCTCGACAATGTGTGGGACCATGTGATCCTTCACTCCATCCATGATCAAGTGCTTAGCCCGCGCCTGATTTTCTTTCAAATTCTTCAGAGCATCTGCATCGGTCGGCACAACTAGGACATTTTCCACGTGGTCTTTGATACCTTACTCCTCCAGGACTGTCAGGATTCTGGCTTTCCAAATCGCAAAGTTGGACACACCGTCCAACCTATCTTGATCTCTCAATCCATACGGGGCCATCTCTGCTCAAACGGTCAAAACATGTACTCTTCTCCCTTCTGCGCTGCACTCAAGAGAAGACCGGATCTGGGTTTGTTGACCTTCTAGAGAAACTGCACCCTCTGACAACTGATTTCCCTCCCAAAAATCTTCTGCCAAATTAGCCCTCTACGATCACCCCCCTGATCGAATCGCAGACTTCTTGGCAAAAGTCTACAGAGGGATTGTTTCCCCTCACTTTGTCACCTTTGCTAGGCAATGTTTTGCACCGACAGAACGGATGCCTCACCAACAACTTCTGAAGATTGGAAGCTGCACTTCCAGCCCTGGCAATCTGCACAGCGTCACTCCCTCTTGGACTGTGTCACCCTCCTGGAACTGCGTCAACCTCTGCATGAGCAGACTGGCTCTACGTCACTCTCTTGGTGCTGCGTCAGCCGTTGCGTGAGCAGACTAGCTCCATGTCACCTTTCTGGAGCTGCATCAGCCTGTACGTGAGCAGACTAACTCTATGTCACCCTTGCAGGGTCTATGTTGTCCCTCTAGTGCTGCCCTGCCTTCTCCTGGATCTATGCTGCTTTGGTTGCCCTTCCTGCAGCAAAAATCTTTAGCCCCTTTGCTGATGGTTCAGCTTAATCTGTAATGCTCTGATACCATGTGAAAATTTCTGAGCAGAGAAATCCTACTGCTAAATATTGATTTACTTCTCCTACTTGTTTTTATTATACACTAGTTATTTAACTGAAAATATTCAGAAAAAAACATCAAAGTAGACTTCTTCTTAAGAGCATCATGCAACCATATAGAAGACTTTACCAAGCACATTAATGATTAACTCTTCCTTCATGATTCCTGTAGATGTGGTTGCTCTAGGGAAGAATAACTTCAAATATGCATACCTTTGCTTTCATATAATCATCTAGCCATCCTTTGAATGAACTTACTTCTTATACTTGTTAAGATAGGTTTTATTTTCCAAGAAGAGAAAGACTTTTATTATGTCTTTCATACTTGACCATCTGGATTCATTCATCCTTCAAGAGTATTGTTTCCATAATAGATGGAATAAATACCAGCCATAATGTTGCTTCCAAGAATCTTCCATGATGATGATCCTTATATGATCCTTGATGATCTTTTTGTGAAAATTCGGAAATTCTGAATCCTTCTGCAACAACTGATAATATTTCTTCTATTTGTTAATTTACTGAAACAATTTATTTGCAAATTATCTGCGGCAAATATCGAAATACATACACTGCAGTCTTCACAAATCAATTACTGTGAAAATGTAAGGAAAATACTAGCACAATAATAAACAAAATGATAGTTATTTATAGACAATAGTCCCCGGAAAAGCACAATGTGAGAAAATCGGTGCAGCAACCGAGGGTTTCTTTTATTAATCTTTAGCAAAATCTCATGTACAATATATAGATAGAAGAATAGAAGAAGAATCTTTGAGAGAAATTTACAAACAAATTTCTCATGTTGCATAGTGAATTTCTGACCCCTGAGAGGACTTGTTGCCCTCACGCTAGCCCCACTGGGTCACCCTCTGCGCAATGCCTGCGTCATTGCCTTTGCGCTGGTGATCTGTGTCCCTCTTTTGCACTGCCTCTTCCTGTAGTTTCCAACACTCTCCACTGTTGTTGATACCCTCTCTCTCTCACATGCAACTCACCCTTTGATTCGATTTTCTCTTGCCGAGCTTCAACCAATGAGAAAATCAATTTACTTGGGCAACTAAGTATGTGCCTGGTGTGTCTTCCAAGTGCTCATCGAGTTCTTGCTTATAATCTTCTCGTTGAACTTTCAATGGCCCAGATTAGATCCTAATCAATGGCTCAGATCATCTTGACTCTATCTCTGCCTTTTCTGGAAGATTCACACCCAGTTTAATTAATACCCTTTAATTATTTTAATTTCCTAAGTTTAGACTTAAGCATCCATTAAAAATAATTAATAATTTTAATTAAACTGTCTCCAGGTTGAATTTCCCAAAACAGTGTCTGGGTTTTGTGAAATGCATATGTCCTAGCCTCCCTGCAAAATCTTGAGGCTAGAGCACATCCGATGCTTCCAAAAATCAGCACTCCCTCTTAGCGAGGAATGTGCTCTAGTAATGCAACCTACTGAAGCATCACCCTGACTCTGTATCATCTCCCTTTGCGCTGCTGATGTCTAACGCCACTGCCCACCAACTACTGCGCAGATGCTACATCTTTGCTACTGTTGATCCTGCATACTGCCACCAACTACTACATCTTGTGAAAATTTCAATCCAGAAAATATTTCTGTAATCATAGATTTATTTCTCCTACTTATTTCCAATAAGTTATTTACAGAATTGTTCCAGTAAATTTCGAAATAAATACTATTGCAGCATTCAGTCAAGTATATGCAGAGAAAAGAACAGTAAGAAATACAAGCATAAGAATCAATCACATATGCACACTTATTTTTGGACAATTGTTCCCGAAAAAACCCAATGCGGGAAAACCGGTGCAGCAGATGAGGGTTTATATATTATTCTTCAGCAATCAAATTCTTTACAAGGAGAAGACTGGCAAACTTCTTTAGAAAACACCTTAGATAAATTCTCCCGAACCCTCTGGAGAATTTCTAACACTCGAAAGACCCATAGCTTCCATCTACGTCCCTCTGCGTCTCTCTCTGCGCAGTGCCTGCGTCACACTGCATCACTCTACGTGGGCTCTCAGCGCTAGCTTCTCTGGCCTTCTGCGTCCTTCTCTCCTCGACCTTTGTCACTGCTGACTCCCTATGCTTCTTCTGCTCTACAACTCCACCCTGCAACTCTCCCTCTGAAATTGAGTTCTATTCATTCAGAATCGACTTCCTTCGGGTTACTGAGTGTATGCCCGGCTTGCTTTCCAAATGACCCCCAAGCCTTCTTTTATAATCTTCTCATTAATGAATCAACGGCCCAGATTATAAGTCTAATCAATGGCCAAGATTAAAACTTGACTTGATCTTCGTTCTGTAGAAGATTCAACTATGTTTTATTAATACCCATTAATTATTTAATTTCCCTAAGTTTAGACTTAGGGTCTCCATTAAAATAATTAATTATTTTAATAAAACATAAACTGAGTGGAATTTCCACAAACGGTTTTTGGGTTCTTTGAAATACTGATGTCCAAGCCTCCTTACAAATTTTGAGACTTGGAACACTTTCCGATGCTACAAAAATCAACACTCCCTCTTAGCAAAGAAAGTGTTCTAGCAAAATGCATGTTGCATGCTGCTCTGTCTTGAAGCATCCTCTGCGTTGTCGATGCCTAGTTATTGCCCCCTCATTTGCTGCGTTGTTGTCTTTTTAACTGCTGTCCATGACACTGTCACTGACACTGCATCATCTGTATTGTAGCTCCCTCTGAATCCTGAGGCTATCCATTCCTGCTACTGAAATGGATTCTTGATCATCCCCATCTTTTCTCTGAAATAGACAAACTTAGTCTTCCCCAGAGCTTTCGTGAGCGTATCTGCCACATGTTCTCCTGTAGGAGTGTACTCCAATTGTACAACTCCCCTTTGGACACAGTTTCTGATGAAATGACACCTAATGTCAATGTGCTTCAACCGATCATGAAACACAGGATTCTCAGAGAGCTTGATGCAACTCTGATTATCACATAGAATGTTAGTCGCATCCATCTTCTTCATGAGTAAGTTCACAAGCAATTTCCGAAGCCATATGGCCTCACATGAAGTCGTGCTCGCTGCCATATATTCAGCTTCTCTGGAGCTCAGAGCCACAAATTCTTGTTTTCTGCCGCACCAGGAGGTCATTCCTGATCCAACACTGAAACAGTACCCACTGGTACTTTACCGATCTACTGGGCTCCCAACCCAATCTGCGTCAGTGAACCCACTCAACCTGATGTCATTGCCTTTGATGTATTTCAGTCCAAGTTTGACTGTTCCTTGTAGATATCTGAGAACATGTTTAATTGCTGCCCAATGAGCCCTCCTTGGTTCTACCATGAACTGACTGAGAGTATTGACAGCGTAACAGATGTTTGGTCTCGTGTTTACCAAATACATCACAGAACCTATGAGTTGCCTATACAAAGTAGGATTAGCCTCATCAACTTCGGACGTGTCAATTTTCTTAAAGTTGGTAATCATTGGAATAGCCATGGGTCTACAGTCCTCCACCTGAAATCTTTTCAGAACTTCTGTAGTATATCTTCCTTAACCAAGGAAGATCTCACCCTTCTGCTGCCAAACTTCCAACCCCAGAAAATAATGCATCAGCCCTAGATCCTTCATATCAAATTCTGCAACTAAATTCTCCTTGCAGTCCTTGATGAGCCTAGATGATCCTGTTAGAAATAGATCATTTACATACAGCACTAGTATCAGAGGCTCATCCCCTACTCTTACATGGTAGATATTGGGATCTGCGTCACTCTTGACAAATCCCATTTTCTGCAATTAGTTGTCAGTTTGACCATACCAAACTCTAGGGGCTTGCTTCAGTCCATACAAGGTCCTCTTGCGCCTGCACACGAGTTTTTTGCTCATGCATCTCAAAGCCCTCTAGTTGTTCAATATATACTTCTTCTTCTATCACCCAATTCAGGAACGCAGTCTTGACATCCATCTGGTGAATCTCCCATCCCATCTGAGCAGCAAGGAATATCATGGATCTAATAGAAGTATATCAGGCTACCGGGGCGAAGGTCTCTTCATAATCTATCCCTTCCTTCTGAGTGTATCCCTTTGTACAAATTTACAGGATAAGTTCCTTAGATCAAACACCAAAGGTCACCACTCACAAAAAGATCACAAATCAGTACACCAGTATATCACGTAATTAAAACCCTCGAAGAGGGAAACAGTCCACGGCCAGAACCAACGCAGCCACTTCAAGCAATTTATTAATATAAAAAGAAATTTTACATATGTTTCCCTCATAAACGGTCCGGTCTATGCTCTTTAAATAGAGATCATGGACGAATCGGGTGTTAAGCTACAGATCAAGTGTCGTTAATACTGAGTAGAGAGTGAACCGTCGGATCACTACAAATCGTGACCGTCGGATTATAAGTTACAAATGTACATAGTAAAGACACACACTCTACCTAACTCTACACTAGACCAAGTTATACTTAACTATTTCCTATGTGTCAGAATATCCTAACATCCCCCCTTAAGAACAACTTGGTATAGGATTGAAGAATTTACAAAGGTGACACAAAAGGAGCCTATATCCTCTGTGTCAAAATATCCTAACATCCCCCCTTGAGAACAACTTGGGATAGGATTGAAGGATTTACAAAAGTGACACAATAAGAGAAGGGAGGAGGCATTAGAGCCTATCCCCCCTTAATGATAACTTTCCTGAACTCCAAGCATGGATCGAAGTTTGGTAAACTTCACTTCTGTGAGAGCCTTTGTAAAGATATCGGCAACTTGATCATTGGTTGAACAATACTGTACTTCAAGAACACGATCATGAATGAGCTTTCCGATGAAGTGTATATGACGCTCAAGGTGTTTCATACGCTGGTGCTGAACTGGATCTTTGCAAAGCTGAATGGCACTTTGATTATCACACCAAAGTGTAGTTGGATGTTGCTGATGAAGACCAAATTCAGATAGGATCTGACGAAGCCACATGGCTTCCTTACTTGCTTCAGCGGCACCACGATACTCTGCTTCTGCCGAAGAAAGAGAGATGGCACTTTGTTTCTTACAAGACCAAGTAATAGGTCCTGAACCAAGAGTGAATACATATCCTGCAGTAGACTTTCGATCATCATGGTCACCAGCCCAATCAGAATCAGTGAAACCAATCAACAATGGAGATGCTCCTGCACTGTAATGAATCCTGAACTGAACTGTACCTCGAATATAACGAAGTATTCTTTTCGCTGCTTTCCAGTGACTTTCATGAGGTTGGTGCATAAACCGAGCGACAAGACCAACGACAAAGGAAAGGTCAGGACAGGTATGGATTAGATACCGAAGTTTACCAACAAGTTGACGATATATGGTAGCATCAACTTCAGGGGTAGTGCAAGTGACTGAAAGCTTGACTCCAGACTGAAAGGGAGAAGAGTCTGGCTTACATTCTTCCATGTGAAAGTGGTGTAGAAGATCACAGGCATACTTGGCCTGAGAGAGGGTAATGCCTTCCTTGGATTGCAAGACTTGAAGACCAAGGAAATAATGCAAGTGTCCTAATTTTGTCATTTCAAACTTCTTTTTGAGGCTAGACTTCACATGGTTTATATGGTTTGGATCACTACCAGTAAGGATAAGATCATCAACATAAAGAACAAGGATGGTGAAGGACTTACCCACTTTCTTGGTGTAGACAGTGTTGTCAGAATGACACCTAGAAAAGCCATTATCTAATAGAAATCTATCCATTTTGGCATACCAAGCCTGAGGAGCGTGTTTGAGACCATAGAGAGACTTCCTAAGGTGACAAAGAAGGTTAGAGTCGTTTTGGATAAAGCTAGGGGGTTGTTCCATGTAGATTTCTTCATGCAAATCTCCATGTAAGAAGGCGGAATTAACATCCATCTGATGGACTTCCCATTTAAAGGAGGCGGCAAGGGAAAGAATTAGGCGGATAGAATTCATTTTGGCAACAAGGGAGAAGGTTTCAGAATCGTCAATGCCTTCAACTTGTGAAAATCCTTTAGCAACAAGACAAGCTTTATGTCTATCCACTTTTCCATCTGGTCCAAACTTTGTTTTGTAAGCCCATCTGCATCTGACAAGTTTTCTTCCTTTTGGAAGAGGAACAAGATCCCAAGTATCATTTGCCAATAAGGAACAATATTCTTCATTCATAGCTTCATCCCAATCTGGATGACAGGAAGCTTCTTCAAACGTGTCTTGATCAGGATTTTCTGGAACTTGAGCCAATAAGGAAGAGGCTCTTTTGAACTGAGAACGTGTACGTCGTCGATCTGCAGGGTCGCCTACAAGAGAACTTGCTGCATCCCGAGTAGAGCGGACCCATCTTGGAAGCTATGGAGCGGAAGGAATATCTTCAAGAGGTGGAGGAGGATTGTCATCCTCGCTATCATCATCTGAACTAGAAGGAATGCTATCAAAAATAGAAGAGATAGAGAGAGGTGGCACATATGTCGATTCAGGCTAGCAGGCCAAAGGTGGCACACCCGCCGAGCTATGCTCGCAGGCCAATATATTTTCATCAAATTTTACATCTCTTCTAATGATTATATTTTTGGATTTTGGTTGAAGAGATCTATATCCTTTGACATATTCAGAATATCCAACAAAAATGCATTTTTCACTCTTAGGTTCTAAGGCTTTATGTTTCGCATCTGGAATATGGGCCCAAGCATCACTTCCAAAAACACGAAAGTGACTTACATCTGGTTTGATTGAGCTCCAGGCTTCTTCTAGAGTTACATTCCTTAAAACCTTAGTAGGAGTGCGATTTACTATGTAATTTGCACAATTAATTGCTTCCACCCAAAAATTGAGACTAAATCCTTTAGATTGAAGCATACAATTAGCCATTTCTTTTAAGGTGCGATTCTTCCTTTCAGTTACACCATTTTGTTGTGGAGTATATGGATTAGTGTGTTGCAATTGAATGCCATGCTCAATGCAAAAGTTGATAAATTTGTTGTGAACATATTCTCCTCCATTGTCTGATCTTAACTTAAGAATTTGATATCCAGATTGTTTCTCAACAAAGGCCTTAAAGGCCAAGAACATGTTAAAAACTTCACTCGTGAGTTTTAAGAAGTATACCCAAGTGCATCTAGAAAAATCATGAATGGAAGTTAAGAAGTACTTGCAAGCAGAGAAAGAAACAACAGGAAGTGGACCACATAAATCACTGTGCACAAGCTGCAAAGAGGCTGAAGCATGCCAAGGGGCACATTTGTCAAAACTATCCCGATGATGTTTTCCGAGTATACATCCGTAGCAAACACCATCTCGGCAAGATACCATAGGAACACCTGTCACCATATTTTCTTTACATAGAGTTTGAAGAGAGCGATAGTTTAAGTGACCAAATCGTTCATGCCAAAGTTTGCTCACTTCATCATTATGAGCAACAAAAACAGAGGGAAGACATGATGACCCAAACTTGTCAAATTTATACAACCTTGTCGAATCATCAACAATGCCAGTAGCTAAAATATGTCTAGGATCTTTGAGATCCTTGATAACAACATCATGGGGTGAGAATTCTACTATTTTCCCTTCACCTGAATGAGTTATCTGATAAACAAATAGAAGGTTGCATGACAAGGTAGGAACACATAGTACATCATTAAACTGACCATTATTTAGATGAATGGTTCCAGATCCTACAACACTAAGAGATCTATCATCACCAACATAAATATGTTTGGTGTTACAATCATTTAAAGAAGAAAACATGGCTTTATTTTTGGCCATGTGGTAAGAAGCTCTAGAATCAATGAGCCACTCATGAGAATGAGAAGAAGAAGATACATTTAATGCATAACCAGATGCTTGACAACCACAAGCAGAAAGTGCCATTCCTGAAGATGAAGTTGAAGAGGTCTCCAAATTGATGTGGTGCTTCTTCATTGTTGCTTCCTAGGCTTCTATCTTCTTAAAACATTTGGACTCTACATGGCCATCACGATTACAAAAGTTGCAATGTCTATCTGTTTTCTTCCCTTTGTTTTTAGTTGCCTTCTCAGTTTGGTGAGTTGCTTTTTCAGTTTGCGGCTGGAATTTCTTAGGACCCTTGTTTGGTTTAAGACCATACTTTTTAGAATACTGCTTCTTGGGATTCTTTTGAAATGGTTGTTGTTGGGCTGCTAAGGCTTTCTTAGAAGCGTTTCCAAAAGTGATAAGACCAACGTGTAAGAGTTTTTCTTGTTCTCTTATCAAAGAATCGCAAAAGGCATCAAAAGAGGGGTTCTTGTAGGCTGTTCCTTGAGAAATGATGACTTCTCTAGTGGAATGGAAGGTGGAAACAAATACATAGTATGCAGGGCCAAGCTTAGCAAGAATGGAATAGATGAGGCTACCATCTTCCTTTTTGACCTTACAACCTTCTAAAAGAAATCTAAGGGTCTTGAATTTGGACAAAAAATCTTCAATAGAGGAAAAAATATTGGGGTCCAAAGTAAGCAACTCATTTTCAAGCTGGTGGGCCCTGATTTGATTTTGAATGCCAAAAACACTATTTAGCTTTTTTAGGGCTTCATCAGGGGTGTCAATTTCAAGGATATGAAATTGAAGATCTTGCGTGATGGACATACCTATCAACCCTCGTGCTTGATCTTGTTTATTTTCCCATTTAGTGGCTCTATCTCCATCGGTAGGTTTAGTTTCTTGTCATGTGGCTATTCTATAAAGCCCTTTACTTCTAAGTAAATCTACCATGTGAGGTAGCCATTGGAAATAATTGGTGTTGTTAAGAATAACCGGGCATACACTTCCCATTTAAAAAAAAAACTAACTGCTTCAATGGGAAGTTCTCGAAAAATTAGGCTAATTCAAAAATAACGGCTCGAAAAATGGCTTCCGAATGAAGAAGTTATGCCTTTTTGAAAAAAATGGTTGTAGATGCCGAATAGTTACAAGAATGGTTTGAAGTTTGATGATGAAGTTCAACTTTAAAAAAAAAAATCTCCCCCCCTTTAACAAAAAGCTTTTTACAAAAGAAGCTTGAGAAAGATACTTGAAGTTTTGAACCCAAGACCTCTATTCTGATAAACTAACTTCATACCAAGAGAGCTAGTAAAAGGATTCTATAATTGTTGAAAGGAAGGAAGGTGGTTTTTCTTTTTTTCTCTTCAATGTGCATGCTTTTTCCTGCAAAAAAACCACAAAATCCGAGCACAAAAAAAAACGAAATGCAAGCCTTACGCCAAAATGTTAGATTTTCGGTTAGCCTTACCAGCAACTATCATTTTTCTGCTATTTTTTATTTCCCGAGATCGCAGAAAGACCCCGCGGGAAAGAGCATATGTAGCAAAAAAAAAAAATCCCTTCTTCCTGTTTTTGATTTGCCGAGATCGCATACAGCACAAAGCAAAGAGCATACACAGAGAAGAGCGTATAGATCCGGCAAATAAATAAAAACTATAACCTGAAAAAAAAACAGAGGGAACCGAAACAAGCAGAATTATTAACAAATATAACTGCAAAAGAGATATTTTATACCTCCAGATCTAAACTGACATAACTTGGGCAACCGGAAACCTTTTTGCATGAAACGAAAGGGGTTCCTCACTGTAACAGATGCTCCGAACATAACAGACCAGTTCTCCAGGCCCTAAAAAGTTCTGAAATAGTAGATCTAGAAAATGGAAGTCGCATATAGTCAAACCGGCATCGGATTTGGATCAACAACGGATGCGGCCCCCAAAATGTCTCTAATACCATGTAGGAATTTACAAGGTAAGTTTCTTAGATCAAACACCAAAGGTCACCGCTCACAAATAGATCACAAATGAATACACCAGTTTATCACGTGGTTAAAACCCTCGAAGAGGGAAACAGTCCACGGCCTGAGCCAACGCGGCCACTTCAGGCAATTTATTAATATAAAAAGAAAGTTTACATATGTTTCTCTCATAAACGGTTACCGGACAAATGACCCTCCATGCTCTTTAAATAGAGATCATGGACCAATCGGGTGTTAAGCCACGGATCAAGTGTCGTTAATACCGAGGAGAGAGTGAACCGTCAGATCACTATAAATCGTGACCGTCGGATTATAAGTTACAAATGTACATAGTAAAGAAACACACTTTACCTAACTCTACACTAAAGCAACTTATACTTAACTATTTCCTATGTGTCGGAATATCCTAACACCCTTAGCCACAAACCTGGCTTTAAATTTCTCGATGCTACCATCTACAACATATTTGATCTCGTAGATCCATCTCGAACCTACAACTGATTTTTCCTAAGGCCTGGGAACCACTTCCTAGACATCATTCGTCATGATGGAGCTGTATTCCTCCACAATCACATCGACCCATACCTAGTGCTCAGTTGCCTCCCGAAAACTAGAGGGTTCCCCAACCTGCGCTGCCAAGCTTGGTACCTTTCAGGTTGTTTGTGTTGCCTCTTCTCATTTTTGGGGGCTCCGACAAACTCTTTTCCGTCCCTCAGAATTTGTCATAATTCCCTGCTCGTCCTACCACTAGTAGTGGGTGGATCCACCTGGTCTCCTTCCTGCAAGTCCTTGGGAGATGTATCCCTTGGATCCCCATTCCAAGGAGAGGCACTTGTATTACCCTCCGCAGGTCGTTGTGGTTGGACCAGTGGATCCTCCTCGGACTGCGTAGCAATAGGCATCTCCCGGGACTTTTTGAAGGCCCTTTCCTCCATGAACTTCACATCCCGTTGTACTACAATCTTCCTGCTCTCAGGAATGTAAAATACGGTAAGCCTTTACGTTCTCACTATATCCCACCAGATATCCCTTTTCTGCAGTCTTATCCAGTTTGTGGTTGGACCAACGGATCCTCCTCAGACTGCGTAGCAATAGGCATCTCCAGGGATTTTTTGAAGGCCCTTTCCTCCATGAACTTCACATCCCGTTGTACTACAATATTCCTGTTCTCAGGAATGTAAATACGGTAAGCCTTTACGTTCTCACTATATCCCACTAGATATCCCTTTTCTGCAGTCTTATCCAATTTCTTCCTCTTCTCTTCGGGCACATGACAATATGTCACACTGCCTAAGATCCGAAAGTGGCTCACTTCAGGCTTGCTGCCAGTGAAGACGCTTTCTGGAGTGATATTACCCAATGCGTTATAAGGAATCATGTTCTGTACGTAGACAATTGTATTACAAGCTTCAGCCCACAGAAATTTGGGCATGTCTTGATCATATAGAATTTTCCTTGCAGCCTCGACAATAGTTCTACTCTTTCTTTTTGTAATTCCATTCTGCTCCGGATTATACGGAGCGGTCCACTCTCTTCTGATGCCTTCCCTTGCGCAGAATTCTGTGAAGTTTCTATCAATGTATTCTCCACCATTGTCTGATCGCAATGTCTTGATCCACTTTCTTGTCAAATTCTCCGCCAGAGCTTTAAACTTCTTGAATCGATCAAAGACTTCTTCTTTGGTCTTGAGAAAGCAGATCCAAGTCTTCCTAAAATGGTCATCAATAAAGATGATGAAATATCTGGCACCACTAAGAGCTCTAATGGACATTGGTCCGCAGATGTCCAAGTGTATTAAGCCCAACACACTCTTAGCCCTATTGTTGCTTCTATGATACATTGTCTTGGCATATCTTCCCAATACGCACCCTCTGCAGACGTCGTCTCGCTTGGTGCTCAGTTCTGGAACTCTCGTGACAGTCTTCTTGAGAATCCTTAACGCCCCATGGTTCAAGTGCTAGTGCTGCCTATGAGTGCCATTGGGGACTTGAGTTGTAACTTGTAGAGTTTATTCCTCGTGACTCTGATTTGTGCCTTCTTCTTCCAACTCGGGCGTTTGACGTATACTCTATTGCCAATGAAGTAAAAATCATAGCCTTTATTTTGAAGCTATGACACAGAGAGTAAGTTATCCCCAAACCAAGCACATGTAGCACATTGGTGGCCCAAAGCTTGTTACCAGCTTCTGTTTGAAATACTATGGTACCTCTTCCAATAGGGGTACATTTCTCCTTATTGCCCATGGTGATTTTAAAGTTCATCTGCTCTTCTTGGTAGCTTGAGAAACATTCTCGCACTCTCATCATGTGAGTAGAAGCCCCATTGTCAATATACCAGATCTCAGGAGAAGCAGAGCTTGACACACAAGCAAATTATTCTTCCAATCTAGATGCCAAAACAGAAACGTTGTGATCCATTTGTTCTTTCATGCTTTCCTTCTTCTCTGGAGAACTGCGTGAACCCTTCCGAGTTGCTACTGCAGCAACGTCTAATCTACGTTCCACCGTCGGTTCTCTGCTTCTGTTACTCATCTTTGCTCTGATACCATGTGAAAATTTCAATCCAGAAAACATTTCTGCAGTGATAGATTTATTTCTCCTACTTATTTCCAATAAGTTATTTATGTTGGAAATATTGTCATTGATGGCAAAGGAGCACAAAGGAGCAGCACCAAGACAAGGGAGCAAATCAGATTCAGATGGAATTCTTGCAAAGAAAGAAAGTAAAGTGGCAAAGGCTACAAGAGGAGGGTTTAGATAGGAAGAAGTTTTTTGTTAACAGTTAGGGTTGTTATTACAGAGAACAGGTTCCAAATTCATTAATTGAATGCTTGATTCAGTTTTAACTCGAGTGAAAATCAAGGTTTGGCACAATATATATGTAAGCAGATGAATCGGGCAAATTCAAAGGGAAGGTATGACACTGTGTGTTTAAGAAGTGTAACATTCAATGAATAGAGGTAGAAGTAGAAATCTCTGGTTATCGGCATAACTTAGGGAACAGTGGAGCGGAATGAAATGAGAGCACAGCATCGAGAGTTATTAACCTCTGTAATAAGGGTTCGGAAGAAAATTAGAACTTTGGTTCTTTGGTTGAGAGCGCAGCGATAATCAGTCTCTATTTATTGAATTATGCAATGAAAAGGAGGTTTTCATGAGAAATTGAAGTTAAACGAAGAAATGGTGAAAATCTGCGTTTGAACGCGATTTAAAACAAAGTTTGAAAATTAAGCGGCTTTCAAGAAAACCATACACTGTTGTCGCGCCGCTTTTGGCATATGAGCGGTTTTATTCATTTCGAACACGATCAAGTCATATTGCGACACGTCACAGCGCAATACCACCCATTTCGCATTGCTTTTGGGTGATAAAGTTCAGGGGTCGATTGAATGCGATTGTCGTCCGATTAGATCTGTGGAAGATCCGACGGAGTTCACGTTAAAAGCTGCGTGGGAGTTAAAACAAGGTATGGACCCGACGTTGTATGCAATGAAGTTTTATTAAGGGTTTGAAGTCTGGAATTATTTCCGAAGGTCTAAAGATTCCGAAGGTTTTTTAATATTTCCGAAGGTTTAATGATATTTCAATGGAGTTTTATTAAAGTGGTTGAAGTTCGAAAATACACTGCTGAGGGGATTTTAACCTTTGTTGAAAAGTAAATTAAACATTTCCGAAGGTTCTGATATTTGTTCTGAGGGGTCTTTAAACGTGGGTTAAAGTGTATTATAATACCCTCCCGGAAAGGTTTCATTGTTTTCACAGTAAGACATGTCACATAAATGTGTTGAGTATGATGTTTTCATTCCGAAAGAGTTTAAAACATTGGGTTAAAGTGAGTTATATTGTTCCAAAGGTTAAAAAGGGACTTTTAGCTTTCGTGGTGCATTTTTATTAAATAAATCAATCAGATCATAAATCGAAAGCAAGTGCGATGAATGCGATGCGATGTGATCGCATATCGCAATCGAGGCAGGAGAAAAATCGCACAGACACAGTGGTCACAGAAAATGCGAAGTGCGATATGATGACGTGGCAAGTGACGTGGCCGCTGACGTGGACCTAACCCCACAAATCGCAAATAAATCAAGATGACATGGAAAGTTGACGTGGCAGTGACGTGGCGATGACATGGCAAGGTGATGTGGCACGATGACATGGAGATGATGTGGACCTAGCCCGCATATCGCAAATCGCAAGATCGAAGGGGTGAAGATCGTAAGAGCAAGGTTGAATCACCGAAATGCGAAATGCGATAAAGGAGCCGGATGTGATGCATCTCAGAACCATTATTTAAGAGATTTCAAGTTCGGATATATATGATTTTCCTTTGTAAATCGTTTCGGAGAGCAAAAGGAGGATTATAACGTAAAACAAAAGGGAAAGTATCAACGCAGGTAGAAAGGCTCGGGTAAGGACTCGACACAGAGAAAAAGACAGAACCGGATGTTTAGAAGAGCGGTGAAGGTTGAACGTTGTGGGCACGTGAAAAAGAGGCATGGTCGGGCAAAAGAAGATGTGATGACACTATTAGAAACGCAAAGGAATGGGTCAAGTCGAACAAAATGAGCAGTTATGCAGCAGAGCTAGACTATAACAGCAAAAACTGAAAAAGACAGTGACAGCAGCAGAAAAGACAAATGTATGGCAAACCAAGAGCTGAAAGGGCTGAGTGAAATGTATTATTGTATCTGTAAATGTAAATGATTTAATTATTTTTATTGTATGTGATGCAAAGGCAAGTCTCTGTAGGCAAAGCAAAACTCCACTGTAATACACAAATATATATACATTCTGTTATATCATTCTAAATGTGCTGGACGAAATAATGAGAAGGGGGAAGGCAAAGAGTCATACCTGTTCATTTGGAATTCCCTGTGGAATGCAAACAGTTATAAGGTGATCCCTATAAATAATGTTACCAACATATGCATAAAAAGTTGAGAGCATGAAGAAATGAGTGAGACAGTGTAAGAAGAAGAAGGAGCAGAGAGAGGAGTTGTGAAGATCTAGAGATGATATAAAGCAAATTTGAAGGCTGGAAGGACAGCAGTAAAGAAGGAGAAAAACAGAGCTGATATCCAGGTAAATCAGCATATGATTTTTTTGTACTGTGAGTGAGTTGGTGCTTCCATGTCAACTTGTATCTTGATAGATGTCCAGTTGTAGTGGCTGAGGTAGGAGCCTCCTGTAGGTTGTAGCCCTGGTAAATGGTGGAGTTACGCCTGCAAGTTGTAGCTTGCAGAATTGAGGTAGTAGCCTCCTGTAGGTTGGAGCCTACAGAAAATCAGTGGTGAGAGGGAGTTAGAGCTTGCCTTTGCATCACAACAATAATTAGATGTGGTTTTCTCTCTTGTGGGTTTCCACTTGTATCTATTGTCTATGTGCATGACGATTATGTGTTAAAATTTTGTATTTAATTTGCTTAATACCTACTGCTCACTTATTAAGATTAGTGTTCCATTGTATATTAAGTTGACCACGAAATGAAGATGTAAATAAGCATAAAAGAAAGTTTTACAAGACCATGACTGCATGAAACTGATTCACCCCCCCCCCCCTTTCAGTTTAACCAAGGGTTCAACAATTTACAGAATTCTTCCATTAAATTTCGAAATAAATACTATTGCAACATTCACTCAAGTATATGCAAAGAAAGGAACAGCAAGAAATACAAGCATAAGAATCAATCACATATACACACTTATTTTTCAACAATTGTCCCCAGAAAAACCCAATGCGGGAAAACCAGTGTAGCAGATGAGGGTTTATATATTATTCTTCAACAATGAAATCCTTTACAAGGAAAAGACTAGTAGACTTCTTTAGAAAACACCTAAGATAAATTCTCTCGAACCCTCTGGAGAATTTCCGACACTCGGAAGACCCACAGCTTCCCTCTACGTGTCTCTCTGCACAGTGCTTGCGTCACTCTGCATGGGCTCTTTGCATTGCTGCTAGGCGCTGGCTTCTTTGGCCTTCTGCATCCTTCTATCCTCGACCTTTGTCACGACTGACTCCCTCTGCTTCTTCTACTCTGCAACTCTACCCTGCAACTCTCCCTCTGAAATCAATTTCTATTCCTTCAGAATCGACTTCCTTCGGGTTACTGAGTGTATGCCCGGCTTGCTTTCCAAATGACCCTCAAGCCTTCTTTTATAATCTTCTCATTGACGAATCAACGACCCAGATTAGAATTCTAATTAATGGCCAAGATTAAAACTTGACTTGATCTTCATTCTCTAGAAGATTCACACTCTGTTTTATTAATACCCATTAATTATTTAATTTCCCTAAGTTTAGACTTAGGCTCTCTATTAAAATAATTAATTATTTTAATAAAACATAAACCGAGTGGAATTTCCACAAAGGGTTTATGGGTTCTTTGGAACACTAATGTCCAAGCCTCCTTACAAATTTTGAGACATGGAACACTTTTCGATGCTACAAAAAATCAACACATCTCCACTGCAACTCCTTATATGTTGCTGTTGCAACTGAGAATCCATCTGTTTCTGCTACTGAAACGGGTTCTCTACCATACCCATCTGCTCCCTGAACTGAATGAACTTAGCTCTACCTACAGCCTTCGTGAGTATGTTTGCTACCTGATCTCTTGTGGGAACATACTACAGCTGCACTGCCCCACGCTGAACATAATCTCTGATAAAGTGACATCTGATATCAATGTGTTTCCATCGATCATGAAATATTGGATTCTCAGAGAGTTTGATCAACTCTGATTATCGTAGTTACACTGGTCACTTCCATACTCTTCCTGAACAAACTCACAAGCAGCTTTCTAAGCCATATAGCTTCGCACGTTGTTGTGCTGGCTGCCATATATTTTGCTTCCGATGAGCTCAAAGCTACCGAATTCTGCTGCCTATTGCACCAAGAGACCATTCCTGATCCAACGTTGAAGCAATACCCGGAGGTACTTTTCTGGTCTACTGAACTACTTGCCCAATCTGCATCTGTGAATCCGCTCAATCTGACGTCATCTCCTCGAGTGTACTTCAACCCATATCCGACTGTTTCACGCACATATCTAAGAATGTGCCTAGCTATTGCCCAATGTACCATTTTTCGTTTCCACCATGATCTGGCTAAGGATGTTGACAGTGAAACAAATGTCTAGCCTAGTGTTAACCAGATACATGAGTGACCCAATGAGTTGTCTATACAAGGTGGGGTCCACTTCCTTATCTCCTGATGCATCTATTTTCTTCCAATTGGTGATCATAAGCATTGCCATGGGTCGGCAATCCTGCATTCTGAATCTCTTCAGAATCTTTGTAGCATATCTTCCTTGCCCAAGGAATATCTCCCATTCTTCTTCCAAACTTCCAACCCTAGAAAATAATGCATCAAGCCCATATCCTTCATGTTGAATTCTACTTCAAGATTCTTCTTGCAATCCTTTATGAGCCCTGATGACCCTGTTAGAAACAAGTTATCTACATATAATACTAGAATAAGTGGCTCATTCTCCACCATCAGATAGTAGAGATTGGGATCAACATCACTTTTGATGAATCCCAACTGTTGCAAGTAACTATCAATTTGACCATACCATGCTATGGGTGCCTGCTTCAGCCCATACAGGGCTTTCTTTAATCTGCACACATGAGTTTTGTTGTCATGAGTCTCGAAGCCTTCAAGTTGTTCTATATACACCTCTTCTTCTATCACCCCATTCAAGAATGTTGTCTTGACATCCATCTGGTGAATCTCCCATCCCATCTGAGCTGCTAGGGATATAACGGATCTGATAGAGGTATATCTAGCTACTGGGGCAAAGGTCTCCTCATAGTCTATTCCTTCCTTTTGTGCGTACGCCTTTGCCACGAACCTAGCCCTATACTTCTTCACACTTCCATCTGCAGCGTACTTGATCTTGTAGATCCACCTTGATCCTACAACTGATCTATCCTCTGGTCTAGGTACCACTTCCTAGACATCATTCGTCATGATAGAACTGTATTCTTCTACAATGGCATCCACCCATACTTGGTGTTGTACAGCTTCCTGAAAACTAGAGGGTTCTTCAACCTGTGCTACCAAGGCTTGGTATTTTTCAAGCTGTCTATGTTGCCTCTTGTTGGTTCTAGGAGCTCTGGCAAACTCCTCTGCGTCCCTCAGCATATGCTGAACTTCCCTACTGGTTCTACCACTGGTGGTCGGAGGTACAATCAAATCCTCCTCCTGTTCCTGTTGTTCCAACTGCTCAAAACTACCTAGATCCCCTACTCCTGAGGAAATATTGGTGTTGGTCACTGTACTCGATCCTAGTGTCTGTCCTCCTGCTTGTCCTCCCTGCTGCCCCTGCTAATATTGGACTAGTGGAACATTTGCTGACTGATCTTTTTTTGGCATCTCTCGAGATTTCCTAAAAGCTCTATCTTCCATGAACTTTGCATCTCTCTTTACTACAATTTTCCTGCTGCTAGGAATGTAAATTTTGTATGCTTTTGAGGTCTCGCTATACCCTACGAGGTACCCCTTTTCTGCACTCTGATCCAGCTTACTACGCTTCTCGCCTGGAATGTGATAATATGCCACACTCCCGAATATCCCGAGATGACTCACCTCTGACTTTTTCCCTGTGAAGACCCCTTCATGCGTTTTCTTCCTCAATGCTCTGTGAGGAGTTCTATTTTGAATATACACCGTTGTGTTACACGCCTCTGCCCATAGGAATCTAGGCAAGTCCTGGTCATATAACATAGCCTTTGTTGCCGCGACAAGTTTCCTATTCTTCTACTCTGTTACTCCATTCTGTTGGGGATTATACGGAGTTGTCCACTCTCTTTTGATGCCCTTCTTTTTGCAAAAACCTGTGAAGTCTTTATCTGTATATTCTCCACCATTATCTAAACGCAATACCTTTATCTTTTTCCCTGCCATGTTTACTACGAGAGCCTTGAACTCTCATAACCAATCAAAGACCTCATCCTTGGTCTTTAAGAAATAGATCCAGGTTTTTCTAGAGTGATCATCAATAAAGGTGACAAAGTACTTGCCACCGCTAAGAGCTCTCGTGGACATCAGGCCACAAATATCTGAATGTATCAATCCCAATACGCCTCTAGCTTTGTTGTCACTTCTGGGAAAAGTTGTCTTAGCGTACTTCCCTAGTACGCATCCTCTGCATACATCATCGTGCTCGGTACTGAGGACTGGAACTCTTGTAACAGTCTCTCTGAGCATCCTCATTGCTCTATGGTGTAAGTGCCCCATTCGCCTGTGCCACAGTTCATTCAGTTTCTTTTCACCATTATGATTACTGCCTATTAGTGCCATTAGAGACTCGAGTCGCAATCTATACAATTTGTTGCTTCGAGCTCCAATTTGACTCATCTTCTTCCAGCTGGGATGTTCGACATACACCTTCCTTCCAATGAAGAATACATCGTACTCCTTGTCTTGTAACTAGGACAGTGAAATTAGATTCATTCCTAGTCCCGGCACATACAGCGCATTAGTCGCTCTGATGTTGGTTCCTTCTTCCGTCTGAAACACTATGGTACCTCTCCCTACTGGAGCACACTTCGTTCTATTTCCCATACTGATCTGGAAGTCCATTTGCTCTTCTTGATAGCTCGAGAAGTATTCTCGTACTCCAATCATGTGAGTTGAAGCCCAGCTATCAATATACCAAACACCTATTGATGTTGAACTTGACAAAAATGTGAATTCTTCTTCCAATCTGGAAGATAATTCTGAAACATCTTGACTATCCATGTTGTTTTGAGCATCCTCCTTCCCAACACTGATCTTACAACTGCAAAGTATTGTGCTTTAGCTAGAGATCTACTTTGAAAAAGAAATATTGTTGCTCCCTCTGCCTCTGACAATCTTCGATCTGGAAATTTTAATTTCTCTATCGACTCTCTCAAAGAAATGAATTTTTCCTCAAAAAATCGACCTTCTAGCCAAATGGACTACGCAGCCTCTTGGGACATCGAGTAGTTGCTCACGCATTTGTTGTGGTGCTCCCTTTTCTGTTCTCTCTAGATTTCTCCTGCCTTCTGTCTAGCTCTGATACCATGTGGGAATTCGGAAATTCCGAACCCTTCTGCAGCAATTGATAATATTTATTCTATTTGTTAATTTACTGAAACATATTATTTGCAGTTATCTACGGCAAATATCGAAATACATACACTGCAGTTTTCACAAGTCAATTACTGCAAAAATGTAAGGAAAATACTAGCACAATGATAAACACAATGACATAGTAAATTTTGGACAATTGTCCCCGGAAAATCCCAATGCGGGAAAACCGGTGCAGCAGATGAGGGTTTCTCTTATTAATCTTCAACAAGATCTCATGTACAATATACGGATAGGAGAATAGAAGAAGAATCACTGAGATAAATTTACAAACAAATTTCTCATGTTCCATAGTGAATTTCTAACCCTTGAGAGGACCTATACCCTCACACTAGCCCCACTACGTCACTGCCTCTGCGTTGGTGATCTGAGTCCCTCTTCTGTGTTTCCTCTTCCTATCATTTCCTGCACTCTCGACTGTTGCTGATACCCTCTCTCTCTCACCTGCAACTCACCCTCTGATTTGATTTTCTCTTGCCGAACTTCATCCAATGAGAAAATAGATCTGCTTGGGCAACTAAGTATCTGCCTAGTGTGTCTTCCAAGTGCTCATCGAGTTCCTTCTTATAATCTTCTCGTTGAACTTTCAACGGCCCAGATTAGATCATAATCAATGGCTCAGATCATCTTGACTTGATCTCCGTCTTTTTCTGGAAAATCCACACCCAGTTTAATTAATACCCTTTAATTATTTTAATTTCCTAAGTTTAGACTTAGGCATCCATTAAAAATAATTAATTATTTTAAATAAACTGTCTCGGGGTTGAATTTCCCAAAATGATTTATGGGTTTTGGGGAATGCATTTGTAGCCTCCCTGCAAAATCTTGAGGCTAGAGCACATCCGATGCTACCAGAAACCAACACTTTTGTTAATTTAGTTAACAATGGTATGTTCTATGCTTAGCACAATTACTTCAATGTTCTTTAGCAGTCCAATGACAACTTCCAATTTAGTATACCAATAGCAATCACATTAACCATAAATCACATTGACAGTAATTGTAGATAGAACATGAATAACAAAAATGCAGAAGACAAGCGAAGACAAGAGGACAACAGATTTGCAGATGCCAAGGAAAAACCCCAAGATGGCGAAAACCCTTTGATCAATTCTACCTACTATTATATCAAATGTTCATCAGAGAGAGAGAGTACAAAAAGTCAAAATTGACTTGCCAAATCAAAGTCATAACAGCCCTGTCAAATCTGCAGTTAACTGCAGTTAAATTTAGCCCTAACCAGAAAGTCAAAGATGGTCAATGCAGCAGTAAAACATTCCCTTTGAAGCTTAGTCAAATGCAGTTAAACTCGGCCTCCTTAGTTGGTCAAAGTCAACCCAAAACAGTCATCCTAACAGCAATGAACCAGATGTCAACTCTGCAGTCAAACATGCTTGTATTTAACGCGGGTCAAAGTGCCCAAAAATTCTTGGTTTTTGTGCCAAATAGTACGGCCTGCTAAAAATGAAATTTTCCCACAAAAATCGCAATCAAAGGATGAGTCAAAGTGGTTGGTCAATGTTGGTCCTCCTTTCCAGCCACGCGTGTGAGATGAAGAGTTGCCCAATAGTTGTACAAACCAATCATATGAGAGAGGAGAATGTGTGAGTGAGTGAGATGCCAAATGAGGTTGGAGGTCTCTCTTATTTATACAAGTCATTGAGGGTGAAGTAACATGACTCTTAGGCTTCATGAGCCTGTTATCACTCAAACTATCATGGGTCATAAAGGTGATCCTTGAAGGGCTACCACTAGGTCAAGGGCAACAATGGAGCAATAGCCCACTGTCACCTCGGCCAAGGCTCCCTACTCTTTACGAACTCCCACCAATGGAAGGAGACCCATTATAATAAGGATCACGAAATTGAATGGATCAATGATAGGATGAGAGGTCATCCTAAAAGCCTATTCACAAGAGAGGCTCAGATATATGCCTATCTTGCTTTGAAAGCAAGGTGAAAGGCTCTCTAGGAAGGGCCTAGGGGAATTCTAAGAGCTAGGTTTTGAGTTTATTACTTGTCAATAAGGTTCTTAGCTCCTAAAATCCTTGTGGAACTTGGCTTCCAAGTGGTCTTTGTGAAATTGGCTTCAATAAGTTGTGGGACCACACGCGACCAAGTGGACCCGAGCTTAGGTCAAAGGAATGGGGTTGAAAAACCAATGATATGTTTGACCTAATCAAGGAGGAGAAGGGGATCAAGGAAGAAATTTTCAATGAAAGGTAATGCAATGATCCAAGTGAGGTTTCTAGCCTACGGAAACCAAGGGCAAGAATCGGTCTTCGAGCTAGGGCTTGTGATATCTCGAGATCCCACCATCGGAATCTCATGAATTTGGAGGGCTTCTTGAGGACACACCAGCGTAGTTGTGGACCAAAAATCGAAGTGTTTGGACGGCTAGATTGTGAGATAATTGATGCCTTAGGTGACTTATGTAGGCTAGTCCTAGAAAATAGGGGAAGGTGAAAGAAATAATCTTTTAAGTGATCACCTATGCAAGACCAGTGCCTAATCCTTTGGGGAGATTGGAGTCAAGTAGAATTATGACTATGGATATTGAATTTTCTATGTCAAGGAGACCTCAAAGACAACTTCACATAGCATTAGGGCAGTAGCAAAAGCAACTTCAAGGACTTTATACATAGTTTTGCAAAATAGATGGCTTATCAAGACGAATTTCAACGATGAAGCATCTCTAGGAACATTCACTCATAATACATGGCCCATACATGAAGCAGCACTATCTAGAAACACAATTTCCACAACTTCGCATCCATGGATGCAGTAAATTAGCCCTAGTATAGCGAAATCCCAGCAACAATGTATGTGACAAAAATAGAAAGAAAGAATATCATTAAATTGCACTTCCATGTATTAAGAGTATATCCAACCATCAAAACTTTGCCAATCAAGAAGCTCCAAAACAAGAGAAAATGATCCAAACATCAAAATTCATTCCATGCTCCAAAAATTCGTCCTCCAAAGAGAATAGCAAAAATCTCACAAGAGAGAATGATCCATCCAAGTTATCATACAAAATAAATTCATGTTACTCCTATTTATACACTTCTTAGGAGTTGGAATTACCTAATTGGGCCTACATTAGCCCCTAAAATAAAATAATGTGCAAAGTAACTAACTTTTGGTGACAAGCCCACCAAACTAGCTCATAAACAAAATAATAAGCCTCTCAAGAGGTTAACTGATAAACAATACATGTCGTTGAGCCCTCCAAGAGGCCTTATGAGGTCCATAAGTTCCATAATGATGAATAGGACCCTCAAAAGTGATGGACAAGGGAGTGGTCCCTTATTCTCCAAATAATAAACCTGTGGTGCTCCTAGTGGGTGTGGGGGCACACCAATAACCTCATGGGTCTCCAAGTAAGTCGAAGATGCATGTAGACCATCTATAAGAGCTCAGATGATGGAGTAAATGATGCCACGTCAGTGTACAATTCCTAGGGTCACCTGCCAAATGTATGGTGCAACTATGGGGCCGACTGGGCATGGTGTACCAGGTGCATATTCCTTGTCCAATAGGTGGATAGGATCCATGGAGTGTTGTCCACTGCTGTGGAGGCCCATGGCTCTCTACACGCACCCTACATGTGCCAATGTAGCCCTCTGAAGAGCTAGCACCCCATATAGGGTGACCAAACTCATAATGGCCACTATCTGCAATCCTGCATAAGATCCAATGTGTCCCCTAGCCTTCCAGCACAAGAAGTCATTAGAGTAATCGGGTAAAAGAGCTTACAAACCATGGACAACAAGTGGACACTTCATAATGGCATGCCCTTCCATAGTGGGCTTTGGAATGTGCTAATGTCTCCAAGCTCCAAAGGGGGTTAACCAAGTACTTTGTTAGCTGGTTTCTACCTATATAGGGAATAGTAGGTCCAAGGTACATCCCTCAACTTGCGGTGGCATGTGATAAAGAGGTGAATGGAATAGGGGATGAGAGGGGCAATAATGGGCCAAATATCAGGGTACAGGGGTAGCTAGAAAAAGGGAAACCCATACCTAGGTATATAATTTATAGGAGAAAAATGGACAAAGAAGAAAAATAATTGTCGCAAGTGTGAAGAAAATTGGACGACAGGACATAAATGTGAAGACATGTCCTTACGTTACCATAAGATATTAGATGGAAGGCAACTTGAAGTACAAGAACCTGATGAAGAAATCACTATAATGCAAAATAGGGATTCAGATTCTGAAGAACTAGCACAAGAAGCATCATTAGCTGCAATCTCATGTGTCCAACAAAATCATGATGAAGGAAGCCATTCTTCAAAAGACCATAAACAACTCATAACTACAAAATACATTCCACCACAACTTCGAAAGCAGAGAACCCAATCTCCAAGAAGAAAGAACATTAAGCTTACTAAACTACCAACAAACATGACGACGAGATTACGCCCTAAAACCTTGAAGCTTAAAGGGATCGTAAGAGACAGAAATGTCAATATACTAGTAGATTCAAGTAGTACTCATAATTGTATAAACATTGATCTTGCTAAACAACCTGATCTTTGTGTATGCCCAATCAAGGACATCACCATGATTGTCGCTACTAGGCAAAAGTTCGAAGAGATAAGAGTGTCATAAAGTTTCAATTCAGATACAAGAGCTAGAGCTACAGACAGATTTATTTGCCATACCACTCAAAGAAATCGATATAGTGCTAGGTGCAGAATGGTTAATACAATTAGGAAGCTATACTACAAACCTTGAAGGACAGTTCATGGAGTTTAGTTGGCAAGGACAACACTATAAATTATATGGTGTTAATGCTCCCAGCTTCAAGAAAGGTGCAAATTCATATGAGAACTCCACCAACTCACAAGACACAAAAGTAAATAGATGACATCCCATAGCAACGTGTTCAACCAAGGAAACCCTTCTTGTTATGCTTTGAGGACAAAACATCTCTAAAGGGGGTAGCGATGTTATGAATAAAATATTCATAAAAAAATATTAATTAAATAATAATAATAATTAAATTAATTAATGACCCATTAATTATAAAGGGTCAAGGGTCAACAATGTGACCATTCACCTTCATGGCCAGTCAATGCCTATATAGGCACACCGCCACAAAGGCTTGTGATCACCATTCAATTTCTATTCAATAATAAAATTACTTATTTACACATACAAATACACACTATTTACAATTACACTTTTACGTACTGGTTCTCTCCTAGCATGAAAGTAAACACTCATTAGAGACAATGACCATAGATGTATCACAATAGACCATTTTGAATTGTTAAGGGCATCGTAAGACTTCAAACACAGATCACCTTCAATTATCTAACTAGATCAAGCCTCCTAAAAGTGTTCCCTACCTTGTTAGAGGTGGCTAGGTAATCAACCCTATTAAGTGCTTCCAAGCCCTAAGGGGAGGTGACATTTCCAAGGTCAACCCTTCAATTCATAAGTGTTAGTGACAATAATGGCAACAAAGGGGAAAGACTTCACAACTAAGTACAATGGCCAAAGAATCAATTAGTGAAGGTCCACATCCTGTGTGTATAAATGTATGGAGGGAGCAATCATGGAGGCATGAGTTACCCCTTTTCTAGTCCTACTTTTTCCACCCCTTTGATGCACCTTTTACTTTTTTTTGATAATACTTTCATATGGAGCATAGCTCAGGTGTCCAAGCTTGTTTTTTATGATATAGCATTTATTTACCCCTTTAAGATGAGTCAATGTCTCACTCATTAGGGTAGGGACATGCAAGTGTTCCTTATGATGAGATGGAGCATCTTGTGTTCAAGAACCGAGTGATGGCCAATGAGGGGGGTAGAGCTCATGCTAGGCTTTTTCCCACACGCTAATTATGTCCTGATCATATTTTTCACTTTGACTTTTCTTTTTCTTTTGTTGTGCCCATCTTATGCTTTTAACTTTCTTGTAGCTACATCAACCTCCAAGGAAAAGTTTTTTGGCTGTAACTCAAAGATGTGGTGTATTCAAATCCCAATGGACTAATGACAGTTAACCTAAAGGATGGATGTAATATAAAGGAAAAGGTGAAAAGTGATGAGTACGGAATATCATGGAGACACTACTTCAAGCCAAATTTCCCAAATAGCGACCCTCCTATAAACCTGAGGCTTTAACGGATCTCCCACTGGACTAGGGTTGAAGACTAACCCCTCTAGTAAGGTGAGAGAACAAGTTTGCAATCAAGATCATTCAATCATCCAGATCACCCTGTTATCCATTATGAACGCCCAACACATCAACTAAAAGCACTCAATGCAAAATGACTAAAGTACCTGCCGAGTGGTAGCCCACCATCATTCAAGATGAATGTGTTCAGAATTTCGAGGGCTGGTGATTAATACAAAATTATCTTCTTGATAATTACTTGTGAGCTTACTTATGTCTTCTCTTCTTTAGCTTAGTTAATCTTTCATCAAGTCAATTATCAAAGTACACAAGACACGCAAATTAGGCTCCTAGAGCCAGAGCAAAACCTCTCCCTCTTGGAGAGGAAAACCCGCAAATAATTCTTCTTATAGATCTTCAAATGACAAGCACCATGACCAAGACTCAGACCCTTGACCTAGATATGCTTTCAAGACCTTGTCACAGCTTCTTTAACCTTGATTCTTCTCTTCACCAATTTGCTCAATTCTACATCGGTATTGGAGACCTTGATCTTCACCTTACATACACTTGTAGTTGAATTGCTCGAACTGTAGGAAGGTAAATCATAGATTTACCTTCCTCACTATTACTGCCTTTCTCCTTATGATCATTGTCTCAACTTCAGCAATTCTTTCTTCAGATCAACTGCTCTTAACAATAATATATCCGCAACTTACCCTTACTTTATGGTCCCAGATAGGAGCTGAGATAACTTAGATAAGTCTGCACTTTGAACCCTGAACCAATCTTCTGAAGTTTGCACTTTAAACTCAGAGATATCTGCACTGTATCCTTCCTGCACCAATCCGCAATAGTGTACCTTGTTGTACCTATCTGCAATCTGTACCTTTATGTACTTCTCCGCAATTTGTACCTTCCTGTACTTCTCCGCAATCTCCTTCCTGTACCTCTGTTTCAGACAGATCCGCATTCACTTGCTTGATTAATGATCGCATGACTTGTGTATATATATATAGGGCACATTCCTTTAAATAGGCTGACCATACAGCTGTGTGTTAGGCTGACTTGCCCATGGTGAATTAGGCTGACTAGAGTAAGTTTATTCCAGCATTGATGAGGCATTTCTTCACTGCATTTAAAGCTTGTCTTCTATCGTTGATTGAGGGTTGTTGTGAGCTTCTTCCACAAGGTCTTGGAGCATATATTCCTAGACTAGATCCTTCATGTATGTGACACTTAATTCTATTTATTCTTAAAAGACAAAAACCTAATAGACATCAAGAAGAAGTCTATCTACATAATAAAATCTTGCTCATGAAACCCATGAAGCAAGTACACCAAAATTCATTTTGTTATCTTTGTCTTCTTCTTTACATAAATACATAATTACATATTCAACATGAGGACCGATCCTAGTTACACTTTTCAACACTCCTTAACTAGGGAGGTATTCATACATGTACATGGTCACTTTCAAATTGAAGAATCTCATAAGAAGAATCGGAGTGGTCATCGCATTTGTATAGCATCATATCAACCGGCACTGTCCTAGTGCAAGGCCTTGACTAACAGCCCCATCTTTCAACGAGACAATGGACTACAATGCTGGCGAGACACATGACTTATAGACACCATAGTCATTGTCTCTCCAAGGTACATACTCCACCCGGGTGTTCCCAAAGTATGACCTTCTTGGACTATTCTTCTCTTGGGTAGCTAGCCCTTAAAGAATATCGGTCACCGACTACTCTTATCTTGAATGCCCGAACACATTCTCAAAGAGTATCGAATGCCAGATGATTACCCAATCCTCCATTCTGTCTTCCCAAGTGAAGACCAGAATGATGTGTCTATCTCTCCCTCTCAACCAGGGAGGACCTATTCCAGAAGGGAATGTACTCATTCCTATACAAGGAATGTACCTAAGCTCATTCTTAGGAATTACCAAGTTTCTTCCAAGTAAGAAACTTATCACCAGACTCCCTCTTAATCAGGGACCTCCAGCAGCAATGGTGAGACACCCAGCTGCTCATGAAGAATTCCTGCCCTTGATGTCATGGATTTCGATATTGAGGAATCTTCAACTTTTAGCTTCATAGGGCACAGATCATCCATCACTTTCATCCACATGTCATGTTAGCTATCAGAAAGTGATTCATCAAGCTTCCTTATCTGGTCCACTTTTATGCCATGCTGCTTTCCTTCGAATCATCTCCAAGGATCATACATCCTTTCTCATGATTAGCAGCCCTCAGTGATGATCTTTCACCATGACATCTTCATGTAGGCATCGGCATCCTTTATTCAGATTGACACATCTCCTAATTATTTATTTAATTAATTTATCATTAAAATTTCAATTCTGAACAAACTAACGGCTAGTTCTTTTATTTATTTTTATTAAATTAAAAAAATTTACCCCTCCCTATTCCTTATTATACTAAAAAAAATTTCTTATCCCTTTGTAATAAAAATTTCTTAAGCCTTTTTTAATAAAATTGCTTATTTAATTAATTAATTTATTATTAAAATTTTTAATTCCTAACTAACTTTCTAACGGCTATTTTCGGGCAATGATGCATCTCCACTATTTATTCATCAAGATCGATTTGTTTCTCTACCTTGTCCAGAGGATGAACCACATTAGCCGGTTCGAAACGTCGACCAAATCCTAATAATGTGATTAATCCAAAAGACATTTTTATCTACATCTCCTAATGATATGTTTTGCCAAGCATCTTTTGCTTTACCAGACTTCCGTCAGAGTCTACATATCTTCCCAGGAGATCTCTTAATCACATCTTCTTGGCTTCTGGATGATAACTGCCTCTTGATATGGTTGCATTTCATGATCTCTTCCTTTCTGCACATTCTCCATTCCCAGGAACTTACAAATTTTCAATTTCTCGTTCATATACAACCACCTCATAATCCATGAGGACATATTATGTTGATTTTATCTGTCAGTGCACCGAGAGATCCTTTTTCATAGATCATACTTCTAAATATGGAAGTTTATTACCTGCAACCATATGACATGACTTCACAGCATCCAGTATCAGCATATCTATATATATATATATATATATATATATACCTCATACCTATTTCCCTTGAGTCATCCTGTAGCAATTTCTCTAGAATGAAGAGCTTCATTCCTTTGGCCTGCTCCATCAACATGTCATCGCATCCCAGAATTTTGTCTCCATGATGACCCTTGATCTTGATGACTGCTTTACTTTAGTAATGTTATCAGAGAGGTTTTCCAGAAGCTGTTTCACCGAGAACTCCTTCCATGCTTCTATTGTGATGCTTATTAATGTACATTGCTTCCTATCATACTAATTTACAACCAATCAGAAATCTCTTAAAGAGAAAGATGATCTCAATCATAATAGAGATCTCTCGCTCCCTCTTTCTTAGATTTCTTAGCATCAGGTTCTTCCCTTTCATTAGTGACATGAGCTTTTTTCTTTTTCCTCTTGTCCTTTCCAGATTTGGGACAATCTCTTTTATAATGCCCAAGTTCATTACATCCAAAGCATTGTACGTTTTCCATATTCCTTCTTTTATTCTGAGGGCCAAATTTTCTGAATCTTCCTTTCTTCCTGTATGAGGCTGCAAAGGCATGATTCTCTTCACTTGGTCCTGTATCAGCTTTGGCCTTTAATCCTGTTTCTTCTATTTTACATAGAGACCATAAATCATGGAATGGGGTGGCTTCTTTCTTCCCATATAAACTAGAAGTCAAGTTTCCCCATTCCTCTGGTAGAGCATTCAGCACCACTATAGTCATCTCAGTGTCAGACATTACTTCTCCCAACTCCTACAGTTGATCTCTTATTTCGGAAATCCTCATAAAGTATGGAGCGATTCCTTCTTCCCTTGATAATTTCATTTTGTATAGTTCTTGTCTCAGAGAGATTGCTTCTCCTGCAATACTCATAGAAAACAGCTCCACCAATTTCTTATATATTTCTTTTGCAGACGTTAGTTTTGATACATAAGGAATGAGTGAGTCCTTAATGGATTCTATGAGAATCCTCTGGGCTCTAATTTCTCCCTTCATGTACTTGGCATTAGCTAGAGCATCTTCTTTTGGGGGTTGAACTGTAGATCCTTCGATATTGTCCATAACTTCGTCTTCAATTAAATTCAAATTTGTCCTCTTCTTCCATGCACCAAAGTTTGATGACCCAACCAGCTTGTTGCTTTCTTTACAATAAGGCATCTTGACAGATTTAAGTAAGGTCATAGATACTTACTAGAATAGAGTGGCTTGCAGCTTCCTTGATGATGGTTGAAGATGAAGTCAAGAGTTTCTTCTAAGATAGAAATCTTCAATGTAGGTGTTCTTGAATCCTTGATGAAGGATATCTTCAGAAGTTGAGGTCCTCCTAACAAAGTCTTGAATGTGAACCTTTGATCGCAAATATTACTTTCTTGATTGAGTTGATCCTTTAAATGAGATAGGAGATCTTTCTTGAAGTAGCTAGAGAGTCTTCCTTTGCAAACTGATTTGATTTTTCAACCCAAACTTTGATCTTCGCTTCCTAGAGTGTCTCCTTTGTCAAGCAGCCCTTAAGATTAGCACCTTAGCTCTGATACCATGTTAAGAATTTGGAGGGCTGGTGATTAATACAAAATTCTCTTCTTGATAATTACTTGTGAGCTTACTTATGTCTTCTCTTCTTTAGCTTAGTTAATCTTTCATCAAGTCAATTATCAAAGTACACGAGACACACAAATTAGGCTCCTAGCGCCAGGGAAAAACCCTCTCCCTCTTGGAGAGGAAAACCCGCAAATAATTCTTCTTATAGATCTTCAAATGACAAGCACCATGACCAAGACTCAGACCCTTGACCTAGATATGCTTTCAAGACCTTGTCACAGCTTCTTCAACCTTGATTCTACTCTTCACCAATTTGTTCAGTTCTGCATCAGTACTAGAGACCTTGATCTTCACCTTACATACACTTGTAGTTGAATTGCTCGAACTGTAGGAAGGTAAATCATAGATTTACCTTCCTCACTATTACTGCCTTTCTCCTTATGATCACTGTCTCAACTTCAGCAATTCTTTCTTCAGATCAACTGCCCTTAACAATAATATATCTGCAACTTATCCTTGCTTTATGGTTCCAGATAGGAGCTGAGATAACTTAGATAAGTCCGCACTTTGAACCCAGAACCAATATTCTGAACTCTGCACTTCAAACTCAGAGATATCCACACTGTATCCTTCCTACACCAATCCGCAATCTTGCTGCACCAATCCGCAATCCTGTACCTTGCTGTACCTATCCGCAATCTGCACCTTCCTGTACTTCTCCGCAATCTGTACCTTCCTGTACTTCTCCGCAATCTCCTTCCAGTACCTCTGTTTCAGACAGATCTGCATTCACTTGCTTGAATAATGACCGCATGACCTGTGTATATATATAGGGCACAGTCCTTTAAATAGGCCGACCATACAGCTGTGAGTTAGGCCAAATTGTCCATGGTGAATTAGGCTGACTAGAGTAAGTTTATTCCAGCGTTGATGAGCCATTTCTTCACTGCATTTAAAGCTTGTCTTCTATTGTTGTTTGAGGGCTGTTGTGAGCTTCTTCCACAAGGTCTTGGAGCATATATTCCTAGACTAGATCCTTCATGTATGTGACATTTAATTCTATTTATTCCTAGAAGAAAAAAACCTAATAGACATCAAGAAGAAGTCTATCTACATAATAAAATCTTGCTCATGAAACCCGTGAAGCAAGTACACCAAAATAAATTTTATTATCTCTGTTTTCTTCTTTACATAAATACATAATTACATAGTCAACATGAAGACCGATTCTAGTTACACTTTTCAACAGAATGCTGGATGGTGAGAGGTGTATGACCCAAGCAAATGGAGGGGGGATGTGGCATATCATTATAACTAAGAAATATGTAAGACTACTGGCTGGCTAGCTGTCCAAGATAGGAGAAAAGCTTTCTCCTATGGGATTACCCATTTTTGGTGAGTAACAAGCACCAACATCAATCAATTTATATTTTCAGATATCATTTAACAAAAGATCTTCAATGTTTGTCATCATCTGCACTTCAATAGCATGTGTTTCTTTTCAATACATATCTTCTAAGCTAAGTAACCGGATACTCCTAAAATGCCCTCGTATCCCCGTATCCCCGTGTCGGACACCTCTAGGTGTCGGATTCGACCCCAATTCGAAGGACACGGCGTGTCCGTACAGGGTACGGTCGGGACACGGCGTGTCCGAAAAGGGACACGCCGTGTCCCGACCGTACCCTGTCGGACACGCCGTGGCCACTCCTGCAAGGTACGGCCGGGCCCGCGGCAACCAAAATCGCGCGATTTTTTTTTATAAAGTGTGGCTTTTCTTTCTTATTTTCTCACCTATTTCATTTGTGTTTCATTTGTGAAGCGAGAACTAGTGTGAGCAAGGAACAAGTGTGTTCTTTCGAAGAGATTCGGGCATCTGGTAAGTGCATTGTCCCTCTATATTTTGCATTTAGTTTGTTGTTAGTGTTTGCATGTGCATATGTTTTATATATTTAGTTGTTTTTGTTTATTTTTTACAGTATTTATGGCTCAATCAAAGGCAGCAAGACAGGGGCAAAGAAAGGGGAAGAATGTCTCCATTGGAGATGCCCCTCCTGTCCCTCTTTCATCACGGTCTGCAAGTATTCCATCCATTGGAAGTGGGGCTGCAACAGTAGCTTCAAATGTGCAGGGAAAACAAATTGTTGACCCCAAATACCCATTGTGGAAATATGCGACAAGAGAGGAAGGGGCAGCGAAAAAGGGAGGAGGAAATTGTTCATGGAAATGCAATTTTTACAATGGCCATTTCACTGGCACATATTTCCGTGTGAAAGCTCATTTGTTGGGTATTCCAGGTTGTGGCGTTAAATGTTGTATAGCAATTGAATCGCCAGATAGGAAGAAATTGGAGAAAGAGCAGAGTATTGGTGAGGCAAATGTGGCAGCAAAATCAAAAAAATCCAAGACTGATGACCCCCTTCCATTCTTGAGGAAAAGCAGCAACAAGTTCCCTTTTGAGACTTCTAGCAGGGGAGAATTAGCAAAGAGAAAGGCAACTGCAGTTGGTCCAATGGACAAGGTTTTCCAAAAAGAGAAAAGGGAAGAGCTTGACCTCACCATTGCATTTTTTTTCTATCAGAACTTCATATCTTTTAATGTTGCACGGTCACCTCTATTTATTGAGATGTGTCGAGCTCTTTGTCATGGGGCTCCATCGGGGTATGTGCCTCCTGGGTCAGAGAAGCTCAGAACCACATTGTTGACAAAGGCAAAGAAAGAGGTGGACAAAATGCTTGAGCCTATTAAATCAGCATGGCCAACATCTGGAGTTAGCATTGTTTCTGATGGATGGACAGATCCAGCACGCCACCCACTCATTAACTTCATGGTGTCATCTACGAATGGTGCAGTTTTCTTGAAAGCAGTGGATGCATTTAGAGAGTACAAGGATGCACAATATATGGGTGAGTTATTTCTCAAAGTTATTGAAAGTGTAGGTGTGGATTGTTGTGTGCAAATCATTACAGATAATGCACCTGTTTGCAAGGCTGCTGGCATGATTGTGGAAGCAAAATATCCACAAGTATTTTGGACACCTTGCATTGTCCATTCATTGAACTTGACACTGAAATCTATTGCTTCTGATGTGCTTTGGATTGGAGCCACTATTGAGGATGCACGACATATCCGCAACTTTGTAACAAACCATACAAATGCCCTCACTATCTACAAGGAGTACAGCAATCTATCATTGTTGAAGATTGCAGATACACGGTTTGCCTCTTCATTCATCATGTTGAAGAGGCTGAGGGAGGTCAAGACCGCTCTTGGGTCTATGGTTATTTCAGAGTTTTGGTCTTTTTGGAGAAAGATGGATCAAGCAGCCTCAAAGAAGGTGAAGGACATAGTGTTGGATGATATATGGTGGGAAAAGGTAGATCTAATTATTCAGATCATGGAGCCTATCATTTCCTTGCTCAGATTTGCAGATACAGACCAACCCATCCTAGGAGAGGTTTATGAGGGATGGGATTCCATGATTGAGTCTGTGAGGACCATTATTTTACAGAGTGAGTGCCCAGAGTATGAGACATCACCTGAGGCCTTCTTCACCGTCATACGGGATATTCTTGTCAGCAGATGGGACAAGAATTGCACACATTTACATTGTTTGGCTCACTCCTTGAACCCAAAATACTACAGCCATGAGTGGCTGAATGGTGGACCTTCCCGCAGATTCCCTCCTCACATGGATGTTGAAATCTCACAGGGGAGGAAAGATGCATTCAGGAGGATTTTTCAGGATAGGGCATCCCTTGATGAGGTGGAGGATGCCTTTGCAGATTTTTCCACTGGCAGGGGGCGATTTGGAGGCTATGATTTGATTCGAGACAGGGGGGCTAAGAAGCCCCATTCTTGGTGGGCAACTCACGGGGCAGCAAGCCCTCCTCTACAGCAGTTAGCCATGAGGCTCCTCTCTCAGGTGACTTCATCCTCTTGTTACGAGAGGAATTGGAGCACATATGGGAATTTGTATAGTGTGAAGAAGAGCAGGCTTGAGCAGTCCAGGGCAGAGACAATGGTGTATGTGCACACCAACCTTCGTCTCATCTACAGGCAGAGGGAGGATTGGTTGAAGGGAAAGACAAAGATGTGGAATGTCTTTCCTGATGATATGGGTCTGGACAGCAGTGTTGAGTTGGCATTGGCCAACTTGGATCTCAATGCACCAGTGCTAGAGCCTGTCAGATTTGATGATGGATTAGAGGGGTCATCCTCCACACCAGCAGATGCAGAGATGATAGAGGAGGAGGATGCATCAGAGGCAGAGGAGAGCAGTGGTGAGCATGATGATCAGGATTTCGACAGTGATGTTGATTATGAGGATTGATGACTCTAACTCATTGAGGCTTCAGGCTTGTAGTCTTGTAGATAGTAGTTGATTTTCTATTTTCTATTTCTATTTGCCATTGGCAGTGTTGTTATGTAACACATTTTGATTCTGATGACTTAATGAAAAAACTACAGTATCTTACTATCTTCAATCTTGTCTTTCTAAGTAAATTTGACGATTGTATCATGTATGGTGTATCAATGTATCATTGTAATTTGTATTATAGTATCAATGATGATGTATGACTCATGAATATCTAATATCTATGTTTGAATCAATGAATTTTGTATGAATTTGTGCAAAAAATATCTAATTTTAAATATATTAATATATATATATATATATATTTTTTTAATAAAATAATATATAACGTAACGTATCCCAGAAGTATCCTGTTCCGGGGTCACCATACCCGTGTCCGATACTTCGTATCCCCGTATCCCCGTATCAGGTGACTAAGCTATAAGAAACAAAAAAACAGACTTTCAAACAATAATGGAAAATGGGTTTTCCTCTCATTCTTGGTTCTGTTTCTGGTATTGGAAATTTTCCAAACTCGTTTCCCTTATTATGGTGTACATAATAAAAAAACATCGCAAGCACAAAGAAATTAAAATAATCCATCCATGAAATAGTATTCTTACCTAGGTTTGAAATTCATCCTCAATTAAAAAATATCACTGGTTCTAGTATAACTGTCTACTTAATTGGAAGAAGGATAAGGTGGAGGATTGAAAGATAAATGTAGTTTCTCTAGTAAATAGACAACCAGCAGACTCTGGCATAGTTTTCCCCATCCCCAATTTCTTTTCATTTTAACTAAGCTGTTCAACAGCAACCACATGTACATATTTGTCAGAGGTTCTGCTTAGAATGATGCGACTAAAAAATGTAAACCCACTTTAAATGTACACATCCCGATCCGAGACTTCCTAATAACCATGGGGCTTAAAGGATTTTTAATGGATTGACTGGGGATGCATAAAGAGCCAATTCCCACAAACTATATAGCTACTAAGCTACTCAATGTTACTCTTTTCCTGATTTCGTAACAACTCTAGTTATAGTCAATTGGGTCTAGCCCAAGTGGTTGAATGATGGAGTGTCATAGTCCCACCAAGGTTCTACTACCATAAGTGACATGACAAAGCTTCGAGCTTATACAAAATCCAGTTTACCCTAAGTACCATCCTCAGAATGACAGAATGTGCCTGGTGGGTTTCCCCGGAAATCTATTGCATGGCGAAATTTAACCAAAAGAAAAACACCTGCGGCTGTCAATCAGAAGTTCAAAGTAACTTCAAACCCACCAGCATTAGAAAAAATTATTTTAGAAAATTTAAAACTATATCAATATAAAGAGATCTTTTCGCATAAGTTGTCAAAGATCGTGCTCAGAATGTTGCAGCTAAAAAAATGTAAAATCACATTAAATGTAAACATCTGAGACTTTATAATATACATGGGGCTTGAAGGATTTTTAAGGGATTGACTGGAGATGCATATAGGGTCCTTTCATAGTTCCCACGAACTATATAACAAGTCAAGGTTATTCTTTGCCTGATTTCATAACAACTGCAGTTGTCACAGTCAAGCAGAAGTTCAAAGCCACCAGCATGACAAGATTTTATTTTAGAATATTTAAAACTAGATCAATAGAAAGAGAATTTTTTACATTCCCAAGAATCCAGCTTTGCCCACTTGGCTGAACAAATACAGCAGCAGCAACACTTATTATTGGAAACCGTCATTACTCAACAGCAGTAGGCTCAACAACAAAAGGCATTCCAGGCTAAAGTGATTTTTTTTTCAATTTTTCATTCTTAAAATGATCATTAACTAAAAAAAAATGAAAGAAATGAAGTCCATTAGGCAGTGGTCTAATGGTTGAGATGGGGTATTGCCATGATGATGACACAAGTTTAAATGTTGACAGGCTTAGAACTAATAGTAATTAAGTAGCTGGCAGAGTTTGACAGATTCATATGCAGCTAAAAAATGGAGACAGAACGAATATGCTCCCAACAAAATTAGTGTTTCCCATTGGTCATACATCTCAAGATTATTAAGCACTTTGAATTGGAATTAAACAAAGCACCCAATGTATCCCAATAAAGAAACAAAAGAAATGGACTTGCAAGAGAACTTGGTAATCAAAACAGAATCATGAAACATATAACTGACAATTTAAGATTTTACATACATGTGAAACACCCTTTTTAAAGTTTGCAACCGCCAGATGACTCAGCATAGGAAACCCTTCCTGCCAACTCAAACAACAAAATAGAATAAGGTCGTCTTCTCCTTCACAATCAGAAAAACGAGATGAAGCTAATGAACGAAGGTTAGATTTTAAATCCAAATCTGGGATCACTAATGAGAAAGAATTAAACAACAATTCCTCACTCTTGATTCTGCTCTAAACCAATGAACAGCATATGCAGTACGGGCCAACAAAAACCCCTCTGTAGAATCATCAGAAAGTAATGGATCTCTGCCCATGACAGCAAGCTGCAACCATCCAACAATAAATCAAAACCCTGCCACAACCTCAATATCTATAATTAAAAGCAATGACTGCATGGTATAAAAGGAATGAATAGCATCTAGATTCTAAAATACATGGAAACAGATAAGATTCATATCTGGGTATCAGGCAACATCAAATATCAACAAATATATATACATATATACACACACACACACAAAAAAATAACCATGAACCAAAAACATAGAGAATTAAGATCTCCAAAAACATTTTTTCCCCAAATTGCTCTATTTTATTTGAAATATGCCTTGTATATTTATATAAAAGTATTCACAAACAGCCCCAAGGGTTAGCTCAATTGATCAAGTCGCCATCATTAAAGCACCTCACTGAGTCACTACTAAGAAGCCACGGGTTCAATTCTCCTCATTGCTCTCAGGGTTTGTTATGAACCTAATTCATAACTTAAGTACTAAATATAGTCATTACTAGAATAAAATAGAATAAATGTAATTACTAGTTAATCAATTAGGATTATGTTAAATAGTCATTAGGTTAATGAAAAGGCATGTCTAAAAGACATGCCCATTCTTGAAAAGGTACCTGCATAGGTATAAAAGCGGGACCTCATTGTAATCATTCAATCATGTCTTATATCATATCAATAAATATTTATTATTATAAATACCTCGTGTATTTTTATAATTAAAGCTGCTTTTGCTACTAAGTCTACAAATCTACAAATCTTGCTGCTACAGTAACCAAATCTACAACTTCCGCTGTTACAGTGGTATCAAAACCATATCAGAGCCATATTAAGGACAAGTTGAAGCAATGGCACACAACATCGTTCTACAAGCCTATGAACGTAGTTGACAAGCCCGAGCACATTGTTTACCATATAATGTGCCATTACGTGAAAATCCCAAAATAATTGAGCAGATTAGAAAAGTTCAAGAAAAGTTTCAACAATTAGAGAATTCTTGTGCAAAATTCACAAATTCATGTGCAGAAGTCAAAAACAGTTTTAAAAAAAATTCTACAGTAATCCATAAGAGAGAAGATGAACAATTTCATAAAAATGTGGAGAAAGGGAAAAAAGAAAATCATGAGAAACAAAAAAATGAAAAATGTTGTAATAATGAGAAGGCAGTTAGTTTTGCTAAAGGGAAATCAAGTAAAACATCCATGGAAAAATCAACTAAGTACATTCCCCCACCAATGCGAAATAAAAGTAAAGAAGAAGGGAAATGTTGGAAATGTGGAGACAAATATTTCGCAGGACATGAATGTGCATTTTATACAAGAAATATCATTGACAGCAACAGTGAGGAAACAGAAAAAGATGAAGAACAAGGCGACGAAGATGTTGTCATTGAAAACCAGTATTACAACTCTAAAAGTTTGGTGGAGTCCAATCTTCATTTGGTGGGAGACCAAGAGCCTGCAGTAGCTCAAGCTCCAGCAGTCATGGAATGTGGAGCAGGAGATGATACTGGTGTGTCTGATGCAAACAAATATGTGACAGAGCATGTGTCTGCATTGGGTCAACATCCACCAGTTGTAGGTTATGAAACTGCAGATTCTACTCAGTTGCCGGAGGGAAGCAGCTTTACCCAGCATCAAGAACCTGTGATGGAGCAAGTTCCTGCCCCAAGTACCTATGCTGATGTAGCTGTCACTGGTTTGTCTGATGGAGACAATTTTAGCAGAGATCAAGATTTTGCAATGGACCCAGCTTCAACAGCTAATGTTTATGGTATTGCGGATAATTCTGGTTTGACTGATGGAAGTAAATACGGCTTGACTGAACAAGAGCCTGCAGCAGAACAGGCTCCTCCATCAACAATTTACCAAGCTGCAGCTGCTAGTATCAATTATGATGTAACTGAATATATGGGTGATACAGTTCCTGCGATGGATCAATCTTCTCTAGCTACAGATTATGGAACTACAGTAGCCACTGGCATGGCAGATGCAAACCAATTTTCTTCTGTTGAACATCATGCTGATATCAAAACAATTAACCAAAAAATTATTGGGCGGCTAGAACCAATATCGGATTTGATAAAGGTTGAAATTAGTAAGTGTAAACAGAAGATATTGCCGGAAACCCTCAGAGATAACCTCGGCAATGGCTTTGTATTAATGCTCCTGATTGACCCTAAATACAGACCTAGTCAAATAGAAGAGGATGATGGTAAGTCTGTTGTTGAGAGCAGCAAACCCTTCAAGCGACAGTTTAATAATAAGCCCACTCATGATAAAAAGTTGAAAGACGCTAAACTTGATCAGCAGAAGTGGAAGGAGCTAATTGAGAATCGCAAAATGGATATACACAATGCGCTGAAAACATGTGTACAAAATGGACCAGAAATCCTGCATCCTCATATATCTGAAATAATAAGGAAGAAGATAAAGGATGGTGAGCAGGAAACATTACACGATGAAATAAAATGGCAAATCCTGCATAGGGAAATGAGAGATCCTGTCATCAAGACATTACTTTCAGAATCAGCTGCTATATTTTATGAATGTTTTACACCTATAAAAGATCCTAGTACAAATCGAGATTTGATCCCCTTGATGGTGAACAGTCAAAGTATGACGGACCAAGATGTTGCTCGAATGTATACAGTTGTATTGACTGTAAATTCAGAAGTTGTTTCAGCTGCTGTCTTCCGAGTCTTCGGGCGAAAAATTGCAGATTTTCTGCAGTGGATGCATTGTCTTGCAGTGACTGGACTTGTTTTGGAGGGAATCAAATCCCTTCGAGGACTTCAGGGGAAAGCTATTGACGCTTCTGAGATACTCCACGGTTTGTTTCTTCTAGCGGCTAAACATATTCATGTAGAAGCACTGGTAGATAGAGCCATGGGCATTGGGGCAGGATTGGATCCTATTCCACGGCCACCTGATTTTGTATCTAAAGTTGCTTCGACTACTACACCTGGAGAAGTCATAGATGAAGAAATGAAGATTTACCATCCTGAGGTTGCTAGGGTCGGTGTGGACTCACAAAATCGTGCTGCACGGTGTGTTCTAGTTGGGGATCCACAACAGCTACCTGCAACAGTAATAAGCCAGGCAGCTGGCACCTTGCAATATAGTCGAAACATTTTTGAACGATTCCAGCAGGCAGGGTGTCCAACTATGTTGTTATCTGTGCAATACCGAATGCATCCTCAAATTCGTGATTTTCCTTCCAGATATTTTTATCAGAATCGATTAAGTGACAGTGAAATCATGTCTTGTGTCCGAGCTTCTAGCCATGGTGTGGGTGTCGATTTAAATCACAGTGTGAACCGTCACGGGATAGATCGTGGTCAGGTTAGCGTGGCCATCGTTTGGCAAGTCGATTTTATAAATTATATAAATGACAGACGCCATTGCAGCAGAGTTGAAGGAGTTCCCTTTGACGTGAAGGATCTGCGACTCCATTTTTCGGCTTATGGAACAGTTAATAGAATTACAGTGAATACCGGCCAATATGGGCGCCCAAAAGGGTTTGCTTACGTTGAAACCAGAGGCCGTTCCCAGAGTTTTGATATGAACGATTTTGGTTTACGTAACCGAAAACTTAAAGTGGCTCGAAAGCGAACAAATCACCCTGGATTGAAACACTTTCGTGTGCGTGTTTTCACTCCCTCTATACCATATCCATATCCAAGGAGGTGTTTCAACCCATATATTTCTGCTCTTGCTCCTCGCTATGGTTATGGAAAAGCATCGAGGATTACACAAAACTGTCTCGATACTCTCCTCGAAATAATCCCTATGGTTAGACGGTGTTCTCATACGTGCCGAGGAAAGAGATTGCCATTTGTATTTTTAAGGCGTAATAATATTGAAAAGAAACTAAATTGAGGCCAGCTTTTTATTATTACGATTATAATATGAGAAAGGAGCACCGTCCAGAATCGCTGTCAGCGCCTTACTTTATATGGGAGGAAAAGTGAAGAGTTCCACTCGTTTCATAATTTAATTAATTTAATTAAATTCAAAAACAAAAACAAAATATATATATATATATATATATATATATATATAGATAGATAGATAAAAGTACAAATTCGAATAAAAGGAAAAGGTTCATTATTAGAAAAAGGAAAAGTTAAATTATATATAAAGGAGTTAAAAAAAAAAACATATTGACCAAAAAAAAAGGGGGGGGACTTCATAAAGGTGTTCAAAATAAATAAAATATCACTTATTTTATTTAGGAGAAGTGGTTCTCCCATACGAAGAATATAAACCCTTTGGTCAAGTATTAATTGATAAACTTATCAAAGAAATCAATGAAGAGAAACAAATTGAGCCTAATTTGAAAATGATGAAGGGAAGATGATTTTTAAAAAAAAATGGAGGAATTATGAGTACGAATTATATGTTCAAGACAACGACATGAAGAAACATGGAAGGCAATTAAAAGTAAAAGAAATTGTCGAAAAGTTCAGCTTTGAGGACAAAGCTTTCCGAAGAAGGAGGCAATGTTATGAACCTAATTCATAACTTAAGTATTAAATATAGTCATTAATAGAATAAAATAGAATAAATGTAATTACTAGTTAATCAATTAGGATTATGTTAAATAGTCATTAGGTTAACGAAAAGGCATGTCTAAAAGACATGCCCATTCGTGAAAAGGTCCCTGCATAGGTATAAAAGCGGGACCTCATTGTAATCATTCAATCATGTCTTATATCATATGAATAAATATTTATTATTATAAATACCTAGTGTATTTTTATAATTAAAGCTGCTTTTGCTATCAAAGTCAACAAGCGTACAAGTCTTACTGCTACAGTATTCAAATCTACGAATTCCGCTGCTACAAGGTTACACTCCATGGTTGAGCCGGCGGGAAGTGATCCCTTTGGGTGGTTCTGCCTGAAATTGTGTTTCCGTGGACGTAGCGGTCACCGATCTCTAGAGTCCACGAACCACATTCGAAAAAAAAATATTCACAAACAACAAATCAAAATGTGGAAAAGCATATGCGATGGATCTTATATCCTCTAACAAAAGAATATGAATGCAAAAATAATATCTCGACAAGCTATTTTATCTAATAAATTAATAATTGAGCATCTTTTATCAATAAGGCATCTTTAGCCTACAACTGGTGATGTATCTCATCATGCCACAGCTTATGAAAAGCAGGGAAAGAACTAACATCTTGCTCAAAAACAAACAGGCATCTAATTCTCCAAAGGGAAAATAGAATGGAGACTCTCCTGCATTGCCAAATCACAATGAAGGATGAGCAAGCCAGATAATCACCAAACAAGGTGGTTGTTATGAATAAAATAATATAAGTAATGTAACGAATAAATAATGATTAGTTAATTACTAATTAGGTTGAAGAGGCATGTCTAAATGGAACATGACCTTCCATGAAGAGTCACCTGCCTAGGGTATATAAGAAGGCCTCTCACTCTCAATTGTAATCATTCTTCATACATTTTAATATAATATTTGTATCCTCAATGGATATTTTCATATTCTAAGTCTTCTGGAGAATTTAAAGAGAAGTAGGAACCTTGTTCACTTCATTTGGTATCAGAGCAGTTCGATTTTCTAGTTGCTCACCGCTGCACAGAGCCACACGCTCTGATCCGGGTCCTTGAACGTCAAATTCGTCAATGTCGTTGGCGTCCAAGCGTTTTGCTATCAGTGTTGGCGTTTCTCCATTTTCACCAGTAGGCCTTTGGCCATATAAAAAAAAAAGAGAGAATATATACTATAAGAAAATAAAACTATTAAAAGAAAAAGACAAAAAAAGTATATATATAAAGAAAATACAAGAGTTAAAAAAAATATATTTATTAAAAAAAAGAGTTAGAAGAAAAAAATTTTAAAAAATCAACATACCTAGTCGACCCCCGCACATCGTCGTGTTCGTCCACACTGCCACTGCACCCGTCGTCACACCCTGCTACCGACCACGTTGGTGCCATAATTCCTTCTATGCCCGAGCAACTTGTCGATCAGCCACCAGCCACCGCCGTATCACACCACCGCTACCACCGTCTACAACAGCCACCATACGCCCGACGACTTACCTGCTGGAACGGTCACACCGCAGCCACCATCTGCTTCCTCGCTGCACCTACAAAGCAGTCTTCCACCAGACTTCCTTCTGAATTCCGCTGCGGCCATGCTACTGCAACTACCACCATTCGATGAGTTGTCGTCAAACGCACTATTGTCGACCCTCGTTGGGCCAGCGCACCGCTGAATTTCCACCGAAACACCGCAATACACAATAGCAGACCTATATTGTCCCTTATTCGTCGCCTTTCTCACCGCTACCGCCAACCTGACCATCGTCATCGTCAGTCACAATACGCCATTTGTTCTGTATAATTTATTAATTATTATTTAAATATAGTTGTCTTACGTTTATTAAGTGAAAGGGCATGATCTTTGATCATGCCTCTTCACCAAGGGGCACCGTGAGGCTGTATTTAAGCCTTGGTGATTCCCCATTGTAAGCATCTCATCTTTTATCAATAATAATATATACATTTCCAGTTAAACTGAGTTTTTATACTCCATTGGTATCGGAGCGGTTGCTCTTCAGGATCTGTGTGAGCAATTCGCTGTCTGTCCACACAGCTATCAATTTTTTTTTCCTCTCATCGAATTCCCTGACTGGATTTTTTCATCTCGTGAAAAGGACAGTGTAGGAAAGAGATTTCATCTTGTGAACGCAGACATCAATTCGATGAAGAACAATTCACTCTTATAAAAGATCTGTCTTGGTTTGATTATACTTATGTTTTGGTCCAATAGTAAAAACAGTCAACTCGAACGTATTGAAGAAGCATCGACCTGTTGTGGAGAGATCGAATAGCAGGCTTGTGTGGCGGACCTACAGGGACCAAATTTGCGTGTTCATTAATCACTACGTGGTGGCATCCGTAACAAACCGAATAACTCGTGGAGGTTGGTGATAGAGTCTGACCCGTGCAGGGATATTCTAGTTTCTCGAGCTAGATTCCGGTAGGTGCATAAGTTTTTGTGAAAGGTTTGGCTTTGTCTGCGTGAAATTTTGAGTCGTGGAGTAGCGAAGAATGTTCATGAATTCATAAGCAAATTAAAAAGTCAACCAGATTATTTTTAATTGTTAAGAATATCCTTGGCCCCCTTTTTTTCCATTTTTATATATGAAAAGTTGTAATTGGTAAAAAAAAAATATATATATATATATATATATATATAATTCAATTTTTTATATAAACTTTAATTTAAAATTAATTTTTATATAAAAACTAGTTTAAAAAAAAAGGGAAAACTGGCAGATAAATATTCACCACCGCATACGTGTTCAATGTCTTCATCAATGTCGATGGCCGAATTCCAAAAAAAATTGTTGGATCTTAAGAAACAGATCAATAATAATTTCGATGACTTCGGCAAAAGATTAGTCGATCTCGAGGGTACATTTGCAGGACATTCCAACGACATCCAAAAGCTTCAAGATATGACAAATCGAATAGAAAGACAAATTTGGTTAAATCATAGCGAGGCCACAGAAAATCATAGCCAAGCAATGCAAAAGCTAACAGAACTCTGCGACAAGATAAATCAGACACAACGACCAATATTGCCCAATATGGAACATAATCAACAGAACAATTCATCAAATTCAGGGAATTCACAAGAGCATCATGAAAAAACCGATTCCCCACATCACCATGAAGATAGTAACGCAGATTCTCAAAATAAGCAGCTATGGAATGCATTTGCTAATCAATACCCCCTCCTCATTCCACCGTTAGCCTATCATCGAAGAGCAAAAATCGAGCTACCCAAGTTGGACGGCAATGAAAAAAATAGAGTTGCATGGCTTAATAAAGCCAAAAAATATTTTGAGATTTACGCCATTAACAATGATGACGAAAAAATTAAGCACGCTTCCATGAAAATGGAAGGAGAAGCATATAATTGGTATATGTGGTGGAAAAAGGCGACGCTTGCTATTAGTTGGACGAAATTTAAGGATGCATTCTTTAAAAAATTTCAAGGTATAAAAGAAGAAAAGTTTTTTTCAACATTCATCAAATTACGCCAAAAAGGAGATGTGGATGAGTACACTCGAGAATGGGAGACCTTAGCGACACGAGTACCTGGATTGTCAGAATCTCGTTTAATCCAGTCTTTCATCTCATGACTTAAAATCCATATACAAGAAGAGCTCGAACTTCATGACATTACATTAGTAGAACTAGCAAGGCAAAAAGCAAAAGTGGCTGAAAAGAAATTTGAAAGGTTATCTTGGTCAAAACCAGAAAGAGTATATTCGAGACGAAGGTTTTCTCAATCTACAAATGTAGATAACATAAAATATGTTCCACCACGCCTTCGTGAAGGAGACAAATCTAACATGGAAATACAAAGGATGAGAGAGGGCAAGTGCAAACGTTGTGGTGAAAAGTGGGACCCTAAGCACAGATGTGCTAATGGAAAAGAAAAAAATTTGTATAATTGTGAAGCAACTAATGACTCTAACAATGATGATTCAGATGTAGAAGGAATAGAAGACACCCCAGAGTTCTCTCCAGAAGTAGATGACGAAAGCATTCCGCAAGTGTCATTATCAACCATGACAGGTATATCACAACCTCAGACACTAAAATTAAGAGGACATATTAAGAAAAACAACGTAATGGTTCTCATCGACACTGGCAGCACCTAGAATTTTCTAGATTCAACCATGGCCAAAAGACTCAACATCTTTAGTTTTCCCATGCCTAATATGAAGGAAATGGTGGCCGATGGTAAGAAGATTGAGCAAGTAGGGAAATGCCATAAGGTCAAATTACAGATTAAGGACTTTAGTTTAGAATCTCCATTCTATGTCGTACCACTAGGAGGAGCAGATATGGTCTTAGGAATTTAGTGGCTACAAACCTTAGGTACTTATTCTGCCAACCATCAGAAGCAGTTTATAAGCTTTAAGTGGGAAGGGCAGAAGCACAAGTTATATGGATTCCAAGCACCAGAAAATCAAATCGTATCATCATCCCAGATGATGAAGATGATTCGAAAAGGAGCGCCAGCCTATATAGTACAATGTCATCAGTTAGAAATATTATCTACAAAAAGGATCCGCGAAGAATCACAAGAAGTACAAGGACTAGTTCAAAAACACGAAAAAGTATTCCAAGACCTACCAATGAAAATGCCTCCTAATAGGGAAATCGAACATACAATAGAAGTCAAGGCGGGATCAGACCCTGTCAACATCAAGCCTTATAGCTACCCGCATCACCAAAAGATTGAAAATGAGAAGATAATCCAAGACCTTTTAAAATGTGGGGTCATCTCAAAAAGCAAGAGTCCGTATGTAGCCCCAGTTATGTTGGTAAGAAAAAAAGATGGATTGTTCCGGCTATGCATTGACTACAGAGGATTAAATAAAATAACAATTAAAAATAAGTTTCCAATTCCCTTTATCGATGAAATGCTAGATGAGCTACATGGCGCAAAATACTTCTCTAAGTTAGACTTAAGGTCAGGCTATTACCAGATCAGAATCAGATTGGAGGATATACCATAAATTGTGTTTCAAACACATGAAGGTCATTACGAGTTTAAAGTAATGCCCTTTGGATTAACAAATGCACCAGCTACGTTCCAAGCTACTATGAACGAATTATTTCGTCCATATCTTAGGAAATTTGTACTAGTATTTTTTGATGATATTTTGATTTATAGTAAAACTTGGAAAGAGCACTTGCAACACTTGGATAAAGTTCTCACATTATTAGAAGATCATCAGTGTTATGCTAAGAAATCCAAATGCACCTTTGGAAAAGAAGAAGTCGAATATCTGGGACACATAATATCCCATGAAGGGGTAGAAGTGGATCCTTCTAAAATCAAGGCTATAAGGGAATGGAATAAACCAGTGAATATATCCAAGCTAAGAGGATTCTTAGGATTAACGGGATATTATCGAAGATTTATTAAAGACTATGCACACAGAACTGCACCTCTTACAAATATTTTAAAGAAAAATTCGTTTCAATGGAACGAAGAAGCAGGAAAGTGTTTTGAAGATTTGAAGGAAGTAATGTCTAATGCACCAGTATTGGCAACTCCCAATTTCTCTAAACCATTTATCATCGAATGTGATGCCTCTGGATTCGGTATAGGTGCAGTATTAATGCAAGAAGGGCACCCTATCGCTTTTGAAAGCAGGAAGCTAAATAAACGAGAGCGTCTCAAGTCCACATACAACAAGGAAATGCTCGCAATTATGCACGCATTGGCCAAATGGAGACAATATCTGTTAGGGAGTAAATTTTCCGTCCGAACGGATCATAACAGTCTTCAGTATCTCCTTCAACAAAAAACCCTCTAAAGAACAACAAAAATAGATCGAGAAAATTGCCGCTTTCGACATGGAGATATTACATAAGAAAGGAAAAGACAATGTAGTAGCAGATGCCCTGTCCAGGAAAGATGAAGAACCAACACTACTTGTCATCTCGGTTGTTGTTCCTGAATGGCTTAATGAGATTCGAAGTGAGTACGCCAAAGATCCAGAAATGTCGGCTATAATCAATAATCTCCCAGGAAATTCGAAATTTGAGTGGAAGAACGATATCTTATGGTACAAAGGAAGAATTTATCTAAACTCCAAATCCAAGTTTATATCAAAAATACTCAAGGAATCACGTGATTCCATGTCATCCGGGCATGTAGGATATTTTAAAACCTACTACAATGCATGTCAGTCATTTTTTTGGAAGGGTATGAGTCACAATATTCAAAAATATGTAGCAGAATGTGACAAGTGTCAAAGAAATAAAAGTGAAAATATTATGACACCTAGGTTACTTCATCCCTTAAATATTCCGAATCAGAAATGGGAAGAAATATCGATGGATTTTATTGAAGGGTTACCTGTATCTGATGGAAAGGATAAGATCTTCGTAGTAGTAGATAGATTCACTAAATATGCTCATTTTATTGCTATGAAGAAAACAGACTCTGCAAAGCAAATTGTTGAGATATTCTGCAAACATATTTATAAACTACACGACTTTTCAAAAGTCATTGTCAGCGACAAGGATGCCAAATTTAAAGGAAATTTTTGGAAGGAATTATTCAACCATATAAGAACCTACCTCAACATGAGCTCAGCTTGCCACCCCCAAACAAATGGACAAACTGAGGTTGTCAATAAATGTTTGGAAGCTTACCTACAGTGTTATGCTACGGAAAAACAAAATAAGTAGGTTCAATGGTTGCATCTCGCTGAATGATGGTATAATACTACTTACCATACATCGACAAAAATGACTCCATTCCAAGCTTTATATGGATACGAGCCCCCGAAGTGGAAAGATTTTGCTTCAATCCAGTCAAACCTGCCAGCAGTCAAAAATCAGCTAGAAGAACACCAAAAGGTCGTCCAAGTTCTAAAAGAAAATTTGAATATTGCACAGAATCGTATGAAGCAACAGGCTGACCGTAATCGAACTGAGAGATCATTTGAAGTTGGAGACTGGGTGTTTGTCAAGCTCCAACCATACAAGCAATTGTCCCTGAAACAAAAAGGGAAACATAAATTAGCTCTGAAGTTCTATGGTCCGTATCAAATCATCAAAAAGATCAGTCAAGTCGGGTTGAGCCTTCCTGATACAAGTTGTGTTCACAACGTCTTCCATGTGTCATGCTTAAAAAAAGCACTGGGTGACCATCAGTCATCCCAAACGACACTCCCAATTTTGGATGATGAAGGAAGGATCATTTTGGAACCCGAAAGTATCCTATCTACCCGAGAAAAGAAGCTACGCTCTCGTGTTATTACGGAATATTTAATCAAATGGAAGGATTTGCCCGTAGAAGAAGCCTCTTGGGAATTCGAAGAGTTTCGTCAGCAACACCCGTCGTTACATATGCTTTGAGGACAAAGCATCTTTAAGAGAGGGGCAATGTTATGTATAATTTATTAATTATTATTTAAATATAGTTGTCTTAGGTTTATTAAGTGAAAGGGCATGAGCATGATCAAAGATCATGCCTCTTCACCAAGGGACACCGTGAGGCTGTATTTAAAGCCTTGGTGATTCCCCATTGTAAGCATCTCATCTTTTATCAATAATAATATATACATTTCCAGTTAAACTGAGTTTTTATACTCCACCGTTGTTCGATTTCCCATTTCTCACCTCAGCGACCCCCTGTTAAAGTTACATTGGCACCTGTCTAACGACTGGCCTGTTTCATCCTATTCTGCAACCATTCTATATTGTCACACCATCATTCCACTATTTACTGTATTTTTTTTTTTGAGAAAAGGATAAGAAACGACTTCGACTGGATCAACTGCAATTGGGTCGGTAGCTATGTCCACTAAAGGAAAATCCAATCGTTGTTCAGGAATAAAAAGATACGACCCGTGTCTCTTCACCTTCTTGTGAAGGTTGACCAAATATGTTAACCATGACTGAAAGAAAAAAACAAAAAATAAAATTTCACTAAATTAAAACTTTATTTCTACGACAATATATATTATGTGTGTGGGGAACAATATATATTATGTGTGTGGGGAAATTCAAGAAGAGAATTAAACACAAAGCTAAACCATATCAGCCATCCTTGTTTTCAAAAAAGAAAGTCTTGGCTCTTAGTTATAAAAGGTGTAACTTATCAATTGGGAGGTTTCCAAAGAATATAAAAGATTATAAGAGACTGAAGAAATTTAAAAAAAAAAAGACAAAGAAAGCAATTTTCTATTTTGGAAAAAATTACTAACTAAATGAAATAAGGTAATTAGTTTTCAATACAAAGCATTCTAGGGAAAAGAATTACAAAGGGCGGTACAAAAATAGAATATATTTTAAAAGCTTATAGAAGGGAATTTCCAAGATTTTGAATCATATTTTAAAGGAGTGTTATCATTAAAAATAAATTAAAATAAAAATTAAAAAAATAAATAAATAAATAAAAATTGAGAAGGGTTATTTTAATAAAAAATATATATAAAAAAAGAGGGAAGATTAAAAAATGTAAAAATAAAAAATATATATAAAGTTTTCAAGTCTAAAAGTGATTACTTTTAAAGATCCCAAGTTCATCTTAACCAAACAAAATGGATGCTAAACAAAAATTGAAGGAAGGAAGATATTTAGAAACCTTACCTATCGACGCTAAAGTGCTATTTAAATTTAAAGGAACTCTCGCTGGAAAAAATTTCACTATTGCTATATCACCCGCCGAAGATAAAAATTATGTAAATCCTAAAATTGGAAATCAGTTGGTGATTCCTGAGTAAAATATCATCAAAAAATTAGACTTTTTTGACAACAAAAAATACGACGTAAAAAGTCTTCAACTAAATATTGGGGATTATACTTTTATCTCTCAAATTACCGTGAAGGCCTTATTTTTTGACGATAGTGACATTGCGTTGGGTTCACCCTGGATGGAAACTCTAAGATCTATTATCTTAAATACCAAAAAGAAGTTTTTGACATTCTCCCACAAAAAGAAGAATATGACGCTACAGGAAGTTACCTTGAAGCCAAATTCAATGACATCTGAAGAGATACAAGAAATTTCAAAAGTAATTTTTCAAGAAGGTAAAAAGGTGATACAAAATATACAAAGAGAAGTTGACAAAATCACTATTGAAAAAAATGAAGAAGTTTCGCGACTAAAAGACCATAGCGAAAAACTACTAACACAAATAAAGAAGCTTAAGGAGGATAAGAAGTTGATGGAAAAAAAAGATGCAACAACTTGTCGAAAATAAAGCATCAAATGTAGAAGTCTGAGTTGAAGAGAAAGAAACTGATACAAATGCAGTGAATGTCACAACTAAAGAAGAAGACAAGCGACTTGAAAAAAATACAAACTTAGATGTTGTAGTTCAGATGATGAACATTCCAAGTGAAGGTTCTGTAAGCAGCTCAATAACATCATCGCCAGAAGAAAATCAAAAAATTACCACACCTATGAAGAGAATTTCAAACCAAAAAAGTTCCCTATCGACATCTAAATCACGGGAGTAGACAACTCGATCAAGCTACATATTCAGAACATAATCAACAAACTGTTGTTCCGAAGAATACTAATGTCGGTGCAATCCACTCATGTGATCAGAATTCATCACAAGTTCCCAGTCACCGCAAAAATCCACAGAAGATTGATCTAGGATGTTCTGATCCCTTCTCAGTGCAACAGTATTGTTTGTCACTTAGAGGATCATATCAACAGGTATCGACAAGGATGACTACCCCGAGACGAGAAGACATTCGTAGCAGAAAAAGAGTTCAAGGCCTTTCATCAACAAGCTTTGAGGACAATGCTTTTTGAGGAGTAAGGCAATGTTATGCATAAAATAATATAAGTAATGTAACCAATAAATAATGATTAGTTAATTAGTAATTAGGTTGAAGAGGCATGTCTAAATGGAACATGACCTTCCATGAAGAGTCACCTGCCTAGGGTATATAAGCAGACCTCTCACTCTCAACCATAATCATTCTTCATACATTTTAATATAATATTTGTATCCTCAATGCATATTTTCATACTCCAAGTCTTCTAGAGTATTTAACAAGAAGTATGAACTTTGTTCACTTCAGTGGTACACTAAGAATTTTTCCATAAAAGAGAACTAAGTATTGGTAATATATATGCTTCCTGTTGATGATTTTGCCTTGGGCCCTAGATCTGGTCTGAGGTTAATCACGCACATAAACACACTAGGAACCCTCAACTTTCTAGCACTTTGCACAACAGAAATATTCAGTAGAGAAACCAATTTAGTCCATAGTGATTTGAGCCCAAAGCTCGATTAATCCAGCAATAAAAGGATCACGGGGCTCTCATACCAAGGATCATGGCCCTCGATCACTAGTACAGCTAGTATACATAGTATACAACACTAGGGCTTCCACTTGTTGATTTCTATAGCATTGGAAAGTGTTCTAAGTCTCATTTTTGATAGAGAGGCTTGGACATCAGGTATCCAGAGAACCTAGAAATCGTTTGTGGAAATTCCACTCAAATATTACTTTATTAAAATAATTAACTATTTTAATGCAGACCTTAAGTCTAAACTTGGGGAAATTAAATAATTAAAGGGTATTAATAGAACAGAGTGTGAATCTTCTAGAAAACGAAGATCAAGTCATCTTTTAATCTGAGCCATTGATTAACGATATAATCTTGGCCGTTGATTCATCAGCGAGAATATTATAAGAAGAGACTTGACGGCCATTTGGAAATCAAGTCGGGGGCATTCTCAGTACCCGAAGGAAATCGATTTTGAAGCAATAGAATTTGATTTCAATGGGTGACATTGTAGAGGCAGGGTTGTAGAAGCAGGAGGAGGAGGGAGAAGTCAGTTATCGGGAAGCAGAAGTCAAGAGGATGAAGGGAAGGGTGAGTTGATCAGCAGCAATACCCCCTCCACGCAAAATCACGCAGTCCAGGGAGAGACTACATAGGGCTCTCACACTGGATGACGCAGAAGGTCAAGGAGGTCACCCCAAGGGTATGAAATTTGTCTGGAGGGTCCAGAAAATTCAGCCAGGTGTTTGCAAATTTTTCTTTGATCATCAGAGTCTTGTAAATGTACTTTCCATTTCTGAACATAAATATAAAACTCTCATCTGCTGCACCGGTTTTCCCACATTGGGTATTTCCAGGGACAATTGTCCAAAAATAATTGTGTTCATGTGGTTGTTTCTATTGTGCTACTTGTGTAAATTATCTTTCTGTTCTTATGCTCTTAATGATAGTGAAGATGTGCAAACGTGTTTATTTCAGAATTTACTGAAGCATCTGTAATTAACTTATCTCATAAGTAAGAGAAATAAACCAAGTATTGCAAAAATATTTTCCTTGAAAATTTCACATTGTTAATTTCTGGTCATGTTCTATGCCATTTCAGATTAGGGCACAACACTGAAGAAGATAGAACATACTAATAGATCGATAGAAGACAAGCCAAAACAGAGATAGAAAATGGTGACGTTACGGCGATCAGCAGGATGCTTCTACCAGCAAAGTCTTCAATAGGTCATTCAGCCAAGCGTGTCACACATAACCCCAGAACAACCCAAACAAAGAATACGCAGCTCCAACGCCATCAAGAGAGAGAGAATTCCTCCACACCAATGTGTATCAAATGAATTCTAAGTCTCTCCAATATATAGGAATCTTTGGGGGTGTGTGACACGTTCTTTAAGACATTTAAGTCTATATTTTATTCCAGGCCGACCTAGCACATAAGTGGAATAAATTCAAAGTACATGTTCTGCTCATCCGATCGAGATGATCTTTAGATCAATCTTACACCTCTCCGAAAGAGGAATCCAATAAAAATATTGGGATCATCATCTGAGCAGCACAACCCGGAGTTTGGACCTAGTTGTCCAATTTTAACACCCCCTCTCAACTAGGGAGAACTCCGTCCACAAGTGCAATCCAAACATCGTGCGTCATCCCGCCGTAACTTGCTTTGCTGGCCTCTTTATTTCAAAACAGAAGTGGGTCAGTCACAAAGACATCATCCCCCGGCTGACAAATTCAGCCCAGAGGTCCAAAACCTCTATCGGACTCACAAAGAGTCTCCAACCAACCCGAAGTTGGTTCATCTGACCCGAAGTCAGGCAGAGGTCCGAGACCTCACTAGACTTGATCCCAGATCAAGTGGTTGGACCGTGCCATCCTAGATAGAGAGTACGGCAATCTCTGATGCGTCCATCAATCTTTGCTACTAGTCTCTAGCTTTTCCCACCTCATTGGCCAAATGAGAGGTACTTCCCATGAGCCCTAAACTCAATGGGTAGGATGCATACGGGGCACAGATAAATGAGAGGCGAACCAACTCAATAATCACAACGGTGGGGCAGAAGCACCATAAGTGCTTATAGCTTCGAGAAGCTATCCCCAAAGCCCCCCAGAGCTCCCAGAGCTCATCGTCCAACGGAACCCACACCATAGGGTCGTTTCACGATTCCAAGATTCTCACGGAAGGTTAGGAACATGACCTTCCCCAAGGGCATTGTGAGAATATCCGCGACCTGCTCATCAGTTCCTATATGATCGAGCCTTACGGCGCCTCGCTGTACCATATCCCAGATAAAGTGGTACCAGCCATCAACATGCTTGGATCAATCGTGGAACACAGGATTCTCAGTCATACGAATCCCACTCTGGTTATCACAGAGTATCACAATGGTATCTAGCACATGTCCAAACAGCTCACTAAAGAGCTTTCGCAACCAAACTGCTTCACAACAGGCCATACTTGCTGCAATGTATTCGGCCTCAGCGGTGCTCAAAGCCACCGACTTCTGCTCCCTGCTCATCCATGAGATCGAAGCAGAACCAAGATTGAAGCAACATCCCGATGTGCTTTTACGATCCACCACACTGCCAGCCCAATCGGCATCAGTATATCCACGGAGTGTCATACTCCCGGCAGTGTATCTCAGCCCATGGTCTATCGTGCCTCAGAGATATCTCAAGAGTTTCTTGGCACCAACCCAGTGAATGTTATGATCAACCATGTGTTGACTCAGAGTGTTCACTGCACAACATACGTCCGAACAGGTGTTCATTAAGAACATCAGGGTCCCTATGAGTTGACGATACTTAGTAGGACAGACCCAGCAACGCTGCTACTCAACTTCTTAAAGTTGAGTTCCATCAGTGTCGTCACAAACTTACAGTCCATCATACCAGAAGCTTCATAATGTATTTTCCTTGAGAAAGGAAAATCTTGCCAGGTCTCTGCCAGACCTCTAGGCCTAGGCATCAGTCCTAGATCCTTCATCTCGAACTCAGCAGCGAGCTCCCTCTTGCACTGATGAATGAGAGGGTCAGCACCTGTCAGGAAGAGGTCATCCACATACAGCACCAGAATGAGAGGTTTTCCCTTGACAACCTTGAAGTAAGGGTTCGGATCAGCATTACTTCGAGTGAAGCCTAGCTTCATCAAGTAGCTATCTATCCTCTTGTACCAATCTCGGGGTGCTTGTTTCAGCCCATAGAGGGCTTTCTTCAACCTGCAGACATGGGTGTCCCGATCCTGGACTTCCAACCCCAAAGGTTGCTCCACATATATCTCTTCCTTTATCACACCATGCAGAAAAAAATGCGGTCTTCACATCATCTGATGAAGACTCCATCCTTGCGTAGCAGCAAGGGCTATAATAGATCGAATGGTGGTATATCAGGCTACAGGTGCAAATATGTCATCATAGTCTAAGCCTTCCTCACAGGCAACGAATCTTGCCTTGGAATTTTCATCACCTCCATCAGATCCATGCTTGATCTTATAACGAGGTGACAACAGCTTTGTCCTGTGGTCCAGGGACCAGATCCCAGACATCATCCTGACATCCTTCCAGACTTTGATGCTTTCCAGTTTCTGCAAATGATCCAGACATCATCTTGACATCCTTCCAGACTTTGATGCTTTCCAGTTTCTGCAAATGATCCAGGCTCATATTGTACTTATGGCAGCTAGATACCCTTATATTTATATGGCTTCTCAGCTTTCCTCCAGAATTTCCCCCTCTGAAGCCATATGACCCTGAGCCATGAGGATCTTCTTGCATTCAACAAAGGTATCCGCTCAGGAGCATATACAGATATATTCTCCCTCTTAATGCCAGCTTCTCTTTTTGAGAGAAAACATTTTATGTCAAATGAGGGCATCCTAGACACCAACTTGGAAAGGAGGACTTAATCTTCCACAGTCAAAGCCATCCAGCAGGCTTTACTGATCATGGTTCAAGATTCCAACGTGTCTAAATGCTGCCGAAACACATCTTACTATTACGCTTCAGTGGGACTGTTTATGTCTCATGCTGACTGCTACATAGGTGTCACTATCCAACAGGGAGAATATATCAACACGGCTCAGCTTGTTAGAAGTCCTGTTATGCTGAGGAGGTCTGTTGTAGCTTCCTCAACCAGCCCTTTTCACTGTGACCCACAAAACTAGGAATCCAACATGATTCCTTCTCTCATAATTCTGCACTTGAGAGCTTCATCTACTGCATCAATTCCTTTTGCTGGCTAGACCCTGTAGTTTCTTCATTCAAGGGATATCTAAAATAAATTTGATCTGTCTTGTTCACAACTTCAATTGTGAACAAGACTATCAACATATCATCATAGCTAAATATATATTCCAATCAATACTCAAACTGTTCCAGGCTTCTTGCTTTCTGAACATTGTCCCCTGCAGTGAGTGCATAACTTCCTTTCTGTGGTGGTGTTCACAAATTTGCTGTATAAGGTGTTAGTAACTAGCATCTCATTTAAATGACACAGTTTCAGGCTGCAACAACTGTGTGTTACTGATTTGTTTCTGACTGACATTCCTCATTATGTGAAAGGATTCTGACCAACGCTGACATAAAGCCTTCTCATACCAGCAATTTCTCCAGCATAATTGGACTTCACATTTGCATTGACAATTCTAGTAGACAAAAAAATCCAAAAATACCAGCTTCTACCATTTTTATATTGGAACCTGAAGCTGCAGCGGCAACAGCTATGACTGCAGGAATATTAGCCGACTGTATACCATTCCAGTTATCTGTCTGAACAAGTTTTATCTCGGACAACAAAGAGACTACATCGCGTGTGTACTTTTGCCTAAGAATGTCATCTGCATTTTTGCACTGATGGTCCAGCAAAAACCTTCGAATGCTTGCGGTTTAAATATTTTTGTCCATTAAATTCGGACAAACAGAAAACTAAGAAAATATATAAACGCATTTTTCTCGGACAAGAGCGAAATATTGAAATGCCTGTGGTTCAGAATGATATTCTGGCAATATTGATGCGAATGATGCTAATTAGCATATAATGGGTGGTTAGATTGAAGAAACCGGTCAGAAGACAAATACAAATGGATCGTGCTATATATATAAACGATCCCGCAGTTAACTGTCTAATCTGCAGATAATAGATCGCTTGTTTATGAGTCGTCGTTTGAATTTCCAAAAGGTTGACAGAGTCGTCGGGCATCATTTTTTTTTTTTTCGCGCAGAGATCACTTCTAACTCCACACCGTCACAATCGTGCTCCGCTTGTCACCGCCATACTTTCCTGTCCGCAGCCACGTATAGAGCCTTTTGTTCCGGCAATTAACGGGGGCAATCAGCAAGCAAACCGGTCGATCAGCGTGGCTCGTTAATCAGAGTTTGATATCCACGTTGATTCTTCCGATCGAAAAGCAGCTCTTTGCTCCATTCGTTTGCGATGATTTCTTCCGCGGACGCTGCCCTCGTTTGGCCGACTGTGTGGTATGGGCTCACCGGGAGTGTACTGAATCCAGTAGTATGGACCTTTCGGTCTCAGGTAGGCTCGTTTATTGCGCTTCTTCATGCATGGCCTCCGCTTGGGCAAACGCTCATCTCCCAGGCTATGGAACCCCTCGTTCTTCACATTCCATGGTGGACAACGACCACAGATAATTCCCTCGGGAATCTGTTTTTTTTTTTTTTTTTTTAACGAATTCTAGGGATATGAGGGGAAGTACATTGGGCTTTGGCGATGAAATGCAATTGACCTGAGACCAGGTTCCTAGAAATCGGCCAAATGAAGGCCGGCAAATCGGACTCGATGTAAAGGAGATTTGTGAGAAAATAGATGAAGATTGTAACGAGGGAGAGTTTATGGCTGCGCGTGCCAGCAACATTTCCACTGCTTTTCGCGCTGCCATTACGGCCTCTCTTTATGCAAATTCCTGAATTTCCCTGGTTATTAAATATTGCTTGGAGGGTTTTCTCTTGTGATAGCCCAGATTTCTTCCTAAGGGGTTGCGGTGCCCCTTTACGCTCAGATAGCTGCGGCTCTCTTAACATTGAATGCGGCAGCCTGTTTAGACTTGATAAGGGCTGCGGCTGCCTCTTCCAAGTGTTCTAACCGAGCCCTCCAACACTGCCCAGGCTGCGGCTTTCAAGGCTGCTCCTTTTCGTAGGGCAGATCCTTCCTTTTGATGCAGCGACTACCCTTCAAGGGCTCGGCCTAATGTTACAGCAGATAATAAACCCACGGAGCTCTTTCTCTCTCCCCCTTTTTTTTTTTTCTCGTGGTAGCTGCGTCTAGGGCACACAAATTTGGACATTGTCTTCCCCTTACGCTCCGATACCATGTTAATTTCTAGTCATGTTCTATGCCATTTCAGATTAGGGCACAACACTGAAGAAGATAGAACATACTAATAGATCGATAGAAGACAAGCCAAAACAGAGATAGAAAATGGTGACGTTACGGCGATCAGCAGGATGCTTCTACCAGCAAAGTCTTCAATAGGTCATTCAGCCAAGCGTGTCACACATAACCCCAGAACAACCCAAACAAAGAATACGCAGCTCCAACGCCATCAAGAGAGAGAGAATTCCTCCACAACAATGTGTGTCAAATGAACTCTAAGTCTCTCCAATATATAGGAATCTTTGGGGGTGTGTGACACGTCCTTTAAAACATTTAAGTCAATATTTTATTCCAGGCCGACCTAGCACATAAGTGGAATAAATTCAAAGTACATGTTCTGCTCATCCGATCGAGATGATCTTTAGATCAATCTTACACCTCTCCGAAAGAGGAATCCAATAAAAATATTGCGATCGTCATCTGAGCAGCACAACCCGGAGTTTGGACCTAGTTGTCCAATTTTAACACACATGGTATTAGAGGAAAGGGCTAAAAACACGAAGGGAGGATCTGCCATGGACCAAAGTTCCATCATTCGGAAGGGTTCACGCAGTCAAAAGGACTCACGCAATCCTCCAAAGCACGCAGAAATACAGAGAAAACACGACATGAAAGTGTTGGCATCCAGACTAGAGGGGGATCTTGCTTGTGTGTCGAGCACAGCTCCTCCAAGTGTTTGGTATATTGACAGTGGAGCATCTGCTCATATTACGGGGGTTCGAGAATGTTTTTCGAACTACCAAGAAGAACAGATGAATTTCCAGATAACTATGGGAAACAAGGCAAAATGTACCCCCATCGGGAGAGGTACCATAACATTTCAAACTGAAGATGGCAACAAGATTCGAGCCACGAATGTTCTGCATGTACCGGGGTTGGGGATGAATTTACTCCCAGTGTCTCAACTTCAGAGCAAGGGCTATGACATATACTTTATTAGAGATAAGGTGTATGTCAAACACCCTAGCTGGAGTACAAAGGCACAAATCGGAGTAAGGAGTCACAAGCTATATAAGCTCCAGCGTGAATCTCCGGTGGCCCGATTAGCAGTACAAGCGACAGAGATCTGAATGAATTATGGCACAGAAGGATGGGGCATCTACATCATGGAGGCTTGGGGATTCTCAAAATTAATGGCATAGAGGCTCCTGAGCTCAGCACGAAGAAAGACGAAGTTTGCAGGGGATGCATACTAGGGAAGTATGCTAAGGTAGCAGTTCCAAGACGCAGGAGCAGAGCCAAAGGTGTATTAGAGTTAATACACACTGACATTTGCGGTCCAATATCCACAACTGCTCTCAGTGGGGCAAAGTATTTTGCCACCTTCATTGATGATCATTCCAGGATAACTTGGATCTATTTTTTGAAAACCAAAGATGAAGTCTTTGATCGATTCAAAGATTTCAAAGCATTGGTGGAGAACTCTACAAGAAAGAAGATCAAGAAGTTGCGATCAGATAATGGTAGAGAATATATCGATAAAGACTTCACAAATTTCTATGCAAGGAAAGGGATCAAGAGAGAATGGATAGCTCCATACAATCCAGAGCAGAATGGAGTTGCAGTACGGAAGAATCGAAACATAATAGATGCTGCAAGGGCAATGTTGTATGACCAAGATATGCCCAAATTCTTATGGGCAAAGGCCTGCAATACAGCAATATATATTCATAACAGAGTTCCTAATAGAGCTTTGGGGAAGGTAACTCCCGAGAGTGTGTTCACAGGCAGCAAGCCAGAAGTGAGCCACATCAGGATATTCGGCAGCATGGTGTACTGCCACGTTCCAGATGAAATGAGAAAGAAGCTGGATCAAACTACAGAAAAATGTTTTCTGATGGGCTATAGCGAGAATGCAAAGGCATATCGCAGCTATATTCCAGAGAGCAAGAAAATCATGGTAAGAAAAAATGTAAAATTTCTGGAGGAGAGAGCCTTCAGGAAATCTCGAGAAATGGCCACAAATACACAGATTGAGGAAGATCCACTGGTACAGCCTCCACGACCTACAGGGGAGAGGTCAAGTGCCTCTCCAAGGCACAATGATTCTAAGGATAGCTCCTCCGAAGAAGAACACAAGGGAGAACAGGTAAGACCACCAACAACTGATGGGAGACTGAGCAGAGAACTTCAACAAATTCTTAAAGATGCAGAAGAATTTGTTGGAGCCCCTAGAGAAGGAAAGAGGATAAGGAAGCAACCAGACAGATATCAGGAACTGGTAGCTCAGGTTGGTGAACCATCTACCTTTCGGAAAGCAGTGCAGCATCAAGTATGGGTGGATGCCATGGTGGAGGAATATAGCTCCATCATGAAAAATGATGTATGAGAAGTAGTCCCTAGACCACAGAACAGATCAGTTGTAGGATCCAGATGGATCTACAAGATCAAATATGTTGCAGATGGAAGCATGGAGAAATTCAAAGCAAGATTTGTAGCTAAGGGGTATGCACAAAAGGAAGGCACTGACTATGAAGAAACCTTCGCCTCAGTAGCTAGATACACTTCTATTAGATTTGTCATCTCTCTGGCTGCGCAGATGGGATGGGAGATTCACCAGATGGATGTCAAGATAGCATTCTTGAATGGGGTGATAGAGGAGGAAGTGTACATTGAACAGCCAGAGGGCTTCGAGACACATGAGCAGAAGACTCATGTTTGTAGGCTTAAGAAAGCCTTGTATGGCTTAAAACAAGCCCCCAGGGCATGGTATGGACAGATTGATATCTACTTGCAGAAGATGGGGTTCGTCAAGAGCGACACAGATCCCAACCTCTACTACTTGAGAGTAGGAGATGAGCTGCTTATTCGTGTACTTTATGTGGATGACCTGTTTTTGCCCGGATCATCCAAGCTCATCAAGGACTGCAAGGAGAATCTGGCAACAGAGTTCGACATGAAGGACCTGGGGCAGATGCACTATTTTCTTGGATTAGAAGTCTAGCAGCGGAAAGGGGAAATCTTCCTAGGACAAGGAAGATACACGACAGAAATCCTGAAGAGATTTCAGATGGAAGACTGTAGACCCATGGCCACGCCAATGATTACTAACTGGAAGAAGATAGACACATCGGAGGACGATGAGGCTGATCCCACCTTATACAAACAGCTCAACGGATCATTGATGTATCTGGTCAATACTAGACCAGACATCTGTTATGCAATGAATACCCTTAGTCAGTTCATGGTGGAACCAAGGAGGGCTCAGTGGGTAGCAGCCAAACATGTTCTCATATACCTGAGAGGGACAGTCGAGTATGAGCTGAAGTACACCAAGGGTAATGAGGTCCAGTTGAGTGGGTTCACAGATGCAGACTGGGCTGGAAGCACAATAGATCGGAAAAGTACCAGTGGGCACTGTTTCAGTCTCGGATCAGCAATGACCGTCTAGTGCAGCAAGAAACAGAAGTCTGTAGCATTGAGCTCAGCCGAGGCAGAGTACATGGCAGCAAGCACAGCTTCGTGCGAGGCCATATGGCTGCGCAAGTTACTCTTCAACCTGCTCAAGAAGCAGATAGAACCGATAAGGATTATGTGCGATAATTAGAGTTGTGTTGACCACACTTTGTCAACGACCCCATAGCAGTACACCCCCATTTTTTCAAATGGGATTCATCATGTTCAACGTATTCAGGCCATTCAGATTCCATCATCAGTCAACAGTTTTATGAACAATGTAAACCCATTCTGCATGTTTATGATGTAAATGATCTAAATAAGACCACCATGTATGTAATAACCTAGGTAAGCCTAGTATGTTGGTGACGATTTCTATCCTAGGAGGTTTTTTGTCTCACTGATTTGCTTGTGTTTTTCGACACAAGTGATCGGCAGAGTTTTCCCCTCCAGCTTCACCCCAAAGCTAAGATGGATTTTGTCATCAAAATGTTAAGTGAGTCCTACTGTTTTCTATCGAGTCTTTGTAAAAGTAGATTGGGAATAATCCTAGCTAATTGGCTAGATTATTTTATTACAAGCTACTTGGTCTACTAGATCATGTTTTGAGTCGCAGAATTGGGTACCTATTTGAGGGTCTATACGAATGGGTATTCCCTCTTCATGTGTCTAAATGTATTTATCTTATGTAAAAAGTGTTGGAAAAAATAATTAAATCCCCTCTCAGTCATTTAATTAAATTTTCTGGCCAAATTAATTAAAAATCCTAAGCCAAAAATTTAATTAATTTTAAGTCCTAGGTGAGTTAAAATTCTTCAAAGACAAAATTCGTGGGTCCTTAAAAAATAAATTTTTAAAGGTCCCAAGCCAAAGGAATATTGAGAATTTCAAGAAATTTTGGACTCTTGGGCCTTGGTGGTTAAGTCAAAGTCAAAATTTTGAGGTAATTAACTCAAAAATATTATTTTTGAGTTAATTAAAATGGAATTAAATGATAAATTCGAATTCCCTCAAAATTATAATTTCGACGGTCCAAATTAAAAAATGATTAAATCTTTTTCGACGGTCGAGATTATTTTGACATGGATCAACTGAACTAGCCATTGGAGCAACGTTGCACGAAGCGGGGACCAAGCGGAGACGTTTTTTGGAAGCGGGGACGCGGAAGCGTCATTTCCAAAAAATCTAGGAAGCGAAGCGTCTCGGAAGCGTCTACTATATATATATATATATATATTTTTATTTTTATTTTTTTGCATTTATATTAAAAAAATATCCAAAATACCAAATTAATTGTAGAAGATATGGAAGCATGCATATTTGTAGATAAATCAAGATAGATATGACATCCATTGTACATTAATGATTAATTATTTGAGCATCAACCATTTAGAATAGATGCATCAACCATCTATAATCTAGATTCTTCTCCTCTTATCTAGCCTTTGCCTCTACCTCGATTATCTAGGGACATTAGTCAAAATTGCCCAATTTTGATCAAACCCTAATGGAAGCCTTAAAATATGGTAGAAAGAACTTAACATGCTTGATCGATTATTTTGACTTGATTGAAATGTAATTTTTTGCTAACAACATGACAAAGGAGTTCAACAATTAACACCACCAACACTAGGGTACATATAGGGCTTGGTGCTCTTGATTAAATGCTAATCACATACCCTCATACATGATATAATCTAATGACATGCCACCATACCATTGATCCTGAATTCCTGAAAACTGTTAAGTCTGTTGAATTTTGAAGAGGATATGAAATTCTATTTTCTCCATATGAAGTCCGATCAGGCTGGAACCACTCTCAAACATCCTGAGTCATTTCATGGTAATGTTAAAAATTTAAGTAAAAGGATGAAAATGAAAAATAAATGAGAATGTCACTTTTACTTTAAGAATTTAACATTACCATGAGGGAGCATCTAAGAAATATCTAAGGAGGTAAAAGAGAGCTTATATTTTTTTCCTCCTATCCCTAACTCAGCACTAACTCACCTACTACCCAACCAAAGACAAAAATTAAAAAAAAAATCAAAAAAATCATTTTTCTAACCTACATTAGTCGGATCCGTACGGCACTGTACGGAACCGTTCGCGATCCGTACAGATCCGTCCCGGAATCGCGGCGGTTCCGTAAAGCGATCCGCGGATCCACTGTACGGAATCCCGGATCCGGGCGTACGGATCCGAAAAACTAGGAATCGCAAATTTTTTTGGGATCCGCGTTTCCGAAAATCGGATCCGCGGTTCCGGGTACGGATCCCGTACGGTTCCGTACGGGACGCGGTTCGGGCCTTGGAGCGGGGGGGGGGACGTTTCCTGCAACATTGCGTTGGAGATTTTATCTTATAAATTAGAGGTCTTTGTCAGTGTTTCAATCATCCGATCTTTGAATCGTGCACTTGTTCTTGGAAGCTCTTGTGATTTTTTGATAAATAAAGCATAAAGACTTTGCGGTTACAAACTTTGGTGTTCCTTTTCCAGATCTATGTGGTAATGTTGTCTCTAAACTCTGCTACTTCTATTGGCCTTTGATGGTTGATGGCCTTTATGGATTAATCTGCATACAGGTATCTTGTGCAGTTTTCTGGGTTATTAAAATTGCATTTTGATTTAACGGAAAGATTAGTTATCTGTTTTTCTGAAAGGTCTCATATTTATTTTTTAATCTCTATCAATCTTAAATTCGGATCTAAGTGTGCAGAGATCGTTTTTTAAGGTTTGAGCGTTTGGGGAAGTCTTCAGTTAGACCAACCGACTCTCAGATTTCATAAATCTGAAAAATCCCATTGTTTCCTAATTTCTAAGGTTATCTTACGGAATATTTTTTGCAGGGTCTTTCTAGAGCTTGTCCCTAAATAAAAAAAATTTATCTTAATTTTTTTTGAATTTAAAGTTAGATCTAGCTAGTAAGAGTCTTAGATCTTCAGATCTGGGAGTGAAGTCAGACTTATACTCCTCAGATCTGATAGATCTGCAACTCTTGTGTATAGATTTGTAAATATATTGTATAGATCTGTAATTTACATGTATAGATCTAACGTTTTGTAACATAATTTTGAATTCTAACATTTGGGTTTTTAGGATTTTTGTTATTTTTGTATATATTGGGTATTGGGTTTCTTTTTTTCACTTGTGCAGGATTAGATCTGAAAAATCAACTAAGGAAATCTGAAAATCTGAAAAATCAGCCAAGGAAATTTTCAGATCTGAGCCAGATCTAGACCCTCGAGGACAAGATCTGAGCTCAATATTTGTTTGCAGAAATAGATCTGAAAAAATCAGCCAAGGAAAACTTCAGATCTGAGCCAGATCTAGACCCTTGAGGACGTATAAGCTTTTGAGGCTATTTTTACAGGATTTTGGTCTCCAAATTTCTAATTTTCAAGCAACATTATCCCAAAATTTCAAGAATTTTCAACGGTGGGATCTTCAAAGCCTTGGGCTAAGGGTTTGATCTCTAAACCCTTATTTTCTGCAGATTTTATTACAGTAAGCAAGTCACAAATAATTAGACCCTAAAAATATATTTTATATGGTCAAAATTGTTTAAAATTGCAAAATCTTCACTTTTAGAATTTTTGACCATTTGGGCATCTTTAAATTTGCCTAGATCTAATTTTAACGCTTGCTGCAAATTCTGCATAACTATGTAAAATCAGATCTGAACATTTCTGATGCATATCCTAAATAAGGTCTAAAAAATTTGAATTTTCAGTTTTTTGGCAAAACTTACTATTTTTAGACGTTGTGGGGATCATTTCAATATCTTCAGTTTGCTTATTTGTTATCATTTTACTGCTGTTATAAACTTATCAGTTCTGAAAATTACTGAATCAAACTCTCTTAAAGCTTTAAAATTGAAATTTTCAAGTTTTAATATATTTTTGCTATTTTTGGAAGTATTTGGCAGCGATTTTGGGTAGTTTCATCTTGCTGATCTCTCATTGTTTCACTGCTGAAATAAAAATATCAGATCTGAAATTTCACTTAATCAAGCCCTAAAAATTGATTTTTCTTCAAGTTCATCAATTTTTACTACTTTTAGTCATTTTGGGCATTGGTACCGACATCGTTTGTTTGCTGATCTATGGTTTAAATTACTGCTGCAATTTATATTTCAGATCTGAAATCTTGCTGAAGAATATATTCTAAGTTTGACTATAGGTTTCTGAATTGGAATTATTTGGAATATCATAAATTCGGAAATATTGGAAATATCTGGCATTTAAATTTGATGCTACTCTCATGATAACATTTTTGTTTCAAATTTAAATGGTTGGTGATTAGCTGTGGTCGGTGATCATTGAGCTATTTTTAATTGTGATTTTAAATCACTTGAAATTGGTAATTAATTGTTTAAATCAACTTTGGGAATACTACAAGTGATGATAAATTGCATGTCTTTATCGAACATTTTTAATGCATAATTGTGAGGGTGTTTTATCGGATATCATTGTGGTGAATTTATTTTTCATAGCATTAGTTATATGTCAATTACTTGGCTTTAATTTCATAACGGGATATTTTTTCTCCACAAGGCACTGGTTTTAAAGTCTCAAATATAATTGGATCTATAAAATCTCGTTAATCTTAACAAGTACTTGGTCTTTTCGCTGTGTCTCCTGAATTGGTTGATTTTCAACCAGTTCTTTTCCTTCATTTTTTGTCAGCGTCTACCTTCCTTAGCTTGCAAGGAGACAGCTTAGATAGAGAGATTGGGGATCAGGGTGACAGCGCCCGATCTGAGCCGTTGTCGCAGTGCCTAGACATTCTGTGCGACAACATTTTTTGGCGCCGTTCCCGGGGATAGAGTTTGTCTGTCCTTCGTCTTAACGACATGTTATAATCTTCTAATCTTTTTTCGCCATTCATTAGCCTGTCACAAGGGATCACATTTTCTGGCGTCATTTCATCTCTTCATCTCTTCATCTTTTCATCATCTAATCTTTCGTCATCTCACTAATCATTTCATCATTTACACCTTTAGCACCTGGACATTTCGGTTGGCTTCTTGTTTGGGTGGCGACTCCACTTATTCATCTATTTACTCCCAGACAAAAACCCCCCCTGATATCCATCTACTACTCTCGATTATTTCTTTTGTTTTAGAATTAGTTTCATGTTCAAGTGGCGACTGCAATTCTTTCATTTCTTACAGGAGTTAGTAGAAATTCCTGTTTCCCACCACAGTTTTCAGTTTCACCTTATTTCTCCTTTTAGTTAAATGTCCTTTCCCATATCCTTACATTCAACAACAGAAAAATAATTTTTTGCTGAAAACACAAATTCTGGAAAATTTACAGAATGCTGGAAAATGCAAAAATAAAAATCAGCAAGCTTAAAACAGCCATTCAACACATTTAAACACTGATATTTTTCGTCAACATGACCCTGGAAAAATCCCCTACAACTCTTGGGGAAAACCAGTCTGAAAGCTTCTCTTTTATTTTCTGAAAAATGCCTTTTAGAGTGAAACAGGAAAAACTCAGAAAAAATTCCAGCAACCAATTTACAAACTTATCTCGATTTCTGTGCTTGCACACCGCCTCGGAAATTGTGCCAAATCAGCAATAACAGAAAAGAGAAAATTTACAGCACCTTGGGACAGCATTAAATGTTGTACGGCCACCTCGGGAAGCGTGCCGAAACATCCATACTTTGTTGTACGGACTGTACGGATTTCGTATAGCACCCTCTCTCGAAATCCGTGCCAAAAATCAGAGCTGTAGCTGCTGTCCTCTTCCTCGGTTTTTGTGCTGGAAATGACAGCCACCTTCCTCGAAAAACGTGCCAGATTTTTGTGCCTTGGAGTGCATGCTTGCTGTTGTACCCTCTTCCTCGATTTTTGTGCCTCCTCACTTGGAAACACTGCCTCTCCTTTGCTGTATGGATTTTCTGCCTCGGTATGTGTGCCAATAAATGCTGTTGTACCTTCGCTGAAATCTCTTCACTGCTGCCCTCCTTCTTCTCACTGCTTAGAAAAATCTCCAGCTCTCTTTCTCTCCTTCTCCCAATCTGCTCATGAAAGAATAAATGACCTTTCCCTCCTTTCCCTCCTTTAACCTAACCCTAAGTGACTTTTGGGAAATCCCTAAATCCAATGGCTGAAACAGATTTAGATCTAGGGTTGAGATTAAATGCTCATTTAAATCTCACTTTCTATTTTTTAATTCACCCCACTTTAATAAAGACCCACTTAGTCATTTATTTCCAAAGTCACTTTTCCTTTCTAATTTTACATTGACTTTATTAAAGTCACTTTAAAATTAGACTTTAGTAACTTTATCACTTAAAGTCACTTTTAAAATAGATTTCACTTTATAACTTTATAAAGTCACTTTAGGAGAAAAATTGAAGTCTTTTGGACACTTTTCCCTAGGCCAAAGATCAAAGCCTTAGGGAACCACCTATCCTCCCGTAACCAAATTTCAACACTCCCTCTTACCGAGGAAATTGTTCCTCACCACACCCATCTTGTCTCTGAAGTAGATATGCTTGCCCCGTAGTAAGGCTTTGGTAAGAATATCTGCAACCTGCTCATCAGTGGGAATATACTCAAGCTTCACAGCTCCCTTCTGAACATAGTCTCTGATGAAATGATATTTAATCCCGATATGCTTTGACCTGTCATGAAATACTGGATTCTCCGTGAGTTTAATGCAACTCTGATTATCACAGTAAATCACTGAAGGTCTCAACGACTGACCAAATAAGCCAAACAACATCTTGCGAAGCCAGATGGCCTCACAACTAGCTAGACTGGCTGCCATATACTCTGCTTCCGCTGAACTCAATGCTACTGACTGTTGTTTTCGGCTGAACCATGACACCACTGCCGAACCCAACCCAAAACAACACCCTTAAGTGCTCTTCCTATCAGAAGCACAACCTACCCAATCAGAATCAGTGTAACATGTCAATCTCACTCCATCCCCCTGCCTGTAATCCAGACCATAATCCACTATCCCCTGCAAGTACCGCAAAATGTGTTTTGCAGCCACCCAGTGAACCTTCCTAGGCTCACACATAAACTGACTCATCGTGTTGACTGTAAAACAAATATCTGGTCTAGTGTTGACCAAATACATCAAGGAACCAATCGCCTGTCTCTGTACAATGTGGGATCCACTAATTCGAACTGGGGTTTCGCGTTTCTTCCGCCTGGTGATCACATCCGTGTTGACATGGGTCTACAATCCTCCATGTGAACGCGAAGGATGTCCACAATATACGACTTCGCCTGTGGAAGAAATGCCCTACTCCCGCTACAACTCAAACCAGTAAAGTACGCACTGCCGATCTCTCGACCCCAACTCCGCCTGCAGACCTTCTTGAAAGGCTTCCACAGCCCTCTCGCACCCGTAATGACGAATCCATCCACATACAACACCAAAATGAGAGGCTCCTCACCTATCACAATATAGTAAAGGTTCAGATCTGCCTCACTCTTTGTGAAACCCATCCCCTGCAAGTATGTATCTATCCCGGAGTACCAAGCTCTGGGAGCTTGCTTCAGGCCATAAAGGGCCTTCTTCAGTCTGCACACATGGGACTCCTTCCCATGCACCTCAAAGCCCCGTGGCTGCTCAATGTACACCTCCTCCTGTATGAAGCCATTGAGAAATGCGGTCTTCACATCCATCTGGTGGATCTTCCAACCCATCTCTGCTGCTATCGATATAATGGAGCGGATCGAAGTATATCGAGCCACGGGAGCAAAGGTCTCCTCATAATCGACTCCCTCTACCTGGGAGAACCCTCTAGCCACAAACCTCGCTTTGAATTTCTCAATGCTGCCATCTGCAGCATGCTTTACCTTGTAAAGCCATCTGGAAGTAACCACGGATTTTCCCTCAGGCCTCGGCACCACCTCCCAAACATCATTCTTCATGATAGAAGAATACTCCTCCTGCATGGCCTCTCTCCAGACCTGCTGGCTAGTTGCCTCCTCATAGCTAGAAGGCTCAGAGTCAAGGATGCTGGTAGCCATTGCCATATAGCTACAAAACCTCTTAGGTGGTCTGCTCTCTCTGACCGGCCTCTTAGGCGCAGCAACAGATGTGGCCTCTCTCAAGGTGTCCCGAAGCCACTTGGGCTTCCTCTTCCCTGAGCATACTTCTCCCATTGGAGAATGAAACTCCTCCTCCTCATCATCATCAGGAGCCTGAACTCCTGATTGTCTGTCTGCTGTCCTCCTGCCTGCACCTGAACCTGTAGAAGCTGAGGTATCGTGTGAACTGTCCATCAGTGGACTCCCTACTGAACTGCTCTGTGGACTGCTCTGCAAGCGGTCCGAAGCACCACCCCTTTAAATCTGCGAGCCACTGCTCACTAACGGAGCAAACATCGTCATAGATGTACCTCTGGATCCTCCTGATCCCTACCCACTGGATCCCTGCGACTGACTCAACTGCTACTGAGGGTCTGGCTGATCCAGATACTCCAACTCTCGTGACCTCCTAAAGGCCCTATCCTCCTCGAACTTCACATCCCGCCTGACAACAACTTTCCTCTGTGCAGGAATGTAAATCCAAAAGGCCTTTGAGGTCTCACTATAGCCCACAAAGATACCCTTCTCTGCGGTGGGCTCTAGTTTGGTCCTCTTCTCCTTGGGTATGTAGGAGTATGTGATACACCCAAAGATACGAAGATGACCAATATCAGGCTTCTTCCTAGAAAAAGCCTCCTCCGGAGTCATGTGCCCCAAAGCACGATGCGGGCTCCTGTTCTGCAAATAAACAGCTGTGTTGCAGGCCTCTGCCCACAAAAACAATGGCAACCCCTGATCATGTAACATGGCTTTGGCAGCCCCTCCGATGGATCTGTTCTTCCTCTCCGCAACCCCATTCTGCTGGGGGTTGTAAGGAACAATGAACTCCCTCCTAATGCCTGCCTCCGCACAATAGTCAACAAACTCTCCAAGGGTGTACTCTCCCCCATTGTCCGACCTCAGGGACTTGATCTTCCGACCTGTCTGTGTCTCCACAAGAGCTCTGAACTCCTGAAACCGCTTGAAGACCTCGCTCTTGGTCTTCAAGAAATAAATCCAGGTCCTCCTAGAGTGATCATCAATGAATAAAACATAGTACTCATATCCACTCAAGGAAACATGAGACATCCGACCGCTCACATCGGAATGAATCAAATCAAGTATCCCAGTCGCTCTGCTGTCACTGCTGGAAAAAGGGGATTTGGCAAACTTGCCCATCGCACATCCTCTGCAAGTATCAAAGTGATCAGTACTGAAATCTGGCACACCTGTAGTGATCTCCCGCAATGTCCTCAAGGCCCCATGATACATGTGCCCCATCCTGTGGTGCCAAATCTCACATAGCTCAGAACTGCTAGCTCTGCTGTCAGTGTTACTACTCAATGCCAAAAGGGGCTGGAATGCAAACTTGTACACCTTTGCATGGCGTACACCTATCACTCTAGCTGAATCAGCTGGAGCGCCCCTGGGATATATCAGCACCTGTCCTCCCCTAAACAGTATCTCATATCCTCTATCCTCCAAAGCTGAGACGGATATGAGGTTCTTCCTCATCCCTGGCACATAAAGAACATCTGACACCTTCAAGGGAGGTTTGGGTTCCCTATGAAATGTCAGTGTTCCCACACCGACTGCTCTAACAACTTTGTCATCACCGAGTACTACCTCTATATCAGTGCCACTCTCTGAAAGCTCTGAGAAGTACTCACGGACTCCTGTCATATGATGTGAAGCCCCACTGTCCACATACCAGATACCCGAAGATGCTCCGCTAGTCGAGGGAAATGCATCCTCCCTCTGAACCTCTGTGGCAGGTGATCCTGCACTAGAGGACTCACATGCAATGAACCCAAACTCCCTGTCAAAGCGATCTGTAAAATCCTCAACCTCTGCTGATGCTGCCATGCTCTGGTTCTTCCCCTTCTTCTTCTTCTTCTCCGGACACACAACTGCATAGTGTCCCATCTTCTGACAATTCCAACACTTCACCTTGGAATAGCCCTTCTGTGTGTTACCCTGTTTACCTTTACCTTTGCCTTTGCCCCCACCATTGCTTGTGGAAGCCTGCTTCTTCCCTTTGCCTTTCTTGCCTCCTGCCAACAGTGCTACATCCTCATCCTGCTCAACTAGCTTGGCTGCCCCAAGCTGACCTTTCCTGATCTCTGTCTGAATGCAATCATCCCAAAACCTCTCCCATGTGGGAAGGGTCTCACGTGCACAAACCCCATCAGCAAAGTTCATCCATGAACGGGGAGGCCATTCACTGCAATCCGCACCAACTCAGTGGGTGGAATGGCCTCTCCAATCGCTGCCAACTCATCTCTCACATTAGTAATCTTTGTGAGATATCCAGCTGCACTATCATTACCCATCTTAATGGTTTTCAGCTTCTCCTTCAGGACCATTTTCCGGTTCTCATTGGTACTCTGGTAGAGATTGGACAATGTTGTCCACATCTCATGAGCATTTCTCTTTCCTCTCACATGAGGAATGCAATGGTCTTTGATTCCGTCTAGAATCAGTCTCTTACCCTTGTTGTTCTTTCTATTATATGCTGCCAACTGAGTAGCATCAGTAGGCACATTAACAGGCTGCTGTTGGGTATGAACCATGATATCCCAGACTTCTGCCTCCTCAAAGATACTCTGCATTCTCTCCTTCCAAACGTTGTAATTGGTATGCCCATCCAACCTATCCTCCACCCTCAATCTCAATGACATTCTGCTGTCCTAAAACTGAAAAATAGCACTGCTGTAGTAAAGATAAAAAATTATGTGTGAAAAATCAGCATGCTGGAATTTTCTGAATGAAAAATCAACAGGCTGTATTTTTCTTCTTGCTGTCCCAAACTGCACTTTCAGCACTCAAGCTTTGATACCATGTAGAAATTTCCTGTTTCCCACTCCGGTTTTCAGTTTCACCTTATTTCTCCTTTTAGTTAAATGCCCTTTCCCATATCCTTACATTCAACAACAGAAAAATATTTTTTTGCTGAAAACACAAATTCTGGAAAATTTACAGAATGCTGGAAAATGCAGAAATAAAAATCAGCAGATACAAACAGCCATTCAACACATTATAACACTGATATTTTTGGTCAACATGACCCTGGAAAAACCCCCTACAACTCTTGGGGAAAACCAGTCTGAAAGCTTCTCTTTTATTTTCTGAAAAATGCCTTTTACAGTGAAACAGGAAAAACTCAGAAAAAATTCCAGCAACCAATTTACAGACTTATCTTGATTTTCTTGCTTGTACACCGCCTCGGAAATTGTGCCAAATCAGCAATAACAGAAAAAAAAAATTTACAGCACCTTAGGACAGCATTAAATGATGTACGGCCACCTCGAGAAGTGTGCCGGAACAGCCTTACTTTGTTGTACGGATTTCGTACAGCACCCTCTCTCGAAATCCGTGCCAAAAATCAGAGCTGTAGTGCTATCCTCTTCCTCGATTTTTGTGCCGGAAATGACAGCCACCTTCCTCGAAAAACGTGCCAGATTTTTGTGCCTTGGAGTGCGTGCTTACTGTTGTACCCTCTTCCTCGATTTTTGTGCCTCCTCACTTGGAAACACTGCCTCTCCTTTGTTGTATGGATTTTCTACCTCGGTATGTGTGCCAATAAATGTTGTTGTACCTTTGCTGAAATCTCTTCACTGTTGCCCTCCTTCTTCTCACTGCTCAGAAAAATCTCCAACTCTCTTTCTCTCCTTCTCCCAATCTGCTCATGAAAGAATGAATGAGCTTTTCCTCCTTTCCCTCCTTTAACCTAACCCTAAGTGACTTTTGGGGAATCCCTAAATCCAATGGCTGAAACAGATTTAGATCTAGGGCTGAGATTAAATGCTCATTTAAATCTCACTTTCTATTTTTTAATTCACCCCACTTTAATAAAGACCCACTTAGTCATTTATTTCCAAAGTCATTTTTCCTTTCTAATTTTACATTGACTTTATTAAAGTCACTTTAAAATTAGACTTCAGTAACTTTATCACTTAAAGTCACTTTTAAATTAGATTTGACTTTATAACTTTATAAAGTCACTTTAGGAGAAAAATTAAATTCTTTTGGACACTTTTCCCTAGGCCAAAGATCAAAGCCTTAGGGAACCACCTGTCCTCCAGTAACCAAATTTCAACAGAGTTCCTGATAAGAAGCTCGCTTCTTGAGGACCTTTTGACTAATCTTGAACACGGATCTCTTTCTCTAACATCCACTTAACCTTTAAGCAGGTCATCATGGATGACACATGTTATGAATCTAATTCATAACTAAAGTAATAAATATAGTTATTAATAGAATAAATAGAAATAAATGTAATTACTAGCTAATCAATTAGGATTAGGTTAAATAATCATTAGTTAACTGAAAAGGCATGTCTAAAAGACATGCCTGTTCATGAAAATGTACCTGCATAGGTATAAAAGTGGGACCTCATTGTAATCATTCAATCATGTCATATCTTATCAATAAATATTATTATTATAAATACCTCTCATGTATTTTTATAATTAAAGCTGCTTTTGCTATTAAATCAACAAGCATACAAGTCTTGCTACTACAGTAACCAAATCTACAGCTACCGATGTTACAGTGGTATCGGAGCCATCTTGAAGCCTTATTGAAGACAAGTTGAAGCAATGGCACACAACATTGTTTTACAAGCCTACGAACGTAGTTTACAAGCCTATGGACATAAACTACCACACTATGTGTCATTACGAGAAGAAATAATTGAGAAGATTAGGAAAGCTCAACAAAAGCTTCAGAAAGTAGAGAATTCTTGGGCAGAAATCACAAACGGTTTAAAAGAAAATTCTACAGAGCTTAAAAAAATTTCTGCAGATCTTAAAAAAATTTCTCGTAATAGAAAAGAAAAACATGAGAAACAGAAAGATGAAAAATGCTGTAAAAATGAGAAAGCAGTTAGTTATGATAAAGGGAAATCAGTTAAAACGCCCATGGAAAAGTCAACTAAATATATTCCCCCACCAATGCGTAATAAAAGTAAAGAAGAAGGAAAATGTTGGAAATGTGGAGACAAATATTTTGCAGGACATAAATGTGCCTTGCATACAAGAGATGAAATTGCCACATTTCAAACAAAAGATGAGAAGTTAGTTTCCAACCAAGCTCTTGAAGTTGGAAATGAAGCCATACGTGTAATGCATGTAAATGAATCAGAAACGTGTCTTTTTAATAAAAGCATGCCTTTCATTATGTCCAATGATTCTCACGAACAGTCTTGTAGTTCTGGTTGCTCTTCTCTGAACAAAGAAGAGTCTATAGAAGTGGAGAAATTCTCAGTTAAGAGTGACAATTGTCTGCAGGATATTGCAATAGAAAATATGCAAAAACTTACCAGGAAGTCTTCTAAAACTGATTCAGAGAACAGTGCTATTGTTGATAGTGATGGTGTGCGTGAGAGAGGTGTTGATAGTGATGAAACTCCTTGCTGGAATTTGCTGTTTGCAAGATTTTTCTTTGATTTTAAGAGAAATTCAGAAGCTATAGTGTTAATTCAGGTTTTAATTCAGTGGCAAAAATCGCAGCAGCAGCACCCCCGAAACATCATGTGGAGTGTAGGCTTAGACAGGGAGATTATGCCGTCAAATAGAGATCACAATGTCTGTGGAAAACCGAGGGGAATTGATGAAAATAGATTGGAAAGGCCTCTAATGGCATTTGCAAAATTTGTTCCCATAAGAAATAGAATTGATATTGAATCTGTACAATATGCGACTCACAGTAGTTTACCCTCAATGTCGCCCAGTTTCAATATTGCCAAGCAGATTCCAACCATGGAAAAGTGCCGCAACGATTGTGCTTGGAACAGAAGGCTGGGAAGAGGAGACATGGGGTGCGTGTACATACCTGTACAAAATTCCGAGGAAGAGGTCAGGGTGGCACTCGATCAACTTCCCAGAGATGCTACCGATATTCTCGACATCCTCAAAGCAGAGCAAGCGCCTCTTAATATATGGCTAATTATAGCGAGGGAATATTTTAAGCAAGGAAAAATAGATGAGTTCCTACAAATTCTGGAGGAAGGATCTAGTCGAGAAATTGATGAATACTATTCTGATGTGAGGTATGATAGAATTGCTATTTTAAATGCGCTTGGTGCATATTACAGCAACATTGGTAAAATTGAGACAAAGCAGAGAGAAAAGGAAGAGTTTTTCATCCGTGCAACCCATTATTATAACAAGGCATCCAGAATTGATAAACATGAACCTTCTACTTGGGTTGGAAAAGGCCAGCTGCTTCTAGCGAAAGGTGATCTTGAACAAGCATATGGCGCATTCAAAATTGTACTAGATGGACAAGCTGATAATATTCCTGCTCTTCTTGGACAGGCATGTGTACAATTCAATCGTGGACGATATACCGAGTCATTGGAATTGTATAAGAAAGCTTTGCAAGTTTATCCTGGGTGCCCCGCAGCGGTGAGACTTGGTTTAGGTCTGTGTCGGTACAAGCTGGGTCAATTCAGGAAAGCCAGACAAGCTTTTGAGCGTGTTTTACAGTTAGACCCTGATAATGTGGAAGCTTTGGTGGCACTTGGAATAATGGATTTGCAAATAAATGAATCGGAAGGCGTTCATGAAGGAATGGAAAAAATGCGGAGGTCCTTTGAGTTATATCCATACTGTGCAATGGCAGCTATTTTTAGTTTCTGCAAATTAGTGCTCCTTATGGTAGCTCTGTTACTCACAAATGGAGCTAATGTTGTGGTAATGCTAGTCTCAGCTGATGAAAGTTTGCAACCTCCATCGCCTTCTCAGTCAGTGACAAGCTATTTCAAGACCATGGCTTTTGATGAAGGCTTTTCAAATATTTGGAGCCCCGACCATCAGAATATCTCCCTCGATCGAAATTCCGTGACCCTCAAGATTGATAGATACTCTGGCGGTGGTTTTAAATCGAAGGAGTATTATCTGTATGGATTTTTCAATGCGGCACTGAAGTGGCCAGGTGGTTACACAGCAGGGATTGTCACCACGTTCTTTTTGTCTAACAGTGACGTGTATCCTGATCGGCACGATGAGTTGGATTTCGAGTTTCTTGGGACGATTCCAGGGGAGTCTTATACACTCCATACAAACATCTACGGAAACGACTCCGGTGACGGTAAAAATATTACCAGTCGTATTGGAAGAGAACAGGCGGTTCCTCGAGCGGAGGACTTACATAGGCATCGTAGTCGTCGGGCGGAGGCAGAATGGTGCACAGATCTGGAGGAAGCACTGTTGAACCAAGTGTTCCGCCCACAAGACAAACTTAGATGCAGTAGATGCAGTGACCCTTCATCTCAGACCACCCGACTCCAAATTCGCAACCCTTCCGATGTTCTAATCATTCATTTGAAGAGATTCGAACTGAACACTAATTGTGGCAATGTGTTCACCAAAATAAAAAGAAACATTGAATTTCAGGAGTTTATCGAACGGCCTCTGCAGCTGAAACTCTATTATACCAGCGGCATACCATTATCGTTCACATTGGTGAATCGGCCAGCAGCGGGCATTATGTTGCATATGTCAAAAATGCAAATGACGACAGAGCCACGAGCCACGACATCTGCAATGGGGATTCACGTTTGCTATGAAACCACCGTGTGTCCGCCTACAGACACGTCGTTTAATTTCGACAAACGGTGTATCGTGTAACGGTTTAAAAAAAAACGGACGGGTGTTTTTGATCGATATATATATATTATATATATGTTATATAGTTACGACTACTATAATATAACATATATATAGTTTATATTTATAATAAATTATTATAAATAAATAAAAAGAAATATTAATTTAATTAATTAAAATTACTATTTAATTAATTAAATTAGTGAAGAGACAAAAGAGAAGGAAGTAGTTCCATATTATTTATAAAAAAAAAAAAAAAATTGACCATCAGACACAATTATTAAATAAAAAATATATCTATATATATATTTGAGGGAAAGTAAAAAGGGCAATAGAGAACCCAGTCTTAAGGAAGCATTATTGGAGAATTTATACAAACCAAAGTACCAGTGATGAATGACGTATCTAGCAGATAAATCCGAAGTGAAGAAAGTTGTCGAAAAGTTAAGCTTTGAGGACAAAGCTTTTCGAGAAGGAGGCAATGTTATGAATCTAATTCATAACTAAAGTAATAAATATAGTTATTAATAGAATAAAAGAGAATAAATGTAATTACTAACTAATCAATTAGGATTATGTTAAATAGCCATTAGGTTAATGAAAAGGCATGTCTAAAAGACATGCCTGTTCATGAAAAGGTACCTGCATAGGTATAAAAGCGGGACCTCATTGTAATCATTCAATCATGTCATATATCATATTAATAAAATATTATTATTATAAATACCTCTTGTGTATTTTTATAATTAATATCTCTACTATCAAAGTCAACAAGCATACAAGTCTTGCTACTACAGTAACCCAAATCTACAGCTTCCGCTGCTACAACACATTTCATGACATGCCAGAAGAGGCCATTCCTAAATTGCCTTTTTTCTCAGGTGGTAATGCAGCCATTGCTCTAAAGCATCTAGCGACAGTCCTTATTATAATAAATAAATATTGTCGTCCTTCACAATATAATCATGAAGATGTCAAGATAGGTATCTTTGGCTATTCCTTAAAAGGTGATGCTATTGATTGGTTTCGAAATTGTCCTGAGGAGTATTTTTATTGTTTACAGCACATAATCAATGCTTTTAAAGATAAATATATAAAACAAGCTGACTTGCCTTGTGGCCCCAGTACTATGCAAAGAAATGAAAGTGATCTCGTAGGGAACTCAGCTATCAACAGAAAAGTCCAGGACAATTCTCGAGATGAATCCACTTGTACCACGACAGCACAAATCCATGATAGTAGTGAAGTAGAAACAAGTTGTCAAATCAGTGTTGACAATGATAAGCATCTTGTTAACAAATTGATTCAGATGGTTAAGGATATACAACTAAATCAAGCTCAGATAATTAAGGATATGGAACTTAATCAAGAAAAAATAATAGCGGATCACGCCAGGGGAATTGGTTCTATACAGAGTAGGTTATTGGCCTTAGAAAAAAAACATATCAAGGAAATGATGATCATGGAAACAAATCATGAGAAGGAGATGAACTATATGCAAAATTTCTTCATGGCCATAAAAGCGGATAATGATAAAATGATTCAAAACATGGAAGCTAACCAGATCAATCTTCAAAATAGGATAAATGCCATTGAAGCAAGTCATGCACAGGAAATAAATGTCATGGAAAACAGGTTAAAGATGATAAAATTTAATCATTCTAATCAGATGTCTCTTCAACACAATTTGTCGACTATTAAAGAGAGTCATGCGAAGGAAATTATTGTTGTTAATGTTAAGCATTCTAATCAAATGACTGATATTCAAAATAAGTTGGAAAAAATGGAAAGATCACACATGCAGAATTTCCAACCCAAGTCAGATTTGTCAACAGATCATAGGCCTCCCAGTTTGCTAAAGCAATTTCCATCTCATCACACGGAGGTCACTTTTTCCATTAAGGAAAAATTAACTATGGTTACAAAGGACATTAAGAAAGAGCAAGCTTATGTGTCACCATTGACAGAGTATATTCAGAATAAGATTGATCACACTACAGGTTCATCAGATGTTTTGTACAAGCATTTTCAAGATAAGAACAAGAAATCTACAGTGGTCTCATTACTGACATCACAGCCCACTAAGAAGAAGAGAAAAAAGCAGAAAAGAAGAAGTAAGCGGTTTGATTCGTCTGATGGCTGAGAGCAGCTTGACATTCGGATAAGACAGAGTCCTACAATATGCAAGATTGGACATGGCACATCTGAAAAGCAACCTACAGACTTGCCTGAAAGCAGGCAAATGCTCAGCATGCACTATATTGAACACATCTGATGCCACAGGGCATCCTTTGTATTGTATCTCTAACCTTACACCTTGTTATTTCAGCATTTCATTTTGTGGTTAGCGTAGATTTACTTTTCATGTTAAGTAGAATAATAAATGAAAGAAGGGCTTCTATTTTTTCATGTGCTTAATGTTATATGATGATATTTGGATGGACGCTACTTATGTAATTTTGTGTGTTGCTTGGATACAGATTCTGGATTCTCACATTCCTCTGATGAAGCAACGTGACCCCAAGTAGAGCCAGATGTTGACCACACTTTGTCAACGACCCCATAGCAATACACCCCCATTTTTTCGAATGGGATTCAACATGTTCAACGTATTCGCGCCATTCAGATTCTATTATCAGTCGACAGTTTTATGAACGATGTAAACCCATTTTGCATGTTTATGATGTAAATGATTTAAGTAAGACCACCATGTATGTAATAACCTAGGTAAGCCTAGTATGTCGGTGACGATTTCTATCCTAGGAGGTTTTTTGTCTCACTGATTTGCTTATGTTTTTCGACACAAGTGATCGACAAAGTTTTCCCCTCCAGCTTCACCCCAAAACTAGGATGGATTTTGTCATCAAGATGCTAAGTGAGTCCTAGTGTTTTCTATCGAGTCTTTGTAAAAGTAGTTTGGGAATAATCCTAGCTAATTGGCTAGATTATTTTATTATAAGCTGTTTGGTCTACTAGATCATGTTTTGAGTCGCAAAATTGGGTACCTATTTGAGGGTCTCTATGAATGGGTATTCCCCCTTCATGTGTCTAAATGTATTTATCTTATGTAAAGAGGGTTGGAAAAAATAATTAAATCCCCTCTCAGTCATTTAATTAATTTTTCTGGACAAATTAATTAAAAATCCTAAGCCAGAAATTTAATTAATTTTAAGTCCTAGGTGAGTTAAAATTCTTCAAAGGCAAAATTCATGGATCCTTCAAAAATAAATTTTTAAAGGTTCCAGGCGAAGGGAATATTGAGAATTTCAAGAAATTTTGGACCCTTGGGCCTTGGTGGTTAAGTCAAAGTCAAAATTTTGAGGTAATTAACTCAAAAATATTATATTTTTGAGTTAATTAAAATGGAATTAAATGATAAATTTGAATTTCCTCAAAATTATAATTTCGACGGTCCAAATTAAAAGATGATTAAATCTTTTTCGACGGTCGAGATTATTTTGACATGGATCAACTGAACTAGCCGTTGGAGATTTTATCTTATAAATTAGAGGTCTTTGTCAGTCTTTCAATCATCCGATCTTTGAATCGTGCACTTGTTCTTGGAAGCTCTTGTGATTTTTTGATGAATAAAGCATAAATACTTTGGAGTTACAAACTTTGGTGTTCCTTTTCCAGATCTATGTGGTGATGTTGTCTCTAAACTCTGCTACTTCTATTGTTTATTTATGGTTGATGGCCTTTATGGATTAATCTGCATACAGGTATCTTGTGCAGTTTTCTGGGTTACTAAAATTGCATTTTGATTTGATGGAAAGATTAGTTATCTGTTTTTCTGCAAGGTCCCATGTTTATTTTTTAATCTCTATCAATCTTAAATTCGGATCTAAGTGTGCAGAGATCGTTTTTTAAGGTTTGAGCGTTTGGGGAAGTCTTCAGTTAGACCAACGGACTCTCAGATTTCATAAATCTGAAAAAGCCCATTGTTTCCTAATTTCTAAGGTTATCTTACAGAATATTTTTTGCAGGGTCTTTCTAGAGCTTGTGCCTAAATAAAAGAATTTATCTTAATTTTTTTTTAATTTAAAGTTAGATCTAGCTAGTAAGAGCCTTATATCTTCAGATCTGGGAGTGAAGTCAGACTTATACTCCTCAGATCTAATAGATCTGCAACTCTTGTGCATAGATTTGTAAATATATTGTATAGATTTGTAATTTACATGTGTAGATCTGAAGTTCTGTAACATAATTTTGAATTCTAACATTTGGGTTTTTAGGATTTTTTCTATTTTTGTATATATTGGGTATTGGGTTTCTTTTTTTTCACTTGTGCAGAATTAGATCTGAAAAATCAGCTAAGGAAATCTTCAGATCTGAAAAATCAGCCAAGGAAATTTTCAGATCTGAGCCAGATCTAGACCCTCGAGGACAAGATCTGGGCTCAATATTTGTTTGCAGGAATAGATCTGAAAAAATCAGCCAAGGAAAACTTCAGATCTGAGCCAGATCTAGACCCATTGAGGACGTATAGGCTTTTGAGGCTATTTTTACAGGATTTTGGTCTCCAAATTTCTAATTTTCAAGTGGCAACATTATCTCAAAATTTCAAGAATTTTCAACGGTGGGATCTTCAAAGCCTTGGGCTAAGGGTTTGATCTCTAAACCCTTATTTTCTACAGATTTTATTATAGCAAGCAAATCACAAATAATTAGGCCCTAAAAACACAATTTTATATAGTCAAAATTGTTTAAAATTGCAAAATCTTCATTTTCAGAAATTTTGACTATTTGGGCATCTTTAAATTTGCCTAGATCTGACTTTAAAACTTGCGGGAAATTACTGCATAATTGTGTAAGATCTGAACATTTCTGATGCATATCCTAAATAAGGTCTAAAAAATTTGAATTTTCAGTTTTTCGGCAAAAGTTACTATTTTTAGACATTGTGGGGATCATTTTCAGTGTGTTGATCTGTTATCATTTTACTGCTGTTATAAACGTATCAGTTCTGAAAATTATTGAATCAAACTCTCTTAAAGCCTTAAAATTGAAATTTTCAAGTTTTAATATATTTTTTTGCTATTTCTGAAAGTATTTGGCAGCTATTTTGGGCAGTTTTATCTTGTTGATCTGTCATTGTTTCACTACTGAAATAAAAATCTCAGATCTGAAATTTCACTTAATCAAGCTCTAAAATTTGATTTTTCTTCAAGTTCATCAAGTTTTACTATTTCTAGTCATTTTGGGCATTGTTGCCAGCATCGTTTGTTTGTTGATCTATGGTTTAAATTACTGCTGCAATTTATATTTCAGATATGAAATCTTGCTGAAGAATATATTCTAAGTTTGACTATAGGTTTCTGAATTGGAATTATTTGGAATATCATAAATTCGGAAATATTGGAAATATCTGGCATTTAAATTTGATGCTACTCTCATGATAACATTTTTGTTTCAAATTTAAATGGTTGGTGATTAGCTGTGGTTGGTGATCATTGAGCTATCTTTAATTGTGATTTTAAATTACTTGAAATCGGTAGTTAATTGTTTAAATCAATTTTAGGAATATTACAAGTGATGATAAATTGCATGTCTTTATCGAACATTTTTAATGCATAATTGTGAGGCTGTTTTATCGGATATCATTGTGGTGAATTTATTTTTCATAGCAGCAATTATATGTCAATTACTTGGCTTTAATTTCATAACGGGATATTTTGACTCCACAAGGCACTAGTTTTAAAGTCTCAAATATAATTGGATCTATAAAATCTCGTTAATCTTAACAAGTACTTGGTCTTTTAGCTGTCCCCCCTGAATTGGTTGATTTTCAACCAGTTCTTTTCCTTCATTTTTTGTTAGGGTCTACCTCCTTTAGCTTGCAAGGAGACAGCTTAGATAGAGAGATTGGGAATCAGGGTGACAGCCCCCGATCTGAGCCGTTGTCGCTGTGCCTAGACATTCTGTGCGACAAGAAGCTGCATTAAGCTCTCTGAAAATCATGTGTTTCGACAGGTGTCACTTTATCAGGGACTATGTCCAGAGGGGAACAGTACAGTTGCAATACACTCCTACAGGAGAACAGGTGGCAGATATCCTCACAAAGGCTCTAAGTAGGATCAAGTTCACTTACTTCAAAGAGAAGATGTGGATGGTCAAGAACCCCTTCCAGTAGAGGAAAGGGTGGTGATCAAAGAAGAGGGAGCTGCAATGCGGATGCTACAGTGGCAGGGCAGCACTACAGAAAGCAGTGGCACAAAGATGAGGGGCAATAGCCAGGACATCATCAGCACAGTAGATGGTGTAGATTTAGAGCAGTACAGCGGTATCTTGCTTAAACACTTTCCTTGCTAAGAGGGAGTGTTGATTTCTATAGCATCGAAAAGTGTTCTAAGTCTCATTTCTGATAGAGAGGCTTGGACATCAGGTATCCAAAGAACCCAGAAATTGTTTGTGGAAATTCCACTCGGATATGACTTTATTAAAATAAATAATTATTTTAATGCAGACCCTAAGTCTAAACTAGGGGAAATTAAATAATTAAAGGGTATTAATAGAGCAGAGTGTGAATCTTCTAGAAAACGAAGATCAAGTCATCTTTTAATCTAAGCCATTGATTAACGATATAATTTTGGTCGTTGATTAATCAGCAAGAAGATTATAACAAGAGACTTGGGGGCTAAGTTACCGGATTCGTCCAAAAGGGTCACCGAATCCCGAATCCCCGTATCGGATACGATTTGTACCCGATTCACCCCCAATTCACCGGGTACGGCCGTATCCATACAGGGTACAGCGTATCCCGACCATACCCTGTACATATACGACCGTACCCGGTGAATCGGGTACGGCTGGACTCGCCGGTCAAAAAAAGCGCTGTTTTTTTTTTCATAAAGTGTGGTGTTTGTTCATTGCTTCTCACTCATTTCATTTTGTGAAGTGAGAAGAAGCTAGGGTGAGCAAGGAGCAAGTGTGAGCAAGGAGAAAGGGAGTTCTTTCGAAGAGATTTGAGCATCCGGTAAGTGCACTGTCCCTCTATATTTTGCATTTAGTTTGCTGTTAGTGTTTGCATGTGCATATGTTTTATATATTTGGTTATTTTTGTTTATTTTTTACAGTATTCATGGCTCAATCAAAGGCAGCATTACAGAGGCAAAGAAAGGGGAAGAATGTCCCCATTGGAGATGCCCCTCCTGTCCATGTTTCATCGAGATCTGCAAGTATTCCATCCATTGGAAGTGGGGCTGCAACAGCAACTTCAAATGTGCAGGGAAAACAAATTGTTGACCCTAAATACCCATTATGGAAATATGTGACAAGAGAGGGAGGGGTAGGAAAAAAGGGAGGAGGAGGAAATTGTTCATGGAAATGCAATTTTTGCCACGGCAAGTTCACTTGCACATATTTCCGTGTGAAAGCTCATTTGTTGGGTATTCTAGGTTGTGGCATTAAATGTTGTACAGGAATTAGAACGGCACGGATAAAGGAATTGGAGAAAGAGCAGGGTATTGGTGAGGCAAATGTGGCAGCAAAATAAAAAAAAAACAAGAATGATGTCCCCCTTCCATTCTTAAGGAAAAGCAGCAACAAGTTCCCTTTTGAGACTTTTAGTAGGGGAGAATCAGCGAAGAGAAAGGAAACTGTAGTTGGTCCAATGGACAAGATTTTCCAAAAAGAGAAGAGGGAAGAGCTTGATCTCACCATTGCATTTTTTTTCTATCAGAACTTCATATCTTTTAATGTTGCACGGTCACCTCTATTTATTGAGATGTGTCGAGCTCTTTGTCATGGGGCTCCATCAGGGTATGTGCCTCCTGGGTCAAAGAAGCTCAGAACCACATTTTTGACAAAGGCAAAGAAAGAGGTCGACAAAATGCTTGAGCCTATTAAATCAGCATGGCCAACATCTGAGGTTAGCATTGTTTCTAATGGATGGACAGATCCAGCAAGCCACCCACTCATCAACTTCATGGTGTCATCCTTGAATGGTCCAGTTTTCTTGAAATCAATGGATGCACTTGGACAGTACAAGGATGCACAATATATGGGTGAGTTATTTCTTAAAGTTATTGAAGATCTAGGTGTGGATTCTTGTGTGCAAATCATTACAGATAATGCACCTGTTTGCAAGGCCGCTGGCATGATTGTGGAAGCAAAATATCCACAAGTATTTTGGACACCTTGCATTGTCCATTCATTGAACTTGGCACTGAAATCTATTGCTTCTGATGTGCTTTGGATTGGAGCCATTATTGAGGATGCACGGCATATCCGCAACTTTGTACAAAACCATACAAATGCCCTCACTATCTACAAGGAGTACAACAATCTATCATTGTTGAAGATTGTAGATACACGGTTTGCCTCTTCATTCATCATGTTGAAGAGGTTGAGGGAGGTCAAGACCGCTCTTGGGTCCATGGTTATTTCAGAGTTTTGGTCTTTTTGGAGAAAGACGGATCAAGCAGCCTCAAAGAAGGTGAAGGACACAATGTTGGATGATATATGGTGGGAGAAGGTAGATCTAGTTATTCAGATCATGGAGCCTATCATTTCCTTGCTCCGATTTGCAAATACAGACCAACCCATCCTAGGAGAGGTTTATGAGGGATGGGATTCCATGATTGAGTCTGTGAGGACCATTGTTTTACAGAGTCAATGCCCAGAGTATGAGACATCACCTGAGGCCTTCTTCACCGTCATACAGGATATTCTTGTCAGCAAATGGGACAAGAATTGCACACCTTTACATTGTTTGGCTCACTCCTTGAACCCAAAATACTACAGCCATGAGTGGCTGAATGGTGGACCTTCCTGCAGATTCCCTCCTCACATGGATGGTAAAATCTCACATGGGAGGAAAGATGCATTCAGGAGGATTTTTCAGGATAGGGCATCCCTTGATGAGGTGGAGGATGCCTTTGCAGATTTTTCCACTGGCACTGGGCGATTTGCAGGCTATGATGTGATTCGAGACAGGGGGGCTAAGAAGCCCTATTCTTGGTGGGCAACTCATGGGGCAACAAGCCCTCCTCTACAGCAGTTAGCATGAGGCTCCTCTCTCAAGTGACTTCATCCTCTTGTTGCGAGAGGAAATGGAGCACATATGGGAATTTGTATAGTGTGAAGAAGAGCAGGCTTGAGCAGTCCAGGGCAGAGACAATGGTGTATGTGCACACCAACCTTCATCTCATCTACAGGCAGAGGGAGGATTGGTTGAAGGGAAAGACAAAGATGTGGATGTATTTCATGATGATATGGGTCTGGACAGCAGTGTTGAGTTGGCATTGGCTAACTTGGATTTCAATGCGCCAATGCTAGAGCTTGTCACATTTGATGATGGAGTACAGGCGTCATCCTCCACACCAGCAGATGTAGAGATGACAAAGGAGGAGGATGCATCAGAGCCAGAGGAGAGCAGTGGTGATCATGATGATCGGGATGAGGACAGTGATGTTGATTATGATGATGAGGATTGATGACTCTGACTCATTGAGGCTTCAGGCTTGTAGTCTTGTAGACTGTAGTTTTTTTGTATTTTCTATTTCTATTTGCCATTGGCAGTGTACCTATGTAACACATTTTGATTCTGATGACTTAATGAGAAAACTACAATATCTTACTATCTTCAATCTTGTCTTTCTGAGTAAATTTGACAATTGTATCATGTATGGTGTATCAATGTATCAATGATCAATGATCATGTATGACTCATGAGTATCTATGTTTGAATCAATGAATTTTGTATGAATTTGTGTAAAAAATATCTAATTTTTAATATATATATATATATATATATATTTTAATATATATATTTAATAAAATAATATATAACATATCGTATCCCAAAAGTATCCTGTTCCGAGGGTCACCGTACCCGAATCCGATTCTCGAATCCCCGTATCCCCGTACCAGGTGACTTAGCTTGAGGGCCATTTGGAAATCAAGCCGGGGACATTCTGAGTACCCAAAGGAAATCGATTCTGACGCAATAGAATTCGATTTCATTGGGTGAGATTATAGAGGCAGGGTTGCAGAAGTAGAAGGAGAGAGAAGTCAGTTATCGGGAAGTAGAGGTCAAAAGGATGAACGGAAGGGTGAGCTGATCAATAGTAATACCCCCCCCCATTCAGAATCACGCAATCGAGGGAGAGACTGCACAGAGCTCTCACGCTGGATGACACAGAGGGTGAAGGAGGTCACCCCGAGGGTTTGAAATTTTTCTGGAGGGTCCAGAAAATCCAGCCAGGTGGTTGAAAATTTTTCTTTGCTCATCAAACTCTTGTAAATGAACTTTCCATTTCTGAAGATAGATATAAAACCCTCATCTGTTGCACCGGTTTTCCCACATTGGGTTTTTCCAAGGACAATTGCCAAAAATAACTGTGTTCATGTGGTTGTTTCTATTTTGCTACTTGTGTAAATTATCTTTTTGTTCTTATGCTCTTAATGATAGTGAAGACCTGCAAATTTGTTTATTTCAGAATTTATTGAAGCATCTGTAAATAACTTATCTCATAAGTAGGAGAAATAAATCAAGTATTGCAGAAATATTTTCCTTGCAAATTTCACACCACTCTACAACATCAAATCTGCAATCTGCCCAATGAGAAATAGAGAAGAAAAAACACAACGCTTACTTGTTGAAGTAGTCCATCTAGATCAGCCCTTTCTGCACTTGTTGTCGTTGACACCTGGCAGGTCCTTTTGCCTCCTTAGATCAGTTGCTCACAAGTGCATTTACTGCTCCAAAATACACTATATACTCAACCCTAGTAGATCTACTTCTCACAGTGATCTTACCCACCAAATCACTGTACAATCAGCTTCATATAAGATCAACAACTCACAGTGAATTAGTCATCTAATTCACTGTATATCAGTCATTTAACAATCAGCTTGCTCATAGTCATTAGGTCCACCATCATGACTGTACATTAGCCCTTAAATGCACGTAGTTCATAGCTCCTCAATCTCGGCCCTCTTTTCTAGATCTTGATTCATTTTTTTTTTTAAATGATAAGATACACAGCCAGTCCTTCTTAGATCTTTGTCCAAGTCTACCAGACCTACAGGTGACAGAACCCTTCATCTAAACCATCGCTGCCCTGTTTCCACGTCTGATCTGCTATAGCACTCTGTTCAGACCTTAAGCGCTCTAGATATTTCCTTTAGCACCCTTGATCTGGCCCTTGGAACATCAAATCTGGTCCTTGGTTTACCAGATGTAACCCTCGGCCCTCCAGATCTGAGGCTTGCCATTTTGTCTTCGCAGCGTTAGGCCATACTAGGCCTTAACCACCTCGTGGTCTTCTCTAACCCACATTGGGCTACCAATCTGTGCCTTGGTCTTCATCTCAATGCCTCGGCCCTCCAAAATCTGCCCTCTACAAGCTTGTGGCCAACCTAACCAGCCCGCATCTCTTCTCTCCCTTCTACGTATAATCTTGAGGAGTCCCAGCCTGTTTCCAGCTGCATTAGAAGCCCTACACTCTACCTGCAACAAGAAAACTAGGGATTCGTCCCTTATCCAATACTAAGAACAAAACACGATTAGGTCTATAACTTCCACTACCTTGCCTTAGCAAAATTGGGTTGCTCGCATTAGCTTTTTGCCTTCATTAGGGTCTGTCACCTCATGAACAGAGCTTGACCCTCCTATGGCATGCTTAGCACAAGAAGGCTACATCTCTCTTGCACCCGAATGTATCTCATGAACCTCACCTTAGGCTCCTTTTATACTTTTCCTTAGGTCACTAAGGAAACCTTCTAGATCTAGGGTTTTAGCCTCTTTGACCCTTAGAATAGTGAATTAGTTCTCTTTTGGTCCTAAACCCATTGCTTGCGTCCAAAACCCCTCTTTTGGGTAAATCGCCCAACAAACTCCTTTTTGGTGGGTTGTCCTCTCTCGAAAATATCTTCTGAGCCACCCAAAATTCCAACACTTCCAACAACTCTTAACAAATTAGCACTCCAAAAGATATGCATTGCCATCTCGAAACAATGAAAAATAGGGAAAAGACCACCAAAAACCCCCTATTTACCAACCTGGACTTCAAGAGGATTCCCTAGGGAATGACAAGCCATACAAAGGTCCATGACCTTATAGGAAAGTCAAATAGACCAGACACCATGTAATCTGCACAACCACCTATCTTCTGTGAAAATTCCTAGATCTAAACAGATCTAATGAATCCTACTGCAACCTATGTCACACGGTTCGAGTTCAAATTCGAGTTCGGCAACGATTAAGTTCGATTTGAATTCGAATTTTCCGATGAGGTTCGTAATGAGGTTCGACAGTAGGTTCAACTATACATATTTTTCAATATATATATATATATATATGGCATAAAATTAAAAAAATCAAAATCAATTAATAAATTATAAAACTATGAGTACGAATTTTGATTAGTAAAAACACATGAATAACTTAATAACGAATTTTGATTAGTAAAAACTATGAATAACGGAATTTTATTAGTAAAATGGACTTCGTTAAATAAAGAAATTATAATTTATGTTAAAAAAGTCATAAAATTTATTAAAATCGAACTTCATGGAAAAAAAATCATAAAATTCGCCTTTAGGTTCGATTAGGTTCAGATTAGGTTCGACATCAAGTTTGGCATCCAGGTTTGGCGAACTTGATCGAATTCGAAAAAAAAATTTAGGTTCGCCGAATTTCGAACCTCAAGCTCCAGGTTCGGCGAACCCTGTGACATAGACTGCAACCATCTGAATTACTTCATCTATTATGTAATTTACTTTACACAATTATTTCTGAGTACATTCATGAAATACTGAAGCAATCACTGAAGCAGCCTACACTACAATAATTATGATTCTGAAACAAGGAAACTGAACAAGGAAAATTATTCACACATATGACACCTTTATTTTGGACCGAGTCCCCACAAAAACCCAATGCGGGAAAACCGGTGCAGCAGATCTAAGGGTTTTATTATTAAGCAGTAGCAATGTCTAAATACATCTCTAAATACCCCTAGGGTGATTCGGTTACAAATAGAAATATTGACAGAAGAATTTTTGAGGATTTACCTCACTCAATCACTAAATTTCCAATTGATCTGGATGAAGAAAACACTGCCCCGGAGAAGCTTTGCACAGATCCAGCGCTGGAACTTCCAGCCACTACGTCACCCCTTTCCAGGCTCAGCCTTGGCCCTCAACCAAGTCGTTTTGCCTCTGTGGAACCTGAGGAACAGCCTCTTGGTGCCACTTTCTGTATCCCAACCTCCGAAATTGATCCACCAGCAAAATTTTGAAAACCCTTCCCCTGCCTCTGCGCTACTTCTGCGTGAGCCTTCACAGTCACTACATCAGCCCTCTTCCTTCAGCGTTGGCTTTGGTTAGATCTCTGCTACCTCTCTCTGACTGATGCTCCACCGACTGAGAAAATGTCTTCCTCTCCGTATGTTATCTATGCCCCTCACTACTTAGATCTCTAGCTCGAATTTCTCAGCAAATCTGCTCCTAAAATTTCGATCTTAGATCAATTCAGTGTCTCGGTGTGTTTTCCAAATGACCCTCAAACCTTCCTTTGTAGTCTTCTCGTTGACATCAATGGCCCAGATTAGATGTCTAATCAACGGCTAAGATTATAACATGACTTGATCCATGTCCTCTAGAAGATTCACACTCTGTTTTATTTAATACCCTTTAATTATTTAATTTCCCTAAGTTTAGACTTAGGGTCCCCATTAAAATAATTAATTTTTCAAATAAAACAAAATCCGAGTGGAATTTCCACAAACGATTTCTGGGTTCTTTTGAATACTAGTGTCTAAGCCTCTACACCAAATTTGAGACTTAGAGCACTTTCTGATGCTACAAAAATCAACATCTTTAAGATAAAAAAAATACCCATCCTGCATTCAAGAATCAAAATAGAGGATAATGGATGTCGTTAATGCAACAAAGAATAAAGCGTCCATTAATCATAATGCAATAAACTTCAACCAAAACTCCACTCCTAATCCCTCCAAAATGACCCCGACATTGCAATGTTCATTTTGCACATATCTTGCTAGGGGATGGATGCTCTATTCGGGGGAAGAAACCCATCATCACGTGCCAAGATACATCAATATTTCCAGCAACATGAAACTACTTCCTACAAACCTACTCAAAACCAAATGTCTTTCTTGATCAAGCAATGAGCTAGAAGCATGGTAGTGTTGCAATACCAGTGCCAACTCCAAACAAGGCATCTCCCCCCAAATCACAACCTACCCATCTGTCCTCGAAATTCCACCTGTTGAAATTTGGTTACCGGAGGACAGGTGGTTCCCTAAGGCTTTGATCTTTGGCCTAGGGAAAAGTGTCCAAAAGAATTTAATTTTTCTCCTAAAGTGACTTTATAAAGTTATAAAGTCAAATCTAATTTAAAAGTGACTTTAAGTGATAAAGTTACTAAAGTCTAATTTTAAAGTGACTTTAATAAAATCAATGTAAAATTAGAAAGGAAAAGTGACTTTGAAAATAAATGACTAAGTGGGTCTTTATTAAAGTGGGGTGAATTAAAAAATAGAAAGTGAGATTTAAAAGAGCATTTAATCTCAGCCCTAGATCTAAAGCTATTTTAGCCATTGGATTTGGGGATAACCCAAAAGTCACTTAGAGTTCTATTAAAGGAGGAAAAGGAGAGAAAAGGTCATTCATTCATTAATTCTTTCATGAGCAGATTGAGAGAAGGAGAAGGAGAAAGCTAAAGAGAATTTTCTGAGCAGTGAGAAGAAGGAGGGCAGCAACACTAACTTTCAACAAATCCGTACAGTAGGGCTGAGCACGAAGTTCGAGGCAAGTGGGCACGAATTTCGAGGAGAGAAAACTACGGATTTCGAGGGAGGCCGTACAGCCATTCCAACACTGTTTTCGAGGTTGTTCGTACAGTTTTGAAGGCTGTAATTTCTGCTGTAATTTTTCTGTTTTGTGGGCACGGAAACCGAGGTGGAGTTTGGCACGGTTTTCGAGATGAGCTCTGTTTCGAAGTTGCTGTAATTTTTTTGCTGTGTAAATTTCTGCATCACTGTAAAAGCAATATTCAGAAAATAAAAAGAAGTTTTCGAACTGGTTTTCCCCAAGAGTTGTAGGGGTTTTTTCCAGGATCATGTTGACTAAAAATCACTGTGTTAAAATGTTTTGTGTGGCTGTTTTAGTCTGCTGATTTTTATTTCTACAATTTCCAGCACTGTGAAAATTTTCCAGAATTTGTGTTTTCAGAAAATATTTAATGTTCAGCTTGTTGAATGTAAGGTTATGGGAAAGGGCATTTAACTAATTGGAGAAATAAGGTGAAATTGAAAACCGGGGTGGGAAAACATAAAATTCTACACCACCTAACTGTTGAAAAATCATAATGCATGTAGATTAGGGTAGATTTCACTTTCTTGATAATTACTTGTGAATGTTTGTTGGCTTCTTATTAAATTTTATGTACTTCATCAACCAATTACCAAAAAATATAAAACATGAAGATCACAAGAAACTGTTGAAGAATGTAACTAGTGTTGATCATCATAATTATATTTGAGTCATAATGTAATGTATTTCTCAAAAGAAAGAAAGAAAAAAATTATTGTAAAAGAAATTGACTTATTAAAGCATGGGGTTTATGCTTCGATCAAAGCCTCCATTGTAGGCCTATAGGGTTTATGTCAAGGGTCCTTGTTCATGTCATCATGTAATAGACCCTTATTGGGCTTTGTTTATCAAAAAAGACTTATTTTTATATAAAATGAGTCATTTAGGCCTGCTCCACCATGTCGGCCTCAACCTAGACAAGTCAACCTTATTTGGAGGCAAAATCCACTATATAAAGGCAGCAACTTGACCTCATTTGGAGCATACACACAACAAGTTTGATCTGAAGTTGTTGGAGAAGAAAAGGGAGTGTGAAATTCTTGGAACGAGAAAAACCCTTATGAAGGAGAAGAAACCCTAGTGAAGAATTTTGGAGACTATTTTCTCTCTCTTTTGTCTCACACGTAAAATTATGAACCTGTTGGAGGGTCGAAATTGCAGGGTTGCAGTAGGGCCAAAATTTTGAAGTTGGAGGCCGAAATTCTGACTTGAAGTTGGATTGAATCAATTTGACAAAATTTGACTTCTGGTGTTTGGTTCATCATCATGGAAGGTTGACTTGGTGGAGGAGAAAGGTCTTTTGGTCAGGTAAAAGGTCTTGGTTTGTCTCAATTTGATTTGAATATTCTAGTGGAAGAGTTTGACTGGGTTTTCCCCTTCTTAGGGGTTTTAGCCCTAGTTGAGTGCCTATTTCTGGTGTCATTGATCTCCATGCTTTTGATTTGATGATTGCTTACTGAGAAGAAGATAAAAGAACAACATAAGGTTGATAAGAATTTAAGAATATCACAAGTAATTGTCAATATAAGAAAATCTTTCTGCCTTTCTAGTTTTCTAACATGGTATCAGAGCTAAGGTAAAAGGAGAGAAAAAGGCAACTTGAAGATTTATTGAAAGAAGGAAGGATCAAAAGGAAGGATTCAAGATAAGATCATAAGAAGAAGGGAAGAATCAACATCTAGAAAAACTATGGCAACTTCAATGAAGACAGAATAAATTAGAAGGAGCCACCAACTATAGAGCATGGAAGAAAAGGATGGAACTCATCCTTGCAAAACATAAAGTATTGGAATTTGTTCAACGGTAAGATCAAAAACCAACAGAGGATGCAGGGAAAGAAAAGTACAAGGAAAGTAACATCTTGGCCATGAATCTAATTGTGAATGGAGTAAAGAACAATCTAATCCCCTACATATCCAACATAGCACTACTCAAGAAATGTATGATTCCCTCTCCAAACTATTCACCATAAAGAACATTCGACAAATAGCTAGTGTCAAGAATGAACTAAGAACAATAAAAATGACAAAGGATAATATTGTATCTTCCTATTTTGTAAGGACCTCTCGAATAAGAGATGAATTCCAAGCCATTGATGAAATTATACCAGAGAAAGAACTTGTGATTAATGCACTATTAGGTCTACCAAAATCATGGAACTCTTTTGCATCAGGTATCCAATCGGAAAGACGCACCATCCTTTGAACAAATGTGGAATGATTGTAGTCAAGAAGAAGTCTGCATCTCATTAGCAAATAATAAGAAGGAAGAAGATGAGGACAACACCTACAATGCATACTTTGTTAATCACAAGAAGGGAGGATACAAGAAATTCAAAGGACCAAAGAAGAAGGTCGATCTATCAAAGATTGAATGCTACAATTGTCATAAGATGGGACATTACAAGAGTCAATGTCCTAAAATCCCAAGGAATAAACAGAGTGAAAGAGAACATGCAACTTTTGTTGATGAAGCTCTACCAAAGAAGAACAAGACTGGAGAATCTGAAGTCAAAGACTTATTTTCTTAGGTCACTTAGGGATGTTATCCCTTGCATATCATTCTAATGTTTTATTTTATATTTTGATTTCTAGAATTCATAGATCTAATGTCTTGTTAGAAGTTCTTGAATTGTTTTGATAAGTTGTAGATATCCCTCAGAAAGATTGGATTGAAGAGGGAGCCTTCACCATTTTACCAAAAGATAAGTATATTGTTCTTTGTTTCCTCTCTCATGTTTGATTTCCTCCACACACCTCGATTTATTTGTATTGCATACTCATAATCCTTTCTTTTTATTTTCCTTGATAGAAAAACTTGCAAGAATACACAAAGGTTAAGGGGGAAACTTGAAAAAAAGACTTGTCATGAAAGTAGGCTTGTTGCTGAAGAAACTCTACAAGGTTTGTTAAAGAACAACTCAAGGTATGCTTGATTTGATTTAACTTGTTGCAGAAGAAGGTATGAATATTACTCATTTTTTAAATTTGCTTCATATTACTAACTCTCTCATGTCTAGGGTTTTGAATAATAAGGATTCTTGTTAGGGCGATTAATCATTACATTGAATCTATCCTCGTCATTCTATCTCATGTCATTTTGTTTTGATAAAATCCTAACCTTAGGGTTCACTATAAATCCCTAGCCTTTCGATGCAAAGGTATGCTAATGATGAAACCCTGATCTTCTTAGGGTTTATTGATAAAGTTTAGATCTCTTGTCGAAATTTTACTCTATTAATGTTTAGGAATGTTATGGTAAAACCCTAGCCTCTAGGCTTCTTTTTTTATGTCTAAAAACCCTAGTTTTCTTAAGGTTTGGTAAATTAGGGTTTGTGACAAAACCCTTGTAATAGTCGATATAAAACCCTAGAAATGGATATTTGGGTGTATATGCTTTTGTATAATTGAAACCCTATCCTGGTCAAAATTTGTTGTATATCTAATTTTAGAGTTTGATGATTGTATCTAGAACCCTAGTATGAGACTGATACAAGTTTCTAGGAAATAATAATGGAACCCTAGAGATGAAATGTTGGTATGCTAACTTGATTGTTGATATTCATGATTTAGTTTTTGAAATCTAGGGTTTGTAACAAGACCCCAGTAGAGATTGATATTCTGAGGCATCATGATGAAACCCTAGAAGTATAATGTTTTCGATTATTGATATGATTTAGTTTTGATGATGAAATCTAGGGTTTATGATGGGACCCTAGTAAATGTTATTGCAAGAAGTCTAATGGATGAAACTCTTGATTGATTATAAAACCTAACTAGGTTTAGGTCTTGAATCTGATTTATTATGCTCCTATTATAATGACATGTTTGACTTCATGCTTTGTACATATATATTTGTGTTTGGTTGTACTTGTTGTTGAAGGTTTACAAGTACATAGTGTTCAAGATGATGAAGATTCTTAACACATATTTGATGATAATTTGATGATGATGTGGAGCATGATGGAAAGAGGGAGCATGACATTTAAAGATAACCTTGTTACCATGTGAAGGAATGATGAAGTTTTGAAAGATCTAAATTCTTCGTTGAATTGTTGATGCAAAAGGTAGAGCCTGTACGACTAGAAGAATAAGATAGTCGATGAAATTATACTTGGACAATGGAAAGTGTATATCTCCCTGGTTGAGAGGGAGCTTGAAGAGAAGCGAATGACTTGATGAAAAGGCCATAAAGATGTTCTAGTTGAAGCAATACTGATGGTTATTCATGATTCATATAGTTGTGAACAAGACTTGGATGTTTTGGGAAGAAGCGTTGAGGTTGAGTTTGGTGTTGCTGGAAAAGTTAAAGAAGTAAAGCTCCCGACTAGATGTGTTTGATATGATGACGATCTAAGCAGCATCAGAATGATTACGAAACCCGATGGTTTGTGTTAATATGTATACTGAAAGTTTATTACTAATTGGGGTTGTGTTTGAGCAAATCTCTCCATAAGAAGGTTGAATGTTTGAAGCATACTTGGATTGGTGGTGGATATATCTAGTTTAGTTGATAAGGAGAGATGAAGCATCTTGGGCTGACAAGATGCTTGGGAGGACTTCTAGCCACCCTGTGATGATGTCTAGATCCCGAAGTAGGGAGGGTGGCGTTGGTCTTGGAGCTTCAACATTGGATACGCACCTAGATCTGTGGGTTAGTGTTAGAGCTAAAGCCTAATGGTACCTAGAGTGGCTAAAGCTTGGAACACACCTTAGTCCCACCCAGTTAGATACCCTGGTCAGGTATCTAATCTGTAGCACTATGTGCTATGACTCTTCATAGAGCATATCATTTGGAGATCTTCCATGTACCTCTGTATATATGTAATTATGAATAACTCCCTAGTTAAAAGGGAGTGTTAAAGAATGTAACTAGTGTCGGTCTTCATAATTATATTTGATTCATAATGTAATGTATTTATCAAATGAAAGAAAAATAAATTTTATTGTAAAATAAATTGAATTATTAAAGCATGGGTTTCATGCTTGGGTCAATTATTAATAGGTCAAAGCCTCCATTGTAGGCTTCTGCCTCCATTGTAGGCTTCTAGGGTTTATGTCAAGATTAATTGTTCATGTCATCATGTAATAGACCCTTCCTGGGCTTTGTTTATTAAGAGAGAAATTTATTTTTATATAAATGAGTCATTTACACCTCCTCCACCAAGTCGGACTCAACCTTGACAAGTCAGCCTTAATGGGAGGCAGAATCCACTATATAAAGGCAACAACTAGACCTCATTTGGAGCATATACATAACAAGTTCGATCTATAGTTGTTGGAGAAGAAAAGGGAGTGTGATATTCTTAGAAGAAGGTGAAAAACCTAGTGAAGGAGAAGAAACCCTAGTGAAGAAGTTTGGAGACTCTTTTCTCTCTTTTTTGTCTCACACGCACTCGAACTCTTTCCTGTAGGCAAGTGTAAGTACTCGAACTCTACCCTTTCAACAAGCACTCGAATGTAGGCAAGCACTCGAATGTAAGCAAGCACTCGATGGATGACCGTGCGAAATTTTGAACCTGCTGGAGGACCGAAGTTGCAGAGCTGCAGTAGGGCCGAAATTCTGAAGTTGGGGACCGAAATTCTGATTTGAAGCTGGATTGAATCACCTTGAAAAAAGTTGAATTTTGGTATTTGGTTCATCACCTTGGAAGGTTGACTTGGTGGAAGAGAAAGGTCTTTTGTTTAGGTCTAAGGTCTTGGTTTGTCTCAATTTGATTTGAATATTCTAGTGGCAGAGTTTAACTGGGTTTTCCCCTTCTTAGGGGTTTTAGCCCTAGTTGAGTGCCTACTTTTGGTGTCATTGATCTTAATGCTTTTGATTTGATGATTGCTTGCTGAGAAGAAGATAAAAAGAAGAACATAAGGAAAGATAATAAGAATTTAAAAATATCACAAGAAATTGTCAATATAAGAAAATCTTTCTGCCATTCTGGTTTTCTAACAGTAACAAAGAACACAATAAATTAGGCTCCAAGCCAGGACAAAACCCCACAAGGAGGAAAACCCAAGAAAATCCTCTTCTTATAGAATCGGATCAAAGTGAGATATCCAAGACCCAAGACCAAGAAAAAGACTACCACATCGACCCCTCTTTCAAGTCTCTTCCAACAAATCAAAGTCAACAAAAGTCAACGCTAGTCAACTATCTCAATTTTGGTAAATCCTTGAAATCTCGGCCGCTAAAATTTCGGGCCATGAAATTTTGGCCCTATAACAGCTCTGAAAACCGCAAAAAATACTCGCACATGTGAATAACTTAGTGCAGAAAACAAGACTCTCCTTTGACTTCGTTGATTTTCTTCTTCTTTCTTGCAAAGAAATCAATGTGTTCAATTTGTGTAGAAATGAGGTCTAAATGCCTTCTATATATACATGTCTAGAAAGTCGAATAGGTGCCTCTTTAGGCCGAATTGTCCAGGAGGGGCCGACTTGGTCTTGTGGAGAACAAATTGACTCTTTAAAAAAATTATTTTCTATTTATTTCAAAAAGTCCAAATGGGACTTTGACTATATGACTTATAATAAATTTTCTTTTTGACTCAATTGAATGTATAAGCATGAACAATCTTTGACTAGAAAATAAAATAATAATAATAATAATAATTTCTTTTTATTCTTTTGTTTTTACATGAAATACATATTGATACAAGTACAATGATAATTATGAAGATCGAACCTAGTTACATTTCCAACACTAAATAGGCTAATGGTTGAATTCCATGTCATCCATATACTCCTAAAATAATCAATCTAAATTATGAAGCAGGGTAAGGGTACAAAAATTATCACACAAATCCACAGTCTTCTAAAAATTGCCTACATATTGCAATGTCACCAATTGATGCCTATTAACCCCAGAATTTGCCTATTGCAACTAGAGGGTTAAGAGCCAACAGGCTTTCATCAAACTAGTATTCAGAGTCAATTTTCACAATGGTCAAAGATGGCTCTCATAGACAACAAATATAGGTCATTCAATGATTTGAATTTATTTCAAAGTCTAAGATATAGTCATCAATTTTGCAGAAGATTGATATTTTTAGCAATCTTTAAACCTTTTAGGAAACGGAGTACGAAGGTCCACAGATTACAGATGATTACATATTTGGGATCCTCACAAGTCCACAGTGCCAATCAGCATTTTCCAAGAAACACGCGAGACACTACTATTTTTAGAAGTTAAAGTTTCAACATTCGTATGATAATTTCAAGAAAATATTTGACTCCCTTGCAAAAAATTGAATTTGACAAGATTAATTCGATTGATATGCAAAAAGTTTTTAATTTAGCAGTGCCTATTTTTAGGCGTGTTATATTTGGTAATGTTTTCCTAGTAGTTTTCGACATTTTTTGTCTTTTCCTAATTTTTATCGGGACTACTATTTAAGCATGTCTATGTTGAAATATGTAACTAGGTCCTGTCTTCATAATGACATGTAATCATGATTTTATGTATTTAATGAAAAGAGAAAAATAAATTTATTATTGTGAGTCTTGAGGCATGGGTTTCATGCTCAAGAGAATTTATTTTTATAGGTCAAGCACCTATTAAGTGCTTCTAGGTTTGTCATAAAGTCATTGAATCGTTGTCATGTATTAAAGACCCATTTGGGCATGTTACATATTGTAAAAGAAAATTTATTGAGACAAAAGACCCTCCAAGACCTCGTCATGGCACAAAGTTCAAGTCGGCTTACTTGAAGAGACAAGTCGGCCTAAAGGAGCAATTTGACCCATTGAGAAGCCTATATAAAGAAGACTTTGACCTCATTTGGAGACACACAGAACTCACACAAGTTCGATCACAAGGAAGAGAAGAAGTACGAAAAAGAATAGGACGAAGGAAGAAGAAGAAATCGAGTTTTGGGATTGTTTTTGGGTTATTTCTCTCCACACGTGCAAAGGAATTAGAGTTCATGCTATTGCAGTAAAGCCAAGGTGCAAAAGTGAAGTTAGGTCATCAAGAAGAGCTATTTTGGAAACCGAATTCTCTAGGAGAGAGAATCTACCCAAGCGAAGAAGAGACAAGCAGAAATACACCATTATGTCTCTCAAGTGCAAGGGTTAGGGATTCTGCAGAAGAAGTTGCTAGGCAAGGCAAAGTTGTAGAAGAAGTTGTTGAGCAGGTCGAAGTTGCAAAAAAGTTGTTGGGAAAGTCAAAGTTGCAAAAGAAGTTGTTGGGCAAGTTGAAGTTGCAGAAGAAGCTGTTAGGGAAAGTCGAAGTTGCAGAAGAAGCTGCTAGAGGTCAGATTTACAGAAGTTGCTAGAAGCAAGGGTTGACTTGGTCTTGGAGGGTCCTCGCCAAGGGTCAAAGGTCTTGGAATTTTAGGTCTATAAGAAGAAAAAGAATTCTAGTAGATTTCCCTCTCAAGTTGGAGAGGCTTTGGCCCTAGCTGATCGCCTACATCTTATGTCTTGTTGTCTCATTATCCTTTATGATTTGGTAGTTGTTTGATGATAGAAAACATTAATAATAATCAAGTGAACGAAGAAGCTAATCAAGTAAAGTAAAAATACATCACAAGTAGTTATCAAGGTAAGAGAAATTTTCCCCTAGATTTCTCAACATGGTTTCAAAGCTAAGGTGACAAGTCAAGGAAGGGCAGCTCAACAAAGGACACTCAAGGATCGAAGTACTAGTAGATCATAAAAGGCATCAACCATCAAGAAGGACCACTCATCTCAAGAAGCACCTCAAAGGATCACATTATCATCTTGAAGGAAGTCAAAACCCTAGCTCATTCAAAGAAGGCATCCACACTCGGAACTTTCTTGGGATCTTCGCTCTATCATCACCTCAAAGAAGAAGATCTCAAAGACCCTATCTCTACTCAAGAAAAGGAATACAAATCGAAGCATCTTGAAGTCTACTCATCCAAGGGAAGCAAGATCAAAAGGCGTTGTCATCGTCATCAAAAAATCTCAAGGTGATCTCCCTCTCCTTGGGTCGAGAATCATTTTTTTGAAGGAAGACATCTTCTTCAAGTAAAATTCATCTATTATCAATCTCATCATCAAAATAAATAAGGCAGCAAGTTGAAGAGAAGTATTTTCACAAGTACATTTATGTCTACATCTGAATCTACAAAAATGTCTTTTTGCAAGGAAAGCAACAAGTTGGTTGGGGCATCAAACTTTCTTGCATGGAAGAAAAGAACAGATCTAAAGCTCATAGAAAATGATGTCATGGAACATGTTAAGGGCTCAATCACTAAACCTCAAAAGGAAGAAGCTCAAGCACTTACAAAATTCATGAAAGGGGAAATAAGGGCTAAAAGGATTCTCATAGAATCCATTAAGGATCCCGTTATTCCCTATGTATCAAAATTAGAAACATCAAGAGAAATATATGACAAACTTGTAGAATTGTTCTCTATAAGCACTGCAGGAGAAGTGATCTTGTTAAGACAAGAACTCTACAAGATGAAGATATTGAAAGAAGAAGGAATTGCCTCATACTTTATGAGGGTGTCTGAAATAAGGGGCCAACTACAAGAGATAGGAGAAATAATGTTTGACAAGGAAATGAATACCATAGTACTCAATGCACTATCGGAGGAATGGGGCAACTTCACATCAAGCATCTATGGGAAGAAGGAAGCTACTCCATTCAATGAACTATGGTCACTATGCAAGATAGAAGAAACTAGGTTGAAGGCAAAAAGTGATGTAGGATCAAATGAGCAAACTCAAGCATATGCTGCCATGGCGAAGGTTCAATGCCATGGATGTCAAGAATATGGGCACTACAAGAGAGATTGTCCTAAGCTCAAGAAGGACAATAACAAAAGAGGAAGAGAAGAAGCTCATGTCACTAAAGAAGTAGAAGATGCTAAAAAGAAGAAATCCAAGAAGGAAGAAGTAAAAGATCTCTACTATGATTGAGATAAGTCTTCCCCACCTAGTTCTTTTCAGTTCTTGTAAAATATGGCTATTATGGTAGGGATCAGTAGAAGCATGATAGGATGCATCATTTGAGCAGATGGAATTATAGGAGCATTCGATTGAAGCAAGAGCTCAAGACATCATTATAAGAAGCTTGAAAGAGCGGCATCAGGTTGCCTCCAGGTTGGATCGTTTTTTAGCGACTGAAGCTTTGGTGAGCCTGGATATTTATTATGAAGCTGCTATTCTTCCTACCCTGGGCTCCGACCATTGGCTGATCAGACTGGAGATTGATGTGAAGGCAAGTCGACAGAACCGCCCTTTCAGGTTTGAACTTTTCTGGCTACGGGACCCTGGATTTATGGAAAAAGTTAAAAACTGGTGGTGCTCAAATCCAGTCAGGGGTCACAATAAGATGCATTCGTTCCAGCTTCGCCTGAAACAATTAAAAGCTGAAATCAAACGCTGGAATCATATAGAATTTGGTAACATACACCAGGACCAAATTCTCTTGCGTGACAAAATGAAAGAGATTCAGCAGCAAATTATCCTCCATGATCGAACAGAGGAGTTAGCTTTGGAGGAAGGTCGTACTCTCAGTCAAAAAGAAGAGCGACGAAAACAAGAGGAGATACTATGGAAACAGAAATCCCGAGTTAACTGGCTCAAAGAAGGAGACCGTAATACAAATTTTTTTCATAAAGCCATGTTACAGAGACGCTAGCATAACCGAATTTTTTCTCTAAAAGCAGCAAATGGAGAGCGATTAATCAAACATGAAGATATGGAAAGAGATTTGGTTACTCATTTTAAAGATCTACTTACGGAACCTCTCCCTAACCGCCAGGCAACTATTCAGAAGATCACCACACACATTCCTCGAGTGATCACTCGAGAACAAAACCTCGCTCTGCTACGAGCCGTAACATTACAAGAGGTCGAAGAGGTGGTCTTGCAGTTACCCAAGAATAAAGCCCTGGGGCCTGATGGGTTTACAAGTGAATTTTTCAAAGCAGCTTGGCCATTGATAGGTCCTGATATATTAGAGGTTGTGGAAGAATCCCGAAGAAACAAGATGGTATATCCTGCTTTGAATGCTACCTTCCTTACCCTTATCCCTAAGCAACAAAATGCAGATACTCCAGTTGGCTTTCGACCGATAGCTCTCTGTAATGTCATCTATAAAATTCTCTCCACTATTTTGGTAAATCGTTTAAAACCTCTGTTGCCCACGCTAATTTCCCCGGAACAAACTGGTTTTGTGAAAGGAAGACAAATCTTGGACGGAATAGTGGTAGCTCAGGAAGCAATTCATTCTCTCAAGAAAGACAAGGAAAGGTTTGTTAATTAAATTGGATTTATCAAAAGCTTATGACCGCATAAGCTGGCAGTACCTGATCGAAGTGATGCGAGCCTTTAGGTTCGATGAAAGATGGCTTCAATGGTTGCGCTCATTCATTTCCTCCCCGCATTTCTCAATACTCTTGAATGGTAGTCCTTCTGTTCCATTCAACAGCTCGCGGGGCCTCAAGCAAGGAGATCCCCTTTCCCCATTCCTCTTCATCATCGCTGCAGAAGGCCTAGGTAGACTCATTAAAGCTCATGTAGCAGAAGGGAAGCTACAAGGTCTGAAATTGTGGGGACCTCATCTTCCGCTGACTCATCAACAATTCGTTGATGATATTTTATTATTCTGTATGGCATCACTAAAAGAATGCAAAACCATCCTCAAAATTCTAGAGATCTTTATGGACGCTTCTGGCACTCAAATCAATAATGACAAGTCCAATGTTTACTTCTTCAATTGTACAGTAGCGATGCAAAATTATCTTGCCAGGACCTTAGGGTTTCAACGGGGCTCCTTCCCCCTGAAATACCTAGGTATGTTTTTAAATTCAGGACCCACTCGGATAGCAGATTGGCAAGATATTCTCATAAGAGTGGAGAAAAGAATACAAAACTAGGCCTTCAGAGTCCTGAATGCACCTGGGCGCCTCATAATGTTAAAATCTGTGCTTCAAGCCTTACCCATTTACCAACTGTCGGGGAGGGCCTGCCCGAAAGGGATTTGCTCTCAATTGGTAGGCATGTTCAAAAAAATTTTATGGCAGGGAACCCAAGCTAACAGGAAATGGGCGCTTCTTTCTTGGGACAAATTACTCAGACCAAAGGCTGCAGGTAGATTGGGCCTCTGTGATCCTTTCATTTTAAATAATGTGTTGGGAGCAAAACTCTGGTGGCGCTGGCTCCTGGGAGGGCAGGATCTCTGGAAGAATATATGGAAAACAAAATATGACATGCCACTTACAGACTCAGGTCGATTGAAGACAGATAGGATATTAGGAATTTGGCTTCTGTGATCCATATCATCTTGTCCTGATGATGAACCACACTGGTTGGTTCGAAATGCGTCGACAAAAATTTCTTTTATGTGACTTTCACCGAAAATTTTTTACAACAAATAGGATACCCAAAGGCTCCTCAATATGGAATCTAGCAGCAACGAACAGAAATTTAATCCGCGCAAATAGTTTTTGGGAAATTAGAGAAGGAAGTACAGCTCTCTTTTGGGAAGACTCTTGGCAACAGCGGGAAAAACTGTTTACTCGACTAGACTTGGGGGAAATTTTCCTCTACACGAATACCCCTAACAATAGGCTTGTGCAGCAGTATTGGTGTCATAACCAAAACGGCATGTGGCGAAAATGGAAAGAAAAAACTTGGTGGCCATCCGCTCCAGCAACGCAACAATGGGATAATTTTGCTAGAGAGCTCAAAACCTGAAAACTTAGAGACATTTCAGGTCCAGATATCCTTAGATGGGGACATCTCACTAGAGGGTTGTTCACAATTAAGGAAGGCTACTATATCCACTCTCAGCAAGCTCAGGATAATGTCCGACCAATATGGAAAAGAATCTGGGAATTGAGACATTGGCCTAAGGTGGAATACTTCTTATGGCTAATAAGTCACCGCAGGATTCTGACATGGGAGAACCTACAGAAGAGAGGAATGATAGGCCCTTCGCGCTGCCCCTTCTGTCTTATTGACACCGAAACGACAGAACATCTTCTTAACTCCTACCCAATGGTGCAGACACTCTGGGAGAACTTGGCACATTTGTTTCGGCAGACAGATAAAAACAATGACAGCATAACGGAAACCATTGGCAACTGGCGAAATGGGAGGTTTCATTGTCAGGTGATTAATAGAGCATGGACCCTCTCATTTGGTTTCCTTCTTTGGAATACATGGAAAGAAAGGAATCAGAGAGTCTTCCAAGAAACAGCACAACCAATGTCTCATATTTGGCAGCGCTCCATAGAAAACATCCGAGAAACCATTTTAACAAAAAGTCAGATGAAGATTGGCAAACAGTGGGTATCGAACCTCAGATATTAGAATACCTAAACCTCAAACCGCAGATGCTTTGTAAAGGTCTCTGGAAATTCAGACCACCAAGTCAATCAATTGAGGAACACTAGCTACCTCCTCAACCAGGTTTTCTTAAACTTAATTATGATGGGGCCTCGAAAGGTAATCCAGGGCAAGCTGGGTCAGGAGGGCTTTTCCGCAACTCTCAGGGGGCAATATGCAGATTCTATGCACTAGACTTGGGCCATGCCACCAATAATGAAGCAGAACTTATGGCGGTCAAACAAGGTATTCTTATAGCAATTAGGGAAAATTACCAGAGAATCATTGTTGAGGGAGATTCAGCAATGGTAATAGGTGTGCTCCAAAAGCTGCAACAAGGCACACCCTGGGAAAAAATCTCCCAAAGCTGGCGAACAGCAAGCCTTATAGAAGAAGTGAGTCAATTTGTGAGACACATTCAATATTTGATCCCTCGCCACGTAAGAAGAAAAGGTAATGCAGCAGCGGATTACTTGGCTAATTGGGGAAGCCAAAATGTAGAACGCTCCATAGATGCCCGCCCCACTGATGCTATCTGGGATTCTCGTCGTGGCAACATGGCACGCGCTCGTCGTGGCAACATGGCGCGCGCTCGTTCTCCATGCAATTAAGAACAATAATGAGGGACTGTCAGCCCCGTCCGGCGAAGTGTGTGAACACTCGGATTCGAATGATGTTGCAGTCTGGCCAGGCTGTATCATCAGAACTCCGGAGGCAAGTTTCCATTAAGGTATGTGCGCTCCCTCCATCCCTTCATTCGTTCATGCACTGCTTTTTGCATGCAAGCGTCTGGAGGCGGCAGAGGAGGAGACTGAGCGCTTCTCAATCTGTCAATCCTTCAATCCTGTCAGGGTATGTATTTTCCATTCTCCTTGCTCTCATGGTGCCAATTGTTGTGGTTTTGTTTAGATTGCGGTACATAAAGGATGGTTTGGGCTGGTTAGTGAATTTTCACTATGTTATTCCTAAATTGCAACCTGTCCATCCATGCTTCCGCGACCCCTGCATTTTGCTTGTCTATTCAATATCTCCTGTTGTCGTCCAAGGTAGCATAACAACCAGTATTCAGTTAGCTGTCTTACGCAAACACTGGAATCTTGAGAGAAAGTTTCGAAAATGTTTACTTATGATTTTGCTTTGTCGGGCTGTTCAATGGGTCAAGCTTGAAAGTTGCAAATTGTGTCATGTTCAGTTTCGAAATTGTTTACTTATGACTTTGCTTTATCGGGCTGTTCAATGGGTCAAGGTTCAAAGTTGTCAACAGAGTCATGTTCCTTTTACTCTCCGTTCGGTCTCAGAGAGCAGAGCTAGCATCCTCAGGACACAGCGATATAAAGCCCAATTGCTCAATCCCAGAGTGTTTCAAGGGGGTTCCTGGAAGAGGAGGGGGGTTCTCTGTTCCTCCGCCATTCAAACAGTCCCTCCCCTTAGCTCTCTAAATTCGATCATAAGCCCTCAAACTCATCATCCTCTGTCTATCTTGCGCACAGGACTCACAATTCCAGATTGTGCGGTCGCCTGTTCCTGTATGAAGTATATTATGCTTAAGGTTATCTAGACCATCAATTTCTGGAATTGCTTTTTGTATATAGTTAAGGGGTCTGTGGCCCACGATTCTGGCTCGCCGCATTGGCTGCAGAGGTGGCTCTGGTGGTTTGGTTTCCTGTGTTTGTATGTTACTCACGTCATCACTGCTCAAAGGTGGCACACGAGTTGTATAAATATAGCTCCTCACTCCTTTGTTGTTCAATTTTGCCTGTCTGTGTTATTATATAGGATCTTTCCAGCCATGGGAAAAAGACGTTCAAGGGCTGAGGCTGCCAAGGGAAAACAGAAAGTTCAGTCCGAGCCTGCCCCCAAGAAACGTGATCGCCCCACCCAGGAGCATCTGGAGACTTTAGTAGCAAATTATGTGTTGGGTAATTCCTCCATAGTTCGTCAAGAAATTCGTGGGTGGGAAAGGGATATACAAACAGACCCTGAAGACAATGAGGCAGAAGCAGAGATTTTAGATTTCATAACAGATCCAGGCAATACTCGTGGCCGTCTTACTTTATTCAATCAGACTATTCACACATACTGGATAGTCAAATGTCTTATATCGAAATCTATTCAGAGTCTTCAGCCTACTCATGCTACGGCAGACCCAGCAAAGATAGACCCTCGCCTTCAGGACCAGCTTCAGGATATCCAGAACCAGTTGCAGCACATCAAGATAACACAATATCAGGCAGCAGATCGTATAAGCAGATTGGATGATAGAGTTGGCCGTATGGAGAAGCTGCTCCAGCAGCTTCAACACGCTGAAATGCCTGGGTCAATGTCAAAGACCCAGCTCCAGTTTCCTCATCAGATGGATAGGAGTTTAAAGTATTGTGAATTTTGATGCACTATTTAGTTAGATATGAACTCTTATTATGTTATATGAATGTACAAACTGCAGTAGTAGGACAAATAGCGCATGAGACTTATAGACGGATGAAACAATTTCAGTTTTGGTATGCTTTTCACGCTTTCAAGTGGCCAACAGACCTGGTTTCCTACGGGCAGGTTGAGGCCACAGCATGAATTTTATATTTTGTAGCCTGTCCTTCAATTGTAAATAGAAAATAGTATGGTCCTACCAAATTTACAAAAAAAAAAAAAAAGCTTGAAAGATAGTTGAAGTAGGATTCTGTTGAAGTAAGTAGCTCTTGGTAACCTCATTAGAAGCATAAGTAGCACTTACGTGTAGAAGTAAGTCATCTAGTAGAGAACTCATCATACATCATTGGGAAGGAGCATCTGCAAGATGAGGATAATCAAGATCCTCTACTGGAACTTTCATTAGAAGGTTCATCTCTTGAAAGAGGTCTCGCTAAGAATTTCACTTGGGATGGGATTCATTGTTTAGAAGAATGATGGTATGATGACAAAGGAATGCAACACGTCAAAGATGATTGAAGCACTCTCAATCAAGGAGAGGAAGGTGTTGAAGAAAGTATAGATGACCAAAGAAGAAAAGAGGTATGTATGCATATGTTCAATGAGTCAAGTCATGTCATTATATAGTTGTGGATAGTAAGGATGCATGCTCTACCTCGTGAGCATGATCGAGGGAAAATGATATCTTTCATTAAAAGGATGCATAAAGGCATGGGTCACATATTAACTAGACTTATGATTGGGAGTTCCTGGGAGGTGATATGTGAATAAAGAGAAAATAGGAGATCATCAAAAATGCAACTATGGAGAAGATAATCTCTATCCTATGACTAGAAGAATTGACTATGATATCTCCATGGAAAAGATATGAAGACCTTGGAAAAATCTGAAAAAAAAAGACCCTTGACAAATGAATATCTTGGAGATGTGTCAATATGAATGCAGGATGTTGATGTTGCAGCAAACAGATGGCATGATGAAGGGCCATCACAAAAGCTCAATTTTTATTTGATTTTCATTTCTGATTTTTGAACAATGTTTGGATGGGCTAATACAGGGCTACCAAAAGAAAGGTGTGGATGACATCTACATCTGGTACTCATGTGGTAGGATGAAAGATCTTGAAATATACATAATGTGGAAAAGGTAGTTGTGTCAGGAAAAGCCAAATATGGTCTAATGGATCACTTTCCGATAAAAGGAAGAAAGACATGACTACTCTGATTTGAGAAAGAAAGTGATGGATGGTCAATACCCTACGAAGAATTCCCAAAGATGAACGCTCCATAACGTTAAAAATAAATTCATGACATCGTATGGAGGAGCACTACAAGCAGCTAAAGGTCCCATGATCTCCACCAATGAAGAAAGAGTTGTTGTTGGAAAAAGGTCCTGAATTAAGAGGGAGCCTGAAAGCAAGTTTCTAATTAAGAGGGAACTTGGACAAGTCCCTGGTTAAGAGGGAGCTTGGGTACATTCCTCCATTGGAATGGGTATATCCTCCCTAGTTGAGAGGGAGAGATAGACACATCACTCTTGTCTTCACTTGGGAAGAAACAAATAGAGGATTGGGTAAGCATTTGGCATCCGATACTCTTTGAGGATGTGGAAGTGTTGGGAATCACGATTGCCGTTAGACCAAATCCCGCAAGTGTTAGTCAACGATCACATCGCCAGAGATAAGGATCCACGAGAGGTGGTTCGTCCATGTCGCGAAACACACAGGAAGCGTTGGTTTATCCAATGTCCAACAATCTCCCCCCCAACGCGAGCTAGGTGTGTATCGAACTCATGACCTACGCTCTGATACAACTTGTTGGGAATCACGATTGTCGTTAGACCAAATCCCGCAGGTGTTAGTCAACGATCGCATCGTCAGAGATAAGGATCCACAAGAGGCAGTTAGCCCATGTCGCGAAACACATGGGGAGCGTTGGTTTATCCAATGTCCAACAGGAAGGGCATCCAAGATAAGAGTATTCATAGAGGACTGATATTCTTTGAGGACATGGAATCCAAGATAAGAATAGTTCTGGAAGGACATACCCTATGACACCTAGGTGGGGTATGCTCCTAGAGAGACAATGATGAAGGTGCCTATAAATCATTGGTCTAGCTAGCATTGTGCTATGTTCTTGTGTTGAGATAGATTTTTTGGTCGAGGCCTTGCTATGTGACAATTTGGATGAAATGATGATATACAGATGGGTTACAAATTTGACTCTTCTTATGAGAATTCTTCAGATTGAGAATGTCCAAGTACCTTGTATGCATTATGAATACCTCCTAGTTAAGAGGCAGTGTTGAAATATGTAACTAGGTTCGACCTTCATAATGACATATGTAATCATGATTTTATGTATTTAATGGAAAGAGAAAAATAAATTTAGTATTGTGAGTCTTGAGGCATGGGCTCTTGAGGCATGGGTTTCATGCTCAAGAGAACTTATTTTTATAAGTCAAGTACCCATTGAGTGCTTCTAGATGTGAAAATTCTACTGCAGTGTATTGATTTATTTTCTCCTACTTGAATTAATTAATACAAGTTATTTCCAGAAATTAGATTCAGAAAATACCAAAAATAAACACAACTACAGCCTACACATGCAGATCACTTACTGAATAATACGCTCATGCAACAAAGTGACACATGGATTTTTTGACATATGTCCCCGGAAAACCCCAAAGCGGGAAAATCGGTGCAGCAGATATGAGGGTTTATATTAAGTAGTTCTGAGTACAGCAAATATGGGTTCCAGATCTGGAAAATCCGACAGAGAATAAAAGAAATCAAATCTGCAGCTAACCTGAAGTTCCAGTGCCAAATATCAGACTGATCCACCCTCAAACGAGATTTACAAGACTCAGCCTGGATCTGACCCTAGAAACCCTTAGCGTTGCATCTGAAGCCCCAATGTTGCCTCTGAAGGCCTGCGTCAGCCTCTCCGTGGCCCTAGGAGGGCCTGCGTTGTAAAAATTTTTGTTCCCACCCCGGTTTTCATTTTCTCCTTATTTCTCCCATAAAGTTAAATGTCCATTCCCATAGCCATACATTCAACAAGCTAGAAAAATAAATATTTTCTGAAAACACAAATTCTAGAAATTTCACAGTGCTGAAATACAGAAATAAAACTCAGAAAAATAAACCAGCGACACACAAAAAATAAACACGTTGATTTTTGGTCAAAATGACCCTGGCAAAACCCCCTACAACTCTTGGGGAAAACCAATTCGAAAGCTTCTCTTTATTTTTTAATATGCTTTTACAGTGAACAACAAAACACAATAAAAAATTACAGCAAATACAAAACCCACTTATCTCGATTTTCGTGTCAACATAATAGAAAATGGAGTACCTCAAGTACCTTAACAATAAAGGAGATTTAAATAGAAAAAATTGACATTAAATGTTATTACTTACAATAGAAAATGTGCCCAGAATATGCGATAGTTTTATCAGGATTATGTGCAATGTACGGCGACCTCTCCTGAATTTAGAATAGGCAGGAACCTTGGAATTCGTGCCCTTTGGGCCAGCTTGCTCCTAAATCATGTTTAACTTCTTGGCACAGGAAATACGTGCTTATCCGTGCTCTGATTTCTGTCTACGTACGCCGATGCCAGCCATGTCTGTATATAAATGTACCAGTGTACCCTCCTATTTATAGGATTTTCTGTACCTTCTTCATTTAACTCCCTCTGCTCAGAAATTACTCTTTAGCTTTCTCTCCTCCTCTCTCAATCTACTCATGAAAGAATGAATGACCTTTTCCTCCTTTCCCTCCTTTAACCTAACCCTAAGTGACTTTTGGGGAATCCCTAAATCCAATGGCTGAAATAGATTGAGATCTAGGGCTGAGATTAAATGCTCATTTAAATCTCTCTTTCTATTTTTTAATTCACTCCACTTTAATAAAGACCCACTTAGTCATTTATTTCCAAAGTCACTTTTCACTTTCTAATTTCACATTGACTTTATTAAAGTCACTTTAAAATTAGACTTAGTAACTTTATCACTTAAAGTCACTTTTAAATTAGATTTGACTTTATAACTTCATAAAGTCACTTTAGGAGAAAAATTAAATTATTTTGGACACTTTTCCCTAGGCCAAAGATCAAAGCCTTAGGAACCACCTGTCCTCCGCTAATCAAATTTCAACACTCTCTCTTACCGAGGAAGGTGTTCCTCACCACACCCATCTTGTCTCTGAAGTAGACATGTTTGCCCTGTGGTAAGCCTTTGGTAAGAATATCTGCAACCTGCTCATCAGTGGGAATGTACTCAAGCTTCACAGCTCCCTTCTGAACATAGTCTCTGATGAAGTGATATCTGATGCCGATATGCTTTGACCTGTCATAAAATACTGGATTTTCTGTGAGTTTAATGCAACTCTGATTATCACAGTATATCACTGAAGGTCTCAACGGCTGACCAAATAAAACAAACATCATCTTGAGAAACCAGATGGCCTCACAACTAGCTAGACTGGCTGCTATCTACTCTGCTTCCGCTGAACTCAATGCTACTGATTGCTGCTTTCGGCTGAACCACGACACCACTGCCGAACCCAACCCAAAACAGCACCCTGAAGTGCTCTTCCTATCAAAAGCACAACCTGCCCAATCAGAATCAGTGTAACCTTCCAATCTCACTCCATCTCCCTGCCTATAATCCAGACCATAATCCACTGTCCCCTGCAAGTACCGCAAAATGTGTTTTGCAGTAACCCAGTGCACCCTCCTGGAATCACACATGAACTAGCTCATCGTGTTGACTGCAAAACATATATCTGGTCTAGTGTTGACCAAATAAATCAAGGAACCAATCAGTTGTCTGTACAATGTGGGATACACCAACTCGGAATCTAAAGCATGAAGCTTTTTCCAGTTGGTGATCATGGGTGTCGACATGGGTCTACGATCCTCCAAGTGGAATCTGCCAAGGATGTCCACAATATACTTCCCCTGTCCCAGGAAGAAATGCCCCTCCTCCTGCCACACCTCCAAACCCAAAAAGTAATGCATCAAGCCAATGTCCTTCGTCTCAAACTCCGACGCACGATCTCTCTTACAGCTCTCTATGAGTCTCTCTGCACCCATAATGACCAAGTCATCCACATACAGCACCAGAATGAGAGGCTCCTCACCTATCACAATAAAGTAAAGGTTCGGATCTGCATCACTGTTTGTGAAACCCATCTCCTACAAGTATGTATCTATCCTGGAGTACCAAGCTCTAAGAGCTTGCTTCAGGCCATAAAGGGCCTTCTTCAATCTGCACACATGGGACTCCTTCCCATGCACCTCAAATCCCTGTGGTTGCTCAATGTACACCTCCTCCTCTATGAAGCCATTGAGAAATGCAGTCTTCACATCCATCTGCTGGATCTTCCAACCCATCTCTGCTGCTATCGATATGATGGAGCGAATCGAAGTATATCGAACCACGGGAGCGAAGGTCTCCTCATAATCTACTCCCTCTACCTGGGAGAACCCTCTCGCCACAAAACTTGCCTTGAATTTCTCAATGCTGCCATCTGCAGCATGTTTTACCTTGTAAAGCCATCTGGAAGTAACCACGGATTTGCCCTCAGGCCTCGGCACCACCTCCCAAACATCATTCTTCATGATAGAAGAATACTCCTCCCTGCCTTAGCCTCGCTCCGGACACATGGCTAGGCCTACTTCCTCCTCATAGGCTAGAAGGCTCCAGTCGCGTGTTGGCAACCATTGCCATATAGCTACAAAACCTATCAAGTAGTCTGCTCTCTCGACGGCCTGCGCTGACGACGCGGGTGTTGCTTCCTCTCGAGTATCCTGAAGCAGAGCTTCCTCTTCCCCGACACCTTCCTCTGGAGGGTGAAACTCTCTCTCCAACAGAGTGGAACTCCCCTAGCATTTATGCATCTATTGTCCTCTGCTGAACTGAACACGTAGACAACGAGTACGTATATTTGTCCATCGATGGACTCCCTAGTGGCTTCTTTCTGTGAGCGCCATGCGCCGCTACCCTCACAGTTGTGAGCCACTCCTCGCGATAGACGACACGCGTAATCGATGTACCTCGATCTTCTCGGTCTCCTGATCCACCTTGCCCAGATCCCCGCGTACGACTAGCCCCCCGCTCTGGTGTCTGGCCGATCTAGATACTCTAACTCCCGTGACCTCTTGAATGCCCTGTCCTCCTCGAATTTCACATCCCTCCTGACAACAACTCTCCTATGTGCAAGAATATAAATCCGAAAGGCTTTCGAGGTCTCACTATAGCCCACAAAGATACCCTTCTCTGCAGTGGGCTCTAGCTTGGTCCTCTTCTCCTTGGGTACGTAGGAGTATGCAATGCACCCAAAGATACGAAGATGACCAACATCGGGCTTCTTCCCAGAAAAAGCCTTCTCCGAAGTCACATGCCCCAAGGCACGATGTGGACTCCTTTTCTGCAAATATACAGCAGTGTTGCAGGCCTCTCCCCACAAAAACAATGGTAACCCCTGATCATGTAGCATGGCTTTAGCAGCCCCAACGATGGATATGTTCTTCTTCTCTGCAACCCCGTTCTGCTGGGGGTTGTAAGGAACTGTGAACTCCCTCCTAATGCCTGCCTTCGCACAATACTCAACAAACTCACCAAGGGTGTACTCTCCTCCATTGTCCAACCTCAGGAACTTGATCTTCCGACTTGTCTGAGTCTCCACAAGAGCACTGAACTCCTAAAACCACTTGAAGACCTCACTCTTGGTCTTCAAGAAATAAATCCAGGTTCTCCTAGAGTGATCATCAATGAATAAAACATAAGACTCATATCCACTCAAGGAAACATGAGAGATCCAACCGCTCACATCGGAATGAATCCAATCAAGTATCCCAGTCGATCTGTTGTCACTGCTAGGAAAAGGGGATTTGGCAAACTTGCCCATAGCACATCCTCTGCATGTATCAAAGTGATCAGTACTGAAATCTGGCAAACCTGTAGTGATTTCCCGCAATGTCCTCAAGGCTCCATGATACATGTGCCCCATCCTACGGTGCCAAATCTCACACAGCTCTGAACTGCTAGCTCTATTGTCGGTACTACTGTTCAATGCCAAAAGGGGCTGAAATGCAAACTTCTACACCTTTGCATGGTGTACACCAATCACTCTAGCTAAATCAGCTGGAGCGCCCCTGGGATATATCAGCACCTATCCTCTCCTAAACAATATCTCATACCCTCTGTCCTCCAATGCTGAGAAGGATATGAGGTTCTTCCTCATCCCTGGCACATATAGAACATTTGACACCTTCAAGGGAGGTTTGGGTTCCCTATCAAATGTCAATGTCCCCACACCGACTGCTCTAACAACGTTGTCATCTCCGTGTACTACCTCTATATCAGCGCCACTCTTTGAAAGCTCTGAAAAGTACTCACGGACTCCTGTCATATGATGTGAATCCCCACTATCAACATACCAGATGCCTGAAGATGCTCTGCTAGTGGAGGGAAATGCACACTCCCTCTCAACCTCCATGGCAGGTGACCCTACACTAGTGGACTCACAAGCAATGATCCCAAACTCCCGATCAAAGCTATCCGTAAAGTCCTCTATCTCTATTGATGTTGCCATGCTCTGGTTCTTCACCTTCTTCTTCTTCTTCTCCGGACACAGAACTGCATAGTGTCCCATCTTCCGACAATTCCAACACTTCACACCTTGGAATAGTCCTTCTGCATGTTCCCCTAGTTACCTTTACCTTTGCCTTTTCCCCCACCAACACTTGTGGAAGCTTGCTTCTTTCCCTTGCCTTTCTTTCCTCCTGCTAACCGTGCTACATCCTCATCCTCGCTTCCACAGTTTGTCATTTCTAAGTAGGCTTCTTTCATTTCATCAGAGGCAAATACTATCCCAATCTCTCCCAAGAGGGAAGGGTTTCATGTGCACAAACCCCATCAACAAAGTTCAACCATGAACTGAGAAGGCCATTCACTGCAATCCGCACCAACTCAGTGGGTGGAATGACCTCTCCCACTGCTGCCAATGCATCTCTCACATTAGTAATCTTTGTGAGATATCCAGCTGCACTATCAGTCTTACCCATCTGAATGGTCTTCAGCTTCTCCCTTAGGACCATTTCCTGTTCTCATTGGTACTCTGGTAAAGATTGGTCAATGTTGTCCACATCTCATAAGCATATCTCTTTCCTCTCACATGAGGAATGCAACGGTCTTTGATTCCATCTAGAATCAGTCTCTTACCCTTGCTATTCTTTTTATTAAACACTGTCAACTGAACATCATCAGTAGGCACATTAACAGGGTTCTGTGCGGTATGCACCATGATATCCCAGGCTTCTGCCTCCTCAAAGATGCTCTGCATTATCTCCTTCCATACACTGTAGTTACTATACCCATCCAACCTATCCTCCACCCTCAAGCCCAAAGACATGCTTGTTGTCCTAATAAACTGAAAAATAACACTGTTGTAGTAAAGGTAATGTTTTCTGTGTAAACTAACTTGTGTTGTCCCAACCGCACTTTTCACAAAATAGCTCCTAAACTCCTAATACACATAAAATTTATGTTCCCACCTGCCGCTCCTTATTTCTCCCATAAAGTTAAATGCCCATTCCCATAGCCATACATTCAAAACGCTCGGAAAACTAAATATTTTTTGAAAAACATAAATTTCACCCCTCCCTGAAATTTCACAAAGGTTTAAAAATGCGTAAATAAACTAAAAATTAGCCACACAGCAGGCCAGACACGCTCATTTTTTGTCAAGATGACCCTGAAACCCTCTACAACTCTGGGGAAAACCAAATAAAGCTTCTCTTTATTTCTCAATATGCTTTACAAAGGAACAACAAAACACAGTAAAAAATTACAGCAAATACAAAACCCACTTATCTCGATTTCTGTGTCAACCTCCAACCTTGAAAATTGTGCCAACAACAAACAGAATATTACAGGAAAAAATATAGCAATAAATACTGTACTTTTTGCCTAGAAAAATGTGCCCAAATTCTGCCTGTACAGTATTGTATGGAACTGTATGGACAATACAACAGTCCCTTTCTCAATTTCTGTGCCCATAAAAGCTGCCTCGAAAATCGTGCCCTTTGCTGCTGAATCTGCTCCTCGAAAACAATGCTGTATTTCCCTTGAAAAGCGTGCTAAACAATGCTGTACGGATTTTATGCCTTGGGAAACGTGCCAATAAATGCTGCTGTACGGAAATGTTGCCTTGGGAAATGTGCCCTCTTACTGTATGGATTTTCTGTGTAGCTATTGCTGCTATCTCTCCGCTCAGAAATTTCTCTTTAGCTTTCTCTCCTCCTCTCTCAATCTGCTCATCAAAGAATGAATGACCTCTTCCCTCCTTTTTCTCCTTTAACCTAACCCTATGATTTAGAATCCCTAAATCCAATGGCCGAGATAGCTTTAGGATCTAAATGTAGATTAATTGCTCATTTTAAATCTCACTTTCTATTTTAATTCACCTTACTTTAATAAAGACCCACTATCATTTATTTCCAAAGTCACTTTTCACTTTTTAATTTCACATTGACTTTATTAAAGTCACTTTAAAATTAGACTTGGTAACTTTATCACTTAAAGTCACTTTTAAATTAGATTTGACTTTATAACTTTATAAAGTCACTTTAGGAGAAAAATTAAATTCTTTTGGACACTTTTCCCTAAGCCAAAGATCAAATCCTTAGGGAACCACCTGTCCTCCGATAACCAAATTTCAACATGCGTCACCCTTGCAGGGTCTACGCTGCCTTTGCTAGGCCTACGTCAGCCTGCGTGGCCCTAGTTGTCTCTGCGTTGCCCCTGCTGCACTGCGTGGCTCTGAAGCCCCTCTGCATTGCCCTTGTTGTTGCTCCTCTGCCTCTTGCTGTCTCTTGGCTCTTGGGATCAGATCATCCCCTCAGCCAACACTACACCTCACTGCAGGAAATACCTCTGGAAATTGTTAGCAAAACCCGCCCTAGAATTCCATATCTATTCCTCAGTTTTGCAACTGTGTGTCTCCTCCAACTGACCCTCAAGCCTTTCTCTTATACTTTTTCGTTAAACCTTTCAATGGCCGAGATTAAATCATCCATCAACGGCTGAGATTAAAAGACTACTTGATCCATGTGACTTAAGACAATTTCAGCACATGTGTTAATTAATTCACTTTAATTATTTTATTTTCCTAAGTTAGACTTACAAAATCCATTAAAAATAATTAATTATTTGAATAACTTGAACACCAACTGAATTTTCTCAAATCCATTTCTAGGTTTTGGAGATCAAGTGTGTCCTAGCCCCTTCACAAAATTTTAGGGCTAGAGCACACCCGATGCTACCCAACTTATACAAAATCTCAACACTCCCTCTTAGCACGGAGTGTGCTCTAGGAAGGTGTACTCTAGCAATGCATCCACACCATGCACTACAAGATCTTGAAGTTGGATTATGTGTTGTTGATGCTTGGCCTGCTGCCCTGCATCCACTGCACTATTGCTCTTTGTATTGTTGCCCATGCCACTGCCACTGACACTGCCACATCTATACTGCAGCTCTCTCTCAAATTGCTGCATCATATTGGCCATAGCACTGCCACTACAACTGCTGCACTGCAACTCAGTTGCTGAGAAGTAAGCAACTGAAAGACTCTACCCAAATGTTTGACAGATAAGTCAAGTTGCCTTCCACCACTGAAGCTCCTTGGATGTTGAATCACGCTGTCCTCCTGGAGACACGGTCATGCTGCAACACTGCACTACATGAACCCAGCTTCTCTGCACTGTTGAAGTCCCACCAGCCCCTCTGCGTTGTTGCCTCCACGATGTTGATGCCTCTGCATTACGCTGCTCCCTCTTAAGCTCTTCAGCTCCCTCTTACGCTTCAATATGGCCCTCTGCAACCATCTCTCAATTCATCCCGCTACCGTCTTAAGGCTCCCGTAACTCATATGTGATCCAAGAGTACGGTTGACTCAAGGATCCCGCCACTTTCTGTAGATGCTCTACAGATCCATGTCACCCCACCTCTTCTCTCGAGGCACATGAGCACTCATGGCTGCATCGTCATCAGAGCCATCATCCTTTGCTACTGCAGCCTTGGAATCAGAAGAGCCTTTGTCCTTCTTCTTAGGACAACTGCTGGCGAAATGTCCAAGATTGCCACAGTTAAAGCATCTGACCTCAGTTAAAGCATCTAACCTTAGAAAGGTCCTTCTTCTTCTTCCCTTGTTGTTTCTTTTCCCTTGATGCAAGGGCTGCATCCTCCTCTTCTTCCTTGACTTCGGCCTTTTCGCTTCCTCCACTGATATTTTGCTGCTTGGTGACCCTCCTGATCTCCTCTTGGCAGAGGATAGCCCACATATCAGCCCAAGATGGTAACGTTGCCCTTCCCAGAATGCTCTGGACAAACGTTTCCAAATCTTCCAAGACTGCATTCAGAGCAGTCCTCACTAAGAGACCCTCATCGGGAGTAGCACCAATGCCAACCACCTGATCTCGAATGGCCTGAAGCCTGAAGAGGAATGGATCTATCTCTTCACCCTTCATCATTTGGAACAACCACATAAGGTTCTCAAGAAGCATTCTTCTCTACATGGAGCCTCCTTGGTACATCGTGTCCAAGGCCATCCACATGTCATTTGTTGTAGTCTTACTAGCAATATGAGGAGTCACGTGGTCCTTGACTCCATCTATGATCAAACGCTTTGTCCGCACTTGATTTTCTTCATACTTCTTAAGTGGAACTGCATCGGTTGGTACAGCAAGGACCTTCTCTACATGCTCTTTGAGACCATACTCATCCAGAACTGAGAGGATTCTGGCCCTCCAGATAACATAGTTGGACATGTCATCCAATCTATCTTGATCCCTCTGTCCATATCGAGCCATCTTTGCTCAGATCTGACAGAAACAGTACTTCTCCCTCTGGATCTGGGTTTCTTGGTGACTAGAAACCCTCTAGTAGCTACTTTTGTTGAAGACTAATATCCCTCCTGGAAATCTTCAGCCAAAACACAAACGGACAGCACAATTACTCATATCTGCTGAGTAATTGTCTTCCTTCAACCTTTGTTGCCTTAGCTAGGCACAATTCTGCACCTGCAGAATCTCTACCCCACCAGTACTGTTGAAGATCTGAAGCACTGCTTCCGGATCTTGAAAAAATTCTTTTACAACAGGAGAAGTGACTGGACTGTGTCTTCCTGGTTCGCCCAGCGCAGTCCCAACGTTGCTCAGAAGTGGACTGTGTAACCCCAGACTGGGTGACGCAGTCCTTACGCTGCCCTAGGAAGGGTCTGCATAAGCCTGAAGGCCTTCTGCAGCTTCAGCGCTGTCTTTTGGATCTGCGTTCCCTTGCTGTCAAGATGCCATTTCCGGATCTGCTGCTTCTTCTACCACCCTACAGAAAAATATTTCTTCAGCTGATTGCTGGAGATTCAACTTGATCTATTATCGCTCTAATACCATGTGAAAATTCTACTGCAGTGTATTGGTTTATTTTCTCCTACTTGATTTAATTAATACAAGTTATTTCTAGAAATTAGATTCAGAAAATACTGAAAATAAACACAACTACAGCCTACACATGCAGATCATTTATTGAATAATACATTCATGCAACAAAGTGACACATGGATTTTTGGACATAAGTCCCCGGAAAAACCCAAAGCGGGAAAATCGATGCAGTAGATATGAGGGTTTATTATTAAGTAGTTTTGAGTACAGCAAATCTAGGTTCCAGATATGGAAAACCCAACAGAGAATAAAAGAAATCAAATCGGTAGCTAACCTGAAGTTCTAGTTGCCAAATATCAAACTGATCCACGCCCTCAAACAGGATTTACAAGACTCAGCTCAGATCTAACCCTAGAAACCCTCAGCGTTGCTTCTGAAGCCCCAATGTTGCCTCTGAAGGCCTACGTCAACCTTTGTGTGGCCCTAGGAGGGCCTATGGCACCCCTGGAGGGTCTACGTTGCCCTTGCGCTGCCTTTGCTAGGCCTGCGTCAACCCTGCGTGGCCCTAGCTGCCTCTGCGCTGCCCTCGCTGGACTGCGTGGCTCTGAAGCCCCTCTGCGCTGCCCTTGTTGTTGCTCCTCTACCTCTTGTTGTCTCTAGGCTCTTGGGATCAGATCATCCCCTCAGCCAACACTACCCCTCACTGCAGGAAATTCCTCCGGAAATTCTTAGCAAACACGCCCTAGAATTCCAGATCTATTCCTCAGTTCTGCAACTGTGTGTCTCCTCCAACTGACCCTCAACCCTTTCTCTTATACTTTTTCGTTGAACCCTTCAACGGCCGAGATTAAATCATCCATCAACGGCTGAGATTAAAAGACTGCTTGATCCATGTGACTTAAGACAATTTCGACACGTGTTAATTAATTCACTTTAATTATTTTATTTTCCTAAGTTAGACTTAGGAAATCCATTGAAAATAATTAATTATTTGAATAACTTGAACACCAACTGTTTTCTCAAATCCATTTCTAGGTTTTGGAGATCAAGTGTGTCCTAGCCCCTCCTCAAAATTTCAGAGCTAGAGCACACCCGATGCTACACCAACTTATACAAAATCTCAACACTAGAGGTGTGTCGGGTATACCAGGGGTCATCCACTTTGCCTCCTACAAGCATGGACTCAAAGTTGATTCCGACTTTATTCCTATCTCTGGACTAAACTAAACCACCAAGTTTTTCTGGAGAAGTATTTTTTTATAAAAGTCATATGATTGTAAAAAGCTTTATGTGTTCTGAACATATAGAAGATTGTTTCTTTTACATTTTTGTTTTTGGTGAAGTATAGGCAGATCTATTATATGCATAAGTTCAAGATGAACTGAAAGGACATGATCCATGCAAATGTACTCTCTTTTTATATATAAAAGAAAGCGTTTTTCTTCTGAAAAAGAAAAAAAGGTTTGTCATAAAGTCATTGAGTCATTGTCATGTATTAAAGACCCATCTGGGCATGTTACATATTGTAAATGAAAATTTATTGAGTTAAAAGATCCTCCAAGACCTCGTCATGGATTAAAGATCAAGTTGGCCTACATGAAGAGACAAGTCAGCCTAAAGGAGCAATTCAACCCATTGAGAAGTCGATATAAAGAAGACTTTGACCTCATTTGGAGACACACAGAACTCACACAAATTCGATCACAAGGAAGAGAAGAAGTACGAAAAAGAAGAGGACAAAGGAAGAAGAAGAAGTCGAGTTTTGGGATTGTTTTTGGGCTATTTCTATACATATGTGCAAAGGAATTAGAGTTCATGCTATTGCAGTAAAGTCGCGGTGCAGAAGTCAAGTTAGGTCATCAAGAAGAGCTATTTTGGAAGCCGAATTCTCTAGGAGGGAGAATCTACCCAACCGAGGAAGAGACAAGCATAAATACACCATTATTTCTCTCAAGTGCAAGGGTTAAGGTTTCTGTAGAAGAATTTGTTGGGTAGGTCGAAGTTGCAGAAGAAGCTTCTAGAGGTCATATTTACAAAAGTTGTTAGAAGCAAGGGTTGACTTGGTTTTGGAGGGTCTTGGTCAAAGGTCAAAGGTCTTGGAATTTGAAGGTCTATAAGAAGAGAAAGAATTCTTGTGGGTTTTCCTCTCAAGTTGGAGAGGTTTTGGCCCTGGCTGATCACCTACATCTTGTGTCCTATTGTCTTATTATTCTTTATGATTTGGTAGTTGTTTGAAGATAGAAAGCATTAAAAAATATCAAGTGAACGAAGAAGTTACTCAAGTAAAGTAAAAATACATCACAAGCAGTTATCAAAGTAAGAGAAATCACCTACACTTGTTGCCCCTAGATTTCTCAACAGTTTATTCTTAAAAAGTGCATTCATCATCATAGTTGCACTGAGTGGGAGAATTTTAGGAAGTGGGAGCAATGTGCTAGCCTAATAATCCTAAAATTTATTTAGATAGATATTTTTTCCTAGAATAATAAACTTCTTCTAGATAGGTAACTTTCCTAGAATAATAAAGTTATTCTAGAAGCCATGTATTCCCTAAGAGATACAATGGCCTTGTCACATTCTTGTCATAGTGATCATCCTTGAGTTGTTGGTCAGAGACACATGGCATGTTGAGATCTATGTGTCCCCTCTGGCTTGAACTCTCTCCACTGAAGCACTTCAACTGGGAAGCTCGATCACTGCCAAGGAACTCAACCTCCAATGTATCTAGCTCCAACCCCGTCGTCCTCCTCCTATTATAATATCTTGTTGGTGAACCAACGGCCATGATTAAATCCCCATCAACGACTAAGATCACCTATAAGTTGATCCATGTGAGTTTCTAGAGAAATCTCACCTTTCTCAATTAATTCTTGTTAATTAATCACTTTTCCTAAGGTAGACTTGGGAAATATTTAATTATTGACTAATTAACTTAATTGAGTCATTTCTAATTGTTTTCTCCTGAAACTTTTCTGGGTTTTGGAGCTCTTGTGTTTCTAAGCCTCTCTAACTAAAGTCGAGACTAGAACACTTGTCTCATGCTACCCAACCATCAAAAACTAACAATGATAACTTGGAGCAACAAAGTTGTAGGCTTGTTGACTTTAATGGTAAAATACACAAGAGGTATTGTAATAATAATATATTATATATAAAATGTATAAGAGATGATGATAAAATGTTACAATGAGGCCCTGCTTATATACCTACGCAAGTGACCTTTCATGACTGGGCATGTCTCTTAGACATGCCCTTTCACTAACTTAATGACTACTTACATAATCCTTAATTAACTATTTAATAATTATATTTATTATATTAGTTATGAATTATATTCATAGCATTGCCCTTCTCTTCAGAAACTTTGTCCTCAAAGTTTTATGGATACTAATTTTCTTTGCCTTAATTGCTTCCCAACTTTCTTCACTTTGTTTTGTCATCTTGAATGTATAATTCGTCCTCATACTCCCTTGTAATTAGGGCTTATCCCTTTTTCCTTAAAAGTTTTGTCCTCAAAGCTATATGCCCTCATAATTCCTTCTTCTTGTGCTTATAGATATAGCTTTTTTGCTTCTTCTTCTTCTTTTTTCTTTTTTTTTAAATTAATTAATATTAAATTAAATAATAATATATATTTTTTATATATAAATTATATAATTATAATGTATATATATATTATAACTTTTTTTTTAAATTATGACTTAAATTAAGTCGGAACCGGTCACCGTTACACCTTTTCGTAAAAACACTGTTTCGTAAAAACTGATACACCGATCCACGAAATTTATTGATTCGATCTGAATATCAAAGTTTATATTTTAATTTTTTACGGCATCGATTGTGGCGGTGGCAGCATCAGCGGTGGCGGAATTTTTTTTTTTGAAGACAGTCGTCGTGGGCGCTGCCCGAAAGCTGATCGAAAATTGGAGGATGAGGGAGAAGGTGCGGACAGCAGTGGAATGAGGCGCAGATAAGCCCTAATTACAAGTGGGCTCCCATCGTTCTCATGTTCATTGATTCCGCCATGCAGGTGAACTACAGTTGGGACTCTGCCATGTCTGGGCTGTGCAGTGACAAGAGTTCGATACCACGGAAAAAAAAAAAAAAAAAGCGTGATGACAAATGATTTTCCCATGTCATGAACGTTTCTACGCCTTGGATGGCTTCGATCGTGGGACCTGGCACACTCGCACTCTCACTCGACATTCCATACACAAATACTGTACTTGAGGGCAAAGCTCTGTGAAATTTCCATTTTTTCTCAAACATTCCAATCCGAAGCCTGCTCGCCTTCAAAACTCCATGTTGGCAAAATTTATAGCCTTTTAGCGTGGGCATCTCCGGCAGTTCGTCCACGAACATCTCAAGAGATGAAGCTATCTTGTACAGTTCCTCCGCAGTCACATTCTCAAACTTTGCTAGAGAGAAGTGGATCAGAATTAAAATGCAAAGCAGTAAATGAGAAAACTGCATATTCATTGCCAGCATCATTTTCATCTCAATTAAAACTTGCTGAGGGTAGTGATGAGGGGACTTTTGGGAGCACAGTTTGTACATAGTTCTATAAACCTCCATGTACTCTTTACAACGAAACTCGACGAACTCAACATTTAAAGTTCCCTCCACCTGCTTTACCAATGTGTGATCCTCATAGTTATTTTCAAAAATGTCTTTTTCTTTTTCTTCTTCAACGTTTTCTCTGATGAATTGGACATGTTGGCTGATATTTTCTATCTCCCCCATTTTTGGAATACCAAGGAAAGTTGCTACCAATTGGGGTTGATATTCAAATTTAGCTATAATTTTCCTATAGCCATGTAAAAACATATTAAATTTAATTTTCTACATATTTATTCTAGAATTAGTCCCTAACGTATGCTTCTCTTCTTGCCATATGGTTTGTATGGGTGAAGGAGTTTTTCCATGTTTTAACTCTGATTGGACAAACTTCCTACTATCAAGTTTTCTTATGGCCCAAGTGTCTGGCACTACTAGTGGTGGAATACCCTCATCATCATTATGGTTGTTGAGATCATCTTCATCTTCATGTGGATGTCCTTGTTTCTCAAGATAGCCTTCTTCCACATTATCTTTATCTGAATCATCATGATCTTCATAATCTTCATCCACATCAGCTTCATCTTTTTCTGTTTCTTCAACAATTTCCTGACTAGTAAGCTCATCTTTATTTTTAAGATCATCATCATTCTCATAAGTTGGAATTCCCATAACCTGATCTTCTTCAGAATGTAGTGATTCTTCATGATTATCTTCTGAATTTTCTGAATCGGCTAAATTGTTCTGTTAACTATGTTCAATATTCGGGAATATTGGTTTTTGCATTAGATTTATCTTGTCCAAAATGGCGTTCATCTTCTGCATTGCCTTTTTATGATTGTCTCTGGACTCGCTACGGATTTTCAACATTTGTCTTTCGATCTGATTTGTCATGTCTTGAAGTTGTTTGATGTCGTCAGAATTTCCTGTAACCTTATCCTCAAGATTGACTAATCGTTTAGTGAATTTATCAGAATTATTGATCTTACTCTCCAGATTAATCAACCTTTTGTTGAAATCGGCCATCATCATTGATGAAGACATCGAGCGCTAGCAATTTCGACACACAGCATGTAACAGCTGAAAGCAGCCAGCAGTGGCGTAGGTGCTTCCTTCCAGACGAGAAGATCGCCGCTCTGATACCAAATGGAGCAACAAAGTTGTAGGCTTGTTGACTTTAATTGTAAAATACACAAGAGGTATTGTAATAATAATATATTATATATAAAATGTATAAGAGATGATGATAAAATGTTACAATGAGGCTGTGCTTATATACCTACACAAGTGACCTTTCATGACTGGGCATGTCTCTTAGACATGCCCTTTCACTAACTTAATGACTACTTACATAATCCTTAATTGACTATTTAATAATTATATTTATTATATTCGTTATGAATTATATTCATAACATAACTCGTGCAATAAATCCAAGAGAAAAGATAAGAACAATCATATGGAAGGTCACAACGGCAGTAGGTGGAAAAATATATTATCCATATATTATAGAAGGGAGCCATGGATGAAGGGAAGGGCACCAACTTGGAGAACCAAATCCTTTCCTGCAAACAGAGAATGGATGATCGGAAAATAGAACTCATTAACTCTCTATCACGATCCTTCTTAGTGGTGCCAGGCCTTATGGTTGCTTTGAAGTCAATGCAGGAGGGAAAAGGAGGAGGGAATCACGAAGGATCATGGTCAATAGCTTGATCTTGGCAATGCTCATGTTCAGGAGGGAGAAAAGAGTCATAATCAGGGATCATATGAAAAGGGGTGAGGCAATGATTCATTGATCACCCAACTCTACTCATAGGATCATAAAGAAGGTGATGAGAAACAAGGTCCCTATTGATGTCATCATCAGTACCATAGGTAGGACTCTCATCAAAGTGAGAGCCAATCTTCCCACCAGCTTTCTTCCCACAAGGGAAAATAATGATCTTCCCTTTCAAGGTTATCGATAGAATCCTTTTGTTTGCAAGTTTTGAACTCAAATCTTGTTTTCTCGCTTGTGCAAAGGTTACAAGAGAAGATACACAATAGCAACAATTTGAGGTGGAGCCAAAGGAGGAGGTACATCCACCTCATCCCCACAAAGATCGTTTAAGGATGTTCTAAAACCAAGGCCTCGTTCACCTAACCCTAAAGAACTCTCTAGATCTACATTTGTGGTGGAGCGGTTAGCTAAAACCCCTTCTCTTGAGGTGAAAAATATTACACGCATTGAAGCACCACAACCATATGCAAGGAATAATTGACATTTATCAAACAACCAAAATCAGCAAAAGCTTGAAATGAGGAAAAAAGCAAAAACAACTTTTGTGTACCTGAAGTATAGGATGATAAACAGAAGATGAAATGGGACAAAAACTTTTTTCTAACACGTTAGTTCCATGAGCATCTGGCATCTGCCTGCACATACTCCAAGATTTGCTTTCATTCTGAGAACAAAAAACAGATCCAATCTGATTTTTGTTTACACCATCAGGAAAGAAGAGTTGCACTGTGCCATCTCTCCACTGCCATATATAATAAAACAAGCATGTCAAAACAACAAATTCATAATGTCATATAACTAGTTACTAAAAGTCTTATCAGGCACTACCGAAAAACAAAATTATGTGCAATGCCAAAATATTCCATAAAGGACTGTTTTAGGTGCAAGAAAAGGCACACGACGGAAAGCATGCATAACAAATATATTGCTCAACCAGTATTTTAATTGACTGGAAATGCTGATCAACCATTACCTTTAAACCTTGGAGGCGATTCCCAAAATTTTGATTTGAATTAAGGGAAGTAGTGTGTTGCATGTGCATATCTTCAGCCACAAATTGATCAAGAACATCATAGGAAATAAAAGGCTCCCTATATCGTCCCAGAAATCCAACCACTTGCTGTACTAGAAGAAAAATGGAATCAGTATCACCCATAAATCATATTATAAAAGACAACATATGAAATAGAAAACTTCGTATGCATTTGTTCAGCCACAAAATGATGCCTGGACAGAAAGAACGTCTGATTCATAAGACAAGCAAACTTCAAGAGCATTTTAAAGTTTTAAGTATAGCAGAACAGGAAATGGTGCAATCCCAAAACCCAGATTATAACTTGTACAGATCACAAGCACTGTTGTTTAATCTTGTTTGGACAACCCATGGACTCTGTTCATTTTGTTGAGCACTCTTATTCCACTTGCAATCTTAGTCCTCTCAAAAGAATTTTAGTTCATATTTAATACTTCCACTTTTATAAGCTGTGATAGCTTAAAAAGAACTGGCGAAGAATTTAACCCCTGCTTTAACTAACTAGCAGATGCGCAAAATAAATCCCTATGTTTCCCACTCATCTGGGGACAAGAGGACAGTATTAGGGGCTGGCTGAAGAGACCTCCAACAACTCGGGACAGCACAGAGCACAACACCATAAAATATTAGGAAACAAAAATACAAGTTTTTAACATTTTATGACCAAATTGATGCCCATCCATGCATCATATGACATTCATGATTTCATATTCAAAAATTTCCAGATATCAAAATTCAATGTTGCACAAAGTTTCCAGGACGGGGAAATGCACAAGGCGGACATATATAAGCAACCCAAAAATTTAGGGAAATTTCAGGGAAACGGGGGGACGTCAGAATCATTAAAATTATTAAAAAAATAATATATAAAAATAAAAAATAAAATCCCAACAATCTGTCAATAACTAAATTAGTAAATAGTAAATCTTAATAATTATAAAATGTACATCTAAATATGATCATCATTTTGTATTAGACTATTATGAATCAGAATTATCATTTGGCATTTCTGCAATCGTCAATGTAAATCTAAAAGTAAATTACTAAATTGAATCCATCATTTGACATTATGCAATCAGTGGATTTAAGTGCCATTGTTTACACTGGTGACAAAACAATAGCATGAAATTAAGAAAAAAAATTAAAATTAAAATATTAACACAGAAATTATAATACAACCACAGTATACCACAGATTAAAAAGTAGAAATAAAAAGATACAAACACAAAAATGAGGTAGCTCCAAGTCACAAAATGAAAATCGCAGCTCCAAGTCACAAAATGAAAGCTGCAGCTCCAAATGATTAAATGATCTGCGCAGCTCCAAATGTCTCAGGCCCTTGATTGACAGTAAATCCAAATCGCAACAACTTGCAGATGGATAATGTCGAGCGACAGCAGCAGGAAAATCTCGGGAAGCAAGGTAAAATGTCCAACGGCGACAAAAGGAAAATATCCACTAGCAAGGTAAAATCGTAGGGTTGATGAAAAATGTTTAAAGTTCTAATTGTAAATTTAAATTTTTAATTCTTTTAATATTTTATATTTTTAATTTTTATTAGCGATAAAATTTGGGGGGACGTTTTGTCACTATAAAAACATCCCCTCGGAGTTTCCCCAAAAAAGCAGACATGGGGAAATGATTCCCCATGAGTTTCCTCATCCTGGTAGCATGGGGGAGCAAGGAAGCGCGCCCCCCACCCTGGGGGGACGTGTCCCCGTGGAACACTGTCAAAATTCATACAACATATAACATTCCTGATCCAATCAAACTTCCATACATCATATGATAGTTACAAAATTTAACATCAGCTATCATTTAGTATAAGCTATCTAGCTAAGCTTGTTACCCACCAAAAGTGGGTACCCCTAGGAAGGATTTTCTCCTATTCATCTTCTTCCATCCAGCAGCCAGCAATCCCTGACAGCCACTTTGTAGTCGATACGAAGTGCCACTTTATCTCCTCCACCTGCATCAGTTGTATGTTTACTCACCCATTTTTCAAGAGCACATGTTAGAAGGTGGGAAATCCAACCCAAACGATATGTTTTTCACTGTGCAATCGGGTGCTTATGCTTGTTTTTCATTTGGGCATCTTCGGCATGGATTATGGGGTGACTTGGAAGAAGGGCGGGCTTTGACCATGGTTTTGTTCACTCGCCTTAAATGGGGGGTTAATCTTCAGTCCTAGTCCCGTGGGATCTCCCCTATTGGCCTATGGTTTTAAGAAACGCACTACTTGGGAAACCCCGATTTTGGTAGCATGGTTCCATGAACCCATGCATGTCCGAACCCTTGGTGGGCAATGAACTGCCCCACTTTTAAGGGGGTAATAACTGCTTTACATCATACACAGCATGCTCTCATTTCCTATAGCTTCGAGCCATAAGACAAATAAAAATCAAAAGGCAAATAAAGAGGGGTGGAAAACAAGGGCTACGGTAACTCATGCATCCATGATTGCTCCCTCCTTACATCTATAAACCCGATATGTGCACTTCCTCATTATGATTATCCTTGTACCCATGGCATTTGGCCCTAAGACCCCTTCATCCCCATTCTGTTCCATCATTATTCATATGCCACCTATTGATTGAAGGATGCACCAGGGACATGTCTAACCCCTTAGGGGTTGGGAACACGTAATAGGATTGTTTATTAGCCACTCCTACCTAGGGAGGTAACACCATTATGTGATCAAACACCAAATTTAGAAGAGAAGCCCCATAACAAGTCACATTTTTCCCTTGACTAACAAGCTTGGTTCACTTGGATGCACTAATGAATAATTGTACCTAATGGTGAAGATGCAGCACTGGGCATTGTGTGTGATTGGCATTTGGTTTTCAAATTTCATCATGGGTTCGGCAACTTAATTGGGGCCCAAGTCCACTAAAAGAGCATATGATACCCTACAGGTGAAGCGTTGAGAGCCATGGGACACCTATCACTTATAGAGCATCATTCCATTCCATGAGCACCTACAGCACCCCAGTAGCCTACACTTTGCCCCACATTATTCATGAGATGATGCACTTGGACTAGCATGCCCCCAGTCTGCTTAGCACTACGTACAGGTTGTGGCAGCTGATCTACGGCCCAGATGAGGTTGGTCTCACACTTCGAGACATGGGAGGGCTAGCACCATCCTCAGAGCCCTCAATGTTGGAGCAAAATCAGGATATTTTATCACCAGGAGACCTGTGAGAAACATTTTGTACCCCAAACACAAAACTGGGGTCCACACAATGATTTGCAAAGAGACCTAGGGGAAAACCCCCAGAGGATGATTTTCGGAGCCCTCTACACTCTACTTGGCTCTGAAGGAGCCCAACGCATGCCCTAAAAGGGCCTATGAAGGCATGACATCATCATTTTAGCCTCCTTTGTGGGCTAATTCTTATATTTTGCATTGGCTATGAGGTTGGCTTGCAACCTCAAGTAGTTTTGCCCATCATTTTACAACTAAGAGGAGCTTTTAGGCTAATTTAGAGTTCATTAGACATGTATAAGAAAGAGAGAGATCATTTGATCCTCTCATCAACATCTCTTGGACAATTCGACCTCACTAGAGAAACTCGCACTTGTTCCTTCTTGGCTACTGAGGATATTTTGGATGCATTTAGATGTTTCTTTGGAGCTATTTCTTTGGATAATAGATGGATATACTACATGTTGTCTTGTAAGTGTTTATTGTTGAAGATTTTCTTTCTTGAAATTGTCTAATGTATGGAATTGTTGATTCTAGATTATGTTGATTTGTACCCTACTTGTTGAAAATTAATTGTTGAAAGACTAGTTGAGAATTGCATATGGTACTCATTGTATGACATGCAATTAATGTTCCTGGTCGAGAAATCCTTTAAAGTCTCCATCAAGCTCCAATTTCCTTAGAAGTGGGTAAATGCTAGAAGTTGATACCCCAGGCATCAATTTTAGCCTCCTTAGAAACTATTTAGCTCATCTTGAGCCTCCTACACTCCATATGACCAAAGGACAAGGTACTAATCCAAGTCCTTGATGGTCAGCCTTACTTCTTATCCATAAATTCTCTCTCTAAAAATTTCAGTCCTCTTAAGGTAGGATGTCTAACTAGGGCTTAGAGCAAATTGCCTTGGGAAAGGATTTACAGAAACTTGAGAGACTAAACATCAAGCTTAGGGTCTAGGCTACCTATTCTTGAAGTTTGCGTTGGAATTTGGGTACCTCAAAAGGTATTTCAGAGAGAAGGAACCCCACCAAAAGTGAGTTGGTTGGGCAATTTACCCAAGTGGATGGGGTTTTGACCCAAAGTTGTTTAATAGTTAATTCTAATTTATGGTTAAAGGTTTGAGTGTACAAAACCTTAAAGGACCAAAGGTTCCCCAAATAATCTAAAGGAAAACTATAAATAGGAGGTCAAAGGAAAGGCCTAGACACATAAGTGGAGAAGGACTTTCACTTGTGGAGAGAGGGAGGCTAAAGAACTTAGCCATAGATCTACCTTAGAGGAGCTATAGGAGCAAGAAGAAAGTCAGATCTGAGTGTTGGAAGGTCAAATCTACAAGAAGAAAGTCAAATCTGAGTGTTGGAAGGTCAAATCTGCAAGAAGAAAGTCAGATTTGAGTGTCGAAAGGTCAGATTTGCAAGAAGAAAGTCAAATATGAGTGTTGGAGGATCATATCTGCAAGAAGAGAGTCAAATCAGTGATTTGAAGAAGCAGATCTAGCAGATCAAGAAGTTGTAGCATGGTTGCAGAAGGACTGGTTGCCAAGTAACAATCCAAGGACCTTGAGCTGAAGGCACTAGCTCAAGTATGCATGCATTTGAATTTTTGGGGAATTGTAGATCCGATGGAATAGATCTCAAGCCCCAAGTTTTGTATATTGTGTATACTAGTTGTATCAGAGATCTAAAGGGCCATGATCCATGGTACAGGAACCCTAATGATTCTTTATTGATGAATTAATAAACATCGAGTGTTGTGTTCAATAGAACTATTTACTTTATTGATTTTACTGTTGTTATTTTTCCATTGTGCAAAATGCTTGTGTGTTGGGGTTCCTAGTGTGTTTGTGTGCTTGGTTAACCATAGACCAGATCTAGGACCTATGGAAAAATCAACATGGTATCAGAGCTACTTTGAAGAGCACGTGGATCAAAGTGTGCACAGGAAAGCAGAGCGAGCCAATGGAGGTTGTGTAGGCTCAAAGGGAGTCTAGCTTCAGAGGGAGAATGTAAAGAAACGTCAGTTTCCCAATGCAAATCTAAATCTTCAGGTTCAAGCAAGGGAGTGGAGTTTTCGGCCCATGCAAGGAAAGTCACGAACCGTGCAAGGACAATCATGCACCATGCAAGATAAAGCTTGAGCAAGTACAAAAGAAAATGTGGTTGTAGTTGCAGGTGTACAAAAGGTTGGTGGCCAACTACAAGAGCTCAGGAAGCTGGAGAAGCTAGAGAACTACAAGACGATTCAGATGTTGGCCGACTAATAATATGGGGATGATGATGGAGGACTTATCATTGCATGAACTTCTTTATCTGTTGGAATTGCTTGTCGTAGCTTTCTTTCTTGTTGGTCTTATAGCTCTCGACATCAGACAAACTTATAAAACAAAGAAAAATTAAGCGAGGGATCTCTTTGAAGTACAAGGCAATTTTCACATAGACTGCCCGTATATTTGTTTTCGTATTGGTAGAAAATGTCAGCAATATCATTGGTTTTTGGTGATATTTGGGTATCTTTAAATATACTTATATCATGTTTTCAGCTTCTTGGTGGTCTTATCAAGTTGGTCTTGGCCTCTATCTCTAAAATGCATTGTGATTAGAAGTTACCTTCACTGCTCTACATATAGAGCAAATAAAGTTTTCCTTTAGTTCTGGATGTTGCAGTAGTAGTTTTATTCCGTAATGACTAATGGATCAGAGACAGAGTATGAAAATGTAGTCGTTAACGAGGATGTTATTGAAGCTTCGAAAGATTGTCACAGTCGCAAACTTCTAGTAGTTAAAATCTGACACACTATAGAAAAGATAAAGAAATGGTCTTTGCCATGGTGGTGCTCTGAAAAGGGTGGTGGTCCGTGGAATAATTTTGGAAGAGGTCGATCTTGAAAACAAAAAGAGCCCAAGTGGTAAAATCAAATGATTTGTGGATTTTGTTGGTTGAGCTGCAATTTAATTTGGTTTAGATGTTATTGGTGTTGTGCAAGTTGTGCAAGTTGTGCATAACCATATACGATACTGTCGACAGTAGTTATAATTGTGGATGTCGGTGATACAAGGATCAATGAAGCATCATCTAAATTGCACATCAGGAGAATATCGGGGCTTGAACAGGGGTGCTTGGTTTCGATCCTGGGTCTTTCTATTGGTGGAATTTGTGAAGATCAGGAACCGTTAGAGCGAGTAGGCTGGAGGTGGGAGGTGGTGAGTTATTGCGACAATTATGGTTGCTTACCTAACTAGATTTTGAATTTCCCCTATTTATGGTATCTATGGTGCATATATGGAAAAATCTACAAATATAATCTTTAGAGATTGCGCCTGACAACAGTGGAAATTATTCTAATACGGGAACGTCGTCATCCTTGTTGAGCATTGCTATAAACACCTGGATATCTATAAATTATTCCATTAATGATCAAGAAAGTCGGTACTTTGTCAACATAAGTACATTTTTCTTGTTAACACCCTGCCTGGAGGATATTCATCGAGATAAATCGTTCCTCGGTCCATTGGATCTGGATCCTGCCATCAACCAAAGAGATCCTTCCAGATGTCAGGATATTACTTAGGCAAAAGGACCATTGGCGTATAGAGTTTTGAAGCGGTTTTTGGTAGTTTAATTGGCCTTCTATTTTAAACATTGGTGTGGGTCACTAGTAACTCTTCCCTCCATCTTCTAGTTTGGGTCACACTACCTTTTATTTGCTTAGGGCCCATCCTGCCCAGTTGGCATTTCCATCCAATTGGATTGGTGACATAGAGGGATCGCGCTGACATGGTTGGTCAAGCTCCACTATTTTACTAGATTAAAGATGTGGACACGCTCATTGAAGTCACCATCGCTGCTAAAAATGAAAACATGGTCAGGCGAAGAAGCAATGTGAGAGATTCTGCTTCTCATATCGAGATAGATAGACCTATACAGGCATCCTACAACCCAAAGCTTGGTAAAGCACTGTATGATGTTCCTGAACCTAGTAAGAACTCTTGGAGGCGGAAGAAGAAGTCGGTCAAAGCACAACAAGAGATTCAGAAACTCATAATGGGTATTGATGTATACTGGGTTAATATCATCAGGATGAAACAAAGAGTCTTGGTTGGTAGATGGGCGTTTTTAAGAATGATTGGTAATCAAATGGACTGGATAGAAAGTTGTTGGTCATCAATCATTGGATACCATCTGAAGGTTAGTGTATTGATGAATGGATGGTTTGGCTTCCATTTCATGTCTAAAGAGGATGTTGATAAAATAGGATCCATTCAATGGGTGAAGGGCAGAGGATTCCTATGTCTACAGAGATGGGCAGTTGGATTCGATCCAGTCAAATAAGTCCCCAAAAGAAAGTACATATGGGCTAAATTACCTGGTCTCCCAATGGAATTATGGTCAAAGAGGCCCATCATGGAGATTGTCAACAAGATTGGCAAATTCTACTCTGTGGATGAAGGTTGCGCTGGTCTGTTAAACCAAATCAGGCAACAACTGGATTACTGAGGAATCCCATTTAGATGTTTGGATCCCATGAAATTGGACATTTGGTTGTCGATGTTGATATTTTGTGTATTTGGGGTAGCATCGGGTGTGCTCTAGCCCTGAAACTTGGTGGAGAGGCTAAGAAACACATAAACTCCAAAACCCAGAAAGCGTTTAGAGAAATTTCATCTAGTGTTGAAGTTATTCAAATAATTAACTTTTCTAATGAGGACCCTAAGTCTAAACTTGGGAAATTAGAAAAATTGATGTGAATTAATTAAACACGTGCTGAAATGTTCTAAGTGACGCGGATCAAGCAGTCTTTTAATCTCAGTCGTTGATAAGAGATTTAATCACGGCCGTAAAAGTATAAGAGAAAGGCTTGAGGGTCAGTTGAAGACACACACAAAGGCAGAGCTGAGGAATTGATCAGGAATTCTAGGGCAGGGTTTGCTAAGAATTTTCGGAAGAGTTTTCTGCAGCAAGGGGTAGTATTGGCTGAGGGGATGATCTGATCCTGGAGCCAAGAGTCAGCAAGAGGCAAGGGAGCAGCAATCAAGGTCAACGCAGAGGAGCAAGGGCAGTAGCAGCAGCTGCATAGCGCAGAGGCTTCAGCCGCTACGCAGGCCCAGGAGGGGCAGCGATGCAGCTTCAGAGGGCTTCCAGAGTTACGCAGAGGCCTCTAGAGGCAACGTAAGGACTGTGTCACCCACTCTGAGGTTACGCAGTCCCCTTCTGAGCAGCGCAGAGGCACGCAAAGCCTAGTAGGGCTGACATTGGGGCTTCAAGTTGTAATCAGGTTCTACATAATAATAATAAACCCTCATATCTGCTACACCGGTTTTCCCGCATTGGGTTTTCCGGGAACTATTGTCTGAAAAATCTGTGTGTCACTTTGGTTGAATAAGCGTATTATTCAGTAAATGATCTGCATATGTGTATGTTGTTAGTTGTGTTTACTTTGGTATTTTCTTAATATTTTCTGGAAATAACTTGTATAATTAATCACAAGTAGGAGAAGTAAACCAAGATACTACAATAGGATTTCTACATTAATGTATTCAGAAATTTTCACAGTCAAGTGCTCTTTCAGATTTGGGAGGGATCACTTTCATAGGAATAGACAGGCTGGTGGGATGAATAGGATCCCTTCTTTTTCAAATCAGGCACAAGGTGCATCGGAGGCAACTACTAACAATCATTTGTCTACTCTTGAGGAGAATCCTACCCACAATAATACTTGCAGCCATAAAGCAGTTGAGCACCTGACCTTCGGCATGGGCGAAAGTTTGCAGAAATCACACTAGAATTCTGCCTGATATTGTGAGTCGAACAAATCTAAGAACAAGGTGCATAGATCAAATCCCTCGGCGCTTTGACAAAGTTCCAAGGGCAATGTAATATCTAATGTAGCAAAACAGAGATCTCCATTATCCCCTCCTCTTAGGTACAGAACTTCGAAGGGTGAGATCCCTTCCCCTACCTCTGCTAACACTGATCTGGAAAATCTAGCCAGCGATGACTCGTTGGGCTTAGAACCCTCGACTGTTAAAAGAAACTTCTTCAATAATAACGAGGCTTTTCATGCACTAAGCAGAAGAAAAGCGGATCAAACAGTAAAAGGAAGGGTATTAGGTACAAAAAGATTTCCACGTGCATTGATATGGGGTTGGACCTCAACTCATGCTTTTCAGAAACATTGGAAGCGGCCCTACATCCTCCTATTGATGCGGGTTTGTCAAATGATAATGAAGCCATTCTTGTTTCTGATAAATCACAGGATCTTAGAGCAGATTTTCCCACTCATTCATGTTCCAAATGATGATATTGTCTTTTAACATCAGGGGTTTGGGATCGTCAATTTCTTAGCGATCTCTCCAATATTCTATAATTCTAATCCTCCTACTCTGATTTTGCTTCAAGAAACGATGACCCACAGGGAACAGTCCGTACAAATTTTGTTGAAAATTTTTCCAAATTGGGCTATTTGTGCTACCCGCACAGGGGATCTCCGGAAGACTAGCTGCTATGTGGAATCCACAATCTTTTGATCTCAAGGCATTAAAATCTCATGCAGGTATTATTCCAACTGGTCATTATAGAGGTTCACCCTATCATATACGGATTTTCAATGTATATGCCCCATATGCTAAGAGAAAGCAATTTTGGGATAAGTTGGAGAATAGTGGCGACTTGGACATACATTCCCTCATTATTGTGGGTGATCTTAATCTCACCACGAATCTTGATGAGCTATGGGGTCAGAAATGTATACTAGACCCACTTGCTCGATACTTCAAGACGCTTTTCTCACAGAAATTATTCATGGACATTGCTCCTGTCACCATTTTCCCAACCTGGCGAAATGGGCACACTAGTGTCGACTGCATTGAAAAGAGGCTGGACAGATTCCTCATCCTTGCATCCCTGCTTTCCATATTTCAATCCCTCAAATCGTGGTCTGCTCACCTAGGCATTTCAGATCATGATGCCATTTTCTTGGAGTAGACTGGTGAACAAGATCTCAAGGCCTTTCAAATTCAACCATTCGTGGTTGCAAGAAAAAGAGTTTGTGGATCTTGTACAATGTTCATGGTCGAAGCCTGTCAGGATTGTTTATAACTTTATAATATTAACATGAATATGATAAATCATAAATAAGGCAAATTGAAAACATAGGTTAAAGCTTGGATTTGCAAACGCAAAAATGGACCATTCCATGGAGTTACATAATATTGAGAAAGACAATACAGCTTTGTTGCATCCTACTCTTGCAAGGCATCTTACAGACAAAATTAAGATGGCTCTATCCAATCTTGTTTGCAGGAGAAATAAAATTCTCAAACTCCAGGAAGATGAATGGAGATTGAAAAGCAGATTTACATGGATTCAAGGAAGTGATAAAAATACTAAGTTCTTCCACAAGGCTGCTCCCAAAAGAAAAAGTTCCAATGCAATCTGGCAAATTCAGAATCACCAAAACTGTCTCCTTATATCCCTAAAAGATTTTCAACATGAGGTTGTTTAATATTTTAGCAAGCAATACAAGACTCCTAAAACACCAAGTATTGAAGAGCATGTGGAGCTAACTAGTTTATTCCCTTGTATGGTCAGTGAGCAATCCATTGGGTGATTGGATGAACCGGTCTCAATAGAAGAATTGCGTGGAGTATTGAATGGGTTGGCTAAGGACAAAAGTCTGAGGCCGGATGGTTGGCTAGCAGAAATTTTCACCTTTTTCTTTGACATGATGGGATCTGATCTCACCGAAATAGTGGAAAATCTCGCCTCCAAGGTCACATATCAGGTGTTATTAATGCCACCTTTCTCACTCTCGTTCCAAAAATAAATAAAATCTTCATATTTCTCAAACTTTAGACCTATATCTCTATGTAATGTGACTTATAAAATGATTTCAAAGCTGATAGATAACCGAATCAAGATGTTTTTGTATGTTCACAACACTATGGAGCAATTTGGTTTTCTTGCGGACAGGAGGATCTAGGATGCAGTTGAGATCATGCGAGAATATTTACATTCTATTAAGGCCTACAATTGGAAAGCATGCTTGATGAAGATAGATCTCATTAAGGTCGTGTTACCGCTCAAACTAGCAGGGGTCCTAGGAGGGGATCCTACAGAGCAGCTACTAGGTCAAGTGGCAACAATGGAGCAAAAGCCCACTGTCACCTTAGCTAAAGCTCCCTGCTTTTTACAGACTTTCACCGATGGGAGGAGACCCGGTATAAGAGGAATCACAATGATGAATGGATTAGTGATCGGATAAGGAGTGATTACTAAAGCCTGTTCACAAGAGAGACTCAATTAAATGGCTTACTTGCTTTGGAAGCAAGTTGATAGGCTCTCTAGGAAGGGCTAAGGGGATACTCAAGCCTACGTTTGAACTTTGGAGAATATCCCTTGATAAGAGGTGTCCAAGAACTAAGAATCTTTAAGGGGAAGTGGCTTCTATGTGACTCTTGTAGAATTTGACTTACAAAGTTGTGGGACCACAAAGAACCCAAGTGGACCCAAACTAGGTCAAGGGTGAGGAGTTGATCAACAACAGAGGGGCTTGACCTATTTAGGGGGGCGAATAGGATCAAAGTTCTAATTTTCTTTTGAAATTTGAATGTGATGATCCAAATGAGGATACTAACCTGAATCAAGGAACAACTCGAGGTATGTCTTAAACTATAAGCTTTGTTATAAAATTATAAAGTTCTCTTCATGCAAAAGGTACGGTCATTCTTTCTTTTAGGGTGAGTAATCATTAGATTGAATCTACCCTCATTATATTATCATTCTTGTGGAACCCTAAAAAGGTTCACTATAAAACCCTAACTGAAAGGTATGTCAATATTAATGACGAAACCCTAGTCTACTTAGGGTTATTGACAAAATCTAGAAAATATTATTTCTTTGATGTTTAGCGTTTTTATATTGTTATAATGGAAGCCCTAGCCCATTAGGGTTTGTTGTGTTATGTATTGAAGCCCTAGATCTTTAGGGTTTGGTAATTTAGGGTTTATAAGCAAGACCCTTATATTAGCTAAGATGATGTCCTAGGAATGAAACCCTAGGTATATATTCATCTGTATGATCGAAACCCTAGTCTAAATGAAATGTATTGATATTGGTGTCTCAGGTTTACCTAATACATATTTTTGTGATATGCTTGTGCATGATTATGAAATCCTAGATATATATGCTAACCTAATTGTTGATGCTCATAAGTTTGTAAATGCTAGTGTTTGTAACAAAGCTCTAGTAGAAGTTTGATATATGATTTTTTATTGGAACGAACAAAGTTCTTACCTCAAGTCAAACACTCCAGAAGACTTGGAATATGAAAATACACATTAAGGATACAAATATTATTATATAAAATGTATGATGAATGATTGATATGAATGTTACAAATGAGGCTTGCTTATATACCTAGGCAGGTACCTCCTCACGAAAGGTCATGTCCCATTAGACATGCCTCTTTAGTACTAATTACTAATTAATTATGATTATTATCTTTTACATTGTTTTCTATATATTTTATTCATAGCATTTCCTTCCTACTCAAAAAGCTTTGTCCTCAACGCTTGTTGATGAAAGGCTTGATCTTTTTTTCTGCTACGAATGTTTTCTCGTCTCGAGACAGCCAGCTTTGTCGATACAAGTTGATATGATCCTTTAAGTGACAAACAAAATTGTCGCACTGAGAAGGGATCAGACCATCCTAAATTAATCTTCTGTCGAATCTTGCAGTGAATGGAAACTTGTGATGAATTGTTATAACATGAGTGAATTGCACTGACATTAGTATTCTTCGGAACATCAGTTTGTTGTTTTTGTTATGAATGTGAAAAATTCAATCCATACATATACAGTTGCAGTGATAGATTTATTTCTCCTACTTATTACTCCGATAAGTTATTTACAGAATTCTTTTAGTAAATTTCGAAATAAATACTACTGCAACATTCACTAATGTATATGCAGAGAAAGAAAAGTAAGAAACAATCACATATACACACTTATTTTTGGACAATTGTCCCCAGAAAAACCCAACGTGGGAAAACCAGTGCAGCAGATGAGGGTTTATATATTATTCTTCAGCAAATGAATTCTTTACAAGAAATAAACTGGCAGATTCATTTAGAAAACACTTGAGACAAGATTCTCGGATCCTTCCGAAGATTTTCTGACACCCGAAAGACCCTCTGTCTCCCTCTGCGTCTCTCTATGTGCTTCTCTACGCAGTGCCTGCGCTAGATTGCGTCCCTTTGCATGGGTACATTTTGCTGCAGCTCTGCGCTGCCTTCCGTGGCCCTCTACGTCCCTCTCTCCTCACTCTCAATCATTGCTGACTCCCCCTTCTCCTTTTGCCTCTGCAACTCTCCCTCTGAAATCGAATTCTATTCCTTCAAAATCGATCTCCTTCGAGTTACTGAGTGTGTGCCCGGCTTACCTTCCAAATGACCCTCAAGCCTTTTATAATCTTCTCATTGATGAATTAACGACCCAGACTAGAAGTCTAATCAATGGCTAAGATTAAAACTTGACTTGATCTTCGTTCTCTAAAAGATTCACACTATGTCTTATTAATACCCATTAATTATTTAATTTCCCTAAGTTTAGACTTAGGGTCTCCATTAAAATAATTAATTATTTTAATAAAACATGAACCGAGTGCAATTTCCACAAACGATTTCTGGGTTCTTTGGAATACTGATGTCCAAGCCTCCTCACAAAATTTGTGACTTGGAACACTTTCCAATGCTACAAAAATCAACACTCCCTCTTAGCGAGGAGAGTGTTCTAGCAATATGCCTGTTGCATGCTGATCTGCTTTCAAGCATCCTCTGCGTCGCTGATCTCTGGTTGTTGCCCCTCATCTGTTGCGCTGCTTCCCTATGTACTGTTGCCCATGACACTGCCTCGTTTGTACTGCAGCTCCCTCTAAATCCTGATCCTATCCATTCCTGCTACTGCAATGGATTCTTGATCAACACCATCTTCTCTTTGAAATAGACAAACTTCGTCTTCCCAGAGCCTTTGTGAGTATATCTACCACGTGTTCTCCTACTGGAGTGTACTGCAATTGTACAGCTCCTCGTTGGACACAGTCTCTGATGAAGTGACACCTGATGTCAATGTGCTTCGACCAATCATTAAACACAGGATTTTCAGAGAGCTTAATGCAACTCTGATTATCACATAGAATACTGGTCGCTTCCATCTTTTCCTTCAGTAAGTTCACAAGCAATTTCCGAAGCCATATAGCCTCACACGAAGCAATGCTAGCTGCCATATATTCTACAGGATTTTCAGAGAGCTTAATGCAACTCTGATTATCACATAGAATACTGGTCGCTTCCATCTTTTCCTTCAGTAAGTTCACAAGCAATTTCTGAAGCCATATAGCCTCACACGAAGCAATGCTAGCTGCCATATATTCTACTTCTGTTGAGCTCAGCGCCACAGATTTTTGTTTCCTGCTACACCAGGAGGTCATTCCTGATCCAATATTGAAACAGTACCCACTAGTACTTTTCCGATCTACTAGACTCTCAGCGCAATCTGTGTCAGTGAACCCACTCAACCTGATGTCATTGCCACGAGTGTATTTGAGTCCAAGCTCGACTGTTCCTTGAAGATATCTCAAAACATGTTTGGCTACTACTCAATGAGCCCTCCATGGTTCCACCATGAACTGACTGAGGGTATTGACGGCATAACAGATGTCTGGCCTGGTGTTGACTAGATACATTAAAGATCCTATGATCTGCCTATACAATGTAGGATCGGCCTCATCATCTTCGAACGTGTCGATTTTCTTCCAGTTGGTGATTATTGGAGTAGTCACAGGTCTATAGTCCTCCATCTGAAATCTTTTCAGAATTTTTGTAGTATACCTTCCTTGACCAAGGAAGATCTCCCCCTTCTGCTGCCAAACTTCCAACCCCGGAAAATAATGCATCAGCCCTAGAGCCTTCATGTCGAATTTTGCAGCTAAATTCTCCTTGCAGTCCTTGATGAGACTCGATGACCCTGTCAGAAATAGATCATCTACATATAGAACCAGTATCAGAGGCTCACTCCCTACCCTTAAATAGTAGAGATTGGAATCTGCGTCACTTTTGACAAACCCCATCTCCTGCAAGTAGCTATCAATTCGACCATATCAAGCTCTATGGGCTTGCTTTAGTCCATACAAGGCTTTCTTAAGCCTGCACACATGAGTCTTCTACTCATGCGTCTCGAAGCCCTCTGGTTGTTCGATGTATACTTCCTCTTCTATCACCCCATTAAGGAACGCAGTCTTAACGTCCATTTGGTGAATCTCCCATCCCATCTACACAGCAAGGAATATCACAGATCTAATGGAAGTATATCGGGCTACTGGGGCGAAGGTCTCTTCATAATCTATCCCTTCCTTCTAGCATACCCCTTAGCCATAAACCTGGCTTTAAATTTCTCAATGTTGTCATCTGCAGCATATTTGATCTTGTAGATCCACCTTGAACCTACAACTGATCTGTCCTAAGGTCTGGGAACCACTTCCTAGGCATCATTCGTCATGATGGAATTGTATTCTTCCACCATCGCATCTACACATACTTGGTGCTGAGCTGCTTCCCGAAAACTAGAAGGTTCCCCAACTTGTGCTGCCTCTTATCATTTTGGGGGGCTCCGACAAAGTCCTTTGCGTCCCTCTGTAATATTCCTAAATTAGCATGCAGCTAATAGGAATATTAATTTTGCTTTCAAAATCTAGTTAGATGAATAATTGGGCAAGGGATCATGTTAATAACTAGATCAAACATCCTCATGTGTTAACAGGGTCTAAAATGTGTGGACAAAGTCAAGTTTGACCAAGTCAACAACATTAATATATGAGGAGTGGATCCTAAATAAAGACAGCTCAATGTGAATGAAGATCAATATAGCTAGTCAAAATGAAGACACCTTGAGTGTGAAAAGAGACAATGCATGAAGACCCAGTCAAGGTTGACTAAATCAAATAGCGTTGTAAAAAGATGAGTAAGACTAATGGAGACAGTGTAATTTTGATGGAGGAGTCTTTGCATGGAAGCAACCTCTTAATTGGGTGGGACCCTTGGTGAGGAAGCTCATCAACTATATAATGAAGGGAATGGCAACCATATGGGTCATGATTGAAGATTATATTTTGTATGTGCTCTGTTTAGACTTTTTGCATCCTTTGGTTGTTTAGCTAAGTTTGTTGCACTGTTTAGTGCAAGGGTTTTCTCATGCGGGAATTCCCCACTCTTGCTTGGAGATCTTGTTTAAGAAATCTGAGGAGATCACCTTTGCTATATTTTCCACTATCTGGTGTTAGACCAAGCAGTTACCTTCAGCAACAGCGCAATCCCTTTCAGAAACTGCGTTATTTCTTAAGGTATTGCAGTGGAGGGGTTTAATCCCTTGTATTTTGAGCTAGTTTCCCTGAAGGAGGTTTATTCTTCTTCCCGGAAAGCTGGTAGGAGGAGCTACAGCCATTTCTTTGCATGATCAGCCATTATTATGCAGAGCTTCAGCCATACAGCGTGATTCAGCCATAGATCTGCAGCAGATACTTCTTGTATTTCATGTTTAGCAAGAAACCCTTGTCGGGTCCTCTTGGATTTCTGTAAAAGAGGCTAGATCTTTGTTTTTGGGCCTCATTTGATTAATATAATGCAGATCTATTTTGTCTCTCATATTTCTGAGTACAAACCTTTAATAAACTGCGCTGTCACTTTCTGCAGTAATTTCTGTTTGCAGCAGTCTTGGGGTTTCAGTGTTTTTGAGCTATTTTGAGCATGGGAGGCCTGTTTAACTACGCTATAATGATTTGTTTCTGATTTCCTTTCAGATACGGTTGTAATAATGTCAAAACTAATGGATCCATGGGCTGCATTTTTCTGTTAATACTTATATTTCTGAAAAATGCGTTTTTCATGCATGTATTGCTGAGTTTTCCCATTTGGGAATATTACACCCTCAGAACTTGTCGTAGTTCCCTACTTGTTCTACCACTGGTAGTGGGTGAACCTACCTGCTCTCCTTCCTGTAAGTCCTCGGGAGAAGTATCCCTTGGATCCCCATGCCTTGGAGAGGCACTCATATTACCCTCTGCAGGTCGTTGTGGTTTGACTAGTGGATCCTCCTCAGACTGCGTAGCAGAAGGCATCTCCTGGGATTATATGAGGGTTTATATATTATTCTTTAGCAAATGAATTCTTTACAAGGAATAAACTAGCAGATTCATTTAGAAAACACCCGAGACAAGATTCCCGGATCCTTTTGAAGCTTTTATGACACCCGGAAGACCCTCTGTCTCCCTCTGCGTCTCTTTGCGTGCTTCTCTGCGTAGTCCCTACGTTGGACTGCATCACTCTGCGTGGGTACACTGTGCCGCAGCTCTATGCTGCCTTCTATGGCCCTCTGCGTCCCTCTCTCGTTCTCAATCACTGCTGACTCCCTCTTCTCCTTAATCTCTACTGACTCCCTCTTCTCCTTCTGCCTCTGAAATCAAATTCTATTCCTTCAAAATCGATCTCCTTCGGGTTACTAAGTGTGTGCCCAGCTTACCTTCCAAATGACCCTCAAGCCTTCTTTTATAATCTTCTTATTGATGAATTGCAAATTTATGTAGATGTTCTATGCTTGATGCAACTTTACTTTCACTACAGCAATCACATAAACAATCAAGTAAAATGCTGATAGAACATACCAGTAGATCAATAGAAGACAAACCAGAAACAGATAAATGTGTTGGTGCGTTACGACGATCAACAGGATGCTTCAACCAGCAAAGTCTCCTTGGTCAGTCAGCCCAGTATGTGTCACAACAACTCTCAAAACGGCCACACGGTCAACTCAAAGTCAACCCCAGAAAAGTCAACGCAGAATAGCAGCAAGTAAAAGTCAATGCATCTCAGTCTTCGGTCAACCTTTGACCTTCGTTCTTGTGCCAAAATGTACGACCTTCCAAAATCAAAGTCTCCACCAAAAATCAGCTCCTTTGGACCATGCGTTGACCAAAGTCAACGTTGGTCAAACTTGCGTGGAAACCCTAGCTGCAGCAGATTTCTCTTCGTCCTTCTTTCCCACGTGTGAACCGAAAACTGCCTCCAAGGAGCTCGAACCAATCAGAAGAGGAGAGATGATGTGTGAGGATGAGATGAGTGAAATGTCCTCCAACGTTGACTCTATTTATACCAATCACTGAGGTGTGTGACATTTTCTGGGGGTGTAAAACCTTAAGGCCGACCTGCACATCTTTTGAAAGTATTAAAATAAATTCAAAATAAATGTTCTACTCATCGGATCAAGATGATCTTTAGATCGATCTTGCACCTCTTCGAAAAGAGGAACCCAATAAAAATATTGGTGTCTTCATCTGAGCATCACAACATGGAGTTTGGACCTAGTTGTCCAATTTTAACACTCCCTCTCAACTAGGGAGACCATCCACCTGCAATCAAACAGTCATCCCGGCACGTAACTTGCTTTGTCGTGCCCTTTATTTCTGCAATGTATGGTCACCACAAGGACATCATTCTCATTGCCGTTCAATTCATCCTTTTCGCAGGTCCAAAACTCTATAGACTCATAAAGAACCTACACCACCCGAAGTTGGTTTACTCGACCCGAAGTCGCTGGAGGTCCGAACCTCACTTGGACTAAGAGAGACACATATATTAAATCGTTGTTGGAGGTCTGAAACCTCAAAGGGACTCAAAGAGTCACATACCAACCCGAAGTTGGTTTATCTGACCCGAAGTCAGTAGGAGGTCTAAAACCTCACTAGGCTTGATCCCAGATCAAGTGGTTGGACATGTGTCATCCTAGATAGAGAGTACAAAAATCTTTGATGAATCCATCAGTCTTTGCTACTAGTTTCTAGCATTTCCCACCTCATTAGCCAAATGAGAGGTACTTCCCATGAGTGTGGAACTCAATGGGTAGGATGCATACGGGGCACAGATCATGAGAGGCGAACCAACTCAATCATCATAACGGTGGGGCAGAAGCACCACAAGGTTCAACAAGCCTAGCCCCGTGTGTGTTTATAGCTCCGAGAAGCTATCCCCAGAGCCCCCCAGAGCTCCAAGAGCTCATCGTCCAACAGGACCCTCAGAATAGGGTCGTTCCACGATTCCAAGATTCTCACGGAAGGTTAGGAACATGACCTTCCTGCTGGCATTGTGTGAGAATATCTGCGACCGCTCATCTGGCATGAACTTTAAAGTACGCGCCACCATACCATATATATATCCTTGAGCAAAGTGGTTCCGACGAATATGCTTGATCGTTCATGTGAACACGGTATTTCATGACAAACGAATCTCACTCGTGTTATCACAAAGGATAACGGTGGCATCTAGCACATGCCTTAACAACCCACCCAAGAGCCGCAACCAAGTGACCGCGAAACGGGCCATGTTGCACGTACCCGGCTCTCGCCGCGTCAAGGCTACCGACTTCGTCGCTCGGCCGAGACGCACGGTGAAGCAAGATTCGTGACAAGCCCACATTCAATACACGGCCACCAATCGGCATCGTAATACCTCCAAGTGGAGTATTATGTTCTTTACAGTTGGTCTCAAAGCTTTATGGTTTATCGTGCCACAGAGATATCTCAAGAGTTTCTTGGCACCAACCCAGTGAATGTTATGATCAACCATGTGTTGACTCAAAGTGTTCACTGCACAACATACGTCTGGACAAGTGTTCACTAAGAAAATCAGGGCCCCTATGAGTTGACGATACTCGATAGGATTTGCTAGCACAAGCCCAGCAGCGCTGTCACTCAACTTCTTAAAGTTGAGCTCCATCAGTGTCGACACGAACTTACAGTCCACCATACCAAATATTTCCAGAAGCTTCACAATGTATTTTCCTTGAGAAAGGAAAATCTCGCTAGGTCTCTGCCAGACCTCCAAGCCTTGGAAATAGTGCATCAGTCCTACGTCCTTCATCTCGAACTCAGCAGCGAGCTCCCTCTTGCACTGATGAATGAGAGGGTCAGCACCTGTCAAGAAGAGGTCATCCACATACAGCACCAGAATGAGAGGCTTCTCCTTGACAACCTTGAAGTAAAGGTTCGGATCAGCATTACTACGAGTGAAGCCCAGCTTCATTAGGTAGCTATCTATCCTCTCGTACCAAGCTCTGGGTGCTTGCTTTAGCCCATAGAGGGCTTTCTTCAACCTGCAGACATGGGTGTCCCGATCCTGGACTTCGAACCCCAGAGGTTGCTCCAAATATACCTCTTCCTTTATTGCACCATGCAGAAATGCGATCTTCACATCCATCTGATGGAGACTCCATTCTTGTGTAGCAGCAAGGGCTATAATAGATCGAATGGTGCTATATCGGGCCACAGGTGCAAATATGTCATCATAGTCTATACCTTCCTTTTGAGAGAAGCCACGGGCAGCGAATCTTGCCTTGAACTTTTCAGCACTTCCATCAGATCCATGCTTGATATTGTAGAGCCATTTCGAGGTGACAACTGCTTTGTCCTCCGGTCTTGGAACCACATCCCAGACATCATTCTTCATTATGGACTCATACTCTTCGTGCATAGCATCCTTCCATACTTGATGCTTTACGGCTTCCTCAAAAGATCCAGGCTTAGATTGTACAATAGTACTCATGGCTGCTAGATACCCTTAGTATCTACTCGGCTCCTTGCTTTCACGGAATGTCCCCCCTTGGGGCCATATGTCCCTCGGCATCCTTGAGAGTATCCCTAAGCCATGATGGTCTCTTCCCTAGTGAAGGAGGTGGATCGATCGGGTCCATCGGTCCTTCAACATCAGGCATCGTCTCATCCTTCGGTTCTTCTTGATTTTCAGGCCTTGCTTCATGGTCTTCCTCAGATCTCAGAAGATTGACTACTTTCCTCAAGGAAGCATCTTCGTCAAAAGTGACATAGAGGCATATCTCCAGTTCCCTTTTACCTAGCACATAGACTCCATAGGCCTTCGAAGTTTTGTTGTAGCCTACAAACATTGTGGTCTCCCTCTTGATGCCAACTTCTCTTGAACTCGTTCGTCTCATATTCAGTGCCATTATCAGTCCTCAAAATCTTGATCTTCTTTCCTATCAGATTTTCCACCAAGACTTTGAAGGTATGGAACCACATGAAAACCTCATTCTTCTTCTTCAAGAAGTATATCCAGGTTTTGCGAGAGAAGTCATCTATGAACTTCATATAATAAGAACATCCTCCCAAGGACGTCACAGGTAGCATACCAGACAAATCAGAATGTATCAATGCAAGACATCAGATGTCTTTGTGACACTTGAGGGGAGAGGTCCCCTAGTATGCTTTCCTTCGACACAACTCTGACATACACCTTCATGATTATTTGAGAACTCGGGCATCCCCGTCACCACCTTCCTTGCTTCGGGAAGGGCTTTGTAGTGAAGGTGTCCAAACCTCCGGTGCCATAGTTCAGTCTGTCGGATAGTATCACATGTCATCGCTCCCAGTGGACTTCCTCCAACTTGGTAGAGTGTATCAACTCTAAACCCAATCGTGATAGCTTCCTTGAAGCTCTTCTTCCACATGCGCACCTTTTCATCAGTGAATGCCACATTGAAACCTTTGTCTTCCATGGCCGATATAGACACAAGGTTCTTCTTCAAATTAGGTACATAGAGTACATCCTGCAAGCGGAGGACTTGACCTTGAGACAAGTGGAGGGTCACAGTCCCGATCCCTTTCATGAGATATGTGGCATTATCTCCAAGGATAATTTCCAAATTAGTATCCTTCTCAACTATATCAGAGAGTGCTTCCTTGAACCCAGTGATGTGCCTTGAGGCACCACTATCCATCAACCAAACATCCATAGTGTCAGGTGGAGATGCAACAGAGAGGGCAGATACAAGAATGAATTCATTTCTTTTATCAACAACATTTGTTTCCTCATACCTGGAATTTCTCGACCTTTTGAAAGGTTGATCATTTCTACCGGAGGGAGCCTTCCTCTTTCCCTTGAAAGGTTGAACTTGTTGTTCCTTTGATTGCCATTCCTCCAGTTGTTGTTGTTGTCATCACCATCTTGAGAATCCTTCTTGAAAGGACATTCTCTAGCATAGTGACCTGGCCTATGACAAGTGAAACACTTGCCCTTCTTTCCTTGGGCCCCTGCTTTTCCTTTGTTCTTTGGACCACCAAAGTTCTTCTTTCTAGAATGAGCAACGTAGGCAACATTTCCTTCATTTCCATACTCCTTCATTCTTGTCTCTTCTTGAACGCATCTCGACAGTACTTCGTCAAAGTCAGGTATCACATTATTATTTAGAATGGTAGTGTTGAACACATGCCTTTCGGATGGGAGCCCTCCAAGTGTGGTGAGTACCATTTCTCGATCAACTATTGTTTCCCCAATAGCCAGCAGATTGTTCCTAATCTCGGTCAACTTCAGAAAGTATGATTGAACGGACTCATCCCTGCCTTTCTTCAAATTCTTCAATTGATTCTTGAAGAATAGTACTTGATTTGCATTGTTGGCCTTGAACATGAGGACCAACTTATCATACATCTCTTTGGATGTGCCTAGCTGAGAGATGTAGGCCACCAGACTCTTATGAATGGATTCCCTGATCATCAACTTTGCTTTGATCTCCCCCTTCTTGTACTTCGTTTTGGCAACAGCAGTAGCAGTGGATGGAGGTTCTTGGATTTTACCCTGCACATAGTCCATGACATCTTGGTCTTCCAATTTAAGATCCAATATCATCTTCCAAGCATGGAAGTCATCCTTCCCAGTCAATTTGTCATCCTCCTTGAAGCCATAGTTTGTGGAACCCATTTTCTTTTTCGGTGATTGCTATAAATAGGGCTTGTCTTCACCTCAGCTCTGATTCCATGTAAATTTATGTAGATGTTCTATGCTTGATGCAACTTTACTTTCACTACAGCAATCACATAAACAATCAAGTAAAATGTTGATAGAGCATACCAGTAAATCAACAAAAGACAAACCAGAAACAGATAAATGTGTTGGTGCGTTACAGCGGTCAACAGGGTGCTTCAACCAGCAAAGTCTCCTTGGTCAGCCAGCCCAGTATGTGTCACAACAACCCTCAAAACAGCCACACGGTCAACTCAAAGTCAATGATGCCCAGAAAAGTCAACGCAGAATAGCAGCAAGTAAAAGTCAACGCATCTCGATCTTCGGTCAACCTTTGACCTCAGTTCTTGTGCCAAAATGTATGGCCTTCCAAAATCAAAGTCTCCACCAAAAATTAGCTCCTTTGGACCATGCGTTGACCAAAGTCAACGCTGGTCAAACTTGCATGGAAACCCTAGCTGCAGCAGATTTCTCTTCATCCTTCTTTCCCACGTGTGAACCAAAAACTGCCTCCAAGGAGCTCAAACCAATCAGAAGAGGAGAGATGATGTGTGAGGATGAGATGAGTGAAATGTCCGCCAACATTGACTCTATTTATACCAATCACTGAGGTGTGTGACACATTTTCTGGGGGTGTAAAACCTTAAGGCCGACCTGCACATCTTTTGAAAGTATTAAAAATAAATTCAAAATAAATGTTCTGCTCATCGGATCAAGATGATCTTTAGATCGATCTTGCACCTCTTCGAAAAGAGGAACCCAATAAAAATATTGGTGTCTTCATCTGAGCATCACAACATGGAGTTTGGACCTAGTTGTCCAATTTTAACACAACAGCCCAGATTAGAAATCTAACCACTGGCTAAGATTAAAACTTGACTTGATCTTCGTTCTCTAGAAGATTCACACTTTGTCTTATTAATACCCATTAATTATTTAATTTCCCTATGTTTAGACTTAGCATCTCCATTAAAATAATTAATTAATTTAATAAAACATGAACCGAGTGGAATTTCCACAAACGGTTTTTGGGCTCTTTGGAACACTGATGTCCAAGCCTCCTCACAAAATTTGAGACTTGGAACACTTTCCGATGCTACAAAAATCATCACTAAATACGTAGCTTGATTGAGTTTTTTACTCTCGTGATTCGGATGTTGATAGGGAACCTTTTTGGTTTGACTTTCCCTTATTAGGTGTGGTAATTTTTTTATTTTATTTTAGCAATGATGTTATTGAGTTGGTTACAGAACCTTTACTTGGAATGTTCATCGTCTGAACTACGACATCTAAGTTTGTATTTTTTCAACTTGCGTGTCTTCTACTTGAGTTTTGACATTCACTGCATCACTATCTGTTTCTTTCTCTTCAACTTTGACTTCTACATTCGATGCTTCCTTGTCGATAAACTGTTGCACCTTGTTTTCTAATGACTCCTTGTCCTTCTTAAGCTTCTTAACTTGCGCCAGTGGTTTTTCACTGTGGTCTTTAAGTCGAGAAACTTCTTCATTTTTGTCAGTGGTGATCTTGTCAACTTCTTTTTGCATATTTTGTATCGCCTTTTTACTTTCTTGAAGAATTACTTTTGAGATTTCTTGTATGTCTTTGGGAGTCACTGAATTTGGCTTCAACGTAACGTCCTGTAGCGTTATTTTTTTCATTTTGTGGAAAATGTCAAAAACTTCTTTTCCGTATTTAGGATAAAAGACCCTAGAATTTCCATCTAGGGTGAACCCAACACAATGTCACTATCGTCAAAAAGTAAGGATTGAACAGAGAATTTCGATATAAATATTTAATCGCCAATGTTTAATTGTAAATCAGTTATTTTGTATTACTTTTTGCAAAAAAAGTCTAATTTTTTGAATATATTTAACTCAGGAATCACCAATTGGTTTGCAATTTTAGGCGTTATATAATTTTTATCCTCGACAATTGAGATAGCAATAGTGACATCTTTTCCCACAATAAACCCTTTAATTCTAATGAGCACTGAAGCATAATTACATGAAGTTCTGGAAATCTTCCTTCCTTCAATTCGGACTTAGACTCCATTTTTTGGCGTCAATGGTTGACTCTATTCGTATCAGTCAATAATTTCGTTTTTTTCCACCTTTTTCTCTTGTCTTGAGCTATTTTGATCCCCTCAATTTTTATTTTTTATTTAAATATTTCTTGTGTCTTTCAAACTTTTTTTTAATACTACATATATATTATCCTTAGTATCTTGGCTATCTTTTTCAATGTTCCACTGAGTTTCTGGGACGGGGAAACGCGGGAGTGGGGATACGCACAAGGGGGACGTATATAAGCAACCACAAAATTTAGAGAAATTTCGGGGAAACGAGGGCACGTCAGATTCATAAAAATTATAAAAAAATTTAAATTTAATATATAAAAATAAAAAATAAAAAACCCAAAAATATGTAAATAACTAAATCTTAATAATTATGAAATGTACATCTAAATATGATCATCATTTCATATTAAAATATTATGAATCATAATTACCATTTGACATTTTAGCAATCATCAATGCAAAATTGTAAATCTAAAAGTAAATCACTAAATTGAATCCATCCTTTGACATTATGCAATGTTCCATCTAAATTCATCATTTGGCAATGGGAATTAATATTATGCAAGGTACATCTAAATTAAATTAATCATTTGACAATTCAAATTACACAATGCATGTCGAAAATAAATTCATCATATGATAATGACATTATGTTGAAGTCTAAAATAGCCTTAGAATACTAAACTAAAAGTAAACATAGAAAGCAATCAAATACTAGTAAATTTCTCAAAAAGTACTAAATAATAAATCGCAATTCCAATCCGGTGGCTCCAAGTCACAAAAAATTGCAACTCCAATCTCACAGCTCCAAGTCACAAAATGAAAATCGCAACTCCAAATGTCTCAAGCCCCCAGTCGATGGTAAATCTGAATCACAACAAATGGAAGATGGAAAATGTCGAGCAGCGGCAATAGGAAAATGTCGAGTGACAAGGTAAAATGTTGAGCAACAATAGAAGGAAAATGTCGGTCAGTAATATAAAATCGTAGGGTTAATGAGAAATGAATGAGAAATGTGAATGATTATGTTTTAAAGTTTTAATTTATCCTTTGGTTTTTAATTTCATTTTTTTTAAATTATTAATATTTGTTATTTTATGTTTTTAATTATTATTAGCAAAAAAATATGGGGGGACGCGGGGGGACGCTTTTTGTCACCAGGAAAAAGTCCCCCCAGAGTTTCCTTGAGTTTCCCCAAAAAAGGGGACATGGGGAAATGTTTCCCCTGGAGTTTCCCCGTCTCGAGAGCGTGGGGGAGCGAGGAAGCGCGTCCCCCACCCTGGGGGGGCATCCCCATGGAACACTGATCTTTTTATACTATTGTTTCCTTATTATTATTATTTTTTCAATACTTATCATTTATCACTAATTGATATCCCCTCATAATTTTTTTTTAATCAAACCTGGGATATATTAGTGTGGTTGCCAGATTTTTAATTGGAATTGAATTATCACGATTCTTAGCAATAAGGTACCCTTATGCAAAAATCGCGACTCTTTTTTTTTCTCTCACACCCCTATCGCATCACTTAATTTGTCGCAGGGATAAGGACATCAGGACGAAAAATGGTGAAAATGTGCTCTTGCGGTAAAAATGAAGACTGTACAGTGGCCGAGTAGGACAGACGTCGAGAGACAAGACCACAACTTGTTTTTTGGCTCGCTGTAGAGGGCTGCAACAACGATACAATCTCGGCGGTAGCTACGTAGCGTTGTTTCTCTGAATCGTGGATGAGGGTGCGGATGGCCCGAAGAGGCGAATTCAATTTTCGAAGGTAGGAGGTGGCTCGTTCAGCGACAGACTGCGGAAAGAGAGACAAGAAGGCGACAGCAAATGGACAAGTTTCCGTCGAGGAATAGCGATTGCTTATGGTTGGTAGAGGGTCACACAGCTGGCTTGGTTTATCTGCGGTAATTTGAGTAATGGCACAACTACAGGTTGTTATTGGGTGCCTGACGATAGCAATGAACAGCCTCAGGTAACATAGGTAAGTGGTCTTTCTTCTTCTTTTTTTATCAGGCAGTGATCGTTATCGAGCGGTTTGACGAGCGGAAGTGATCGGCGTTGGCATTGGCGTTGGCATTGGCGTGTGGTCACTGCAACAGGATGCGATTGCTGGTCAGCAATGGCTAGGACAGATTTCCATTTAGTTGCACGTTGTTGTCTAACGGCATTGATAGCTTCTAGTAAAAGTTTTGTTTTATTTTTTTTATTTTATTTTTTTATTTTATTTTTTTGTTTATATAACCTTTACTTATATATATATATATATATAGATATATGCCCAAGGGCCTGATGGTGAAAATGGAGAAACTCCAAAACTGATAGCAAAACGCTTCAACGGCAACGAAGTTGACGAATTTGACGGTCAAGGACCCGGCGGTGAGCGGCCAGAGGATCGAACTACTCTTATACCAAATGGAATGAACAAAGTTTGTAACTCAAGTCAAATACTCCAGAAGACTTGGAATATGAAAATCCCCATTGAGGATACAAATATTATTATATAGAATGTATGATGAAGGATTGATATGAATGTTACAAATGAGGCTCGCTTATATACCTAGGCAGGTGCCTCCTCACGAAAGGTCATGTCCCATTAGACATGCCTCTTTAGTACTAATTACTAATTAATTATGATTATTATCTTTTACATTGTTTTCTATATATTTTATTCATAACACCGATATAATGATTAAATCTAGGATTTGCATCAAACCTTAGTAGAATTGTTATTTGATTGAATTGTTGATGTCTAGGGATTTGTGTCTCTACGATGGAACCTAAGGTTTGTAACGGATCCTAGTAGAATCTGTCATATATCTATGAAAATAATATTGAGGCCCTAGATAGAGAATGATTTCTTGATTAAGTTGCTTTATATTGTAGTCTAGGGCCTGTAACAAAACCCTAGCAAGAAGTTGCTTTATATTGTAGTCTAGTCTCTTGTTGATTATGAACTTAACTAGGTTTAGATATTTGATGTATGAAGTCTAAATGCTTCTATTATTGTATTAACATAATTTTGATGTAGTTAACTTCACACTTCTATATATGTATTTGGTTGTACTTGCTATTAAAGTTTTGGAGGTACTCAATCTTCAAGATAATGAAGATGTTCGTATAAGCATGATGAAGAAAGCTATAACGATGAGGATGAAGATGACCTTGATGAAGTCGTGAAAGGTTGAAGCTTCTCCGATGTTATAGAAAAAGAAAGTAGTTGATCTCCCTAAGTTAAGAGGAAGCCTGGATAGAAGAAAGGATATATCTCCCCAATTGAGAGGGAGGGCACATTATGATAGTGAATGCTATAGATGAATGGAAAAGACCTGAGAAGTACTGAGAATGTATTGGTGTTGCTGGAGAAATAAACATAAAGAAAGCTTCCGACAAAAAATTGTATATGGATAACTTGATGATACAAACAGCATACAAATGAATGAGGACCTCGAAGGTTTGTGTTTACTTGTATATATATTTTGATTGCTTATTGTTGATTGGGGTTTGTGTTTGCACACATAAATCTCTCCATAAAGATGAACACTTGGGAAGCATATGTTGATTTTGTAGCATTGGAAAGTGTTCCAAGTCTCATATTTTGTGAGGAGGTTTGGAAATTAGTATTCCAAAGAACCCAGAAACCGTTTGTGGAAATTCCACTCGGTTCATGTTTTATTAAAATAATTAATTATTTTAATGTGGTCCCTCAGTCTAAACTTAGGGAAATTAAATAATTAAAGGGTATTGATAAAACAGAGTGAGAATCTTCTAGAAAAAGAAGATCAAGTCATGTTTTAATCTTAGCCATTGATTAGAGATCTAATCTGGGTTGTTGATTCATCAACGAGAAGATTATAAGAGAAGGCTTGAGGGTCATTTGGAAAGCAAGTTGAGCACACACTCAGTACCCGAAGGAAATCGATTTTAAAGGAACAGAATTTGATTTCAAAGGGAGAGGTTGTAGAGGCAGAGTTGTAGAGGCAAAAGAAGGAAGGGGAAGTCAGCAGAGGCAGAGAAACGCAGGAGGACGCAGAGGGGACAGTGCTGAGCAGCAACACTGAGTCTCCACGCAAAGTGACGCAGTCCAGCGCAAGGACTGCACAAAAGACCACGCAGAGTGACGCAGAGGATACTAGGGTGTCTCCCGGGACTCAGAAATTCTCCCGAAGGATTCGGGGAATTAATCTTAGGTGTATTCTAGAAGTCTACTAGTCAAATTCTTGTAAATGATTTTCCTTGCTGAAGAATAATACAAACCCTCATCTGTTGCACCAGTTTTCCTGCTTTGGGTTTTTCCAAGGACAATTGTCTAAAACTAATTGTGTTCATGTGATTGTTTCTATTGCGTTTTATGCGTTATGTTCTATTTTCTGCTTATGGTTAAGTGAATACTGCAATTGTGTTTATTTCAGAATTTGTTGTATCTCATTGAAAGGCTGACTTGGTGGAGAAGGAAAGTTTGTTAAAGTCTTGGTTGTCTCACTGTCATATGAATATATTGAAGGAAAAGTTCTTGAATGGGTTTTCCCCTATATAGGGGTTTTGCCCTGGTTGTGCACCTACATCAGGTGTCCTTGATCTTCGTGTTTTGATTTTGGTAATTGCTTGATGATCTAAGATAAAATAACATAAGAAAAATAATAATGACTCAAAGAAATCACAAGTAATTATCAACAAAGAGAAAAAATTCCTGCCTTTCTGATTTTCCAACAATAATGTCGTGTATGGAGCCGAGGATTTTCCACAAATATATGGGGCACAAGGGTCACCGAGGAGTAGCACCATAGTAACACTTCCATTGGCACTTAGGGAGATTTGCCTGTCAAATTTCTCAGGTAAGATCAAGATGGGAGGTCCACAAATCAGCAGTTTTGGTAGTGAGATAGTGGAGATGGTGATACAAACAAGATGTGGGTCAATGCATATTGACTCAATATTGGACCGTGGCATCTAGTGGTATATAGGGATATGCAGTGATGAGCGGTGGTATGTTAGGGAGCATGGAGGTGCATGGTGGTGTGCAGTAGTGTACGACGTTGCACAACGGACTAAGGGAGTGCTACTAGCGGGGGGAATCCTTGACAAGGATGACAGGCATACCATTAGGGCAGGAATACCCAGGTTTGGAGAGCGGGTCGATCACAAGGTTGGTCATGAGCATCCATATGAGTTATTGGAGATACCCACCGGAACCAGTGCATCTATCACTCTCTGACATCACGCACAGTCACAGAGGATTTGGATATTGTCATTTGATGTTCTCATCATGAGCAGCAAGACAAAGGAGGTTCATCTGAGACAGATAGACAAAGCACAGTGCATTAGGAGGCAGATTTCCCAGCTAAGGCATATGGTCGAGGTGAGAGTTGACTGCAAATATAGCATATGTTCTACCCCTAAGTTCACACCTAGGAAGGTGTATCACACGCTTCTAGCCGGGCGTTCCAAGGCATTATGTGAGCAGGAGGTACAACAGACAAGGCTCCAAGTAGTATCAGGGAACAACAGCAGAAGACAAGATAGCAGATATCACTGTGGGGTATGGCAAGCATTGAGCAGTTTAGCATGTACCATATTGATTAAAGATGTGTGGTATTTATATATTAATTGCACGCAAGGATTAGAGACAAGGCACAAATTGATTTCAACAGTTGTCAAAATTATGTCGCAACAGATCTGGCTTTGGGATCCAGGGATTCAATTGGTTGATAGATCACTCTATTTCGTGATGAGCAGAATCATGGCAAAGGGTGATATAGTCCATTCTTGGGTTAACACATAGGAAGTCACTGATGCCTTCACCATGGGAGTTGTCTATATTTGAGACTTTTGGACTTTCCAGCGGATTTCTAGTCAAAATCCGGCAAAACAATTTGTGGTCAAATCTTGATTTGTGTCATTTAAACTGGTTTTTTTACTACATATATGGAATCAACACCCTCAAAAAACCCTGGGGCACTTTGTTTATGAAGAGTCCACCTGTCAAAACTTAAGATTTTAATGAATCTCTATAGGATTCTAGACAAATTAGATTGGAAAATAAACCGGATTTTTTTTCAAAAGTCTCACATATAGACAACGCCTTAACCATGTGGAGAGGCAAGTTACCCATGTTGTTGTTGAGCATCGAGGCTAACCATGGAGTAGTAGGCTCTGGCATTGTTGACTTGCCCTTGCAGGTTGGGTAAGGCTCTAGTCATTACTGGTATAGCGGCCGAGAGTTACAAGAAAGGAGGATCCAGTACGAGCATGATGGCCAGTCAGTTGTGAATAGAGTGGCATAGCGTTAGCATATTGGTATCTTCTTAGATTAGCAGGGGACCTCGACATTACAAGGCTTGGCAGTTCAGCTACCCTTACGGACAAGTTGGTTTCTATACGGGGAGGTCATCTCTTTCATTGGGTTTCACTTCTACGAAGAGTATTTCGCCCCTTAGTGATTCATTGATGACTCGGGGCACTACACTAGTATGGCAGGATGATCAGTTGGAGGAGACCATGGAAAGCTCACGCGGGTTGTTAGAAAATCAGAAAGGCAGAAAGATTTTCTTATTCTTGATAATTACTTGTGATGTTTGTTGCTATTACGATTCTTTATATCTTCTTTCTTTTAGTTCATCAAGCAATTACCAAAGCAGTAGCACATAAAACAATAGACACCAGATGTAGGCACTATGCCAGTGCAAAGCCCACCTCAAGGGGAAAACCCAGTCAAGAAATTCTTCCTTTCAATAGTATTCCTTGAGACTCTTCACCCTAGACAAAGACCAGACCTTCCCTCCACACCAAGTCAGCCTCCAGAATTTCGACCCCTTTCCAGCAACTTTGACTAGGCAGCAGCTTCTAGCAACATGTAGCTTTCGGCAGCAGTAAAACTTGGAAGACTTCGATCTCCCAATCCAGAGCACGAAACAGAGAGAGAGAGGTACCAAAATTTCGATTTTCTTCTTCTCCTTAGACTTCCCCAAACTCGCACTTCTTTCGGCTTCCCAGCAACAGACGTTGTACTTCTCCCAGCTACAAGAGATATCGAACTTCTTGTAGGAGAGTGTGCTCCAAATGAATTCGATTTGCTTGTAATTATAGGCTCCATGTGAGGTCAAGTTAGGATCCTTAGGACATGAGGATGTGGAGGATACATAAATCATATTTGACTCAATACTAAACCTTTTTACATGATTCAAAAGCCCAAGAAGGGTCTCTTTAAAAGTACAATGACTCTATTGACTCAGAATAAATCCTGGAAGTCCTCAATGGGGACTTTGACCTAAAACAAGGTGACCCAAGCATGAAACCCATGCTTTAATAAGTCACAATAATAATAATAAAGTCTTTTATTTATTCTTTTGACAAGTACATTAGAAGATGACTCAAATACATTAAATGAAGACCGAACCTAGTTACATTTTCCAACACGGTCGAGGGTTCTTCTCCACCAAGGTTGGATTGTATCTTTAGGAGTCTGCTCTTGCAAGACACAAGATTGATTTCTCAGTAGAGCAGCTTCTCGGGGAGTTGATCAGGATTTTACATTATTTCCAACGGGAAATGGGCACAGTATTTCCAGTAGTTATGACTTGTTGGACAGCGAGTGGAGCAAAGGATGCTTCACATCGATCAAGATGGATTGGAACCTCAATATCAGGGGATTTATTTGTGTTGAGGTGGCACATTTAGGACCTGTTACCCACCACCTGTGGGTGACCCCATAGGGGAATTTTTCTCCTAGATTTGTTTTCAGTCGGCAACCAGCAGTCGCTTGATAGCCACCAGTGCAGTCAATGTGCTAGATGTCTCCACTCCCTAAGCCAATCATATGTCCCCTCACCCATTTGTCGAGATCGTATGTTTGAAGGTGAGCCATCCAATCTTAAAGGTATGATTTTTCCTTTTGTAATTGGGTGCTTATGCTTGTTTTTTTTGGGCACACTTGGGTATGGATTACTGAGTGACTTGGAAGGAGGAATGGTTTCGACTGTAGTCCTGTTCCCTTACCTTAATTGGGTTGTTAATCTTCAACACTAGTCCTGTGGGATCTCCCCTACTGGCTTACAGCTTTAGCATGGGCACTACTTGGAAAACCCCGATTTTGGTAATGTGATCCCATTTTCCCATTCCACACTTTTCACTCCCCTCCGCACATTACATGCCATGTTTCATCATCTTCCCTCTTTGGGTCAACATGACTATTGGGTCCACAAGGCTTTGGTACTCCCCTTCCCCTTGTCCACATATCCGGTTCGGGCCTAATCGATGCCCCAGAGGTTGATGCAGAGAAAACTAAAAAAAGATAAAAGCATAATATCACCACATACAACAGGAAATGTACCAAAAATTGCAAAAGATGGTCAAGACAATAAGAATTCAGCAAGTAGGAAAAAGCCAAATATGAGCTCTACCCTTTATCATTATGGCCATAACCCTAGTTCCTAAGGCCCCTTAAGGAACCCATGTATGTCCCAACCCCTAGCGAGCGATGAACTTCCCCACCTTAAGTGGGTAATTACTGTTATATCATACACATCATGCTCTCATCCCCTGGAGCCTCGAACAGTAAAATAAAAGAAAAATCAATAAAAGGAAAAAGGAAAATGAAGAAGGGTGGAAAAACAAAAGTTGGGGTAATTCATATACCATGATTGCTCCCTCCTACATTCACACACCAAAATATGTGCACATCACTCGTCATTACCACCCTTGAGCCCATGTCACTTGGCCTTGAAACCCCTGTGTCCCTATCCACCTCATCATTACTCACATGACACCTACCAATTGAAGGATGTACCTTGGACATGTCCTTCCCTTTTAAGGATTGGGAACACCTAATAGGGAGTTTATTAACTACTACCAAGGGAGGTGACACCATTACATGCTCAGAGCCCCGAATTTGGAAAGGAAACCCCCTATGAAGTGTCCATTTTTGCCCTTGATTAACTAGCTTATTCATTCAATTCCAGTAATGAATTATTGTGATATTCCAAATTTTCCATCAGTTAATTGGAATATTAGAGTTCTTACTTTTCTCAATTAATTAAGTAAATAAAAGGGTGGAGGGACGCATAAACCCCATAGATGAATACAATCCACTTTTGTTGTGTGAATGTGGGTTAGTAGATAGTAGATCAACATCATGGAGTAGTGGAGCAGTTCATTAATGAAGGAAGAGTGGAGATTATGGAGAGATAATGAGGAAGATGATGGAGATAGTGGAGGAATAAAAGTAAGATCATAGAGCATTAATGATGCAGTGATGGAGGAAGTGGTGCATTAAATGCACACATGATGGAGGGAGTGGAGATTAATTGCAGAGATCATGGAGATCATGGAGAGACAGCGCAGTCTTCATGGAGACTAGTGGCCATATGTGCAGCATAGTTATGAGGTGGGCCAAGTCTAGGGAAGGCTCACAACCATATATGGGAGATGAGAGCAACAAAGTAAAGGAGTCTGGAATTTGATATTGTATTGTCGTTTGACATTCTTTGCACGCTTCAGCTGTTTAGCTAAGTTTGTTGTGTTGTTTAGCACACGGGTGTTTCCGAGCGGGAATCCCACCCTTAGCCACGGGTGACTTTGAGTGCCTACTTTGGGAAGGTTATTTTGAGCAATTATTCATCATTTGGCATTGGTGCCACATTCAACCCCTCTCTTCTGCATATACAGCTTCAGGAATTACGCATTCCTGTCTTAGGGTTTGAGAGGAGGAAGGTAGTTCTTAGCATTTCAGCTAAGAAACCGGTGGAGGGTTCATCCTTTCATCTTATGCTTCCGTTTCAGTCTTCCAGGAGCAACATTGTGATATTCAGCATCATGCCAGCAGTTTATACCTCCATGCAGCAGCAGTTCCTCCAGGAATTGCACAGTTCAGCCAGGTAGATGTAGTGGAGAAAGAAAGTTCCAAGTATTTCAGCTTGGAATCCTGTGAGGGATCATCCCCTCACTTTGGAGAGATTATTTCCATCAGCTGTGAGCTATATTCCATCACCTAGCAGCAAGCTACAGCTTCATCCCTCTTGACAGCGCAGTTCATTCCAGCAGTTGTGCAGTGTGCAGCTGCAACTTGAGCAGAGGAAGGAGGAGCTAGATCTCAAGCTTCTAGCTTGGAGATCAAGAGAAGGGACCAGCCCTTCATGTATTGTGATGATTGGGTGTTATTGCAACAATTGGATCATCAATTCAGCCCCATCTCAACAGTTACCAAGGATGATTGCGTAAGTCAGCCAGCAAGGGTGCAGTTGGCAACCCAAAAAAGGGTCGAAAATCCAAAGTTAAAACCTGGCCAAACCATTTCTGGGTTTTTATGGGTTTTTTTAGTAGAATCAGTGGTTAATGTCCTGGATCATTCTGAGTACTCCAGCAGCCTCCCGCACATGGTTCTTCTTCCCAGTAGCAGTAGTTTCCAGCAGCAGTAGCAACACAACATTTCCAGTGCTAGTTTTCATTAGTGTATTTCAGCGACTTCTTGTTGGCTTGAGTGCATCTTCTTCAGAGCATTGTGTACTTTATATTTGTTGTTGTTTATAATGATATGACTTGGTTGTTTCTGCTCATGGTTATAATGTCTTGATGTTGCAGCGTATTTCCGGCATTTTCCAGATTTTAGTGTTATATTCCTGGTTTGCTTATTTGGAATGCTATAGATGTTCTATATTCCTGTCTTTTCCATTCTGGAATACTACAGTGGTATCAGAGCATGATCTTTGGTTCAACTTGTGGGCATTTCATGACATCAGAGGAATAAGAAGAAGAAGCAGAAAAAGAAGAAGTCTTCAATGGCGGAAGGATTAAGTTTTGCCACACTTCTCTTTAGAGATCTATGCAGGACCTCTCCATAGGGACTAAAGAAATGAGAAGGGGAACGCAAAGAGAAACCTCAAGAGAGTTTCAGAATGAGGAAGGTCCAAGCACTTCCTATCAGCAGCATAAACAATAGGCAATGCAAAGAGCTCCACAACACTTTTCTATGTCCACTTTCCTTGCAGAAGGAGATGAATAGCATGGAGATGGGGGATACTTAAAGAATGAGACTCCGAGTAATTATATTGTAGAGTACAAATCTCAATCAAGAGCATTCAAGGAGAATCTAACTCTCCAACAGTTTATCCAAATCAAAGAAAATCGGAGATTCTGCAATAGTAATAGAAGAAGAAGGGATATGCAGAATAGATTCTTCTTGCCTACATTCGATGGATCATCCACAAGCACAGTAAAAGCTTGGATGAAGGAGTTAGATCATTTCTTCCAGCTACACTCAGTAGCGGAAAGAGAGGCTGTTGAGATTGCAGCGCTGCACCTTGAAGGTGGAGCAAAGGATTGGTGGTTCAGCGATATAAAACATGCAAGAGTGACTGCTTATGCAGACTTCACTCAAAGGTTGATTAAGAAGTTTGATAGGAGGAAACCGAAGGTACTTTCCATAGAGACATTTCCCAACATTGATGAGATAGCACATGAAAAACAAAGGGAGGATGTCAGCACTATCACTCTAGAAGAGGAGGAACTTCGACCACCACCAGCTGCAGAAGTACTTGCATCAGATGAAGGAGCACTTGCATCTTTGCAAGGTGGTCTTGAGCACTTAACATTAAGAGTCCCATGCATGATTCAGGAGATGCATGAGGAGGAGGCAGATACCAGCACTGGTGCAGCAGTAGAGGAGCAACCATCACCATCACCAGCAGTTGGAGAAGCCATTGCACCGGTTGGAGGAACTCTTGTAGCTTTGCAAAATGTTCCCAAGTTTCAGCTGATCCAAGGTTTCCAAATATTTTCATCCCATGTTATTTTAGCACCTCAGTTTGAGATTTGTGGGATCATGCCATCAGGGCAATTGCATACCCAAGGGTTAGAGCACCTTGCTGATTTGGAGCAGCAAATTATCACTGCACAGAGGACACTTCACTTGTTCAAGGAGGAGATGTATAGCCATCCCAGTTGCTCAGTATTGAGCTACACGCCACACTTTGTGTTGAAGTGTGGAGTTTCGGAGGATGGGATGAGCCTAGTCCTAATCAGTACAATGTCGGGCTATGAGTTCAGCATTGTGCATGGCCATGAGACAGCAGATGCACCATCATGGAGATCCGCAGCGCTGTCACTGAGGAGCAGTGATGAGTTGGGGGCCCAACTATTCTTGGAGCATTCCGATGACCGCTTCACTCATGAAGCATTGGATGGACAGATGATAGTTGGTAGACATCTGATGATGGATAGCATTCTCCATTATCAAGATGAGGCCTTCTTGATGAGCATCTCACAACTCAAAGAGAAGTTTCTACCCACAACATATTCAGAATCTTAAGGATTCTACTGGGTCATCGATGAGAGGTTCTCATGGAGTAACCTCAAGGAGGATGCACTTCAACATATCATGGAGTGCAAAGATCATCAGATTGGGGAGGATGGTATTCTCCATTGGGTGGATACCAAGTTGGAGCATGATATGAGTCATCACCCACAGTTGGATGGATGGGTGAGGATGATGAGCAAGTTGTTGGTGAGCTACTTGCAAATCTATGACACAGGGCAGCAAGAAACATGGTTGCGCTGACTTCTCTTGGGTGAGTATGGTTACCACCCGACATTTCAGATTGGTATGTTCCATGCCTTGCACAGTATTGGGGTGATTCAGCAGCAGGAGGCATGGCTGTGCTGGCTACTTTTGAGAGAGTTTGGCCATCACATGACATATCCTATGGCAGTGGGTATGTTATCGTTTGGAACATTACATGGCACTCACATGATGTGACAGCAGGGAGCTTGGTTATGTTGGGCTGATGTGACATTCTACATGTCAATCAGTATGTTGTTGCTCCATGGCTTGCATGATGATGATGTGAGGTGGCAACAAGAGTCATTGCTACTTTGGTTACTCTTGGGAGATTATGGGTTGACTTTCTCCCATACCTTGCATGAGGAGGAGGGGGAATGGCAACACGAGGCCTTACTGCGTTGGCTTTTGTTAGGAGAGTATGGCCACCATACTTGGTATGATGATGGGGTGGTATGGCAGCAAGAGGCATTGTTGCGGTGGCTGTTATTGAGAGAGTATGGTTCGACATTTCACATGTCAACCCATATGTCTCTGTTTCCTATTTTGCACAGTGTTGAGATGATGCTTGGAGCAAGCAGGGCCAATGATGGGAGCATAGAGAGGTACATCCTACTCCATGTAGCATGGATTGGAGCGATAGTTCATGAGTTGGGACTTTCCTTTGGGCGAGGAACCACTTCACTTCATATGTCTCATGTAGAGAAGAGGCTCTAGAACAACAGATGGTTGCCACTTGGAGGTTCAGTGATGAGGAGAGTCATCTAGCTATACAGTTGGAAGCCATTCTAGACATTCTAGAGAGGAAGTTATGGAGCTAGGCATTCATTACACATTGGAGCAGATGGGGAAACCTTCCATATGAGGATGCCATTTGGAGGGAGGAGGATTGTTGTAGCATTCACTTTTGCAGTTGCCTGAGGACAAGCAACATTTTGGCGGGGTGCACTGTAATATTCCAAATTTTCCATCAGTTAATTGGAATATTAGAGTTCTTACTTTTCTCAATTAATTAAGTAAATAAAAGGGTGGAGGGACCCATAAACCCCATAGATAAATACAATCCATTTTTGTTGTGTAAATGTGGGTTAGTAGATAGTAGATCAACATCATGGAGTAGTGGAGCAGCTCATTAATGAAGGAAGAGTGGAGATTATGGAGAGATAATGAGGAAGATGATGGAGATAGCGGAGGAATAAAAGTAAGATCATAGAGCATTAATGATGCAGTGATGAAGGAAGTGGTGCATTAAATGCACACATGATGGAGGGAGTGGAGATTAATTGCAAAGATCATGGAGATCATGGAGAGACCGCGCAATCTTCATGGAGACTAGTGGCCACATGTGCAGCACAGTTATGAGGTGGGCCAAGGCTAGGGAAGGCTCACAACCTTATAAGGGAGATGAGAGCAACAAAGCAAAGGAGTCTGGAATTTGATATTGTATTGTCGTTTGACATTCTTTGGACGCTTCAGTTGTTTAGCTAAGTCTGTTGTGTTGTTTAGCACACAGGTGTTCCCGAGCGGGAATCCCACCCTTACCCAAGGGGGACTTCGAGTGCCTACTCTGGGAAGGTTATTTTGAGCAGCTATTCATCATCTGGCATTGGTGCCACATTCAACCCCTCTCTTCTGCATATACAGCTTCAAGAATTATGCATTCTTGTCTTAGGGTTTGAGACGAGGAAGGTAGTTCTTGGCATTTCAGCTAAGAAACTGGTGGAGGGTTCATCCTTTCATCTTATGCTTTCGTTTCAGTCTTCCAAGAGCAGCATTGTGATATCTGGCATCAGGGCAGCAGTTTATACCTCCATGCAACAGCAATTCCTCCAGGAATTGCACAGTCCAGCTAGGTAGATCAAGTGGAGGAAGGAAGTTCTAAGTATTTCAGCTTGGAGAGATTATTTCCATCAACTGTGAGCTATATTCCATTACCTAGCAGCAGGCTACAGCTTCAGCCCTCTTGACAGTGCAGTTCATTCCAGCAATTGTGCAATGTGCAGCTGCAACTTGAGCAGAGGACGGAGGAGGTAGATCTCAAGCTTCTAGCTTGGAGATCAAGAGAAGGGGCCAGCCCTTCATGTATTGAGATGATTGGGTGCTATTGCAACAATTGGATCATCAATTCACCCCCATCTCAGCAGTTACCCAGGATGATTGCGTAAGTCAGCCAGCAGGGGTGTAGTTGGCAACCCAAAAAGGGCCAAAAATCCAAAGTTAAAATCTAGCCAAACCATTTCTAGGTTTTTCTGGGTTGTTTTTAGTAGAATATGTGGTTAAAATCCTGGATCATTCGAAGTACTCCAGCAGCCTCGCACACATGGTTCTTCTTCCCAGTAGCAGCAGTTTCCAACAGCGGCAGCAGTAGCAGCACAACATTTCCAGTGCTAGTTTTCATTAGTGTATTTCAGCCACTTCTTGTTGGCTTTTGAGTGCATCTTCTTTAGAGCATTGTGTACTTTATATTTGTTGTTGTTTATAATGATATGACTCAGTTGTTTTTGCTCATGGTTATAATGTCTTGATGTTGCAGCGTATTTCCGGCATTTTCCAGATTTTAGTGTTATATTCCTGTTTTGCTTATTTGGAATGCTATAGATGTTCTATATTCCTGTCTTTTCCATTTTGGAATATTACAATTATTGTATTGGAAGGTGAAAAGTAGCATTGGATCTTATACAGGATTGGCAGGCAGTTTCACTTTGGGCTTGACCTCCCTATGTCGGATCCAAGACCACTAGAGGATCATAGTCACACTTTTAGGGGAACCACTGAGAGTTATGGGTTTCCATCATGTGACAGTTGCATTATCTCATGCCATGGGTAGCCTCAACACCTACAGCATCTTGTTCATTGCCCACATTATATGAGAGATTATGCACTTGGACCAACAGTGCCCCCAGTCGGCTTAGCATTGTATACAAGGCTTGGCAACTGATCTGAAGCCCAGAGAAGGTTTGTCTCATCATTGAGACATGGGAGGGCAAGCAACATCTTTCGTGCCCTCATTTGGAATAGTCTGCATGCTTATTCTTCATCAGAAGACCCATGAGACCATTTTTTGTGCCCCAGAGCCACTTTGGAGCACAACGTGATGATTTACTTGGAGATCAAGGGGCCACCCCCTTTTACCATCATTCATGGAACCCTCTTCTTCATCATGGCACTTGAGGACCCAATTAAGACTTCCAACGGCCCTCCTACACCATTGCTACATCATTTCGGCTTCATTTTGTATGGCTTATCTTACACTTTATGGCTATTTGGTGGGCTTGTCACCAAATTTATTGTTATTTTGCACATTAGATTAAATTTAAGGGCATCTTAGGCCAATTCAAACTCTTAGAGGCTCATATAAATAAAGTGAGACATCATTTGTCTCAAACATCATCACAGACACTTGGATTTTCTCTCTCTTGAGAATTTTGCATTTATTGGATGTCTATTGGAGCTTCTTTGATGCATTTCGATATTTTTGGGAGCTAAATCTTGTCTTTCATGGAGTTGCTATCATGATCTTCGATTTGGATATATCTCTTGTTATCTTGTAAGTGTTTTTGTTGAATATTTTTCATATAATGATGTCTACTGTGTGGAAATTTTGCAACTAGCTAGTTTTTCTTGTGCCCTAATTATTGAATATCATTGTAAAAATTGTTAGATTGCAAATTTGTGCATGTTACTCATTGATAACAAGTAGAGGAATGTTCCTAGTGGATTAGAATTTGTTCCTCTTCCATGAAAGTCCATTGATCATGGGTGGGCAAATGCTAAAGAGTGATAGCTAGGGCATCACAATTTAGCCTCCTTGAAGACAATTTTAGCCGGATTCCAAATCACATAGACTCCATAGCCCAAGGGTAAGGCACTAATCCAAGCAAAGTGGGTTGAGGAGCCACTTATTTTATTTTTGGAGAAAAAGGAGAAATAAATATTAGAGAGAATAGAATTATTTTGTAAGGGAATGTGGGGGTCACTCAAAAAGGGGAACTCAACCCCCCCTTGAGAAATTCGCACTAGGAGAAAGAGAAGGAAAGAAGGGAGTTTGAATTTGTGGAGAAGGGGGAACCCCAAGGAGAAAAGGTCCAGCATCTATAAATAGCATATGGGGGATCCATTTTTGCATCTTTTGCTCATCTATTTTGTGGAGATCAAACTCTCTCTTGGAGGTTGTTCAGCACAGAAGGAGCAGAGTTGTTTAGCTCAAGAGTTTCAAGCGAAACTTAACCTCATTTCAGAGAACTTCAAGTGTCTCCCTAGTGAGGCTTTGAGGAGTCTATTCCAGGACTTCCATTGGGGTTTATTGCAGGGATTCCACTCAGAATTTCGCACTTCCCGGGCACAGAAGAAGAATTACAAAGTGCATTTGGAGCAGTTTCTTTCCATTGCAGGTTCCGGTTTTTTGCAGATGATTTTCTCTTGGTAGGAGAAGGAATTTGGCACCAAATTTCAGAGCTGACCTAGTGTCGTATTGTTGGGTCGAATTTATCTTTTCTAGGGCCTGCGCAGGGGTTGATAGACAGAGATTTCGCAGGGGTTTGGAGCAGGTGATTGCTTGGGGTTCTCAGCTGGAAAGTTTCCCCATTTCCAGAGGATATTTGCACATAATTTCTCAGCTATTTCCAGGAGGATTTTTGCCATTTCTCAACAGTGTTCATCATGTTGATCGCAAAACTGAGTGGCCAAGAAATTCGCACTTTTTAAGGCATTCCGGGTCAGCTGGAATTAGCCTGAAATATTACTAGGTTTTGTTGGATTGGGTGTGAGGAGCCTAAGGCTAATTTTTCAAAAAATTTGGAGCATAATTGAGGGTCAAAATCACAATTCACCTCCAGCAGCAGCAACAAAGTTTTCTGGGAAGTGCGAATTGCCAGATTGAGCTATTTCAGTTGGAGATTGCACATTATTTCACCTGGGTGTTGCATGTTTGCAGTAGCAAGCTCAAGTTCCATTTTTCTTCCACTGATGTACTCATATTTCCAGATTTAATACAATGGCTCAGACATTTGGCTCCATTATGTGTATACGGATTTGTGGTTGTGTTATAAATTTTTCTTTTGTTGTAGCTAATGCATGCATTTGATATTTACTGTAAATTCCTAATTAGGAACATTACACCCCAATCCGTACCTTTTCTTGATTTAAACTTGATCTAGAACACAATCCTACTGATCTTATCATTTATTCTTGAATCTTAACAGGATGAAAACCATCTAGACTGTAACATTCAAATGATCTATTGTTGAATATCCAATTATCTACTTAACATCATGGTAGTCTAAATCACATATTATATCATCGTATTTTCCACACACACTAATTGTCTGGAACTTCCTATTCTATTGTAAAAAGACAACTAAAGATGAAATCATATACATCCAAAGAGCACTTACATTGTTCTGTCATTGACAATTGTTTTGTTTTTTTAATTTTTTTGTGTGTGTGTGTGTTAGATATAAGCAAAGTTTTTTAAAAAGATCCAAATTGGTTCATATTGTTTCCTACATAGTGTGTATTTTTTAAAAATAGTTCAGCTTCAAAACCTATGCAGAAATTTGATAGCATCTAACTAGCAATTAAATTAAAAAGAAAATAAATAAAAATTAAGGAACAAACAAACGCAAGACAAGTTGTTCAAGTAAATAATTCATTATTTTACAATGGCTAAATTGGATTTGTTTATAATAAGCACCCATGATAAATCTAAATTAAACTTACATCACTTGTCTTTGAAAACCTCTGTACAAAAGAATCCGGTTTGTTTCCTGTAGATAGTAACAACAAAGGGTCTCCAACACCATCAAATAGAAGAGGACCCACTGCAAAAGCACAATTTAAATAAAGTTCAACAACTATGGAAAGCATGAAGAGGTTGACTCCAAAAGAAATTCTTTCAACATATCTACTGCTAATTAACGGTTGAGGAAAGGAATGTTACTTACGAATAAAGAACAATCCCCAAGAAGATTGCAAAATCAAGAGATGTTAGAATTTATCCTAAAAAGTAGTAAAGAAAATTGGCATGTGCTTAAGGTTGTCTACATTTAAAATACAGTATGCTATTGTCTTTACAACACGTCATAGTATGTGAAAGGTAAACGATATATCATATTGATATCTGTACATTTACAAGATGATGTATTATATTTGTCTCTGTACATTTATCTTTAGCACTCCTGTTACAACTCACACTGTATGAGATTCCACCTTGTGATTTTCATCACATTGATGGAGATTTGCTTCTTATTACCTGGAGCTGCTGGACCAACTTGGGGGGGCTTTATCTTTATGGAACCATCTCTCTTCATGACATCACATCATTATTGGGGATCTTTGGTTGGGAGAGTTTCACTTTTCCTTCATTGGATGGTGATTGCACTACGTATTTGGTTCCCTCTTCATGGTTGCATATCTGATAGAGCTTTGGGGTTTGCAGTTCATGGCTTCACTCGATGCCTTGATTGATGGTTGTGGGATGCTCTTTGGTGCTATGGTATATCATTGGTGGGTGATTCATGATTATGCTGTTCATCCTAAACACTCACAAATATGACTCTGGCATATGGTGGGGTTTACTAGGAGAGACTCTTCTATTTTCATGGTAAATAGGCTTTTATGTGGTATGCTCCTAGTTGGCACATATGTGGAGGCAACCATAATATTATTTTAATGGGACCACTCCCCGTGGCGCCTTAAACTATATCCCCGTGGCACATATATGAAAAGATGAATTAAATATTATTTATTGTGTTTTACCCATGTGCTTGGATAATGACATACATGTGGCAACAATTAAATGTTAATTGTAATACACTAGATAGGCCCTATTCTTCACCCACGCATCAATTCAACCCAAGGCAATTGTGTGCTTTGTTTCGCTTAGAAGGATAATGGAAAGGACCATGATATGAAATCAATGGCACATATGTGGAGCAAGGTAAGAATAATTTGCTGTGGGTTCATCTTTATAAAGCCATGGATCATCATTTCCATAGCCACCTTGGATATATATTCATGGGTTCCCACATTAAAAAGGGATGCCATACAAATTATATACCATGTAGCCTCCTTGTGTTATATCTCCATGCTACCATTAATTATGAAACTGTCCGCCATTATCTTATCAGTGCTTGAGTGGGCCATCATCTTATCAATGCTTTGTGGTTTGTGTTGGTTGAGATTGAATAATGAGGTCTTAGGAACTTTGTGTATTGAGTGTCATCATGTTCTTAGTGCTTTGTGGTCTGTATTGGTACCAAGGTTGCGGGGGAGCGGCTATCCCCCCCACCCCCCCTCGAACCCACTCCCAGAGCACGCTCCCTTGAATCCGCTCCCGGAGCGAATGCTTAGAGGGTGATATTAATGACAAAGATCCCTATACAGATCCAAAGGTAATGACAAAGATACCTCTAGATATTAATGCTTAGAGGGCGATATTAATGAAAAAGATCCTGATTTTCCAACCAGACTCAAAAATTAGACATTTCTCGTGGCAGCAAGAGGCCCAAGCATTAGCTATAGATAATAGATTTACTTGTCTTTTCAAGTTTCTAGTAGTTTTTATAACTATTGACTCTTTCATATTTATTATGATACTTTTTGTAAACAATATATAATTATTTAAGTTTGAAGCTTGAAGTTGGCAATTATAACTCATTGGTAATGAATTATGAATACGATGCTTCGTGAAAGTTGAAAGTTGTTTCATTTCATTTCATTTTATAATATTTCATTTCATGTTAGATATTTGTAATATTCCCAATTAGCTTTGCTAATTGGAATATTTCATTTTTGCTTTATTTTGCCGCTTTAGCTAGAAATAATAAATAAAGTGAGAAATAAGAGGGGTCACCTCACTTTATAAATAAAGTGTTCTTTTCCTAGTTTGATTGACGTTGTAACTTAGAGAGGGGGCCTTGGGGGTCCACATGAGTATGATGGGAAGGCATCAGGCTGACCCAAGGTTAACTGCGCAGGTCAAAGGAGAGTAAGGACGCAGTTAAGTTTTGGAGGGAGTTTGGCATTATAAAAGGAGGGGTTCTCACCTCATTTGGATATGCATGATTTTATATTGATATTGAGAGCAAGACTTCTGTCTGCTTCAGCACGCCGGTTGTTTAGTCGGTCTGCAGCACTGTTTAGTGCAACCGAGTGTCTCCGGTCGGAGATCTCACCCTTAGCCTCGGGGGACTTCGAGTGCCTGCCCTGGTAAGGTTATTTCTGGTTTTACCCTTAGCTTCGGGGGACTTCGAGTGCCCGCCCTAGTAAGGTTATTTTCTGAGTAACACCCTTCAGTTTCAGTGGGACTTGGTAGCATCTTCAGCAGGAGAATTGGAGAGGAAGAAGCCTCTTGTGGCTGCGCAGATCTGAGAAGAAGAGGACGCTGTTCCAGGAGAAGGAGGACGCTGATCAGCCTGGGAGAGTGAGGACGCTGTTCCAGGGAGGACGCAGTCCAGATCTGAGCAGGGAAAACGCTGTACCAGGAGGAGGAAGGACGCAGATCAGTCTGGGAGTGAGGACGCTATTCCAGCAGGAAGAGAAGGACGCAGATCTGAAGGCACATTGATAGATCCAGCCTTGGAGATTGTAGATCTGAGCAGATATTGGCAGATCCAGCCTAGATCTGAAGAGATAACATCAGATCCAGCCTTGCAGGTTGCAGATCTGAGGAGATATTGTCAGGATCTAGCATAGATCTGAGGAGAGAGCAGTAGATCTGATATAGGAGGACGCAGATCTGGAGGGACAGGACGCAGATCTGGATTGTAGGCTTCAGATCCAGCAGATCTGAGCATATGGGACGCTGATCCATCTGGGAGGACGCTGATCTGATGAGCAGGGTCATGTGAGCAGGGCTTGACAACGTTTTTGGCCTTGAGGAGCTGAGCTTTTCATCTGGAGGGTTTTGGTGACCAGCACCACATCTGTTCCAGTGCTGTCACTAGCAGAGACAGCGTTTTCATTGGTGAGGGTTTGGAGTATTGATATCAGCTATCTTTTGGTCTTCAGCTCATAGTTCCAGTGCAGTCCAGCTTCAGTCTTCAGAGCAGTCTTCAGCCAGCTAGGACGCTGTCCTTGTTGCAGCCATTATTTGTCTGAGAGGGCCTCCACTTGCCTAGGGCAAGGATAGGTGCCTTTATTCTGATTTTCTTGTACTCCTCTCTATGTACTTTCAGATTAATAAAATGGCTCAGTTTTCTGGCATTCTATGTGTATTTGTTCCATGATCTGGTTCAGCATTGTATTTTCTATATCTGTCTGGCATATTTCTGTTTATTACTGGTTATTTCCCTTTGGGGATATTACAGTGGTATCAGAGCATAATTCTGGCTTAGCCTGTGGTCTATGACATCAAAAGAGATATCATACAGAGCAATAGCAGTTGCAATACCAGAAACGCAGTTGGAAAAAGGGCCAAAATAAAAAAGGTCAAATTTTGAAGTTTGGAATTAGGAAAAACGTTTTCTGGGTTTTTCTGGGTTTTGGACAAGGATCACCTTCCCAAATTCCTGGAATCTTCTGAGTAGTTTTCAATGGGTAAATCGGAGGTCAGAGTTAAGCAGCGGTATGGTCTTGCAGCAGCCGTGCGGTTTCTGAGGAGCCTGTGAGGGACCCAGAGCAGTGGGACCCGATGGAAGACGTAGATAGGAAACTGGATGCACTCCTCCGTCACATCCAGGAGGCATCACAGAGGCTCTCAGCCATAGAGGCCAGTCAGAGAGAACTCCCTAGGGGTTTTCAGATCGTTCGGCATGATGCCCCTCGGCCTATGGATTCATGTACACCCACACGTCCCACTATGCCCACATTCTTGCCAGAGGACACAGGAATAACAGTACAGCGAGAGGTAGATCCGGCTCGGATGGCTGACATTCTTGCAGAGTATCAGGCTTTCGGACAGGGGTTCATGGATGCTTTCCCCTTCGAGAGATATATCCTGTACCAGTATGGCATTAGACTCCATGATCAACACCGGGGGCACCGGCATCATCATGGTAGAGACTACCACCGCACCGCGAGTAGAGATTATGTTTAGCTCCAGCGTGATAGTAGACCTCACAACTTTCGCAGAGGGAACAAGCACTCACATGATAGGGGCTTACAGCGCACAGTGGACAAGTTGGATACCTCTTTCCAGCTTGACCGAGTATCGGAGAGGGAAACCATTAAAATGGTTACCTCACACTTGGAGGAAGAGGACACACAGGATTGCAGGGAGCCCGAGGTTACACCTAGTGTGACACAGGACTCACCATCATTGGAGACCTCCTTGTCCGTGCCGGTTGATATCATAGTGGAGGTAGAGCCTACCCCGGTAGAGCCATCCACTGAGGTGACGACTGGAGCCATGTCCGAGTCTTCGGGTGGTAGCAGCACACAACAGAAGGGTGAGGTGTCAGGAGATGTATCCACCTTCGATGAGGTAATAGCAGGTACAGAGGTATTGGATGATGGTCGCAGACAGCAGTATCATCGGCTTCGGACAGACCTTCGAGTTTTGAGAAAGAAGGCCGCGTCAGTATGGGAGACCCTTTTGTTGCAGGACCAGGAGCTGGAGGGTATGAGAGTGAATTGTGCCAAGTCGGCAGCCAAGTTGGTCAGCATTGGGGAACAGCTGGATTCCCTGATGGTACAACCAGAGGGCACATTGGAGCGACAGATCATCCCCCTTCAGGTATGCATGGATGGGACTGGCGGTGCTGTTGAGTCATCTCTTTCCGTTGGAGAGAGAGAGGCAGAGCCACCTAGTCAGATCTCATATGTTGACATGGATAGCGGTATGAGACGATCAGAGTTGTACAGGGTACAGCATCCATATGTTGAGATTGGATGGAGAGAGATTTTGAGTTGGTACTCGATGGAGCGGGCTATGGAACACAATGATTTGGTTCCCTTCTCACAAGAGCAGATAGAAGATGGAGGACATCTTCGGATGGATAACATCTCTCATGCTTGAGTTGGACATCCCTTGAGCCATACACATCATGATGGGAGGTTTTTGCCTACCACCTATTTGATTCTTGATAGGGTCTCATTGATCCTTGAGAAGTTTATATTTCAAGATCCCATGGAGTGCAAATTCAGAAACTTGATTTGGGAGGATGGTAACCCTCATGGGGGGAATACCAGGATGAGGAGAAGAAGAAGGCATCCACAAGTGATTGAGTGGACGCGGTTGATGAGCAAGAAGCTAGGGGGCTACTTGCAGATCTATGACACAAGGCAGCAGGAGGCTTGGCTGCGCTGGTTACTCTTGAAAGAGTTTGGCCATCACTTGGCAAACACTCTTCTTAAGAGTAGGAGGATGGGGAAAAGATGTATGGATACTTGCATCATTGAGCAGCGTAGAGTATGGACGCATGGTGTTGATGTGTTACTCCTATCATTCATTGTGTCTTCATCACATGAGTTGTATGATGGAGGAAGAGGGGATGGCACTATCTCTTTGATCCTTGAGGATGGCTTGGAAGCACTTCCATCTTGGGAAGTATTCCACACTTGTTGTAGCATTATTGGAGAAGCCTTTGACAAGGAGCATGTCAAAGAACAGAGTCTTGTATTGACAGGAGCTTATTTGCATGAGCTCACAGCGTCGTCACCTTGGATCAGGACATTATGGATGAAGTGTGCGCAGCAGAGATATGGTGGATCTATAACCCATAGGTCCCAGGATCACTTCATATTTGTTGCACTTGATGAACAAAGAGGAGGTAATGATGATAGAGACATTTATCACTATGGCATATTCTTCTTAACCAGGATTTCCAAGCATAAGGAGGATTATCTTCCTGTAGCACATGGTTCATTCTTCTTCATAGAATGCCAGAACAATATGGAGGACTCATTTATGGATCCATGTACCATCTTACTTCCAGCATATGGTGAGGAGTTTGCCTATACATTCATTGATTTGCACACTCTTGCCATTCCTATGCAGTGCATTGCTTCACAAGGGGGCAAGCTTGTCATGTTGCTCCGTGAGTTTTATTGGGCCAATCTACATGATGGAGGCAACCATATCTTTTGTGGCTTTGGGAAGGTGTTTTATCACCTCATGCATGTTCATTTGCAGCACTATTATATGAAGACATGCATGTTTAACATGAACATTTTACCTTGTACTCTTATCAAGCAACAACTTGTAAAATTGCGCTGTACTTGTTGGGGCAGCTGTTGGTACCTCTTTTCATCACATGTAACCTTCAGCGTTTCCTTCATTTTGTTGCTGATCATGTCTCCATTTGCTGATATAGATCAGATTTATATGGGAGGCTTGATTATGAGGGAGACACATGAGATGGATGTGTCTTTGAGTATTTTCTGCACTACATGTTCTAATAGGAGCATGGGAGGAGGCATGGCCACCACTACTACATATGTGTTCTCTTTTGAGGTGGGCCATGAGATTGATATACATCCATTGTACAACTATGGGCAAGTGTTTGGCCTTATGTTGTTGTCATATTCAGCCATTTACTATCCGTTAGTAGATGTGATGAATCTTGTACATTGCTTGCCATGTAATTTTCTGAAGTTGCAGTGGATGAGACTACGTTGTATCCTTGTGAGAGATTGTTTGCATTATGTATCCTCATGTAGAACTGTCAGCAAACATCTCATTAGGGTGATCCATGATGACCATGTCATATTCTTCATGGATGGTTTGTTTTGGGCCAGCTTGTTCTTCATTGATAGAGGCACCTTCTATGGTGGATGGTTTTTCACTTTGCCATTGGAGGGCAATAATTTTGCAACCCAGGATCAGCATAGACTCTACGCTTGTCATGAGTGGAGAGAAGGACAACATGGGGTAAGCTATGATGCTTGCCAAGTTCATATTTTCAGCCCACCTTCATTACCAGAGCTTGAGGTGGAAGGAGATTTTCAGGAGTTGCCTTGTTGGGAGGTGGCTCATTTTGTCTGGGTGATTGCTTGGAGATGGAGGATCCACAGGAGGGAGATATTCCTCATTATATTTTCGACACCATGCCTTGATTGGAGAGAGGTGACGAGTTGGTTCACAGTTGATGGGCCAGCTTACACAGTCATAGATGCAGAGCAGCAGCGGTCATGGTCTTTAGTCATAGCCAGAGGCAGTGAGCAGTTCGAGTCATGGGACTTGTGTGATTATTGGCCACAGTGGCGATGGGATCCAGGAGGACTATTGATTGGCTGGTACCATGAGAGGCCAGTTTGGGATCCTGGCATTGAGATATCCCTTCATATCATGGTGATGCAGGAGACAGAGAGGTTTCAGTGGGACCCAGGCACATTTTGCAGTATCGGCAGGGAGCATCAGCTAGAGAGTAGGCTTGTTCAAGCATTGCTTGAGAACAAGCAATTTTGGCCGGATGAGGATGCCACTTGGGAGAGCGAGCAGACGTTACAGCATCCATCACTTCAGTTGCTTGAGGACAAGCAACGTTTTGCCGGGGGAGACTGTAATATTCCCAATTAGCCTTGCTAATTGGAATATTTCATTTTTGTTTAATTTGGCCGCTTTAGCTAGAAGTAATAAATAAAGTGAGAAGTAAGAGGGGTCACCTCACTTTAGTCACCTCACTTTATAAATAAAGTGTTCTTTTTCCTAGTTGATTGACGTTATGACTTAGAGAGAGGGCCTTGGGGGTCCACATGAGTATGATGGGGAGGCATCAGTCGACCCAAGGTTTCTGTGCAGCCAAGAGGAAGGACGTGTTTAAGTTTTGGAGGGAGTTTGGCATTATAAAAGGAGGTTCTGACCACGGACAGCATGATTTCCATATTGATATGAGAGCTAGACTTTTGTCTGCTTCAGCACGCCGGTTGTTTAGTCGGTCTGCAGCACTGTTTAGTGCACGAGTGTCTCCGGTCGGAGATCTCACCCTTGGCCTCGGGGGACTTCGAGTGCCTGCCCTGGTAAGGTTATTTCTGGTTTCACCCTTAGCTTCGGGGGACTTCGAGTGCCCGCCCTAGTAAGGTTATTTTCTGAGTAACACCCTTCAGTTTCAGTGGGACTTGGTAGCATCTTCAGCAGGAGAATTGGAGAGGAAGAAGCCTCTTGTGGCTGCGCAGATCTGAGAAGAAGAGGACGCTGTTCCAGGAGAAGGAGGACGCTGATCAGCCTGGGAGAGTGAGGACGCTGTTCCAGGGAGGACGCAGTCCAGATCTGAGCAGGGAAAACGCTGTACCAGGAGGAGGAAGGACGCAGATCAGTCTGGGAGTGAGGACGCTATTCCAGCAGGAAGAGAAGGACGCAGATCTGAAGGCACATTGATAGATCCAGCCTTGGAGATTGTAGATCTGAGCAGATATTGGCAGATCCAGCCTAGATCTGAAGAGATAACATCAGATCCAGCCTTGCAGGTTGCAGATCTGAGGAGATATTGTCAGATCTAGCATAGATCTGAGGAGAGAGCAGTAGATCTGATATAGGAGGACGCAGATCTGGAGGGACAGGACGCAGATCTGGATTGTAGGCTTCAGATCCAGCAGATCTGAGCATATAGGACGCTGATCCATCTGGGAGGACGCTGATCTGATGAGCAGGGACATGTGAGCAGGGCTTGACAGCGTTTTTGGCCTTGAGGAGCTGAGCTTTTCATTTGGAGGGTTTTGGTGACCAGCACCACATCTGTTCCAGCGCTGTCACTAGCAGAGACAGCGTTTTCCATTGGTGAGGGTTTGGAGTATTGATATCAGCTATCTTTCAGTCTTCAGCTCATAGTTCCAGTGCAGTCCAGCTTCAGTCTTCAGAGCAGTCTTCAGTCAGCTAGGACGCTGTCCTTGTTGCAGTCATTATTTGTCTGAGAGGGCCTCCACTTGCCTACGGCAAGGATAGGTGCATTTATTCTGATTTTCTTGTACTCCTCTCTATGTACTTTCAGATTAATAAAATGGCCCAGTTTTCTGGCATTCTATGTGTATTTGTTCCATGATCTGGTTCAGCATTGTATTTTCTATATCTGTCTGGCATATTTCTGTTTATTACTGGTTATTTCCCTTTGGGGATATTACAATATTATTTGTTGTAATGGTTGCACTTAGCTTACAACTACAACTTTGGTGTTCAATGATGATAAATGTTATATATTGAGTTTTGAAAGCTTGAAACTTTAAGATTGATGAATCATGAGACTCAATATATTGTATGTTACTAACTTGTTGACGTGGTTGATGAAAATTATAACTTCTAGATGATTGATGTTATATGGTTCAATCTATGCTTTTATTCTTTTTTATATCTATTTCATCATTCTACATGCTTTTTTTGACATATATGCATCAAAATATGAAAATATATATATTATATAAAAATTCGCTCCAACCCCGAAGCTTCTGAAAATGTCGCTCTCGCTCCCGCTCCCAGTTAGCCTTGATTGGTACATTTTTCTTTCTATTGTTTTGGTCAAACACACCAAATGCAATTAATTAATGAGAAATTGGCTCAAGTAAAGGGATCAAACAATTAATGACAAATCAACACAACATTTTGAAGTATCTCATATTATATCATTCACGCATGGAGCCACCTTATATTATGTTAAAGTCATTTCATCCAGTGTTATAAGGACCGAACTGGATCGGCCGGTTCAGACAGGTCCGACCGTTTTGATGCAAAAACTGGTTCGAACCAGTGACTTTAACCGTTTTTCTCTGGTTTGGTATGGTAAAGCCACGTAGAACGCAACAAGTGGGGCTTGTTTTGTTTTTTCTCTTTTAATGTTTGTCTTAGATGGGCAGTAGCCTAGAATAGGTGCCTAATATTCAAGCATATTCAAGCATATGGGGTCCTGTTTTGCTTTTTCTCTTTTAATGTTTGTCTTAGCTGGGCACTAGCCTAGAATAGGTACCTAATATTCAAGCATATGGCCCTACTATTGCTATGCATTTCATGTTATTGTTAAAAATTTAAGTAAAAGGATGAAAATGAAAGATAAAGGAGAATGTCACTTTTACTTTAAAAGTGACATTCTCCTTTATCTTTCATTTTCATCCTTTTACTTAAATTTTTAACAATAACATGAAATGACTCAGGATGTTTGAGAGTGGTTTTGGCCTCATTGGATTTCATATGGAGAAAGTAGAATTTTAGATCTCACTCAAAATCCAGCAGACTTAACAGTGTTCCAGGATTTAAGGATTGGGGGGATTACAACACTACATTGGATTTTCTCATATACGAGGGTATGGAACTAGTATTTAATCAAGAGCACTAAGCCCTCTATGTACCTTGATGTTAGTGGGATTGGTTGTTGAACTCCTTTATCAAGAGCCTACTAAAAAAATACCCATCACTCCAACAAAATCTTTACTTCACATGCTATGATTTTTCTATCTTATTTTAATGCTTAGAGGATGATATTGATGACGAAGATCCCAATATAGGAAATGATTTTGATGATATGTAGGTATTTGTTGTAGCATAATTTTTTTTGGATGCTAGAGGCCATGTGGAGTTTGTTTGCTGATGTATATTCGGTTTAGAGATGGATTGCACTCAGTGCTATTTTGGTTATGTGCTCCCTTACATGCTATATAAATGAGAACTTTTGCTTATTTGTGTATAAATGGTTTAGATTCATATGGATGCACATGAATATATACGTTTTTCTTTAAAATTTGAATATTTTATGTGTTTTTGGTTGACTGATTTTTTGGTCCGGTTTTTATACCAGTTTTCATACGGTTCTGACCGGTTCCCGGTCTGGTGGGTCTACCAATTCAATGACCAGTCTGGTTCTGATAATTATGATTTCATTCAATCATTGTAGGTGATTCGAGCTAAGCTTTGATTGGTTGGTTGCCAGATGGGTCCGTCTAATTATCATAAAAGTTGTTTATCCATTAAAACCATCCCTTTTGTTTTGGTGTGACTTGACTAAAGGTGTCATACATGGAATGTCCTCATTTATGGAGCCATGTTTCTTGTTATAAAGAGCTGAATTGAGGTAGCAATACCATATGGAGATCGATATTTCATTACTTCTAGAACATGAGAAACTTCATAAATAATTCCTTGATTTCTCATTGGCAGCACAAGCTTATGTGTATATGGGTCAATTCTTCTATTCAATGGGTTGTGTGAACCTTAGACTCATGAAGACTAGCAATTAGTTTTACAGACACCATTTTGATGAAGACAAGCACGTTGGTTGGTTTATTTATGGAGGATGTATATGGCATAGGTACATATGGAACTGTTACCCCTCATTTCAACAAGGGTACATATTGATATATGTTCATTTTGCATAACACCATTGTAATCCAAATACATAATCAATGTTCCCTAAGGTTACCTTGGCCTGTTGTCTTCTCTATAATTATTCTAAAGCAAAAATCCTACTTCTTTGAGTGCCTCCCTGGCAAGAGCACCAAAAATGACTCTGTATATTTGTTTTCAAATTGTTTTGGTACACTCATATTACACAATAATTTAATCTATCAACTCAGAGGCTTATCTGATCTTGTGAGGCATTCAATGTAGTATGCATAGAAAGAGGAATTCGCTTTAATCAAACCAAATATCATGCAATCTAATCTATGTGGTACTTAAAGTAAATAAAAAGTGATTTCAATCATAAATTTAAATTAAAACTTAAAGAAGGGAATCAACAATGTCCTTGATCTTCGGCCCAATTGGTGGCATTTTGCATGGTAAAGTCACTGAGAGCCATGCCCAAGACTTTACCACTCAGCATTGTTTATTAAGAGAGACCAAGAATAAGGAGATTTCGTAGCATAACCTAAAGGAAACTTAAAACATAAAACAGAGCATCAAGCAAAATGAAAGCTAACGATAAAATAGAAAAATAATTACCAATGGCATAATTGAAATCACACATAAATATGTACAAGTACAAATAGAACAACGCCTTACCTCAAGTGGGCCATGTTGTCACTCATATTGTACAAGCACTGCGACAACGAGTCAGATCAGACATTGTCACTCTAATCACTGACCTCTCTGTTCTAATTGTCTCCCAACAGCAGGCTATGGGGGGTAGTCCCTATGGAAATGTGAAGATGAAATGCTTAACTATCCTATATGAAATGCAAAATCTAAAACCTAGGTGTGATGCAAGATCTTGGTTGATTTTAAATTTGATGTTTATTCTAGATGTGACCTTCCTCTTAACTGTTTTGGAATTAGTCTCTAAAGTAGGTTGTGGGATGGAAGCCAATAGGAAGCAAGCAAAGGCTTAATTAACGATACCTCCCCTATGTTCCAACCACCCTATGCCTCTAGCGCTGCAGAGACTGTGGCTCTAACGACTGCAAGGTCACCGTGTTAACCACTAAAGAGGGTCCAATTTCCTCAAGCTAATTTGAGAAAGGGTGATCCTAAATGTCTATCAATAAAGGGGTTATCCAAGGACCCTAATAGGTGGTTTCCCTTTAAAGGGGGTAACATGTCCATGGCACATCCATCAAGTGGTAGGTGGCATGTGATATATGTTGATTTTGTAGCATTGGAAAGTGTTCCAAGTCTCATATTTTGGGAGGAGGCTTGGACATCAGTATTCCAGAGAACTCAGAAACCGTTTGTGGAAATTCCATTCGGTTCATGCTTTATTAAAATAATTAATTATTTTAAAGTGATCCCTAAGTCTAAACTTAGGGAAATTAAATAATTAAAGGGTATTAATAAAGCAGAGTGTGAATCTTCTAGAAAACGAAGATCAAGTCATCTTTTAATCTCAGCCATTGATTAGAGATCTAATTTGGGTCGTTGATTCATCAACGAGAAGACTATAAGAGAAGGCTTGAGGGTCATTTGGAAAGCAAATCGGGCACACACTTAGTACCCAAAGGAAATCGATTCTGAAGGAATAGAATTCGATTTCAGAGGGAGAGGTTGTAGAGGCGGAGTTGCAGAGGCAGAAGGTGAAAGGGGAAGTCAGCAAAGGAAGAAGAAGGCAGGAGGAGGACGCAGAGGGGACGGTACTGAGCAGCTCCATGCAGAGTGACGCAGTCCAGCGCAGTGTCTGCGCAGAAGACTACGCAAAGTGACACAGTCCAGCGCAGTGACTACGCAGAAGGACACGCAGAGTGACGCAGAGGGAGAAAGGGTGCCTCCCGTGTGTCATAAATTCTTCCGAAGGGTTTGGAAAAATTATCTCCGGTGTATTCTAGACATCTGCTCATCAAATTTCTGTAAATGATTTATACTGCTGAAGAATAATACAAACCTCATACGCTGCATCGGTTTTCCTGCATTCAGTTTTTCCGGGGACAATTGTCCAAAAATAATTGTGTTCATGTGATTGTTTCTATTGCGTTAGATGCATTCTATTTGATTTTCTGCTTATGATTAAGTGAATACTGCAGTTGTGTTTATTTCAGAATTTACTGAAAGTATCGGTAAATAACTTATCACAAATAAGTAGGTGAAAAAAATCAATCACTGCAGTAGTATTTCAACTTGAAAATTTCACATGGTATCAGAGCAAAAGACGAGAGACAGAAGAGGAGATTTTGCAATGGAACAAATGTCCGACAACGATGCAGCATCAGCTCGGATGGGTTCACACAGTCCTCCAGAATGCATAGAGGAACAGAGGGATCATGACGTTTCAGTTATGGCGTCCAGACTAGAAGAGGATTTTGCTTGTGTGTCACGCATGGCCTCTCCAAGGGTTTGGTATATTGACAGTGGAGCATCTACTCACATGACGGGAGTTCGAGAATGCTTCTTGAGCTACCAGGAAGAGTAGATGAACTTTCAGATCACGATGGGAAACAAGGCCAAGTGTACCCCCATTGGAAGAGAAACCATAATATTTCAAACAGAAGCTGGTAACAAGCTTCGAGCCACCAACATAATGCATGTACCAGGATTAGGGATGAACTTGCTCTCGGTGTCTCAACTTCAGAACAAGGGTTACGATGTATACTTTATTGGCAACAAAGTTTATGTCAAACACCCTAGTTAGAAGATGAAGGCACAAATTGGAGTAAGAAGCCATAAACTGTATAAGTTACAGCTCGAGTCTCCAATGGCACTAATAGGAAGTACTGACGAAAGAGATTTGAATGAATTATGGCACAGAAGAACGGGGCATCTACATCATGGAGCCTTGAGGATCCTCAAGAAGACTGTCATGGAAGCTCCAAAACTTAGCACCAAGAAAGACGAACTCTGCAAGGGGTGCGTATTAGGGAAATACGCCAGGGCAGCATTTCCAAGAAGCAGCAGTAGGGTCAAGAGTGTGTTGGAATTGATACACTCAGACATCTACGGACCAATGTCCACGAATGCTCTCAGTGGTGCAAAATATTTTGTCACCTTTATTGATGACCATTCCCGAAAGACATGGACCTACTTTCTGAAGACCAAAGATGAGGTCTTTGAGCGATTCAAAGAATTCAAGGCTTTGGTAGAAAATCTAACCAGAAAGCAGATTAAGAAATTGGGATCAGACAATGGTGGAGAGTACATTGATAAGGACTTCATAAGGTTCTGCGCAAAGGAAGGCATCAAGAGAAAATGGACAGCTCCACATAATCTAGAGCAAAATGGAGTTGCAGAGAGGAAGAATAGGACCATTGTGGAAGCTGCGAGGGCGATGCTATATGATCAAGACATGTCGAAATTTATGTGGGCTGAAGCTTGCAATACAGCAATGTATGTGCAGAACAAGGTGCCTCATAGAGCATTGGGTAAGGTTAATCCTGAGAGTGTGTTCACTGGCAGCAAGCCTAAGGTGAGTCACTTCAGGATATTTGGCAGTATAGCGTATTGTCATATACCTGATGAGAAGAGGAAGAAGTTAGATCAGACTACAAAGAAAGGATACCTTGTGGGATATAGCAAAAATGTGAAGGCATATCGCATCTATATTCCCGAGAGTAGGAAGATCGTGGTAAGACGGGACGAGAAATTCATGGAGAGAGCCTTCAGGAGATCCCGAGAAATGTCTATAGCTACTCAGTTTGAGAAGGTCCCCCGGTTCAGCCATAGTGGCCTACAAAAGATGGCTCTAGTGCCTCTCCACGGCACAAGGATCCTCAGGGAAGTTCTTCCGAGGAAGTGCAAGAAGGAAAGCAGGTGAATCCACCCACCACTAGTGGAAGGATGAGTAGAGAACTCCAACGAACTCTGAGGGATGCAGAGGAATTTAATGGAGCCCCTAGAAATGAGAAGAGGGAACGCAGGCAGCCAGACAGGTACCAAGCACTAGTAGCACAAGTTGGAGAACCCTCTAATTTTCGAGAGGCAGCTCAACATCAGGTGTGGGTAGACGCTATGGTGGAGGAGTACAACTCCATCATGACAAATGATGTATGGGAAGTAATCCCTAGACCTTAGAACAAATCAGTTGTAGGATAAAGGTGGATCTACAAGATCAAGTATGTTGCAGATGGCAGCATAGCGAAATTCAAAGCCAGGTTTGTGGCTAAGGGGTATGCACAGAAGGAAGGGATCGATTATGAAGAAACCTTCGCCCCTGTAGCTCGGTACACTTCGATCAGATCCGTCATCTCTCTTGCAGCGCAGATGGGATGGGAATTTCACCAGATGGATGTCAAGACAGCGTTCTTGAATGGGGTGATAGAAGAGGAAGTGTACATAGAACATCCAGAGGGCTTTGAGACGCATGAGCAGAAGACTCGTGTGCAAGCTTAAGAAATCCTTGTACGAACTGAAGCTAGCCCCTAGAGCATGGTATGGGCGAATTGATAGCTACCTGCAGAAGATGGGATTTGTCAAGAGTGACGCAGATCCCACCCTCTACTATCTAAGAGTAGGGGATGAGCCGCTAATTCTAGTATTATATGTAGATGATATGTACTTAACTGGATCATCTAAACTCATCGAAGACTGTAAGGAAAATCTGGCTACAGAATTCGACATGAAGGATCTGGGGCATATGCACTATTTTCTTGGTTTGGTGGTTTGGCAGCACAAGGGAGAAATCTTCCTTGGGCAAGGAAGCTATACTACAGAGATCCCAAATAGATTTCAGATGGAGGATTGTAGACCCATGGCTACGCCAATGATCACAAACTGGAAGAAGATCGACACGTCCAAGGATGATGAGGCTGACCCTACCTTGTATAGGCAGCTCATAGGATCAATGATGTACCTGGTCAACACTAGACCAGACATTTGTTATGCCGTGAATACCCTCAGTCAGTTCATGGTAGAACCAAGGAGGGCTCACTGGGCAGCAGCCAAACATGTTCTCAGATACTTGAAGGTGGCAGTCGAGTTTGGGTTGAAGTACACCAATGGCAATGAAATCCAGGAGTTGCGGCCTAAGGGACAGAACTATCTTAGGCCTAGCTAACCTCAAAACAGTTCCTTACACGTGTTGTTGTAACTAACCTTCTCTGCGGCCCTGTAGACAGAGATGACCCTCACAAAATAACACAGAAAAACACTCTAAACATACCTCTAGACTGCGGCTTGGACTTGAAAGGAACTCGCATCATATTTCGGAGATGATTTGCCCCAAAGTCTGTAGAAATTTGCTGAATAATGAAGATTTATCCACTGAGATTATCCTGATCATACATTAATTCGAATTCACGTATAACACATAACCTCTTCTACAATCAATCATCAATTTGCGGAAATAGAAACAGTCGCATGCGCACATAAACACAATATGTAATGGGGAAAGCTTATAGCTGAAAACCCCCAGCTATTTGTATATTATAATAGAAGAGAACATGTAACAATCTCAGTACAATACTCCTCACAAGTACTCAGTATTGTCTCCAAAAGTTACACACAAACTAGCTCAGTTTTGAACAAGTCACAGGTTCAAAACTCATCCACTAATTGCCTGCCTCTATTGCGCAATCAAGGCTGGTCTAATGAGAGATCCAAGTTCAAATCTCACTGGCTCCAACTGCGCAATCATCATTGGCAATCTCCTCCAATGCTTGTGCAAATCTCATGCACAACTGCTGTCGCAACTAATAGCAAACTCACCCTTTCATCTACCTCTTCCCCTGGTCTCCACTGAACTGTCCATGCACTGTAGTGAACTGATGTGTTCTTGAGTTGAATAATGAGTTAATAATTAGTGAATTAAATAATATTTAATTCACTCCACTCATCACTAGTTGATTAGCTAGTTAAACTAATCACAACTAGTTCAACTAAGTTAAACCGAACACAACTCCACCAATTGTCTCATCAACTCCACCAAACTCTGCCACTGAAGTCCTAACTGAAGTCAACCATGCATGAGCTCACCAAACCCCAAGGAATAGCGTAATTCCTTCTGTCAGATGCATGACCCACATCCGTAGCTCCAACTGAAGTGTTGTAAGAGAATAAACTGAAGTTTAGAGTCCAAATATTATTAAGGGCTAATAATATTTGACTGACCTATTTTTAGACGGGCAGTCTAAAAATAGACTTCGACCTGTATGTCTAAAAATAGAGGTCCATCTATTTTTACCAACTCGACCAATCATCCAAGAATAGCATACTGCAACTCCTAGACCATGCTCCATATGTCTAAAAATAGACTTTGCGCCAAAAATAGCATGCGGGCCCACTTAGTGAAGGCGACTTCATTTCACTAAGCTCCATCATCTTGCTGCATTTTCAACACTACCTCTCAGCAAGATATGGATTATCTGCAACCCCTATCCTGCCTCTGTGGAATTCGAACTTGCTCCTGGTGAGCGCCTTCGTCAGGATGTCGGCATCCTGATCCTCCGTGGGAACATATGAAAGCATCATGATTCTCCATTGAACACAATCTCTGATATGATGGTACCTGATGTCGATGTGTTTGGACCTATCATGAAATACTGGATTAGCCGAGAGCTTGATGCAGCTCTGGTTATCACAGTAGATCACTGTAGGCTCCAAATGCAACCTGAACAAACCTGCGAGGATCTTCCTCATCAAATAGCCTCACATGCGACGAGCTTTAACTCCTCATGCTACGGCCTACTACTTTGACACCAGTGCCACGGATCTGCGGCTACTGTTTGTGCCGAGCCCATTGTCGATCCAATGTAAAAACTCCTCCCGGTACATAGAACGATCCGTTGGGCTCCACCTTGTCTGCATACGATGCGCTTGAGCTTCGCTCCATCCTCATGCGCCATCCTCCATATCCCGATGTGCCCGCTAAGATAATGCAACTGCAGCAGCACTGCCTTCCCGAGGAAGAGCTTGGTAGGCTTAACCATATTACGAAAGACGGTTATGACATAGCATGTCGGGTCGTGTATTGACCGGATACATAAGCACGACCCCACCAGCACAGCCGATAGATAGTGGCATCCACTACCTCCGCTGAAGTAGCATCCTCCTTCCTCCAACCACCAGGAAGTGGAGTGTCAATAGGCTTGCAACCATGCATGTTGAACCTCTCTAGTATCTCCCAAGCATACTTACCCTGAGAAACAAACAATCCTCCACTGCGCTGCCAAATCTCCAATCCCAGGAAATAATGAAGGAGGCCCAAGTCCTTCATCTCGAACTCTCTAGCAAGGTCCTCCTTGCATGAAAGTATCAACGGATCACCCGTCAAAATAAGATCATCTACATACAATACAATGATCAGCAACTTCCCCTCCACCACAATCTGGTACAGGTTAGGATCCGCCTCACTCTTGGAGAATCCAAGTCCGGTGAAATAACTGTCTATCCGTGTGTACCAAGCAAGAGGTGCTTGCTTCAGCCCGTACAATGCTCTCTTGAGTCGGCAAACATGCGACTCACTGCTGAAGATCTCAAAACCTTCAGGCTGCTCTATGTACGCCTCCTCCTCATTGAATCCGTTGAAGAACGCAGTCTTCACATCCATCTGATGGATGTGCCACCCCATCTGCACTGAGAGAGCCAGGATCGTCCGTATGGAAGAGTACCTTGCGACAGGTGCAAAGGTCTGTCATCGTGATCCCCTCGATGCAACACGAGAAGCCACGAGCGACAAATCTCGCCTTGTACTTCTCCACACTCGTCGACCTTTGCTTCACTTTGTAGATCCATCGCGAACCCACCTTTGATTTTCACCACTGATTTTCCTCCCGGTCTTGGGACAATCTCCCTTCTGCACTGTTTTCGACGATCGAATCATATTCTTCGATCATGGCATCTACCCATGCGGGTTCCTCCACGACTTCCTCAAAGAGGATGGCTCCGTCACGACACATTGACTCATAAGAGCCATGTGTCCGATTGTCTTGGAGTCCGGTCGGCCCCGCCTCTTGTCTGCTTGTTGTGCGCGGGGGTGGTCCTACAACCTTCTGCATCTCGAGCCGGTCGCTCGACACGTAGTGCGCTTCGCCCTCTGTGGGCCGGCGGCCCACCGCCAGGACGTCCTCTTCCACTCCATGAACCTCATCTTGTGGCTGATCCACATCGTGAAGCTCATCCTTAGGAACTAATAGCTCCTCATCTGCATGCAAGTGTGGCTCCCTCTCAAGCGAACACTTCATGGCTTTCTCCTCTTGAAATTTGATATCCCGTCGCACAACAGTCTTGCGACTGTCTGGAAAATACACCCGGTAGTTGTGAGGTGTGTCAGTGTACCCCACAAATATTCCAACCTTTGCGGTCGGATCAAGCTTCCTTCTGGCGTCCTTCATCACATGCATGTAGACAGGTGAGCCAAAAATTCTCAGATGAGAAATATCAGGCCTCTTGCCAGAAAACGCCTCCTCTGGTGTACTCATGCCAAGAATCTTGTGAGGACAACGGTTATACACATATACCGCTGTATTGCATGCCTCAGCCCACAAGTGAAGGGGTAGGCCCTGATCATGCAACATCGCCGTGCGGCACACGATCGTTGCATTTCTTCGCTCGGCCACCCGGATTACTGCTGTGGGTTATGAGGTGCTATGAGCTCTCTCCGAATTCCTTCTGCACTGCAAAATTCTTTGAATTCGGTAGAGATGAATTCACCACCATTGTCACTCCTAAGAGCCTTCACATTCTTCCCCAATTCCTTCTCAACCAGCGCCTTGAACTCACAGAACTTTGAGTATGTCTCGCTCTTCTTCTGCATGAAGAAGATCCAGCACTTCCGAGAGAAATCATCGACAAAGATCACATAGTACTTGTGCTTTGCTGTAGAAGCTACTGAGAAATGTCCACACACGTCTGTGTGGATTCTCTCAAGGATTGTCGTGGCGCGACTATCCTTCTCGTGAAAGGTGGCTTTCACAAATTTTCCCAAGGTACACCCCTTGCACTGATCTGACTGCGCAAGAGTGCCCTTAGGAAGTCCAGTAGAAATCTGCTGCAGAATCTTCAAAGCTCCATGGTGAAGGTGGCCCAATCTCCTGTGCCATAGTTTGCCCTCATCATCCCGGCTCACCACTTCTCTTGCTTTGCATGCCATAGCTGCGCAGTCATCTACATGCAACTGATAAAGGTTCTGAGTTCGAACCCCTATCTTCCGAGTCTCTCCAGTAGTCTTACTGCGCAGGAAGGCTTTTCCTTCGTTGAAGACCACATCATACCCCTTATCCTCCAACATCGCTACTGAAATCAGGTTCTTCTTCAATCCGGGTACATGCATGACATCCTTTAGTACAAAGGGTTTACCAGACTCCCTCTGAAAGGATACGGTACCGATACGGTCATGGCAGCATCTACTATCATCGCCATCTCGATGTGCACTCCAAGATCTTTTTCCTCCAGGATGCGAAAACGGTCTCGATCTCGGGTCTGTGAAATCGCGCACCACGTCAAGAACAAGGCCAGTCCCATCACACTTGAAACCAAGCATGCGATCAATGAAAAATCAAATTCGAATTGAGAAGCCAATGCCTCTCCCGCTGCAGATCCAGCAGCCTTCTTATTTTTCTACTTCTGCGGACAATTTGTGGCATAGTGTCTGTGCTGGTGACAGTGAAAACACTTCACCTTGGACATGTCTTGCTTCTTACCTTTCGCACCAGACTCAGAAGCATTTTTTCTCTTCCCCTTCTTTGCTTTGGCAGCCAAAGTGCAATTTTCTTCATCAGATACCTTTGATGAAGATCCGTCCTTGGTAGTCCTCCTTATCTCCTCTTGCATGAGATCCGCCCAAAGTTGCTCCCATCCGGCAACTTCTCTGAGCCATTGACGGAGTCTGATAGGAATGCCGAAGCCTTGGGAAGACAGAGAGCAGGGTCTACCATGTCCTCTTCATCGACGGTGTCCCCCCCACTTCCCGGCTCATCCCTTGCATTGAGTGAACTTCGTGAGGTATTTGGCGATACGCGCCTTTCTCCATCTGTGTTTCGAGCTTATCCTTGAGCGCCGGCTTCCTTTGGGCGCTCTTACTGCGGAATAGGTACGCCGACGCTTTCCACATCAAATATGTCGACTTTTCCATGCGGTACCGGATACAATGTGATCCTTCACGCCCTCCAACAGAATCCTTCGACATTTCGCCATCTTCTTTTGCCAAGCCTCGACTTCAGCAAGATCAGTGGGCTTTTGGACATCCGTATCTACGAACTCCTTCAGTCCATTATCTTCTAATGCTGCCTCCATCCGATCTTTCCATGCAACATAATTCGAGCTGCCTTCAAGAGCATATTCGATTCGCAAACCGTTGAAAGACATTTTCAACTCCGGCACCAAGAAAACAAACTGCTGCAAAATTTCGAATTCCAAACTCAAAAACTCAACTGCTTCTGGATCTGTGAGAACAAATTATTTCTAGCACAGAGATCGACTGTAAGGGCATTTACTGGATATATCACCTTTCAGAGAAAGGATGGATCCAAAGGCTACCTGGCCCGTTACAGACTCTGTCTAACGAAATAATATTGTAATCACTGCAATAGATCCCGATGATTAATTCGCTCTGATACCATGTAGAAATTTGCTGAATAATGAAGATTTATCCACTGAGATTATCCTGATCATACATTAATTCGAATTCATGTATAACACATAACCTCTTCTACAATCAATCATCAATTTGCGGAAATAGAAACAGTCGCATGCGCACATAAACACAATATGTAATGGGGAAAGCTTATAGTTGAAAACCCCCAGCTATTTGTATATTATAATAGAAGAGAAACATGTAACAATCTCAGTACAATACTCCTCACAAGTACTCAGTACTGTCTCCAAAAGTTACACACAAACTAGCTTGGTTTTGAACAAGTCACAAGTTCAAAACTCATCCACTAATTGCCTGCCTCTATTGCGCAATCAAGGCTGGTCTAATGAGAGATCCAAGTTCGAATCTCACTGGCTCCAACTGCGCAATCATCATTTGCAATCTCCTCCAATGCTTGTGCAAATCTCATGCACAACTGCTGTCGCAACTAATAGCAAACTCACCCTTTCATCTACCTCTTCCACTGGTCTCCACTGAACTGTCCATGCACTGTAGTGAACTGATGTGTTCTTGAGTTGAATAATGAGTTAATAATTAGTGAATTAAATAATATTTAATTCACTCCCCTCATTACTAGTTGATTAGCTAGTTAAACTAATCACAACTAGTTCAACTAAGTTAAACCGAACACAACTCCACCAACTGTCTCATCAACTCCACCAAACTTTGCCACTGAAGTCCTAACTGAAGTCAACCATGCATGAGCTCACCAAACCCCAAGGAATAGCGTAATTCCTTCTGTCAGATGCATGAGCCACATCCGTAGCTCCAACTGAAGTGCTGTAAGAGAATAAACTGAAGTTTAGAGTCCAAATATTATTAAGGGCTAATAATATTTGACTGACCTATTTTTAGACAGGCGGTCTAAAAATAGACTTCGACCTGTGTGTCTAAAAATAGAGGTCCATATATTTTTACCAACTCGACCAATCATCCAAGAATAACATACTGCAACTCCTAGACCATGCTCCATATGTCTAAAAATAGACTTTGCGCCAAAAATAGCCTGCGGGCCCACTTAGTGAAGGCGACTTCATTTCACTAAGCTCCATCATCTTGTTGCATTTTCAACAAAGTCATCCTCCTTGCCTTTATGCAAGGTACCTTAGATCTGCGGCTCTTCCTCAAGGAAACTCGCATCAAAACAGAAGTATCTACCCAAAAACTTGTGCTCCAACCTTGCATCCTAGCTGCCTCCTTTGTTGTTTGATTTCAGAGTTCTTCCTTTGATTTGGATGCACTTGGATTGATGTTAAATGATCTCACACACCTCATACACAAACATGAGATCTCCACGAATTCATGAAGGGTCATGTCTATTGAACGAATTCTGCTCAAGACTACATGACTTGACTATCCAAATACTAGTGACAAATTCAAAAATTCATAACTCAAGTTCTATATCTCTGATTTGAGTGATTTTCGAAGCGTTGGAATCATAGCCTTTATTGTACTTGCAACCTCATAAATATAATAAAGGTTGATTTTGAGATTTTGATATATAATAAAAGTTGGTTTTGGATATTTCGATATTGCTATTTTTATTATGCGTCTGTTATCATTCATGAGTAAATATCTTATAACTTGTAATAGTTTATGCTTTGAATTTATCATGTATGTTTTATGATTTCACATAACATTTCTTAAATGTCCTAAATTCTAATATAAATTTAAATTATAACACATATATATAAATGTCCTAAATTCTAATATAAATTTAAATTATAACACACACACACACACACACACACATATATATATATATCGCGTTTCCCCGTTTCCAAAATTTGGGGAGGTCGCGTATCGTATCACTTCTCGTTTCGGAAACTCGTTTTCGTTTCCCCGTTTCGTGCAACTTAGGTCTTGGAGCATACAAATTACATCAATAATTGTATTTACAAGTGTAACAACACTTCATATATATGACTCTAAATTATACATTTATGACAATATGACAAACCCCTAAAGACATCAAGAAGAAGTCTTAAACCTATAATAAAATCTCCTTGCTCATGAAACCCTTGAGTCAAGCATTTACAAAATACATTTTATTATCTTTGTCTTCTTCATTACATAAATTCATAATTACAAGTCATTATGAAGATCGAACCTAGTTACACATTTCAACAACCCTAAAGTGTGGAATGGCTAGAGGGTGATTATAGAGGCTTTGGGGCCTCCCCTCTATTAAACTTTGACTGAAAATGTAATTTCCAACTAGTTGGAATTTTATTTTCAAATTTATGGGTTATGTTTATTAATCTAGAAATTTATTTAATAATTTTAACACCTCGAAAATGAAAGAAACTCAGCTCTAATCTAAAAAATTCAACTATAAATCAATGTGGGGCTGAAAATATCAAGTTATAATATAAGGTACTCACCTATAGGCTTGTAGAACTTTTTTCTAGTCACTGTAAAACACAGGTCCAGCAAGGAAAATCCTTCCTAACCTACAAATCTACAGCCAAAAGGCTAGATACAAGTGTAAAATAGAGGAAATAGGAACTTGAATCAAAATGAGGGTTAGATATCATAAATTCACTACTTTTTCCCCAATAAATAACTTTTTAAAAATTGATAACATAAATAAAAACCGAGAAGTAAATCCTACACTAATTGCATTAAAGTAGAAAGAGATTTTGATATTTTTGGTTGTTAAAATTATACATGTGCCTTGGAGTCTCACCTCTTGCCAGAGTGTGAAGTAGATGTCCTTCTAAGTCGTTATGCTTGATTCTTGTCAAGGGAATGAGCTTGGTCCTTCTAGAAATTGCACCCACTATTGCTTAATTCACCCTGCAAACTTTCAACCCTCCTTAGGAGTGGCCTCCTCTTGTGGTGTGTCCAACCTCTGTCCTTTGTGTGTGGCAAAATACAAAACCCTCGTTGTAGTAAAGCCCCCTTTCCAAGTAGTTCAAAACCCTTGGATCTAATCACCTACAAAACAAAACAAAAAACAAGTGGGAAGGCCCTAGTCACTTCCGCGTAATGTATTAGCCCCTCAATGGCACAGAACATTAGTCTTAGGACAGAATTTACTCGTTAGAAAAAGAGAATTAGATTTAAAATTATGCCCAATAACAATAGTAAAAAGAGAAATAATAACAAGAGTCGACTCCACAATTATACAAGATAGTACGAGAGTTTACAAATCCTGAGCCAACACGGCCACTTCAGGCAATTTATTAATATAAAAGAAAGATTACATAAGTTTCTCTCATAAACGGTTGCCGGACAAATGACCCTCCATGCTCTTTAAATAAAAATCATGGACCAATCAGGTGTTAAGCCACGGATCAAGTGTCGTTAATACCGAGGAGAGAGTGAACCGTTGGATCACTACAAATCGTGACCATCGGATTATAAGTTACAAATGTACATAGTAAACAAACACACTTTACCTAACTCCATACTAGACTAAGTTATTCTTAACTATTTCCTATGTGTCGGAATATCCTAACGTCCCCCCTTAAGAACAACTTGGGATAGGATTGAAGGATTTACAAAGGTGACACAAAAGGAGCCTATTTCCTATGTGTCAAAATATCCTAACATCCCCCCTTAAGAACAAATTGGGATAGGATTGAAGGATTTACAAAGGTGACACAATATGAGAAGGAAGGAGGCATTAGAGCCTATCCCCCCTTAATGATAACTTTCTTGAACTCCAAGCATGGATCGAAGTTTGGTAAACTTCGCTTCTGTGAGACCCTTTGTAAAGATATCAGCTACTTGATCATTGGTTGGACAGTACTGCACTTCAAGAACACGATCATGAATGAGCTTTCTTATGAAGTGTATGTGGAGATCAATGTGTTTCATACGCTGATGTCGAACTGGATCTTTACATCGTTGAATGGCACTCTGATTATCACACCAAAGTGTAGTTGGATGTTGCTGATAAAGACCAAATTCAGATAGGATCTGACGAAGCGACATGGCTTCCTTGCTGGCTTCAACTGCACCAAGATACACTGCTTCTGCTGAAGAAAGAGAGATGGCACTTTATTTCTTACAAGACCATGTAATAGGTCCTGAACCAAGAGTGAATACATATCCTGCAGTAGACTTTCGATCATCAGGGTCACCAGCCCAATCAGAATCAGTGAAACCTGTTAATCAAGGTTGCCATTGATGTCAATGTGGCATTGACCGAGATGTCAAATGTTCTTGAGATGTCTGGTTCCAGATGATGATGCCATGACTCTTGGTTGATACCAACAATGAAGATGTCAAGTCACGAAGAAGTCAAACCAGTAATGAAGGAAGCCCTAAGAAATACTTGATCTAATGTCGCATGCAATTGATGATCTAGACCTTAATCTTTGATGACATATGGAGAACTACACGTGATGATGATCACATGGTTAGAAGATTAGATGATGACATGGAAGATCCCATTTGATAGTTGGAAGACTATCTTACTATCTTGGAACTGTCCTAATGATGAAGTTGCCTATGTCATATCACTGCACTATGACATGAATACATGATCCTATGATGAAGGTGTTAAACGATGAAAAAGCCAAAACCATGAAGAAGCTCTCCTTGTGATGATCTAGCCCGCACTCTAACAAATTGATGCATGCTGCATATGGTTAATGACATATCACTGCACAATCTTGATGACATGGTGACATTGATGGCACACATGATAACAAATTTGGTGATGACATGGAAAATGAAGGAATTGGAGATCACTTGATGACATATGATGATTAAATAACAAGTGGAGAGCTTACTTACTGCCCAATGACCTCATTCTGCCCAAACACCTTATACATAAAAAATTTAAAACAGTCATAAAGAAAATCATTTTTTGGTCACCTTAGAGGCATCCTGTCAACTTGGCTCCTTCACCATCTTAAAGAGGAATCTTTCCTCCTTCCAACGAGCCCTCACTCAGCCCCTAACTCCAAATAGTTTAAGAGAAATTAATTTTTTAAGATAGCATATCAAATTATTTTACCCTAGCCGACCTACACTCAGTCACTCATGTCAGCCTCCCTCCATAAGACTTGTCCATTCACTTTAAAGCCAAAATTTGTATAAATACAACGCTGGACTGTTCATTTTAAAACAGAAATCCGGTGATTAATTCAGAGAAAAACAAAGAACTCGGATCTGAAGTAATAGAAGACAGTTCAGGACATCGAAGATGGTTTGAAGGATTATTGTATGGGTTAAAAATCTGTGACAAGGAGCTGTTACATCAGGAAAAAAAACCTCGGGCCTGTTGCAGCCCAGAATTAGGGCTCGGATCCCTGTTGCAGCCCAGAATTAGGGCTCAGATCCATGTTGCAGCCCGAAATTAGAGCTCAGATCTCTGTTGTAGTTCAGAATTAGGGGTCGAACCTGTTGTTTACACTCTCGGACCTGGACAGTCACTTGACAACTACTGTGGAGGAGTTGTAATTCAACTGTGGCTAGGATTTGTTGGATTGTTGGAAAGGCACCTGAACCTTGGTCGAGTAACTTCAGAACCGTGGTGTTACATCTTGAGACTGTGATAATAATACAACCATAGTTTGGAATCTTGAAGGGTATTTCTGTGGTAATACAATAGTGGAGGATTGATGAAACAATAAATCTGTGGAGCTTGTATCAAAGATAGCAGTTACACTTTGAAGAGTGTGAACAGTTAATTGGTGAGCAGCTTCAGATCTGTGATCTAACACACTTGTTTGTGGCTTAGTGGAGGACAACCTTTCCTGTGGAAAGACCAGTTGAAGGATTTGGTACATACATATGCACACAGTGACTTGAACATGTTATGGCAGTTTTCTAATCTTTTGTGATAATGTGTGATGGAGTCATAAGGCTGTAAGAATAACACTTATATACAGTGCAGCACCTAGAAGAAACTGTGGAGGCATCATTCAGGCATGTGTAGTCAATGATGGAGACCTGAAATTTGAAAAAGATTGGGCTGGGAAGCACTTGATATTTTTGGAGCAAATTGAAGCGTTGAACAGTGCAGAATTTGGAAATTCAATGAAGACACCTTGAGGCATCATCAAAGATAGTTTGGAGTTTGCAGATTTATTGAGGACAGTGATTTATGGGGCTTCTCTTTTTGGATCTGTTTGGCGGGCATCATATTTGGAGCAGTGATTGAAAACCTTGTAGACCTCCTTGAAGGATTTGTTAAGTATTGTTGAAAGATCATTGGAGGCGATGATGCATTGATGAAGCCATCATGAGGTAACCTTGGAGAAATTGTTTGGGTAACATGAAGAGCTATGGAGACACCTTCATGAGCAGACAAGGTTGTAATTGATGATGTGACGTGATGTGTAGATTACAATGAAGAGTAAGCTGAAGAATGTCAGGGCTCGTTGAAGAAGACATTGGGAGCCGTAAGTATAACCAAATATATCTTGACGAAATGAAGCAGGAGGTTGGAGCCTCATAGAGACAAGGTTGGTGCCTTGGAAGATAGGGTTGGAGCCCTAGAGGATAGGATTCCTCAAGAGACCAGGTTGGAACCTGTACCAGATATAGGGTTGGAGCCCTTGAGGTTGGTGCCTAAGAATTGACAAGGTTGGAGCCTTGGAAGTCCAAGTCGGTGCTTGGCAAATACAAGTTGGATCCTGGGAGATTGAAGATTGGTGTCTTCATCTAGGGTTGGAGCCCTACATATATTGTACTTGATTTATTGTAAAGAAGAAATTAATAAAAGCATTTATTCTTATTGTTCATTTTGTGTTCTAAATATAGGTGATCTAACTGGTAAAAATAACAATTGAAAATAAATATTGATTCACCCCCCTCTCAGTATTTCCAACAATTGGTATCAGAGCCAGTACCTTCACTCAAAGCCTAACAGCTTGAAGGTTGATCATTAGAACACAAATGGCAAAGCCAAGGAAAAAAGTCTCCAATCCTCCTAAAGATGTGTCTTCCTCAAACATTGAAATTGAAGTAAATCAATTTGTGAAGGCTCCATTGTTCAATGGAAATTTTGATATATGGGTGGCAAGAATGAGGAATTTCTTGAAGACTCAAGGAATTGAAGTTTGGAAATCAGTGATTACTAATGACACGATGGACGAAGAATCCAAGGAGTACAATACAAGAGCAATGAAGACAATTTTGAAAGGGTTACCAAATTCTGTGAAGGCCAATTTTGAAAAATGTTCGTCAGCAAAAGTCATATGGGACAAATTTCATGATCTTCACTCAAAAGGAGCATTGACAATGATCTCTAGTCAAGAAGATGATCGAAAACAAGAAAGAAGTCCAGAATCCGTCAAGGAAGCTGAAGATAAAAGAGATGACAACAAGGCTAAGGAAAACCTAGAAGATGAAGAGAACAAAGAAGACTTTGAAGAAGATCTCTTGAATAAACTTATGGCTTCCATGGAAGAGATTAACAGTTTGAAAAAGAAAAATGAGGAACTTAAGAAGAAAGCGCAAGTTGGTGACCAAAACAAGACAAGGAAGGAAGTTGACCTTGTCAAGCTTCAAGTTCAAGAAAGAGATGAGGAGCTCACCGAACTTAAGGAGGAATTTCATCAAAATAATAGAAAACATCATGAAGAAGTCATATCTATGACAAATCAATTGGATAAGGCAAAGAAAAGGGAAGAAACTTTGTCAAGCCACCTTGAACAAAGAGTTAAGAGCTTGAGCAATCTTGAAGCAGAGATTGGTCAATACAAGGAAGAAGTCTCCTCTCTTAGATCTCAACTAGAAGAAGCAAGGAAACAAGCACAAGGAGCTGAGAAGGTGATGGAAACTTTGGCATTCATAGAAGGACAAGTTAATGAAGCAGAAATGGAGAGAAACACCATGATAGGCCAACTAGACGAAAAGGATGAAGAAATCTTGAAACTAAAATCAGACATCAATCTTCTCAAGGCTGAAACACATGAAGCAACAAGGATGATGGAAGAAATGAAGAAGCAACTAGTTATGAAAGATGAATATTGTGAAAAGTTGAAAGGAGAAGTTGTCTTTCTTAAAAAGGAAGTTGACTTGCTGAATAAGAACTTGAAAAGCTCTCAAACCCTAGATGACATCCTAAGTCATCAAAGGTCTCCCCTTGATAAATCAGGTCTTGGCTATGCAGGGGAATACTCAAGCAAGAATGATAATGCTTCAAACAACAAAGATGTGAGGAACCTAGAAAGAAATGTTGATGCTCCCAGTTCCAGCAAGGGCAAGGAGAAGAATCAAGACAACAATGTTGAAATTTGGTTACCGGAGGACAGGTGGTTCCCTAAGGCTTTGATCTTTGGCCTAGGGAAAAGTGTCCAAAAGAATTTAATTTTTCTCCTAAAGTAACTTTATAAATTTTTATAAAGTTAAATCTAATTTAAAAGTGACTTAAGTGATAAAGTTACTAAAGTTAAAGTGAATTTAAATAAAGTCAATATAAAATTAGAAAGGAAAAAGTGACTTTGGAAATAAAAGACTAAGTGGGTCTTTATTAAAGTGGGGTGAATTAAAAAATAGAAAGTGAGATTTAAATGAGCATTTAATCTCGGCCCTAGATCTCAATCTATTTCAGCCATTGGATTTAGGGATTCCCCAAAAGTCACTTAGGGTTAGGTTAAAGGAGGGAAAGGAGGAAAAGGTCATTCATTCTTTCATGAGCAGATTGGGAGAAGGAGAGAAAGAGAGCTGGAGATTTTTCTGAGCAGTGAGAAGGAGGGCAGTAGTGAAGAGATTTCAGCAAAGGTACAGCAGCGTTTATTGGCACACATACCGAGGCAAAAAATCCGTACAGCAAGGGAGAGGTAATGTTTCCAAGTGAGGCACAGAAATCGAGGAAGAGGGTACAGCGGCAAGCACGCACTTCAAGCATTCTGTAAATTTAAATGTGTTGAATGGTTGTTTTAAGCTTGCTGATTTTTATTTCTGCATTTTCCAGCATTCTGTAAATTTTCCAAAATTTGTGTTTTCAGCAAAAATTTATTTTCCAGTTTGTTGAATGTAAGGATATGGGAAAGGGCATTTAACTATTTGGAGAAATAAGGTGAAACTGAAAACCGGGGTGCTAAAGAGGAAATTTCTACATGATATCGGAGCTTGAGTGCTGAAAGTGCTGTTTGAGACAGCAAGGAGAAAAATACAGCCTGCTGATTTTTCACTCAGAAAATTCCAGCAAGCTGATTTTTCACAAACAAAATTTTTATCTTTACTACAGCAGTGCTATTTTTCAGTTTTAGGACAGCAGGATGTCATTGGGATTGAGGGTGGAGGATAGGTTGGATGGGCATACCAATTACAGCGTTTGGAAGGAGAGAATGCATAGTATCTTTGAGGAGGCAGAAGTCTGGGATATCATGGTTCATACCACACAGCAGCCTGTTAATGTGCCTACTGATGTTGTTCAGTTGGCAGCATATAATAGAAAGAACAACAAGGGTAAGAGACTGATCCTAGACGAAATCAAAGACCATTGCATTCCTCATGTGAGAGGAAAGAGAAATGCTCATGAGATGTAGACAGCATTGTCCAATATCTACCAAAGTACCAATGAGAATCGGAAAATGGTCCTGAAGGAGAAGCTGAAAACCATTAAGATGGGTAAGACTGATAGTGCAGCTGGATATCTCACAAAGATTACTAATGTGAGAGATGAGTTGGCAGCAATTGGAGAGGTCATTCCACCCACTGAGTTGGTGCGGATAGCAGTGAATGGCCTCCCGAGTTCATGGATGAACTTCGCTGATGGGGTTTGTGCACGTGAGACCCTTCCCACATGGGAGAGGTTTTGGGATGATTGCATTCAGACAGAGATCAGGAAAGGTCAGCTTGGGGCAGCCAAGCCAGTTGAGCAGGATGAGGATGTAGCACTATTGGCAGGACGCAAGAAAGGCAAAGGGAAGAAGCAGGCTTCCACAAGCAATGGTGGGGGCAAAGGCAAAGGTAAAGGTAAACAGGATAACAAACAGAAGGACTATTCCAAGGTGAAGTGTTGGAATTGTCAGAAGATGGGACACTATGCAGTTGTGTGTCCGGAGAAGAAGAAGAAGAAGGGGAAGAACCAGAGCATGGCAGCATCAGCAAAGGTTGAGGACTTTGCAGATCGCTTTGACCGGGAGTTTGGGTTCATTGCGTGTGAGTCCTCTAGTGTAGTGCAGGATTACCTGCCATAGAGGTTGAGAGGGAGCATGCATTTCCCTCGACTAGCGGAGCATCTTCGGGTATCTGGTATGTGGACAATGGGGCTTCACGTCATATGACAGGAGTCCGTGAGTACTTCTCAGAGCTTTCAGAGAGTGGCACTGATATAGAGGTAGTACTCGGTGATGACAGAGTTGTTAGAGCAGTCGGTGTGGGAACACTGACATTTCAGAGGGAGTCTAAACCTCCCTTGAAGGTGTCAGATGTTCTTTATGTGCCGGGTGTTGTCGCATAGATTGTTCAGGGCACCGCGACAACGGTTCAGACTGGGGGCTGTCACCTTTTATCCCCAATCTCTCTCTTTAAACCGTCTCCTTGCAAGTTAAGGGAGGTAGACCCTATTAGAAATGAAGGATAAATCTAGGAGACACAGCTAGAACATCAAGTACAATATGAAATTAACAGGATTTCACAGATCTAGATTAGATTTTACGATAGAGACCAGTGCCTTATGGAGTCAAATAAGATCCTGTTATGCAATTATAAGCCAATAAATGATGCTTAGCTGCTGCTTATTAAAACACAATTGATTAATGATATTCAACACCACAACCATGAATAATGAAAATGCCAGGATTTAAAATGCTTAATTAATTTCGATCCAGACAAATCAATGATTTTATATAGTCAATCTCAAAATAAAATTTTAAAAGCTCACTTGACCATAGAAAAACTTGGAAATTTTTTAAGTTTTGAAATTTTCTAAATTTTTTTTTTTTTTAGAGTTTTTTTTTTTTTTGGAAATTTTTTATTTTTTTATTTTATTCCTAACAAATTAAAAATCTAATTCTAGAACTAAAAGCTAAGATTAAAACTAAAGAAATTAAATTAAAACTACCAAAAGAGAATTGAAACTAAACTTAAAATTTCTAAAAAAAATAAAAATAAATAAACTAAGCTAAAACTATGATTAGACTAAGCTAAAAAATTAAATCCTAACACAAGCCTAAACCAAAATAAATCTAAATCTAACTTACGCTAAAGTCTAAAACGTAAAACTAAAATTCTAAAACAAAACTAACATTAAAACTAAAAAATTATGAATTAAATCTAAGTTTTAAAACAAAATTGAAATTAGAATCAAACCTACGCTAAGCTAACCCAAAAAATCTAAACACATTTAAAACGAAAATCTAACACTTAACAAAACAAATGAAATCGAACCCAAAAAAATCGAACGCGGGCTTTGTAATTTGATGGCGTATGCGTTTGCTTGCTCTCTGGTTGTCGTTTTGTGTTGCAGGCTGTAGGTGAACACGACAGCAGATTGGACGCGGAAAGGAGGCCAGAGCTCGAGGGACGGCAGAGATTAGGTTCAATGCTTGCGTTTATTGCTTGCAGCTTCTGCAGGTTGAGCTTGAATGCGTGGAGAGCTGCGGCTTTGAAGACTGGCTCCGACTGGAAAATGAATGATGGATGTGCGTGAGGGATTGAAGACTGGACGGCATCAACAAAGACAGGATCAACGTAAAGAATTTCACATTCGTTTTGTTGCTTTTTGCAAGTCGATGGAGAACGCAGGTAGGGCAAATGGAGATCGATGGGCAGAGAAATGCAGGCTAGACAGTAGACGGAAGCAAGGACAGAGGCAGCGTTGACAGAAACCAGAAGAATGAAAATCCGCCCGGCAAATCTTAAGATTTCTTCAATTAAGCTCAGATCTTTATGTTCTTTAAATTGAGACAATGTCCAGATTTCGTCCACAATGGAGATTTGAGGCCAGATCTGGTCAGTGGAGGCCAGATCTGCCTTAGATCTTCAAAAAAAATTCTGATTTGAACCCTTAACCTGCACAGGCAGCCAGATCTGAAGACACACACTCCAATTTTAATGATTAAACCCTAACAATCTTGAAAAATTTACAAATATACAAGCTAATTTACAAGTTTAAAACCCTCATGGTTAGATCTGAATCAGTTTAGCACAATTTTCAGAAGTTTAAAATTTTGTGAGAGGCACAAGCCTTCGAAACCCTGCAAAATCACGAATATCGTAAGATAGACCCGAAATTTAACAAATAAAGAGCTTATCAGATTTATGATTATTGAGAGTCGGCTGGTCCAACCGAAGACTTCCCCAGACGCCCAATCTTAAAAAAAATTTCCCTACACACTTAGATCTGAACTTTAGACTGATAGAGATTTAAGAAAACAACATGAGACCCTTAGAAAAATCAGAATGTTATTTTATAAACCCAGAAAACTGCATAAGATACCTATATGCAGATTAATCCATGTAGGCCATCAACCATAAAATGCAAGACACCAAGTAGCAGAGTTTAGAGAGAATTCACCACATAGATCTGAGAAGGAACATCCAGATTTGCAACCCCAAAGTCTTTAGCTTTATTCCTCAAAAAGTTTACAAGAGCTTCTAAGAGCAAGTGCACGATCCTGAGATCGGATGACTCAACAATGACAAAGACCTCTAAATTTATAGGACTAGATCTCTAACGGCTAGTTTGGATGATCCTCGTCAAAATAATCTCAACCGTCCAAAAGATTTAATATCTTTTAATCCGGAACGTTGAAATTAAAATTTTGGGGAAAAAACGAATTTATCATTTTATTCAATTTTAATTAACTCAAAAATATTATTTTTGAGTTAATTACCCCAAAATTTTGACCTTGACTTAACCACCAAGGCCCAAGGGTCCAATATTTCTTAAAAGTCTCAATATTCCCTTGGCTTGGGGCTTTCAAAATCATTTTCTAAGGACCCACAAATTTTGCCTTTAAAGATTTAATCCTAACTTAGGACCCTAAATTAATTAAATTTTTGGTTTAATATTTTATTAATTAGTTGACCAGAAAATTTAACTAATTGATTAAGAGGGGATTATAATTATTTTTCCAACCCTCTTTTACATGAGATAATACATTTACATACATGAAGGGGAAAAACCCATTTGTATAGACCCTCAAATAAATACCCAGTTCTGCAACTCAACATATGATCTAGTAGACCAAGTAGTTCAACTACTTTTACAAGGACTCGATAAAAAACACTAGGACTCACTTAGCATGCTGATGACAAAATCCACCCTAGCTTTGGGGTGAGGCTGGAGGGAAAAACTCTGCCGATCACTTTCGTGAATCAGTGAGACAAAAAACCTCCTAGGATGGAAGTCATCAACAACATACTAGGCTTACCTAGGCTGTTACATACATGGACGATCCTACTTAGATCATTTACATCATAAAATGCAGAATGGGTTTACATCATTATAAAAACTGTCGACTGATGACTGATGATGGAATCTGAAAGGCGCAACCACGTCGAACATGACGAATCCCATTTGAAAAAATGGGGGTGTACTGCTATGGGGTAGTTGACAAAGTGTGGTCAACACCGGGGATGAGGAAGAACCTCATATCCGTCTCAGCTTTGGAGGACAGAGGATATGAGATACTATTCAGGGGTGGACAGGTGCTGATGTATCCCAGGGGCACTCCAGCTGATTCAGCGAGAGTGATAGGTGTACGCCATGCAAAGGTGTACAAGTTTGCATTTCAGCCCCTTTTGGCATTGAGCAGTAGTACCGACAGCAGAGCTAGCAGTTCTGAGCTGTGTGAGATTTGGCACCGCGGGATGGGGCATATGTATCATGGAGCCTTGAGGACTTTGCGGGAGATCACTACAGGTGTGCCAGATTTCAGTACTGATCACTTTGATACTTGCAGAGGATGTGCGATGGGCAAGTTTGCCAAATCCCCTTTTCCCAGCAGTGACAGTAGAGCGACTAGGATACTTGATTTGATTCATTCTGATGTGAGCGGTCGGATGTCTCATGTTTCCTTGAGTGGATATGAGTACTATGTTTTATTCATTGATGATCACTCCAGGAGGACCTGGATTTATTTCTTGAAGACCAAGAGTGAGGTCTTCAAGCGGTTTCAGGAGTTCAGAGCTCTTGTGGAGACACAGACAGGTCGGAAGATCAAGTCCCTGAGGTCGGACAATGGGTGAGAGTACACCCTTGGAGAGTTTGTTGACTATTGTGCGGAGGCAGGCATTAGGAGGGAGTTTACTGTTCCTTACAACCCCCAACAGAACGGGGTTGCGGAGAGGAAGAACAGATCCATCGGAGGGGCTACCAAAGCCATGTTACATGATCAGGGGTTGCCATTGTTTTTGTGGGCAGAGGCCTGCAACACTGCTATTTATTTGCAGAACAGGAGTCCGCATCGTGCCTTGGGGCATATGACTCCGGAGGAGGCTTTTTTTGGGAAGAAGCCTAATATTGGTCATCTTCGTATCTTTGGGTGTATCACATACTCCTATATACCCAACGAGAAGAGGACCAGACTAGAGCCCACCGCAAAGAAGGGTATCTTTGTGGGCTACAGTGAGACCTCAAAGGCCTTTCGGATTTACATTCCTGCACAGAGGAAAGTTGTTGTCAGGCGGGATGTGAAGTTCGAGGAGGATAGGGCCTTTAGGAGGTCACGGAAGTTAGAGTATCTGGATCAGCCAGACCCTCAGCAGCAGCTGAGTCAGTCACAGGGATCCAGTGGGCAGGGATCAGGAGGATCCGGAGGTACATCTATGATGATGTCAGGTCCATCAGTGAGTAGTGGCTCATAGAGTTAGAGGGGTGGTGCTTCGGGCAGCATGCAGAGCAGTCCACAGAGCAGTTCACTAGGGAATCCACTGATGGACAGTTCACACGGTACCTCAACTTCTACAGGTTCAGGTGCAGGCAGGAGGACAGCAGACAGACAGTCAGGAGTTCAGGCTCCTAATGATGATGAGGAGGAGGAGTTTCATTCTCCAATGGGAGAAGTATGCTCAAGGAAGAGGAAGCCCAAGTGGCTTCAGAACACCTTGAGAGAGGCCACATCTGTTGCTGGGCCTAAGAGGCCGGTCAGAGAGAGCAGACCACCTAAGAGGTTTTGTAGCTATATGGCAATGGCTACCAGCATCCTTGACTCTGAGCCTTCTAGCTATGAGGAGGCAGCTAGCCAGCAGGTCTGGAGAGAGGCCATGCAGGAGGAGTATTCTTCTATCATGAAGAATGATGTTTGGGAGGTGGTGCGGAGGCCTGAGGGCAAATCCGTGGTTACTTCCAGATGGCTTTACAAGGTAAAGCATGCTGCAGATGGCAGCATTGAGAAATTCAAAGCGAGGTTTGTGGCTAGAGGGTTCTCCCAAGTAGAGGGAGTTGATTATGAGGAGACCTTCGCTCCCATGGCTCGATATACTTCGATCCGCTCCATTATATCAATAGCAGCAGAGATGGGTTGGAAGATCCACCAGATGGATGTGAAGACCGCATTTCTCAATGGCTTCATACAGGAGGAGGTGTACATTGAGCAGCCACAGGGCTTTGAGGTGCATGGGAAGGAGTCCCATGCGTGCAGACTGAAGAAGGCCCTTTATGGCCTGAAGCAAGCTCCCAGAGCTTGGTACTCCGGGATAGATACATACTTGCAGGGGATGGGTTTCACAAAGAGTGAGGCAGATCCGAACCTTTACTATATTGTGATAGGTGAGGAGCCTCTCATTCTGGTGTTGTATGTGGATGACTTAGTCATTACAGGTGCAGAGAGACTCATAGAGCACTGCAAGAGAGATCTTGCGGCGGAGTTTGAGATGAAGGACATCGGCTTGATGCATGACTTTTTGGGTTTGGAGGTGTGGCAGGAGGAGGGGCATTTCTTCCTGGGACAGGGGAAGTATATTGTGGACATCCTTGGCAGATTCCACATGGAGGATTGTAGACCCATGTCGACACCGATGATCACCAACTGGAAGAAGCTTCATGCTTCGGATTCCGAGTTGGTGGATCCCACATTGTACAGACAGCTGATTGGTTCCTTGATGTATTTGGTCAACACTAGACCAGATATTTGTTTTGCAGTCAACATGATGAGTCAGTTTATGTGTGAGCCTAGGAAGGTTCACTGGGTGGCTGCAAAACACATTTTTGCGGTACTTGCAGGGGACAGTGGATTATGGTCTGGACTACAAGCAGGGGGATGGAGTGAGATTGGCAGGTTACACTGATTCTGATTGGGCAGGTTGTGCTTCTGATAGGAAGAGCACTTCAAGGTGTTGTTTTGGGTTGGGTTCGGCAGTGGTGTCATGGTTCAGCCGAAAGCAGCAGTCAGTAGCATTGAGTTCAGCGGAAGCAGAGTATATGGCAGCCAATCTAGCTAGTTGTGAGGCCATCTGGCTTCGCAAGATGTTGTTTGGCTTATTTGGTCAACCGTTGAGACCTTTAGTGATTTACTATGATAATCAAAGTTGCATTAAACTCACGGAGAATCCAGTATTTCATGACAGGTCAAAGCATATCGGGATCAAATATCATTTCATCAGAGACTATGTTCAGAAAGGAGCTGTGAAGCTTAAGTATATTCCCACTGATGAGCAGGTTGCAGATATTCTTACCAAAGCCTTACCATGGGGCAAGCATGTCTACTTCAGAGACAAGATGGGTGTGGTGAGGAACACCTTCCTCGGTAAGAGGGAGTGTTGAAATTTGGTTACCGGAGGACAGGTGGTTCCTAAGGCTTTGATCTTTGGCCTAGGGAAAAGTGTCCAAAAGAATTTAATTTTTCTCCTAAAGTGACTTTATAAAGTTATAAAGTCAAATCTAATTTAAAAGTGACTTTAATTGATAAAGTTACTAAAGTCTAATTTTAAAGTGACTTTAATAAAGTCAATGTAAAATTAGAAAGGAAAAGTGACTTTGGAAATAAATGACTAAGTGGGTCTTTATTAAAGTGGGGTGAATTAAAAAATAGAAAGTGAAATTTAAATGAGCATTTAATCTCAGCCCTAGATCTCAATCTATTTCAGCCATTGGATTTAGGGATTCCCCAAAAGTCATTTAGGGTTAGGTTAAAGGAGGGAAAGGAGGAAAAGGTCATTCATTCTTTCATGAGCAGATTGGGAGAAGGAGAGAAAGAGAGCTGGAGATTTTTCTGAGCAGTGAGAAGGAGGGCAGCAGTGAAGAGATTTCAGCAAAGGTACAGCAGCGTTTATTGGCACACATACCGAGGCAGAAAATCCGTACAGCAAGGGAGAGGTAATGTTTCCAAGTGAAGAGGCACAGAAATCGAGGAAGAGGGTACAGCGGCAAGCACGCACTTCAAGGCACAAAAATCAGGCACGTTTTCCAAAGAAGAGGGTGGCTGTCATTTTCAGCACAAAAACCGAGGAAGAGGACAGCAGCACAACCTAGATTTTTGGCACGAATTTCGAGAGAGGTTGCTGTACAAAATCTGTACAGTCCGTACAGCAAAGTACAGCTGTTACATCACGCTTCCCGAGGTGGTTGTACAGCGTTTAATGCTGTCCTAAGGTGCTGTAAATTTTCTGTTTTCTGTTGTTGCTGATTTGGCACAATTTCCGAGGCGGTGTGCAAGCATGGAAATCGAGATAAGTCTGTAAATTGGTTGCTGGAATTTTTTCTGAGTTTTTCCTGTTTCACTGTAAAAAGCAATATTCAGAAAATAAAAGAGAAGCTTTCGAACTGGTTTTCCCCAAGAGTTGTAGGGGGTTTTTCCAGGGTCATGTTGACCAAAAATCTCAGTGTTTAAATGTGTTGAATGGCTGTTTTAAGCTTGCTGATTTTTATTTCTGCATTTTCCAGCATTCTGTAAATTTTCCAGAATTTGTGTTTTCAGCAAAAATATATTTTCCAGTTTGTTGAATGTAAGGATATGGGAAAGGGCATTTAACTATTTGGAGAAATAAGGTGAAACTGAAAACCGGGGTGGGAAAGAGGAAATTTCTACAAACAACGAAAGAAATTCTATTCCAAGGAGACTTGCAGATGATGTCAATAATACAAAAGGCAATGAATATCATCAAAGAATCCCAAGGAAAAAAGACTTCAGAAGTACATCAAGGAAAACTCCATCTCCGAGGTACCAAAGTATATTTCTTGGTTATTGCTATTCTTGTGCAAACTTTGGGCACATGGCAAAAGACTGTAGGGCATATCACAAAGACAAATATAATCGTCCTCGTCAATCTCCTCGAAGCAATTTTGCAAGAAGAAGTCATGATTTCTTATTCATGAACAAAATAGAGTGCTTCAATTGCCATAAAATTGGACATATGGCTCGTGAGTGTAACTTGACTTGGGTCCCTAAAACCATGACAAACAAGCCAGAGAAGAAAGTTACACAAGTGTGGAAAAGGAAGCAAATTGGATCCGAAAGTCTTTTGAACAATCCATCCAACAACCCATGTTGTTGACTAGATGAAGTCATCCATGATATTCCAAGAATTTGATGATGAAACCCTACCAAAAAGAGACCATGCATACAGTTAGGGGGAGTTTGTGATTCTTGAGTATTCTTGCAGAAAGTGATCCATGAGTGGGCCCTATGAAATCCTTGATGAGATACACATGGACAATCTTGATAAATCATCTCTCGGAAGTAACTCCATTGAAGAAAAACATGATATTATGATGATGCATTCTACTTGATCACACAAGGTGAGAAATCCTTCATGAGCTAAAGGAATTTGTGCAGAAAGGGGGAGATGGTACATCACACAAAGAAATACAAACACATCTATCATGGAACATATTTCCAGAAGAAAGAGCACCATGGCAGGGGGAGTAACATACCTATGAAGGACTACAAATCATGAAGAAAAGAAGTAGCTTGACAGGGGGAGTATTTGGGCACCCCGTTTGCCATTGATGTCAAAGGGGGAGAGAAATTAGAAGGGCAAGAATATTGCCATCATTGACAAAGGGGGAGATTGTTAATCAAGGTTGTCATTGATGTCAATGTGGCATTGACCAAGATGTCAAATATTCTTGAGATGTCTGGTTCCAGATGATGATGCCATGACTCTTGGTTGATACCAACAATGAAGATGTCAAGTCACGAAAAAGTCAAACCACTAATGAAGGAAGCCCTAAGAAATACTTGATCTAATGTCGCATGCAATTGATGATCTAGACTTTAATCTTTGATGACATATGGAGAACTACACGTGATGATGATCACATGGTTAGAAGATTAGATGATGACATGGAAGATCCCATTTGATAGTTGGAAGACTATCTTACTATCTTGGAACTGTCCTAATGATGAAGTTGCCTATGTCATATCACTGCACTATGACATGAATACATGATCCTATGATGAAGGTGTTAAACAATGAAAAAGCCAAAACCATGAAAAAGCTCTCCTTGTGATGATCTAGCCCGCACTCTAACAAATTGATGCATGCTGCATATGGTTAATGACATATCACTACACAATCTTGATGACATGGTGACATTGATGGCACACATGATAACAAATTTGGTGATGACATGGACAATGAAGGAATTGGAGATCACTTGATGACATATGATGATTAAATAACAAGTGGAGAGCTTACTTACTGCCCAATGACCTCATTCTGCCCAAACACCTTATACATAAAAAATTTAAAACAGTCATAAAGAAAATCATTTTTTGGTCACCTTAGAGGCATCCTGTCAACTTGGCTCCTTCACCATCTTAAAGAGGAATCTTTCCTCTTTCCAACGAGCCCTCACTCAGCCCCTAACTCCAAATAGTTTAAGAGAAATTAATTTTTTAAGATAGCATATCAAATTATTTTACCCTAGCCGACCTACACTCAGTCACTCATGTCGTCCTCCCTCCATAAGACATGTCCATTCACTTTAAAGCCAAAATTTGTATAAATACAACGCTGGACTGTTCATTTTAAAACAGAAATCCGGTGATTAATTCAGAGAAAAACAAAGAACTCGGATTTGAAGTAACAGAAGACAGTTCAGGACATTGAAGATGGTTTGAAGGATTATTGTATGGGTTAAAAATCTGTGACAAGGAGCTGTTACATCAGGAAAAAAAACCTCGAGCCTGTTGCAGCCCAGAATTAGGGCTCGGATCCCTGTTGCAGCCCAGAATTAGGGCTCGGATCCTTGTTGCAGCCCGAAATTAGAGCTCAGATCTCTGTTGTAGTTCAGAATTAGGGGCCGGACCTGTTGTTTACACCCTCGGACCTGGACAGTCACTTGACAACTACTGTGGAGGAGTTGTAATTCAACTGTGGCTAGGATTTGTTGGATTGTTGGAAAGGCACCTGAACCTTGGTCGAGTAACTTCAGAACTGTGGTGTTACATCTTGAGACTGTGATAATAATACAACCATAGTTTGAAATCTTGAAGGGTATTTCTGTGGTAATACAATAGTGGAGGATTGATGAAACAATAAATCTGTGGAGCTTGTGTCAAAGATAGCAGTTACACTTTGAAGAGTGTGAACAGTTAATTGGTGAGCAGCTTCAGATCTGTGATCTAACACACTTGTTTGTGGCTTAGTGGAGGACAACCTTTCCTGTGGAAAGACCAGTTGAAGGATTTGGTACATACATATGCACACAGTGACTTGAACACGTTATGGCAGTTTTCTAATCTTTTGTGATAATGTGTGATGGAGTCATAAGGCTGTAAGAATAACACTTATATACAGTGCAGCACCTAGAAGAAACTGTGGAGGCATCATTCAGGCATGTGTAGTCAATGATGGAGACCTGAAATTTGAAAAAGATTGGACTGGGAAGCACTTGATATTTTTGGAGCAAATTGAAGCGTTGAACAGTGCAGAATTTGGAAATTCAATGAAGACACCTTGAGGCATCATCAAAGATAGTTTGGAGTTTGCAGATTTATTGAGGACAGTGATTTATGGAGCTTCTCTTTTTGGCTCTGTTTGGTGGGCATCATATTTGGAGCAGTGATTGAAAACCTTGTAGACCTCTTTGAAGGCTTTGTTAAGTATTGTTGAAAGATCATTGGAGGCGATGATGCATTGATGAAGCCATCATGAGGTAACCTTGGAGAAATTGTTTGGGTAACATGAAGAGCTATGGAGACACCTTCATGAGCAGACAAGGTTGTCATTAATGATGTGACGCGATGTGTAGATTACAGTGAAGAGTAAGCTGAAGAATGTCAGGGCTCGTTGAAGAAGACATTGGAAACCGTAAGTATAACCAAATATATCTTGACGAAATGAAGCAGGAGGTTGGAGCCTCATAGAGACAAGGTTGGTGCTTTGGAAGATAGGGTTGGAGCCCTTGAGGTTGGTGCCTCAGAATTGACAAGGTTGGTGCCTTGGAAGATAGGGTTGGAGCCCTAGAGGATAGGAGTCCTCAAGAGACCAGGTTGGAGCCTGTACCAGATATAGGGTTGGAGCCCTTGAGGTTGGTGCCTCAAAATTGACAAAGTTGGAGCCTTGAAAGTCCAATCGGTGCTTGGCAAATACAGGTTGGAGCCTGAGAGATTGAAGATTGGTGTCTTCATCTAGGGTTGGAGCCCTACATATATTGTACTTGATTTATTATAAAGAAGAAATTAATAAAAGCATTTATTCTTATTGTTCATTTTGTGTTCTAAATATAGGTGATCTAACTGGTAAAATTAACAATTGAAAAGAAATACTGATTCACCCCCCTCTCAGTATTTCCAACAAAACCAATCAACAATGGAGATGCTCCTGCACTGTAATGAATCCCGAACTGAACTGAACCTCGAATATATCGAAGTATTCTTTTAGCTGCTTTCCAGTGACTTTCATGAGGTTGGTGCATAAACCGAGCGACAAGACCAACAGCAGAGGATAGGTCAAGACGGGTATGGGTTAGATACAGAAGTTTACCAACAAGTTAACGGTATAAGGTAGCATCAACTTCAGGGGTAGTACAAGTGACTGAAAGCTTGACTCCAGACTGAAAGGGAGAAGGGGCTGGCTTACAGTCTTCCATGTGAAAGTGGTGTAGAAGATCACAGGCATACTTGGACTGAGAGAGGATAATACCTTCTTTGGATTGCAAGACTTGAAGACCAAGGAAATAATGCAAGTGTCCTAAGGTTGTCATTTCAAACTTCTTTTTGAGGCTAGACTTCACATGGTTTATATGGTTGGGATCACTACCAGTAAGGATAAGATCATCAACATAAAGAACGAGGATGGTGAAGGACTTACCCACTTTCTTGGTATAGACAGTGTCGTCAGAATGACACCTAGAAAAGCCATTATCTAATAGAAATCTATCCATTTTGGCATACCAAGCCCGAGGAGCTTGTTTGAGACCATAGAGAGACTTCCTAAGGCAACAAACAAGGCTGGAGTCTTTTTGGATAAAGCCAGGGGGTTGTTCCATGTAGATTTCTTCATGCAAATCTCCATGTAAGAAGGCGGATTTAACATCCATCTGATGGACTTCCCATTTAAAGGAGGCAGCAAGGGAAAGAACAAGGCGGATAGAATTCATTTTGGCAATAGGGGAGAAGGTTTTAGTATAGTCAATGCCTTCAACTTGTGAAAATCCTTTAGCAACAAGACGAGCTTTATGTCTATCCACTTTTCCATCTGGTCCAAACTTGGTTTTGTAAACCCATCTGCATCTGACAAGTTTTCTTCCTTTTGGAAGAGGAACAAGATCCCAAGTATCGTTCGCCAATAAGGAACGATATTCTTCATTCATAGCTTCATCCCAATCTGGATGACCGGAGGCTTCTTCAAAGGTTTCTGGGTCAGGATTTTCTGGAACTTGAGCCAATAAGGAAGAGGCTCTTTCAAACTGAGAACGTGTACGTCGTCGATCGGCAGGGTCACCTGCAAGAGAACCTGTTGCATCCCAAGTAGAGCGGACCCATCTTGGAAGCTCTGGAGTAAAAGGAATAACTTCAAGAGGTGGAGGAGGATTGTCATCCTTGTTGTCATCATCTGAACTAGAAGGAATGCTATTAAAAATAGAAGACAGAGAGAGAGGTGGAACATATGCCGAATCAGGCTCGCAGGCCAAAGGTGGCACACCCGCCGAACTAGGCTCGCGGGCCGATATATTTTCATCAAATTTTACATCTCTTCTAATGATTATATTTTTGGATTTTGGTTGAAGAAGTCTATATCCTTTGACATCTTCAGAATATCCAACAAAATGCATTTTTCACTCTTAGGTTCTAAGGCTTTATGTTTCGCATCTGGAATATGGGCCCAAGCATCACTTCCAAAAACACGAAAGTGACTTACATCTGGTTTGATTGAGCTCCAAGCTTCTCCTGGAGTTATATTCTTTAAAACCTTAGTAGGAGTGCGATTTACTATGTAATTTGCACAGTTAATGGCTTCTGCCCAAAAATTGAGACCAAGTCCTTTAGATTGAAGCATACAATTAGCCATTTCTTTTAAGGTGCGATTCTTCCGTTCAGCTACACCATTTTGTTGTGGAGTATATGGAACAATATGTTGCAATTGAATGCCATGCTCAGTGCAGAAGTTGATAAATTTGTTGTTAACATATTCTCCTCCATTGTCTGATCTTAACTTAAGAATTTGATGTCCGGATTGTTTCTCAACAAAGGCCTTAAAGGCCAAGAACATGTTAAAAACTTCACTCTTGAGTTTTAAGAAGTATACCCAAGTGCGTCTGGAAAAATCATCAATGAAAGTTAAGAAGTACTTGCAACCAGAGAAAGAAACAACAAGAAGTGGACCACATAAATCACTGTGCCCAAGCTGCAAAGGGGATGAAGCGTGCCAAGAGGCATGTTTGTCGAAACTATCCCGATGATGTTTTCCGAGTACACATCTGGAGCAAACACCATCTCGGCAAGATACCATAGGAAGACCTGTCACCATTTTTTCTTTACATAGAGTTTGAAGAGAGCGATAGTTTACATGACTAAATCGCTCATGCCAAAGTTTGCTCACTTCATCATTATGAGCAACAAAAACGGAGGGAAGACATGATGACCCAAAGTTGTCAAACTTATACAACCTTGTGGAATCATCGGCAATGCCAGTAGCTAAAATATGTCTAGGATCTTTTAGGTCCTTGATTACAACATCATGAGGTGAGAATTCTACTATTTTCCCTTCACCTGAATGAGTTATCTGATAAACAGATAGAAGGTTGCACGACAAGATAGGAACACATAGTACATCATTAAACTGACCATTACCTAGATGAATGGTTCCAGATCCCACAACACTAAGAGATCTATCATCACCAACATAAATATGTTTGGTGTTACATGTTAGCCATCAGTATTTTTTACATGTTAGTGATGACTATATCTTCAGCTGAGTTTTCTAGAAACTGATTTCCTTATGTCAATATGTCATCCAGAAAACCCTCCCAAAACTTTTTTCGCCTTTCTACCTATTTCAGTCCACCCCTGGCAAAACCAAAGCCTCCTTGTCACAATCCTATCTAACCTCAGCCTTATTGGTCTGCCCATCAGCTTTAAAAAGCAAATCCACATCTGTTCCAAAAGCCTCCCCTATGTTAGGAAGTGGCGTTTTAGGACATCTCACCTTTGGCAATCATCAAAAAGCCAAAAAGCCTTCATCTGCAACAGACCTACCATGACTGATCCCTTACTTTGCAAATGAAATTGACAAACAGCCTTAAGTCGCGCCACTCACACCCCCTAGATCTCAGCACTGCATAAATCCAATCCCAAGCTGACTATTAGGTTTTTCACAGTGTTCTATGGTTCTACAAAGACAGGAAATATATTTCATCTCATGGAGTAAATGTTTGAGTTTACAGTTAGAGGAACACCTGCTTCTAAGTGTATTATGAGCCTGAGATGAAGCTGCAAAACAAAGGTCACTCATCAGGACCTTACAGCTCTTTCCAGCATAAAAATAACAGTAAGAAAGGGTCGCCACTGTCTCAGCAAATGGTAAATTGTCAAGGCCCAGAACCTCCTTCATTACAAGCAGAGGGTTAGGGCGCCTCCTTCATCCATAAGCAGAGGGCGTAGGCCAGTATTGACTCAGAAGGTGGCAAAGATCCAGGTTTGTCTTGAGCTGAAACAAATGAAACAAGGACTCCAGGTTTTATGAAAATGGCTAATGATCATAACAGGAATGTAGTGGAAATATGATAAACTCAAAGGAAAAGGGAGTTTGGCCTGATAAAGGAGCTCATTTCAAACTTTCAAAACATATGAATTGTTGAAGCTTTAGAAGGCCTATCATCAGTAAACATCCCAATCATAAGAAGCCCGTTTTGTCCAAAATCAAATGGAATAGATGCTGTTAACCAATGCCATTACACAGGCAGAAGGAAAGTTCTTGTTTTCTCAAAAGACACTGACCTCCATAAATTACAGAGATTATCCTTCAAATGGTTTGTCATGAGATGACCAAAACACATGATGATATCCCAGTTACCTTTAGAGTAGTGCAGATAAACAGTGTCACGGTGGCTAGGGTTTCTTCTGAAATACGGTGATGTTTGCCAAAAAGAGATGCTAAATTTGATGTTTTTCAAGAGGTTCACTTACCATCACATTCAGAGAAAGGCTGTGTCAAACAGAGTTGTTGAAAAAGCCTTCAGATACCTTACCTGATGAAAAGCCTCCTCCATATATGAGCAGATGGCCAAAGTCATTATAGGTTGTTGAAAGTTGATGGGTCTAAAAAGTGCAGAGAAAGGACACAAAGAAATTGAGTAAAGGAGTCATTGCACAGGTAAGTGTTACTGTTTATGGTGCAAAGGTATTGTTTTCCCTCTTCAAAGAGCTATCTGTCAGACTGTACCTGCAGTAAAAAAAGAAAATATTGAATATATGTGTGCCATTGATACCAAAAAGAAGACTTTTCCTTGAAGAAAAGGTTCAAGCAGCAAAACAAAATCACATGCCAAAGATCCAAAGAAATGCTTTTCAAGAAATAGGTGTTCAAAGCTTTCAAATTTTTGGCACATTATGAATAACCCTTCCTTGCTAAAAATCGCCAAGAGAGAAAAACAGTGAACATATGTTCAGTCATGAAATGGTTCTATTGACAAAAGGGGTCTTGATCTCAAAACAAACTCTGCCATCATGGTCAAAAGGAAGCCAAGAATTTGTCAAAAGGCCATCCCCCACATTCAAAAAGAAGCTCAAATATCTCATCACAGAAAATACAAAGGGATAGTAAAATTGCTTGGCTATTGAATCATCATACCTCTGCCACAGTGAAATTAGGGTTAAGGAGCACCCGGGAAGTTTGTTTCAAAATGATTTTCTGATCAAACAGAGATGAAATTTACAAAATTGAGAGAGGTTTTTGTCCCTCATAGGTTCAAGAAGAAAAAACTTCTTCAGTTTCTACACAGGTATCATGGTTTATGAGAAATGTGAAAAATACAGATGTCACGGGAGAATTTCTGCACTAGGATTCATCATTTTGACCAGTGATGGGACAGTCAGTTTTTGAAGGCTCAATTGGACTCCAAATGAAAAAATTCAAGTTTCTATGGAAAATAGACTTCCATAGCTTTCCGATGAGCCATCTCGGGCCAAATTCCGACAAAAGGAAGGCATCCAAAAGTAGCCTTCAATCAACGCTATGTTTTTCTGCACCAGCATACACCATTTTTGACCAGTGATGGAACAGTCAGTTTTTCAAGGCTCAAATAGACACCAAATGAAAAAATTCAAGTTTTTCTGGAAAGAAGACTTCCACATCTTTCCAACGAGCCATCTCGCGTCCAATTCCGACACCGGGAAGGCATTCAAAAATGGTCTACAAACAGCTCGATGCATTTCTGCACCAGGATTTACCATTTTTGACCAGTGTTGGGAAAATCAATTTTTGAAGGATCAAATGGACACCAAATGAAAAAATTCAAGTTGTTCTAGAAAGTAGACTTCCACAGCTTTCCAACGAGCCATCTCGCGCCCAATTCCGACACCAGGAAGGCCTTCAAAATGAACTGAAAAATTGCGCGACGTGCCTGGGATTTGGCGCGACGTGCCTGGGCAGATTTTTGTAAAGGTTTCCTTCTTCGGCGCGACGAGCCTGTAGGTGGGCGCGACGTGCCTGTAGCTGGCCGCCCGACCGCACGAAAATTCGACCCGACAACATTTCTCCTGCGCGACGGGTTTTCTCCAGAGGTTGCCGCGCGTCTTTTTCAAGCTGTCCAGGGTTTCTTACCTCCTTTCAAGCGAACATCCATCAAATTTGAGGTATTTTTATGAACTCCCATCGATTGCAAGGTGTTATTAAGTGACCAAAATGTTTGAAAAACCCAGACCTTGCCATTAATGCTAAAAACAAGGGCAGTTTTCTACACAGTGAGAGGAGGTAATTGAAATACGGGTTTTTATGGTTGGAAACCAGTTTGTGTCGTTTTCAAATCATTGTATTTATTGAAGGCAGAGGTATACAAGTGATGTTTGATTTCATAAAACTTCACAAGAAAAAGTGTCCCTCATAAAAGCACTGTGTATTGTTAACCTAGGTTTGCCCTTTTTCTTCACCTCATTATCATGTTGAAAAGCTGATTGACAAAGAGGCTCTAAGGGTGAATGATTACATTGAAGGGCAGATTTCATTGATGTATTTCTAACTCTGAAGGCAGAAGTACAAAAGTAGTTGTTTGTTCTCTTAAAAAATTCACAAAAGAAAGGGGCCTTTTTTCTGAAGAACAGAGTTGTTGGTGTTTGAAGTTAAGATTAAGACAGAAGTACAGGCATGATGTTGACCTCCTAGACTCACAAGCAGAGAGTATGTTTCCTAAAAACCACTGTGCATTGGTTATACATCTTACTTAGGTCTGCTTATACCGAGAACATATTGTATCATGTTGAAGACTTATTGATAGAGATTTTCAAAAGCAAACAGCCTAGTAAAAGACAGAGGTTGTTGATGGTAGATTTTTGACATTAAAGGCAGAGGTACCAAAGTGGTGTTGGATTCCTCAAAACTTCACAAGTGAAAATGGCCACTGTCTAAAGGGCAGAATGCTTGGTGATTGCATTTGATATTAAAACAGAGGTGTAGGTATTATGTTGATCTCTTAAACTCACAAACAGAGAGTATATTTCCTAAAAACCACTGTGCATAGGTTATACATCCAACTTGAGTCCGCCTTTCCTAGAAACCATATTGTATCATGTTGAAGACTTGTTAACAGAGATTTTCAAAGGTAAACAGCACAGTGAAAGACAGAGGTTGTTAATGTTGAATTTTGGCATCAAAGGCAGGGGTATAGATGTATTGATAGATCTTTTGAACTCACAAGCAAAGGGTGTGTTTCCTAAAAAGCATGGTGCACTGATATGTCACCTAACCTAGTTCTGCCTTTCTTTCACCATATGGTGTCATTTTGAAGAGTTGTTGTTTGTGATATGTTTCAAGAGGGAGGTCATTTCTGAAGAACAGGGTTATCAAAACACTCATCACAACAAGCCCCTTCTAGCAATCTGCCCCTATTTTCACTATATTTTTCATTAATGTAAGTTTGTTGGCAAAGAGTTTCCAAAGGTGAACAGCATATTAAAAGACAGAGTTGTTGATGGTTGAAACTTTAAACATTGGAAGCAGGGGTATAGAGGTGTTGGTGGACCTTTTTAAACTCACAAGCAGAGAGTGTGTTTCTTAAACCACTGTACATTGATTTTACATCTAACTTGGGTTTGCCTTTACAAAAACCATTTTGTATCATGTTGAAGATTTGTTAACAGGGATTTTCTGAAGGTGAATAGGGCCATTTTCTAGAAGGCAGCATTGTTGATGATCGAGTTTAACATTGAAGCCAGAGGTACAAAGGTGGTGATTGATTTCTCAAAATTCACAAGTGAAAGGTGTTTTCTTAAACACGGTGAGCTGATATTTCACCTAACCAAAGAGTCTCTTTTCTTTTCCACTGTATGTTATCTTTTATAGAAATCTGTTGACAGAGGTATTTTTAAGGTGAATGACCTGAAGAGCAGGGTTTTAATATTTGATTTTTGTTTTGAAAACACAATTACCAGTGTAGGTTGGCCTAACCAAATCACAAGAGGGGTGATTGTTCAAAACAGTACACAGGGAATCTACAAAGCAGTTATCCCATCTTTTACACATGGTACCATTGTTAAAAGTTTGCATGGCTGAAGTGCATACAGAGTTGAAGGACTGTTTTTAAGAAGTACGGAGGTGACTTATTCAAAGAAACATTGTTGCATCTTATTCAAATCCACAGTGTCCATATCTGTCCAAACAGTATAGTGGCCATTTTCAATCCAGCAGGGCATTGTTCATAAAAGGCAGTTGGTTTCTTCCAAAGCATAGTTAGGTCAAAATGTCTCCAAAGCAAGACAACAGGAGCAACATGACAGTGGTGAAGATCAGCAGAAGCAGGAACCAGAGGAGGATAGTGCTGAACAGCAGCAGCTCAGCAGTTTGAGCAACAGCATAAGGATGATGATCAAGAACAACAGTTTTAAGGAGCGACCGACACGGAAAGAGAAGAAAGACATATCAGCCCTTGATATTTTGGCATCAGATTCGGAGCATGTTTCTATGGACCCTTGAGGGTCATGCATGCCAATTTTGGGCCTATTTCGGCAACTTTTTGTTTTTCGGCATTTTTTGGGTTTTTAGTCAAAAACTCATAATTGCGCCGTTTCAGTTCGAGGATTTGTCAAGGGAGGAGGATGATACCGATGGATGCCATAATTCCATGAGCAGGTCTCCAGCGATTTTCGGGGCATTTGAAGATCATTCGCCCCCTCAAATTGGCGAAAAACAGCCTCATTTTGCACATTCTGCCCGCCATATTAGCAGCCTGCTATTTTCTGGGTTTTTGCGCACATGTACAGTTTTGAGGGACTTTCAGAGATCAGATTGAGGTGATTCCACTTGCGCCGGAAAGCAGACACAGAGAGCTTTCCAACGAGCCATCATGAGCCTCATTTCGACATCGGGAAGGCTTCTATTTGCATCCAGCAAGTCAGGGGACCTTTTTCAGGCATAAATATGAAGTATTTTTGTAATTTTTGAACTCCAAAAATCTGCTTTTCCCAAATGTGCGTTAAGCTATTTTTATCATGGGAAAATCATGTAAAGTCGATATAATTTCCGTTTTTAGCAGTTTTTTAGATATTTTATGGGATATTTTGTGCCTTGGGCTTTGCAAAGCCTCAAGGACAAGTTTAGATATTTAGACTTGGCCAATGGGATAGCTAGTTGCTCCATGAGGTTTTCCTCCTTCTAGCCTATTTATCCCATGGTTCTCATTGTAAATCAGAGGCTGAACTTGAGAGAAGAATTAATGCATTGGTCATATGAGCTTTGAAGAATACACTTGAGTTATGATGTTTTGATTGCCTCTTGGATGCTTTTGAGGAATGTTGAAGGCTTGTTGATGGATTCCTTGACATGGTAGAATGGTATAGTGCTTCTTAATGTTGTTTTGTCTTCTAGTTTTCACTCATATTTCATTTTTCTTGCTGCTATAGATCAGTAAAGATTGATTTTGAGACATGCACATGGAGGCACCTCAAAATTCCTGAATCTTCATAGCTTGATGTTTTCTTCTCCCTTAGTTATGCTAAAGAATTCTTAGCTGCTCTTTAGTAACCTAAGGTGTTGTTGCTAAGTTTTATTCATCAGTTCCATGTATGTTGAGTAGGATGTATGGTTTGCCCTGCCTACCTATCAGCTGCCCATAGTTCTGTCCATAAAACTTTCTCTTTGACTGATTTGTTGATCATTTTGTTGAACCAAGGAGGCCTAGTCCCGATCTAGCCCTTTGCCTAAAACTATGAAAACTTATTTGTCCAAGTGCCCAATGACTTAGAGACTATGTTTAGGCGTTCCGGCATAGTTCATGAGTTGTTAGTTTGTCTCATGTGTTTTCCCCAAAGTCTGATAGCCTTTTCCCGAAGTTAGAGGGTTATATACCTCTATGTATGGCTTGAATGTTTGATTTCTATGTATTGATTAGCTTATAGTTATTCCTAGCATGATTAATGGCTTGCTATTACATGTTATGTCTGCTATTAACTAGTTTGCACTTGAAATCCCTTAGTCTTTCACCAACTTATTGTTCATTTAATCCATTTTGCCCAGAGATCCCTTCTATTGTGAATCAAATCGGCCCTACAGCAGCTTTACATCATCGCCTCATTAGCTTCCTTGACCTGTTTGACCCCATAGCCCAATTTATCTACATCTTGTCATCCAGTTTATGTATTTGATCAGTTTCATCCCTCACAAACTTAAAAAAACCAAAAAACTAAAAACACACTTCATAACTAGCCTAATATCAGAACATCGCAAGTAAACACACCGACATCTTTTGCATATAACAGAGAGAGCCCTCTCTGAGTCCAGGAAGGCTAGGTCCTTGGGCTCCAAAGCTTGGTTTGATGTTACATCGTCATTTGGCTAACCAATCGGCCAAATCACGGGACCCTAACATTACAATCATTTAAAGAAGAAAACATGGCTTTATTTTTGGCCATGTGATAAGAAGCTCCAGAATCAATGAGCCACTCATGAGAATGAGAAGAAGAAGATACATTTCATGCATAACCAAATCTTGATGCTTGACAACCACAAGCAGAAAGTGCCATTCCTGAAGATGAAGGTGAAGAGTGTTCCAAATTGATGTTGTGCTTCTTCATTGCTGCTTCTAAGGCTTCCATCTTCTTAAAACATTTGGACTCTATATGACCATCACGATTACAAAAGTTGCAATGTCTATTTGTCTTCTTCCCTTTGTTTTTATTTGCCTTATCATTTTGGTGAGTTGCTTTTTCAGTTTGTCGTTGAAATTGCTTAGGACCCTTGTTTGATTTAGGACCATACTTTTTAAGATATTGCTTCTTGGGATTCTTTTGATATGGTTGTTGTTGTGTTGTTAAGGCTTTCTTAGAAGCGTTTCCAGAAGTGATAAGACCAAGGTGTAAGACTTTTTCTTGTTCTCTTATCAAAGAATCGCAAAAGGCATCAAAGAGGGGTTCTTGTAGACGGTTCCTGAAGAAATGATGGCTTCTCTAGTGGAATGGAAGGCAGAAACAAATACAAAGTATGCAGGGCCAAGCTTAGCAAGAATGGAATAGATGAGGCTACCATCGTCCTTTTTGACCTTACAACCTTCTAAAATAAGTCTAACGGTCTTGAATTTGGACAAAAAGTCTTCAATAGAGGAGAAATTATTGGGGTCCAAAGTAAGCAGCTCATTTTCAAGCTGGTGGGCCCTGATTTGATTTTGAATGCCAAAAACAGTATTTAGCTTTTTCAGGGCTTCATCAGGGGTGTCAATTTGAAGGATATGAAATCGAAGATCTTGAGCAATGAACATTCCTATCAACCCTCGTGCTTGATCTTGTTTATTTTCCCAATTAGCGACTTTATCATCATCGGAAGGTTTAGTTTCTTGTCCTGTGGCTATTCTATAAAGCCCTTTACTTCTAAGTAAATCTACCATGTGAGGTAGCCACTTGAAATAATTGGTGCTGTTAAGAATAACCGGGCATGCACTTTCCATTTAAAAAAAAAAACTGAAGCGGAAAAGCGCTGAAACTAACTGCTCCAATGGAAAGATTTTGAAAAATTAGGCCGATTCAAAAAAAACGACTTCCGAATGAAGAAGTTAAGCTTTTTTGAAAAAAAGTAGATGTCGAATAGTTACGGGAACGGTTTGAAATTTGATGATGAAGTTCAACTTAAAAAAAATAAAAATCCTACCCCTTTAACAAAAAAAAAATTACAAAAGAAGCTTAAGAAAGAGACTTGAACCCAAGACCTCTATATTCTCATAAACTAACTTCTCACCAAGTGAGATAGTAAAAGGATTCTGTAATTGTTTGAGAGGAAGAGTTTTTTTTTTTAGTCTTCGGTGTGCGTGCCTTTTTCCTGCACAAAAAACACAAAATCCGAACAAAAAAAAACGAAATGCAAGCCTTACGGCAAAAAGTTAGATTTCCAGGTAGCCTTACCGTCAACTATCTATTTTTTCACGATTTCTGATTTCCCGAGTTCCCAAGATCGCACAAAGACCCGCGAAAGAGCATACGTAGCAAAAAAAATTCCCTTCTTCCTGTTTATGATTTGCCAAGATCGCACACAGCGCAGAGCAAAGAGCATACACAGAGAAGAGGGTATAGATCCGGCAAATAAATAAAACCTAAAAACCGAAATTAACAGAGGGAACCGAAATAACCATAACTATTAACAAATATAACTGCAAAACAGATACTTTATACCTCCAGATCTAAACTGACATAACTTGGGCAACCGGAAACGTTTTCGCATGAAACGAAAGGGGTTCCTCACTATAACAGACGCTCCGGACACAACAGAGCAGTTCTCCAGGCCAAAAAATGTTCAGAAATAGTAGATCTAGAAAACGGCAGTCACATGCAGTCAAACCGGCTTCAAATTTGGATCAACAATGGATGTGGCCCTCAAAATAGCTCTGATACCATGTAGGAATTTACAAGGCAAGTTCCTTAGATCAAAAACCAAAGGTCACCGCTCACAAACAGATCGCAAATCAGTACACCAGTATTATCATGTGGTTAAAACCCTCGAAGAGGGAAACAGTCCACGGCCTAAGTCAACGCGGCCACTTCATGCAATTTATTAATATAAAAGAAAGATTACATATGTTTCTCTCATGAACGGTTGCCGGACAAATGACCCTCCATGCTCTTTAAATAGAGATCATGGACCAATCGGGTGTTAAGCCACGGATCAAGGGTCGTTAATACCGAGCAGAGAGTGAACCGTCGAATCACTACAAATCGTGACTGTCGGATTATAAGTTACAAATGTACATAGTAAAGAAACACACTTTACCTAAATCTACACTAGACTAAGTTATTCTTAACTATTTCCTATGTGTCAGAATATCCTAACAGTGTCAAGTGAACAACAACAAATTACAAATGAGGAGAGGCTAGCCTTTTATAGGAAAAATTATAATTGCTAGTTAACAATTAGCTAACAATTGCTTTGACTCTTCCTCAATAAAGTATTTACTAGTCATCCACGTGTTGGAGACTTAGTAAACTAATTCACAAAATATTACAATATCATTTTTTATTCACCCACTAGGGGGTTGACTTGGACAAAATTCCACAATTTAGCTCAAAATTTCCTTTGCTCACGGTCCATTGCTCAACTAATTGGCCCACTAAGTCTCCAACGGCTAGTTAGACTCTCTAATGGCTAGTTGACTTCACCAACAATTAGTTTTGACTTGACTTTTCACTTTAGTAATTCAACTTAGCCACATGGAAGCTAGATCTCCAACGGCCTTGACTTTCTAACTATTACAGCACCTAGGTATGTCGAAACCGGACTAGATCTGAATTGGGTATCTCTCAAAATCATCATATGTTTTCCAACATTGCCACATCATCATGCCCTATTGGAGCGCTAACACCCTTAGGAATTTGGAGAAATTGAGACATGGGTTTTGTCCCTCTCATTCTATAAACCAATTTTGACATATCATACATCAAATTCTGTCAAGTTTTTCCACTGTTAAGACTCCTGGAAACTTGCCCTACCACATCATCACACATAGTGGATAATCTCTATCGTCCTTAAGGATTTGCAAAATATGGAACATGGGTTTTGTTCCTCTCATTGAGTTGACCACTTTTGATGCCATGCATGTCACAACAACCCAATGCTTTGCCTAAAAATCCCCATGGAAGATTTTCTTGTATTGTTGACCAAGTTTGATCAAGTTGTAACTAGCCACCAGATGCTCAGATCGGGTAATTTCCACGTGGCATGGAATCCTCTCATCATTCTCTATAATGAGACTAGGTTGACTTTTTTATCATTTGGACCATTTTGCATTAGGAATCATGAACTGCCTCAAGAAGTGTGAAAGTTGTTACAAGAGACTGCTATGTTGTGAGAGTTATCAAGAGTAATACTACACCAAAGCCAAGGTCACCTATAGATTCTAGACATTAACTATGTGGAATGACATAGGTGCACCTTAAAGTGGGCTAGGCTAGATGTAGAATCACATAGGTGCACCTTAACGTGGGCTATACCAGATGTAGAATGACATAGGTGCACCTTGACACCCGTTGGACGGGCCTGGCCCATACACTGGTGATCGCCCCTATAAACGCAAGCTCCCATAAAACCGTGATTCCTCATGTGAAGTCCACCAAGGTTCTCTAATTCAATTAGCGACGAGATTGCTTAGGTGAAGCTTTCAAGGGACAAGACATGGTCTGACCAAAACAAAATGGATACAAACTCAAACTAACAAGATTCAGGTCTAAGATACCTAATACAACGCCTCACATGGTTTTTACATGGCTTTAACTTATGACCTTAGGCTTACAATGGTGGTCAATGCTGCACTGAAAAATTATTTGTACCCCCACTGATAGAGGGGTAACATGTCCTTATACCTGCCAAATATCTTGGATTCATAGAGCTTTCAAGCATGTACTATCATCTGTGTCCTTTGAGACAAGTTGTTAAAAATATGCATTTCATATGCATTGTAGATTTTCATATGATGAAATAACTTTTTACTAAAATTTATATTTTTATATTTATTATTTCTGGAGTTTTTCCAAGTACAAGTCAAAATCTTACTCTCTAGCTTTATCGAGTCAGCCATCAAATTCAGTCTGCCCCATTCCCTGCCATCCATTAATTGTCCCAAAGATGAATTAACTTGAGCAATTTGTTTTCATTAGACTAGCCTAAAATAAAGTCTCTTGTGAAGTTCCTTGCTAACACTTTGCTCCCTAAAACTTCATTTTAATGTGTGGATGAGGATAAGATTCTGCCATATTTTAGCAATGAAGCATTTCAGAAAGGGAGTGTGTGTTTAGAACTTTAGAGTCTGTTACTTATTCCGATGACAGTAATAAGAATAAGTTTTATGAGTTATAGTACGAAAGTAAATTTTTACCCTTCAGAACCACATACAAGTAACTAAACCAACATCAATAGACATTTCATCCTCAACTTTAGTTACTATTCAAAATATAGCAGAATTTGTCACTCAATTCACATTTAATGTGCACAAAGAAACTACAACCACGGATAGACTTTACAACAACCGATGTTGCAAATGTCATTTCAGGGAACATATCACCAAGGATCCAGAAAGAAACTTATCAGATATATCAGAAAATATTGGCAAGAATAAACTTAGAAGAAATGGAAACCTGCAACACACAGGAAAAGTTGGAAAAATTGGGACAAATCGAAGATATCTGCAAGGCTGCAACAAACTAACCATCTTAGATGAGAACTTGTGGATTACCTCAATTTGGAACTTATGAATCATCGAGTCAAAAACAACCCACAGAAATGGTACCCTAAGTTTGTCTGTCATGTATACTTCCAATAAAGATTGCTTGTGACCTTCAATATTGGGAAAGATTTTTATATAGACTAAGATTATAGACAAAATGAATTCAGTTTCTCCCTTAATAATTAATTTCTAAGATGTGAAGATCAAAATAATATAAGAACGACAAGAAAACAAACTCTGTTATAATCATCTTATCGTGGCTTCACGAGGATGGTGAATAATTGAAGATGTCAACAATCACAAAGAGATCAACTACTTTTTTTATTGCCACAAGGTTCTTTAATACTTCCATTGTTAAAAAAAGACATTGAACTATCCCACGTAGTACTTAGACTATGGCTATATTGTGTCTGACTTGTATAAGCAATTAGTTACATCTATTTTGAGTTCTGAAGATTGTATGGACCTTATCTTAAACATCAATTAGTTAAGAAAAAACAAAAATTATTTAGCAAATTTGTTTTGAAAGTATCCTAAAGGTAACGGACACAAAATCCACTTGGGAAGATAAAACTCACAGATTTGAGCAGATGGACCAGTTATGAGTTGAGGGGCAGGAAAAACGGAGCCAATGCACCAAGAGGACCTCCATTCATCAAACAACTCCATTTCGGACCTGATTGAACTTAAACATGGTTAGACAAAACAGTAGTCATTCTCACTCCATAAACAAAACACTAGATGTGGTTAAAGTAATCCGAAAACAAATATCCTTGAATGTAACAACTTCAACAGGTATGATATATTCAACAAATGTACAATCCATTACTCTTTACATCTTTTATAATTACATAGAACCCCACATACGAAATGCAGTTATCAGGAGTATACTTTGACACACAAATATACCCTCTAGATGATGTTCTATTGCATCAACCATTTCCTTGCTCAAGTATATATTCGTATGCATGGTCAACTTTTAACTAAAACAGTTTTTTAAATGAATCATACGATAGCCTCAGGTGTCTAGTTTACGGATGGAGATATTGTTTATAGTTTAATGTTGTAAGTGCTATGGTGCTCTTGGCATATCTCATTACTAGGGGTTAATAATGTTTTTAAGTCTTTTTGCACCATGTGGAACGCAGCCAAATTATTATTTTTGCTATTCCCAATTGCAATCCCCCAGCATAAGTGTTTAATGATCTATGCAGATTTCATGGCCCTCAAGCATATCCTTTGTCACCAAATTCTTTTGTAATATGCTTTGTACCATAATGTTTATGTGAGAGAGATTTAAGCATATGAAAAAAGATAAAAATTAAAATGATTGAAAAGGTTTCAACTGGGTTGTGTTTCAATGGTGAGATAAATGTCATTGTCAAGCCACCCACCAAGGTTCAAATTCCCTTGAGGCATGTGTATAGTAAACACCTTTGTAAGCCAACTCACTTACAAAAACAGGCCAGTCTATGTATCCCCCAAAATGGGTTGTTTCACCCATGGAAGTGGGATGACAGGTAATTCTTCCTATCTAACTATACAGTACTTTCAAGACAAAAGAATAGTGAATCAAAGGGCCTGATTATGTTCATTTTTATTTTCTAATGTCAACCAATGGGTAGCAATTGTGTCATACTTTAAACTGTCTAATGGAGTAAGTCAGTCCTAATTAAAATAGATAGCTTCCCAATCTCTGTGATTATCTTAATAAATGACTAACCTTAATAAGTGACTTCATTCCTTGATTGTGATGCACCTTTGAGCATGATATTGAAAAGCAAAGTGTGTTTCATAAGATTGCTTTCTTACATGCAATTTTTAAAAATATTAATAAAATTATTATTGTTGTTGTACAGTTAAAAATTTCTTTGAGTATACACATAACTGCATTCACATGAAAACTTTGCTACATAATTTAGTTAAAAATAGGATACGCATAAACACTAAAAAATTAATATATCAGAAGGAAACAGTTTATTTTTTTCTTTTTTCAACCTGATTAACAGAAATGAGAGACACTAAACCAAGATCAACCGCAATGGACTCAAAAGAGGCACAAATTGTTGGCTTCTCCTCCTTTCACGATAGGCTGATAGTTGACATGGCCAAAGGTCAAGGCAAGAAGAAAGGGTTTCCCACAAGGATAAGGCATGTGAAGCCCTTAAAAAAGCCCTGAGTTGAAGCTAAAACCAAACTAGGGTTTACGCTAGGGCAAAGAAAATTATGGACAAAATTGAAGTGAATGCCCACCAAAAAGGAAAGATTTTGTGGCAACAACTATCCTCTTGATGTTTAGACTCTCCAAAACCAAAATTTCTCCCTCCCTAGGAATTCGCACCAAACCCTAGCTTGGCCACTTGGCCTTAAAGGGGCCAAATTAGGTCAAGAGAGAAAAGGAGAATTTATGGATAAAAAGTTAAATTTGTTGAAAATATCGCGAGTAAAGGTCTTCCGGCTTGTGCCTTAGCAAGTGAATGCCTCAATTTGTCTTTCTCTAGTCATGAGTGTGAGCTCATGAGTGAGACTTCAGTTAGGATGAGTTTATTTCTAGATTACTGGAATAGTCATCAAGGTGGCATGCATAGAGTTGGAGTTGCAGTTAAGTGGAGTCTTTATTAGTTTGACTACAAAACGAAGTGGCAGTTACAAGTTAGTCTTCAACTCTTGATTGAAGGGAGAACAAGTTAAGATGCCAAGTGTTGATTGGGGAGAGAATCAGTTGGACTCTCAATTAGCTCCCAATCAGAACTCGAGTTTCTAAATTGAGCTAGGCCCCTTGCACGATCGACTTGGGTCTATAAAAAGGAGGACGAAGGCACAAGAAAACATAAGACAGTTCGCAAGTTTGTGAGATCAATCTTTGATTGTGGAGTGCACAGATTTGAGAGCTTGTGTCCTAAGAAATAGGAGATCACAAGTGTACTAGAATTTAGGAGATTATGCGCAGAGCTTGTGTCCTAAGGAATAGGAGACCACAAGTGTGCAAGAGAATAAGAGGATTTGCACCACAAAATAGGAGCTAGGCTTGCACTAGGAAATAGGAGGAATTGTGTAAGGATTTAGGAGACCGCTAGTGTGCAAATATCAAGGAATAGGATCAAGGGATTTGCAGAGGTATACAACAGAGGAACAGTTACGTGCTAGAGGGTCGAGATCAATTGTGTCAGTCGATATTAGTGAGAAGAAGCAAAACGCTTTATTAGTGATAGATTGCTTTGTAATAGATCCAAATGCTCAAGAACAATCAATAAGATACCACAACAAAGAATGTGAATGTGTTTTATCTCTGGTGTTTTATTCCGCTGCTTATAAATTGTTAAGAGACTTTGTATCTTGGTGAAAATAAATTTGGTTTCAGTTTTCAGTTGTCGTGTTTTCATTGATTCACCAAGTAGTTGCATAGTTTCATGGAAAATTAACATGCTATCAGAGCAAAGATCAGCATAAACACCAGCACCAAATTGATTAGTTAGTGAAGAGCACAGATCAAGCAAAAGGCTTGTGCTCGAGTGGTGAAGAGTAGTTCTTTGGATAGTAGGATGGCGTTCCAAGCAAGGGTTCTTGGGAGCAGGAGCAGGAGCAGGGAGCGACATTTTCAAAAGCTCCCGGGTCGAGAGCTAATTTTTATATAATATATATTTTGATGCATATATGTCAACAAAAGCATGTAGAATGATGAATTAGATATAGAAAGCATAAAAAATGGATTAAACCATATAATATCAATCATCTAGAAGTTATAATCTTCATCAACCACATGTCCACAAGTTGCAAGTTTTCATTTATATAGCATGTAAGGGTGCACCTAACCAAAATAGCATGAAGTGCAATCCATCTTTGAACCGAAAATACATCAACAAATAGGCTCTAGATGGTCTCTAACATCCAAAAAATTTATGCTACAACAAATACCTACATATCATCAAAATCATTGCCTATCTTGGGATCTTTGTCATTAATATTCCCCTCTAAGCATTAACATAAGATAGAAAAAAAGTAGCATGTCAAGTCAAGATTTTGTTTTAGTGATGGGTTCATTTTTAATAGGGTCATGACAGAGGAGTTTGACAACCAATGTCACTAACAAAGATACATAGAGGGCTCGATGCTCTTGATTAAATACGAATTTCATACCCTAGTACATCACAAAATCCAATGGAAACATTGCAATCCCCCAATCTTAAAATCTTGAAAAATTAATAAATCTGCTGGATTTTGAGTGAGATCCAATGAGGTCATAATTACTCTCAAACATCTTGAGTCATTTCATGGTAATGTTAAAAATTTAAGTAAAAGGATTCCTTTTACTTATTTAACATTACCATGAATTGCATATCAATACTAGGGCTATAGGCTTGAATATTAGGCTGCCCCACTCAAAAACTCTTGTTTCTTTGGAAAAAAATTGCGTTTGGAACATCTTTGTGAAAAAGCCAAGGAGCATTTTTTTTTTTGCGGGAGTGAATTTTGGGAGCACACTCCCGAGCCGCTCCCAATTCGCTCCCGCTCAGAGCGCACTTCGAAAGCGGATTCGGGGGGGCCTCCCCTGCATCCCTAGTTCCAAGGACTAAGAGAAGATCATTGTTTTGAGGGAACCTCAAACTTCTGCTCATGGAAAGTGTGGAACTCAATAGTGTTGGAAGATAATGGAGTGCTAAAATTTGTGAAGTAGCAAATAACTCCACCTCAAGATGCCCAACAATTGATCCAGCATAACAAAAATGACACCAAGGTGAGGAGGATCATTCTTGAGAGGGTCAGGGACCATATCATGTCTCATCTCCATGGGAAGAAGGCGGCATATGAGATGTGCAAAGACATCTTAGATCTGTATGAAGGTTCGAGTGATGTCAAGAAGCTTGCCCTGAAAGAGACGCTAAGAAGTATCCGAATGAGCAAAGGAGAACCCATCATTACATATCTTTCCAAGTTCAAGAAGCTTGCCCTGAAAAAGAAGCTAAGAAGTATCCGAATGAGCAAAGGAGAGCCCATCATTACATATCTTTCCAAGTTCACCCAAGTTCAGGATGAGCTAGCTAGAGTGGACGCTACTGTAGCAGACAGTGACCTTGTCAGTCTTGCACTTCATAAGTCTTGGGAGAATTTCCGAGATGCAGTTAGTGGCACAGAGAATCTTCTCGGTTTGGAAAGGTTGTGGTCAGAGTCCAGACTGCGTTCAAGAAGAAATCCGGAGAGGGACGAGAGCTGGGAGATCAGGTCCTACAGAGGATAAGGAGAACTTTGCCGTAGGTAGCAAAGCCAAGGACAAGAAGGGCCAAGGAGCCGCCGAGACCAATCAGAAATGCGGGAAGAAGAAAAAGGATTTGAGTAAGATCAAGTGTTTCCATTGCCATGAGTTCGGGCACTATGACACTAACCGCAATTCACCCAATTCTAAAATATTATTACATTATCTGTGGCGACAGTGCTCTTAGCTGCCCGAACATGATTTTCATAACATCCCCACTAACTGATTGGACTTGTTCACCATAATGAACTAAAAGGACTTCACATTCTGTTCGGAAAAACCCAAATTTTATTCACATGCACATGAGAGATAGCCCTAGTTTAACTTGGAAGCTTTTTAGGGCATATTTTTATGTCAATTTTGTCTGAAATTAAGTTATATGCTCAATTCAAGTGTTTTAGAAGTAGTCTCGATAGTGCTGAATCCATTTAGGAAATTAAACTCACAATTTCTCCACTATCGTGCTGAATCCATTTAGGAAATTAAACTCACGATTTCTCCACTGTAGTATTGCCAAATTCCAGGCAAAAAACTAATAATTAGTTAAACAACGCCCATGAAATTTCCTCCTATATTTTTCAATAATTGGTTCATCACCAAACTGATATACGGTTCTCCAAGCTGATATACGGGACACTGATAAAACATCAGAATGTGCTTGACAATATAAGAAGTGCCAAAGACACACCTTCACGTCGACCCCGATAACCTCCCCTCTCTTGCTCAATGAACCCAAGTTCTGGCCAGCAACCTCTGCGCCAGACACTGAAACTACTGCTATAACTCAACCGACCCGAGATAGAAAACGGGCCGTTCGCAGGGCGCGGCATCACCTGACCGTGACGTATGGCGCACGATTCAAACCATTTTATCTGCCGTCTGTCCGTTCTTGAAGCGGCCTCGCTGAAGCCATCACTTTGCAATGAAGAAATCATCTATCGATCTCAAACAACAGAAACGCCACATAGTCAAAATAAAAGCAGCAACAAAGGCGGCAGCAGAGATAGAGGCTTAAATGGGAGAAGCAACGGGTTTCCCTCAGACTCCAACCAGTTGAGAAGCACGAATGGAGAGAGAACAACGAGTTGCAACGATTCACGAGTGGAGACAATCAGGTCTTGCAGGTACGGTCTTGTAAGGTGATTTATATCGAAAAAATTATCTTTCAATAGGTAGGGTTAAAAATCCAAAAAAATATGCTAATTAGGTTATAGTGGAAGTTTATATATATGCAAAATTTTCTAAATGTAAATTCAGATTAAGTGTGTTTGAATGGATAGAACAGATATTTTGGGCAAAATTTTGTAAATTAATTGAAATTTAAGTTTTTTTTTTAAATTAAAAAAAAATATATATATATATATTGTATAGTATAAGATATTTTTGGCAAAATTTTGTTTTTTTAATTAGAAAAAAAAAATTTGTCATTGATGGCATTCATAGAGATTTTTGGCAAAATTTTGTAAAAATTTGTAAATAAGCTGAAATTTCCATCACTATCAGTTTAGCGATGTTATAGAGAAGTTTAACAATGTTATAGATATTGAAAAGAAGCCAAACAATCTGTTAGAAAATTTCTCTTAAATTTTTATGTCTTTTTTTTAAGTATTTTTATTATTTTCTTTTAAGTATTTATTTATTTAGAAAATTTCTCTTAAGTTTTTATGTCATTTTTTTTTAAGTATTTTTATTATTTTCTTTTAAGTATTTATTTATTTATGATGATGAAACCAATCTTTGGTTTATCGGACCTAAAAAACGAATATTTAGTTTGATTTAAAATTTTATTCCTATGCTCAAAAAGCTTGGATAGAAGCCTCCCTAGCTCACTATAATTTTGACACCTTAAAAGGCTAGGAAAATCAGAGTTGTAACAAAGAATATAAAATTGAGATTTAATGTGGTTGTACGGGGGGCACTCTAAGAGGAAGTGATTTTCATCCTCGATGTTCATATTCTCACAAAGATGGTAGATCCTTTCCATCCATGGTGTTTTAGGAACCGTCCAACCACCTGCTTCACTATGGAGCTCGTGAGAGTTTGTTCTAATCTTGGCTATATTAATTTTCTTCTTTGAGCTAGTTAATTTTTATTATTTATTATATATTTGTATTTTTTGACTACTTTATTTTATTCATTATTTATTTATTTTTTATAGTTTATTATTTTTCAGTTTTTAGAATTAATTGTTTTTATTATTTAAGTTTGATCAAATATTATTTTATTTTTTATTTTAGTGTTTTGATTATTTAGATTTGAGTTAAATATTTTTTATTTAAGAGTGACTATTTATTATTTTTATTTATTTTTGAGTTTTTAGAATTATTATTTTTATTTTATTACTTGTTTATTGTTATTGTTCTGATTATTTAGGTTTGGCCTACATATTATTTTTTTAGATATTCATTTTATTAAATATATATATATATTATTTTCCTTAATTCAATATTAACAGCTATATTCTAACAATTATTTCCTTATATTAAAATATTATTTATTAATAAATAATATTTATTTAGTCATTGCATTGGGTGATGCTCACATGGGAGAAGAAGTGGGATTGAAACTAGTAAAATGAAATGGTTCATGAGGCACAATACTTGCTAAGGTTTTGCAAATGGGATAGCAAACAAAGTGGGCTTGATTATGGAGAAAAATTCCACAGTTAAGGGCGCTTGAGCCAGAGGAGTTATGGGATGGGTGACCTCTCGGGAAGAGGAGTTATGGGATGGGTGACCTTTTGTAATATCTGGTTTCGGGGATATCTCTAAAACACGGCAAACTCCAACCAGAGATAGACTGGGAGGGCATTTACCGGATATTTCGCCTCTGAAAAGAAGACGAGATCCGGAGGCTACGTGGCCCTTTCCAGACTCTGTCTAAGAGTGAAAAATAAACACACCAAGTGGTATAGAATTAGAATGCTCAAGAATATATAAAAATAACAGTGCAGCAGACATATAATAGCATAGAAAGAAAATACGGCAAATACGGCAACTCATCCAGAAACATAGAGAGGAAATGCTAAGCCATTTTATTAATCTGAGAAATACAATGAAGTACAATAGGTGATCAGAGTGATGGCACCTAATCTTGCTCAAGGCAAGTGAAGAAATACTCTCAAAATATACAGGAAATGGCTGCTCTCTGAACTGTGTCCCAGCTGCTGGAAAACTGCCGTGTAGCTACGACTGCTGGAATGAACTGAAGACTAGGGGTTGATCCCCTTGCCGGAATGAGCTAAAAATCTGCAAACCTCCTCTACTCACCAACCCGGACAAAACCCAGAAACCATATCAAAAATGGCCAACCCCCGAAAACCACCAGAAAATACCTCCTCATGGAATTACGCTGGCCTCCAAGGCTTTGCGCAGAGGCTAAATGAAAATAGCTAAAACACCGCCTCAAACTCCACCAAAATCCTCCTGCAGGCAAAGGCTGATCCTCTGCTCAAAATCTCGGCTAAATCCCTTGCAGAAATCCCGATCCGGAGTACCTCCAAAATGGACTGTGTCCTCTCTCCCAGTGACTGCGCAGTCTCTACTAAAGCCCAACTCTGCAGCAAACCCAAACAACAAAACCTCTCACAAAATACTGAAGAAATAACCTTTCCCGAGCAGGCACTCGAAGTCCCCCGGGGCTAAGGGCGAGATCTCCGACCGGAGACACTCAATGCACTAAACAGTGTTGCAGACAGGGTAAACAGCCAACGTGCTCAAGAAGACAAAACGTCTAGCTCAAAATCATCAACTCCAGAATGAATCAAATGAGAAGGCTCCTCCTTCTTTTATAACGTTGGCCTTCCTCCAATCCCAAGGCCATCTCCTCAACGCAACCTCCATCTCTTGCCACGTGTCCAACCTCTCCTGCGTAGAAGCTTCTAGAGCTAACGTGAGCCCCCTCTCTACGTGGTGCCTGGCCCCCCTTAGCTCTCCCCTTAAGTTACAACGTCATGCTACTAGAAGGATGTTTTATTTCACTTAAGTGAGTTAGGCCCTCTCTACTCACTTTTTATTTATTTATAAACTATAGACGGCAAAACTATACAAAATCAAATATTCCAATTAAATGTCGCTAATTAAGAATATTACACCTTTCGAGAAGTCCTGGTTATCCGAAAGTGGTGGTAGTGATTGACGCTATGTGATTCATTTCACTAGTTTCAATCCCACTTCTTCGCCCTTACTTAATCCAATTGAATCCCAAAAATGATATCTAATTTATTATTTTTATTTAGTTTTTAGAATTAATTGTTTTTAGTATTTAAGTTTGATTCAAATATTATTTTATTTGTATTTTAGTGTTTTGATTGTTTAGGTTTGAGTTAAATATTTTTTATTTAAGTTTGACTATTTATTATTTTTATTTATTTTTAAGTTTTTAGAATTATTATTTTTATTTTATTAATTGTTTATTGTTTTGATTATTTAGACTTGGCCTAAATATTATTTTTATTTTAGATATTCATTTCATTAAAATCCTTTTTTGATTAATTATTTTCCTTAACTCAATAATAATAGCTATATTCTAACAATTATTTCCTTATATTAAAATATTATTTATTAAGAAATAATATTTATTTAGTCAAATCTCACTGTTATAAAATTTAATCTTTATCTATTTAACTTGATGCCAAGATTTTTCCACTAATGATGGTTCAAACATGGTCAACAAAACTGTGATTATGTGATTTTTACCAAAAGTTTTCTTGCTTTCCTTGAAATATAAGGTTTTTATAAAAAAATAAAAAAAATAAAAAATAATATGTTATTAATGATGATGATGATGCTTACCGGACTCAGGCCTTAAGAGAGGTTTTTGTAAAAAAAAAATTAAAAAAATAATGTTATTGATGATGATGATGATGCTTACCGAACCAATGTCGACCTTAAGAGAAGAGTAAAAATCTAAGTTTGATTCTTCAAAATCTTGTTACTATGGTCAAAGAGAAGGGAAATAAGTGCTCCAAGATCCCTATAGGTGGGTTGGCTTAATAGGTCAAGAAGGGTGGAAGTGTGGCAGATGGTAAGGAATTGAGAGCGAATGTGAGTAAGAGTTGGGCAATCTAAAAGGAAGTGTTTTTCATTTTCCACCTCCTTAGAATCGCAAATATGACAGATTCTATCGTTCCAATGGGCCTTGGGAATAGACCATCGTCGGTCTCACTCCGAAGCTCATGGGAATTAGTTCTTATTTTAGCGATGTTCATTTTTTTCTTATTGTTGGACAACACAAAGAGATAATTCTAATTATCAAAGGGGGGGTTGATCACTTCCTTATAGTATCTTAGCTTCATTTTACCCTCCAGCTCCTGATCCTCCCACAACTTGTCCTTAAACTTGGAGGTAATAGTATTTTTGATATTATCATTGCTTCCCATACTAAGCTTCTCCTTAATTTCACAATGTTGAGCCAGGGCATCCTTATGCCACTGGCACTTGAGGCGAAGGTGAAGATTTTGACTACAGTCATAAACAATTTTAAGAAGCCTTTTTGATTCCGTATTGTCAAGCTTCTTCTTATAAATCAGCTATCTAAAATATTTTTGTTATTAATAATATATTGTGATTCATTAAGCTAAAATGTATATTCTACCCACCAAAACAGATGTATAAGTTTGTTAATCTGGTTTGATAAATAAAAATAATAAAAATATTTACTCAATACAAATTAACTTAGACTTGAATAAAAAATGATTCAATTAACGTCATCGATCTTAAAAATATTTTTTTGAGGTGGCAAAAATATTTTTAAGGTGGCAAATCTCTTCCTTGGTGTGACTTAGGATTAGAGGAGGAGTGGCCAAAGTACCTGATAATTTGTGTCTGCTAGTGTACTCGATAGTGACTGCGCAAGCGAGGTTTTACACTTGGAGAATCGGCAGTTCTCTATTCAAAACCCTGAAGGAGAAAAATCGATATTGCATTTCCCGGCAAATTAAATCAGAAACCGAAAAGATGAGCACTGTAACTTCAAGAAATAAAAATACTCGAAAAGATTTGTTAGGGAAAGAATCCCTAACGGTTAATTATTTCGCTTCACTAACCTAAATTCATTTAAGTATCTTTCAAAACGCGTTCTCCCTCCGCTGATTGTTAAAGTAATTTGAGTCGGTCCAGTTATAAAACAAAGGTACAAGTAGCGACTACGTGCCCCTTAATGTAAATGTAGAAATGTTACAATTTGAGTTTGAGTATGTTTATGAGTAATTGTTTTCAGTACATTGTTAATTCACTTAGTAAGAACATATGGATAACACTTTAAAATTGGAATCTATCACGTTTAAAATGCTCAATCATAGATTAACTAATTATAAATATATTATAGTTAAAAAAATAAGTTTTTATTTACGTTAATTATAATTTAATACTTAATAAATATATATAGTAGATATTTATTTTGTTCAATCTACCACTTCTCTTTAAATTATTTGTGCTAATAGCTTGTTTATTTATTATTTTATATTATTATGTTTATTTAATATTTTATACTATTAAATATTGAATTACAATTGCAAAATACTCTTAATTTATATAATTTTTATTAATGTAAATTTAGTAAATTATGATAAATAAATATAATAAATTATTTTTTAAAATAATTTTCCACTTAAATTATTATTATCAATACTTTTTTGTATAATATTTAGGTATGATGAAGTTCTTATAAATTTAATTTGCATATTATTTATACATCTTTTATACTATAATTTTTTTAAATAAATATTTTATTTTATTTTTAGTTCTTGCTACTTAGTTTAATTTAATTACTAATTTATTTTGTATTGTTATTATGTAATTAGTATTGGTTAAATGCAATTAATATTTAACTTGTTTATTTATTTCAACTCAGCCATGTTCTAAATTTCTTTTTTTTTAAATAATACATGTATTTATGAATTTTAAAAAAATGTACAATTAAGTAAAAGTAAGTTAATTATATAGCATATAAATTTTATTTTATTTTAAGAATGAGCTAAAATATAATGTAAAGTCATTTTAATACAATTCACATTTAAAAAAATATTAATTATAAACATAATAAATATATGCATTAAATAATATTATTAACCATGGAAATTTAAGCTTAAATTATTATGGGAAAATCTGAATTGTAAATAGCTTTTGTTACTCTACCAGGAGCTAATATTATATAGACAAAATTTATGCTATACTAGAACTAAAATTCAGTAATATATTTGCTATTCAGTAATAAGCATATAAGTCAAATGTAAGGATTGTTGTGTTTTTGCTTGGCAAAATTGCTTTGTTGATTGTAAGTTTAAAATGACATATAGAGTTTTCATATCTTCATATAATTACTAATTTATTTTATATTGTTATTATGTAATTAGTATTGGTTAAATGCAATTAATATTTAACTTATTTATTTATTTCAACTCAGCCATGTTCTAAAAAATTATTTTAAAATTAAGTTTTAAAATTAAGAGTATTTTGTAATTGCAGCTCAATATTTAATAATATAAAATAATAAATAAACATAATAAAATAATCTAAATAATGAAATTTTAACTACCTTAATAAATTATATAAATGTAATTTTATCTTACTAAAAAAAAACATTAAAAAAATTACACTTATCTAATATATTGAAAATAATTTAAATTATCAAATATATTATAAATAATTTAAATTTAACTCTCAACATATTTATATTTGAGAAATTTAAAACATTCTCTACCAAAAATTAACTACTTAAATAATTTGTACTCTATTAATAAAAAATATGCTTTTATTTATACCAAGATACTTTAATATTAAATTGATAGTAAATACAATTAAAAAAATATTTCAAAACTACAATGATACTTTATTTCAAAAATATTTTAGAATCAAATGTACCATCTACTCACCTTTAACAAAATTAAACAAAAAAAATCATATTAATAAAAAATTTCCAATTGTACGGAGCATTTTGTAACTTTTGGCAATTGTAAAGCGTAAATTAAGAAATCAATTATTTGTATATTAAATAAACAAAAATAATTGTGAAATGTGAGCGACCACAAAAATAAAGATCATATTCAAGTTTAAGTTTCAGTGACTCTCCCTGTTATCGTATCCTATTTGGCCGTAATTTCATCGAATTCGGGGCGAATTTCATCATTAGCTTTATCGCGTGAGAATGGTCAAAGCATTAAAAAATAAATTAAAAAAAAAAACTAGTTAAAACGAAAGTCATGGCCTCCCAGTCTTGTTTACCTTATGCATAGTACTTATGTACTTTTTAGCACATTTTACAAAGCATTTTCCAATAACATGTTGAAGGTATGGACCAATAAGAATTCAGAAAAATAAATTTAAATAATTTAAATAAATAAACAATAAAAAATTTCAATGTTTAACTATGGAAAATTATCAAAAAAATTTGCAAATAGCCAAATTAATGTCAACATAAAAAAAACCCAATGCGTAATACCTGATGGGGGTAGGTACAACAATATTGATAGAAATATATATAATTGATAAATGCAATATTAGCTGTTACTCAATAATACATGTGGTATTATATGTTATTTATACTTACATGTGGAGAGTATATTAAATTTTTTTAAGCTAAACACTCATTCGTACCTTTTTTTTTTTCCTCGAGAAAAAAGAGTAATTTTATTACTGCAGGTGAGTACAAAATTACATTGAGAAACACATAGATGTGTGTTCAGAATAATCAAACCCAGAAGTTTGTTTACAAGAATCAGTTACTGAGTGTAAATATTCCTATGCAGATCCAGATATCTAGCTTATACACGTTGTTCAAAAAACCAAAACTGATCATAAGTCCCTTTTGAGAACTAACAAGTCCAAAAAGAAAAAAACACTGCTCTACTAAGACACAGTCCAGCAAGTTCCACTGCCGAGAATAAAGATTTCAACTACTTAACAAAAATCCAGACATAGCACAGTCATTCACCCGGACCAAAACAAAATCTTCCAACAATTAAGACGCAACAATCTGTATGGAGCACCGCCCAGGGGAGCCGAATACTCTGTGAATCAATTAAAACATGTGATCAACCCTCTATTGAAGCCTTTCAATTGAGAAAACCGGCAAAGATACCAGATATTTTAACAGTCTTCAATAGCTAAGATACTCTGTATATCAATTAAAACATGTGTTCAGCCCTCTGTTGAAGCCCTTCATTTGAGAAAACCGAAAAATATACCAGAGATTTTAACAGTCTTCAACAGCTAAGATACTGGGAAAGCGTTCAACTGGAGTGGGCAGCTCGTAAACTATAGCAAAAACAAGCCTGTTAGACAATTTCGGCCCTCAGCAAGCAAAAGGATGTTGCATCCTGTTGGAAAAAATGATGTCATGTCAGCAAAAGAACGCAGTAGCCCCTCATTCAAATAAGGATTGATGTAAGTATTCAGAGATATCGCCATCCAGATGCTCTCTGATCCTCCATAAACCCACGTCCTGCTGGATCCCCCTCTTAGAAGCTCGATCTGCCATGTCATTATTTTCACGATAAATATGTTGACAGGAGAAAGATTCAAGTGAAGAAAGGATCTCCCTAATAGAGCGAAGCAAATGTTGTAAATGGTGCACTCTGCATTGCTGAAATCCTTTTATCCAGTTAATCACATTCAAGGAGTCCCCATAAAAATTTAACCTTCTACAACCTTTCTCCACATCAAACAACAGAAGGATCTTAAGGCTCAACAGTTCAACATTGTTATTCGTTCCTTCCCCAAGCTCAACAGAGATCTCAAACCAATGTGCTTCAGAGAGAAACAACAAAGCCCCACCACCACAAACATTTTGCTGCATCACCCCATCAAAAAAGCCCCAAGGTATTCTTCTATCTATGTCCAACAGCAGAACCTCCCTCTGTTTGGCGGCACGGACATGGATAGGAAGAGCAAAATGCAGACCTATAGTCATGGCACCAATGACCACAGGTGTACCGACCACCCCATCAAAAATTAAGCGGTTACGTGCCAACCAACAACCCCAGATCACAAGGAGAGGCAGAGCTTTTAAATTCTGCTCAGCATGAGATACCCACCAAGCATCCCATGCCTATGACACAGTTAATCCCTCCCATCTGCAATGGAGACCCAATAACCTGGAGAATTCCAGCCACACCCCTTTAATGAAGGGACAACCAAGGAAAAGGTGGTTAACCGATTCTTCATCAGCATTACACAGACAGCACCAGCCCGGGCCCTAAAAACATCTATGTTGCAGAACGTCCCAGGTGGGGACTTTTTTTTCAAGGACACACCACATAAATATGCGAGTCTTAGGAGGGAAATTTAGTCTCCAAAGTTTCTTCCACCACCACCGCTCATCACCCAAGACAGCCCCAACACTAAGTTTTTTATAGCCAGCCCGAGGAGAATAGATCCCCGACGGATCAAAATCCCAGACAATCATATCCTCCCTCTCCTGGAGCAATATATGAGCCTATTTTAAAGCACTGATATAATCAGCCAGAGCCCTCTCATCAAAAATCTCCAGACCCAATGAAGAGGCCAATATCCAGGACTGAATGCCCAACCTTCTCCGAACAAGATCAGCAAGTTGTGCTAGTAAAGTAATCCCCCTCTGCCTTAAGGCCCCAACCGTTCGTCCAAGAAGAAGATGTTGAAGTTCACTTCCCATCCAAGGATCCTCACCAACCCGAAGCTTCCAGCCACTACCCACATCCCAAGCCAGACTTGTTTCCAAAATGTGAAAGGAATTAACTAGAGCCTTCCAAATCACAGATCCACCCGCAGAGGTTTTCCTTGGATTCCTAACCCAATCAATAATAGAAAAAGGAGCAATATATTTCTGAGAAATCACCTAAGTCCAAAGGCTGTCAACATTAATGAGCCTCCACCCACCCTTTGCTGCAAGAGCCTGTGCAAAGAGAAAACTGTTTTTTCAGTCCCCAACCACCCAATCCTTTAGGGACAGCAATTTTCTCCCACCGAACCCATGGGGTCACCAAAGATTCCTGCTTCCCACTCCAAAGGAATCTAAAGCAAATCCTCCTGGCTGCCTCCAAAATACCCTTTGGGATCCAAGAGAGAGACAACCAATAAACCGGGACAGCCTCCAATACAGACTTAACAAGAGTCAAGCGCCCGGCTCTAGATAGCCATTTATGACACCACACTCTTAATCGCTTTTCCAGCTTTTCCAACAACCAGCTCCAATCATGTTTCCTATAATCATTGGGTTTTAAGTGGAACCCCAAATAAGTCAGCCCATCAACCAACCCAACAGATTTATAAGGAAAAATCCTTTCAAACTCACGCCTCTCCTCCTCCCTCAGAAAATGAGAGGTGATGGATGACTTCACAACATTCACTTCCATACCGGTGACCTTGCTAAACAGGTCCAAAATCCCACCAAGAGTAACAGCATCTCGCACCGATCCAGAGCAGAAGATTAACACATCATCAACAAAAAGTAGATGAGTGATGAAAAAATTTGGAGCAACCTGAATGCCCTTCAAAGAGCCCTTTCTTGTTGCCTCCTTAAGAGCTCTGCTCAGGCCCTCAGTAACCAATAAAAACAAAAGGGGAGAAAGAGGGCAGCCCTGGCGAAGGCCCCTTTCAGCATGAAAAAAGGGAGATGCAGCCCCATTAAGCAAAACAGAGAAAGATACAGTAGTTATACAGCTCATGATCCATCTAATAAAGCCAATGCCAAAGCCAAGGTGAGTCAAGAGCATACGAATAAATAACCAGCTTACCCGGTCATAAGCTTTGGAGAGGTCTATTTCCAGCACAGTCCCTTTGAGGTTCTTGGTCTTCATGCTATGGAGAACCTCTTGAGTAGTACCAATTGCTTCATGAATTTGACGTCCATCCAGAAAACCAAATTGTTCCCCAGAGATATGGGTAGACAGGTTGCTTTTGAGTCTTCTCGCAACCACCTTGGCTACCACTTTATAAATACAGTTGCAGAGAGAGATTGGACGAAAATCAGCCAAGGTAAGAGGATTATCCACTTTCGGGATTAAAGATATGAAAGTGGAATTAAAACAAGCCGAAATCCTCCCTGAAATTCTGATATCCTCCACAACTTTCAGCAGATCTGCCCCTAACACATCATAAAGAGCCAAGAAAAATTCAATCGACCATCCATCTGGCCCAGGACTTTTGTCTTTTTGAAAGCTATGGAGGACCTCCTTTAATTCCATCTCAGAAACCTCAGCCATCAATGTTCTGTTATCAGCCTCCTCCACAAATCTCGGGAAGAGTTGAGCCACTCTAACTACCTCTGCAAGAGAAGCATGAGTTGGAGCCTTAAATAGAGCCTTAAAATGATCAACTCCCAGCTTTGCTTTAGCCTCAAAGGTAGAATGTTCAATGCCTTGAGAATCCCTTAAACTCCAAATAGTATTAGCCGCCTTCCGACCACGAGCAAAAGCATGACAAAATTTTGTATTATCATCCCCACATGCCAACCATGTGGCCCTACTTTTCAACCCCCAAGATTCTTCCTTATCCATAAGAAGGGAGTTCCTTCTTTTTTCAAGAGCAACAAGGGTATCTTTATCTTCTTGTGAATGAAACCCACCTCCAATCCCCTCATAGATCAAGCGAAGTTCCTCTTCTACCTGCTTCAAATCCAAATCGTCCCTCAATCTCTTAGCAGCCGACCATGTCTTCACAACTTCCTTGATATGCTTAAAATTCTCAGCAAAATGAAAAGCTGCAGATAGATTACTATCAGCCCTATAAGGAATCCACCTAGCAAGAACAAGGGCTTTAAAAGAATCATCCCTGAGCCAGGTATTGTTGAACTTTAACGGGCTGGGAGGTTGCCTAGGCCCGATCTTTAAGTCAAGGAAGATAGGAAAATGATCAGAAGCACCCCCACATCCAACCCACTGTCTAATTTGAAAAGGCTTGTCCACAATCTGCTCAGCCACCAGGAAACGATCAATTCTCTTCGCTATTCTTTCTTCAGCACATCTATTGTTCCTCCAAGTGGGCTTCATCTTTAAGGGCTCAATATCGAGCAAATGGTTCTCCACCAGTTTTTGTGTGAAGTACCCAGACAATGAATCAGTATGAGCATGAGGACCCCAAACCTCAGACTGGCCCAATGAAAAATTCAGATCCCCTCCCAAAATCACCGAGTCCCCCTTGAGTAGAGAGTTACCCAGGAGAGAGTCCCAGAAAGGGATCCGATCTTGATATGGACCATAGATATTGAAAATATTAAAAGCCGCACCTAGCTCCAAAGCCTGAAAATTTAACCCCAGGACTGACTCCATACCCCAAAAATTTAGTGGTTTTATTGTTCTTTCATTCCAGCCCACAGCCAACCCACCCGACCTCCCTCTAACATCCAACGTCTCAAAAATCCATCCAGGCAGCCAACCTTCTAATCTAGCTTTGACCACAGATCCTGCACCTAAAGTCTCTTGAAGCAGTATTAAATCCGGACAATCCAGAAAAATAATCCTCCGGAAAGAATATTTCTTTTGGGGTCCTGCCAATCCCCTGCAATTGTAGGACATGATCTTCATTACACACCAGTCTTCAGGGACTGTCTTGCTCTAAGCGCCCTCTCAATAGAAAACTGCCTCCCATCATGTACATCCATCATAGCTCGATCCTGTGCTCTCGCCAAGAAGGAGATCCTTCACCTGCCCCGAGCTGCTGGAAGTTTCCCCCTCCCTAACCCCCCTACACCTTTTTTAGCACTCGATCTCAGATTATACCCCATGACCAAAGGAGCAGAGGTTTCCAAAGGAGCCAGCAAACCTTCACCTGGATCGAAGACAGTAGCCTTCCCTTGAAGTGCTGGCTGGGAAAAAATAGGAGCAGCAATAGGTAACAACCCACAGTCAACCTTACCAGCCGAGACTGAATTCGATACCAAGTTAAGGGAGATATTAATGTTGGGGGAAAAAGGAAAAGATCCCATATGAGAAGATGTCAATAAAGATAGAACAGCGTTCAACATGCCATCTTCCTTCAGCTGAAAATCCGCTCCATAATGACGTCTATGGACCTTCACAACAGGTAAAGAACCTGCATCACATAACTGAGAGAGCGTCTCCTGCCCAGCTGGGTGAACAAACTCCACACCCAAATGCTGAAAGCCCAATGCAACCGGATTGCAGGATCCATTGGTAGCAGGGTTCGAGGAGCATGAAGGAGACGTAGTGGACAGAATCTGAGCATTGGAAGGACCAGAGCCTTCCCCTCTCGAGCTTGGTTCCACCTCAGAGCGACTAACCGACCGTCTTTTAACATGTCAAGAGAAAAAGCCACATTCATAGGTAGGATGTCCGTATGCATGACATCGATGACATCTGAAAGGAACATTTTCATAGTCCAGGTTCTGCTTGATGACATATTTCCCCCACCGAAGATTCAGTGATTCAGCCAATCCTTCTCTGATATTGACCATCACTAATATTCGAGCAACACGCCCGTGATTAGTCTGTAAGAAGGAGAGATCAGCCTCAATAAAAACCCCAAGCGTATTACCAATACCTCGAAGGTGTTCCTCTGTCCAATAATGAAGAGGCAATCTAGGTATACGAACCCACAAGGGTACAGAGTCCACCCTCTCCCTACTTGCATCGAAAAGAGGGTGCCAGTGTTTGAGGAGCATTAGCGTGTGATCCAGTGCCCAGGACCGATGCATCACCCACTGAATATGTTTAAGGAGCAGAAAGTTGAAAGCAAACCACCCCTTAGTGAGTGACACCACTTTCGGGACATATCCAAGGTCAGCTTTCCAGTTCACTTCAGCCCAGGTAACAACAGTTTTCAGAACGAAATACCTCCCCATGGCTCTACCAACTAGAGTTCTGCTAGCCATATGAGAGACCTGCTCCCAGCTTATATCTTCACCCAGAACATAGTTTATCTCTGCTCTGTTGGCTTTTATCCATTTCTTTTTTCTGCTCCCCTTCTTCGACTCTCCAGCCTCCCTAACTTTGCTTGAGCCAGTCTCTTTTAATCCTTCAGAGGCAGGTTTCCCACACTCTTCATACAGACTTAAATGGTTTGTGACACTTCTCCCACTCTCCCTAACACATATTTCATTCACCCCTCTATCCGATAACATAGAAGGATCCAGTTCAAATACAAACTCTGAGCCATAATTTCTCTGATGATCACCCACTGCTCTTTCCCTTTCGACCGCATTCGAACACTGAGGCAAAAACTTCCCCTGCAAATCGAGCTCCTTCTCTTCTTCATTCACGCCAATGGATAGTCCCTTTTTCAAAGGAGCCGCGCCCCCTCTGCTTGACAACCTAGCACCCACCTTCCTGTCAAGTCCGCCTTTAGTTTCAAAAAACGACAGCCCTTCAGTAGACGCAGGTGGGCTCCCCTCAACTCCTTGGGAATGTAGCCCCGACTGAATCCATCCGGCCTGATCTGCATTTTCAGAGGCGCGCAGACCCTATGCAAGCGCTCGACCTTCTTCATTCAAACCCCAGCTTCTCTCGCCCAGCGCCATCCCCAGACTCAATTGCCTCATTCGTACCTTAATTCAACAAATAAAACTTATTATTATTTATGTATTTTATATTAATAAAATGAAGTATTAGCTGTTGCTCGCTAATACATGTGGCATTACCTATTGCTGGATCATACATGTGGCATTTCCTATTGCTCAATCGATCATACATGTGGGTGAGAAAAAACGGTACTCTTACGTACACAATTTAAGTATGGGATGGGACAAAAGAAATAATCCCATGTGTAGCAATAAGTACTTAGTTTTATAATTCCATTTTACACAATTTAAATTTAGATAAAGTTCCTTATGATGCACACAATCCCGGTTGCGACGATCGGTAATTATAATTGGCGGTCCAAGATATTAATTGTATAGGCAGTGAAGTCAAAAATTGACACTACACTGTCACTGCATCATCATCATCACAGTAAGCCACGGAAAAGGTTACAGACAGCTAGAGAGGTTTGACCCTCGGCTTTTAACCTTCAGTTTCATCCCAGCATACCGGCAATGAAAGGGTTTTGATGAGTAAAAAAGCAGAGGAGGTTGCATTTTCAAATTCGGAGTCTTTGAAGTGGTGGCCTCGGTCGAAAGCTTCTAGGCTTCGCTGTTCGCAGTTGTAGGATTCGAGCTCGAGACTTATAGTCCCAGCTTTGGTTTCTCCTCAGGCTTGAAATTTTGCATTTTGGTAATCTCGATGTACAAGAATATGATTCCAAGTGCCGGCTTCAGTTCTACTTGGAATTCAAACTCGAGACCTTGAGCGGATGCACTGCAAGCATAATGCAATGTCTGAAATTACAAGCCGGGGTTTAGGAAGAAAACGGTGCCTGGAGTTTAGGTGCCTAAAATAGTAGGAAACAACTTTTGGAGATTTTCTGTTCGTTTTTTCCTGACAGTCTTGTTTACCTTATGCATGGTACTTTTGTACTTTTTAGCACATTTAACAAAGCATTTTCCAATAACATGTTGAAGGTATGGACCAATAAAAACTCAGAAAAATAAATTTAAATAATTTAAATAAATAAACAATAAAAAATTTCAATGTTTAACTATGGAAAATTATGGTAATACCTGCTAGGGGCAAGTATAATAAGCACTCTCTCTAAATAGTTAAAGTAATTTGAGTCAGTAAAGTTTTAATAGTTAAAGCAATTTGAGTGGGTAGAGTGATTTTTTAAAATTAGTTAAACATTATATTCTGTATTATTTTTTATAAAAATGTTTAATTTATTAAATATATAAAAAATTTATAGAAATTTATATATTATGGAAATTGTGAAAAAGCCTACTTATTATATACATAAATTTTTATTTAATATATATATGTAAAATTTTTATTTTATATATTTTTAATTAATAAATAAATTTATTTTAATTAAATTTTAAATTTTAATCTATTCAAAATTCTAAAATTAATATTTTCAAATTATTATATTTAAAACATATATATAAATATAAATTAATTCTTTTTAAATTTTAATAAATGTAATATTGAAATAACTTCGTGTTAAATTATTTCCAGAAATAAAATTGATATGTTTGTATCTTTAGATTTTTTAGAATAATATAATCTAATGATGATATGTTTGTATCTTTAGATTTTTTTGAATAATATAATCTAACCACCAGTCATGCAATAAAAAAAGATATATCCCAATGAAAAAATTACCATGACTGACAAGGAGTGAGTTGCAAAGTAATGAAAATAAATATATCCACAAAAGTACAAAATAACAACTAAGATTGCTCATTGGTTACGACACCCATATCTCCATGGGGTAAAATACGTGCATGTTATGGAATAGGACTAACATGGAAGATTATGAACACTAACTCCTCAATGATGACCTTAAAAATTTGGTTATCATGTTCTAGATAGTTGACAACAACCATACACAATAGCAAGAGAAAGAAAGCATATATATAATCCAGCACACATGAAGAGTGATCAAAATAAAAACAAGATGAGCAAGCTCAAGAAAGCATACAAACTACAAAGATTTTACACCATGATGGAATAGAGTGGCATTCATCAAAATACATGGGATACAATACATTGGATAAAATACGAGAGAGAGTGACGGAGAGAGAGAGAGAGAGAGAGAGAGAGAGAGAGAGAGAGAGAGAGAGAGAGAGCATGTGTGTATGTTTGGGGGTTGAGATAGAGTGATAGAGAATGAGAAAAGAAAGGAGATATAGTTAGAGAATGAGGGGGAGAGAGGGAGGGAAGGAGAGATAGATAGATACATAGAGAGAGAGAGAGAGAGAGAGAGAGAGAGAGAGAGAGAACATGTGTGTTTGGGGGGGTGAGATAGAGAGACAAATGAGAGATGGAGAGATATAGATATAGATGGGGGGGGAGTGGGGGAGGCCGAGAGAGCGAGGGAGGGAAGGGGGGGCTAAGAAGCAGGGTAATATACAATGTTATTCACTGAAATAGATGCATTGATTTTAGTAAAGATGTTCATTCCTAATCCTATTTGATTGATTGCACTGGCTACATTAATTTCAGTGTAGTTGTTGATTTCTAATTTTATTTGGTTGCTTACACTAACTGCATTAATTTCAGTGTAGATGTTGATTTCTAATCCTATTTGATTGCTTGCACTAGATGCATTAATTTCAGTGTAGATGTTGATTTCTACTTATATTTGATTAATTGCACTAGATGCATTGATTTCAGTGTAGATGTTGATTTCTAATCCTATTTGATTGCTTGAACTAGATGCATTGATTTCAATGCAGATGGTGATTTCAAATCCTATTTGATTGTTTGCACTAGATGCATTGATTTGAGTGTAGATGTTAAGTATTAAAAATATTTTTCAAAATATTAAGAATTAAATGAATTAGATGTGTAGTATCAATCCTCCTGCAAATTATTAACAAGATTGTCTCCCTTCTTCATCACCAACTAATTACATACACATATAGAAATATCACACAACAATTGTAACATTCACAAACATTGTCATCCAAATCTAAACACATAAACACACAAACCACTCAAAGCATCCAAACACAAACTTACAAACCATTCAAGGAAATCAACACATACTAAATTGAAGAAGAGAATGATATAGCCATGTCAAGCAAAGAAAACATAATGTAAATTTCGAAGTATGAAGTTGATCTCAAACATATACATAATAATGATAATCTAAAAATGTGACATAAGGTTGAAGTCATCGACTTAAGAGGAATTACAAGAAGGCATGTTATAAAAAGGCTTGCATAAAATTGAATAACGAGGTGATCGAGGAGGATCCCCGCAACCGATTAAATTAGATAGTCACAAATTCTACTAAAAATGTTCACACATCAAAGAAATCATCAGGAGCTTACTTAACATGATTTAAATGGGATCAATTAAACATTATATGCAAAAGATATGGCTTACTGAAGTTGAAGCCAAACAGGTCTAAAAATTTGCAATCAAGGTACAATATTGTTATCACCTTGCTAACTAGACCCATATGGAATTTCCAAGTAACCCAATAATATTTTCAGAGATGGACCAATCACAAAATAACACATGGAGATAAAAAAGTCTTTGAACCAAGGTGCATGTGTGAGAATTTTGTGATATGTATAAAGGATTAACACCCACTCTCCATACTTGACTACGATGATGAGGATATTGTATTTTTAAATGCTATATGTTTCAAAAGTCCAAGCAATGTGGGATTATGTGAGATTCTAAACAAAGGGATTTTAAAATATGTTTTATATCATGTCAAATTAACAAGGTCACATATGTTATCATATGTCTTTAATGTGATCCATGAAGTGTTATAAAAAACATGGAATTATCATGAGCGCTACATGTGGGATATATATCATTCCTAAGAAAATGTAAAGGGGTTGATTAAGGGGGATTAGAACCTTGACTTTGTGTGCCAAAGTGTTACACGTCATTTTGTCACCATGACAACTCACCGTTAAAATGGATCTTTTGCCATCCAATTCATGTGTTCCAAAGCACACCCTTGCAAGTCAACAACTTAATCACCTTGAAGAAAGTAAGAATTATGGGTTATAAGGCCAAAAACCTACTTTTTGGTGACTTGTACGCTTTCCTATCATGTTTTTGCGCATGCACAGTTCCTACCATTGGTACCAACGGAGAACTGCAATCTGTTTTCCACTATAGACCATGGACATGACTCAACAAAAATTTAAAATAAAAAGTAATTCTAGAAGCCTTTTTGGGTGAATATATCCCAACTGAAAGCTTCAAGGTCATTGTTGGGAGCCAAATCTGTACATCTTTTCCTTCCATTTCTACCCACTTTCTTTACCCATTTGTATCATTAACATTCAAGTCATGTTCTAAAGTTCACATGCAAAACCCTCTATATGTCTTCTTGAAATATTTAGTCAATGAAATAAAGTCACGAGGATTATTACCTCAAGCGATTTACTAATTTCACTATTTTTGCAGATTCGGTGGTCGAATGACCATATCCGCAATTCCTGGGACAACTCCGAGTTGCCAGCTCTGCAACAACACAATGACTCTAGATCCTTTCTCTGCCTTCTTTAACATTTAGTTTGTCTATTATAATGTTGTATAATTGTAGGCACTAGTTGCCGGGATTTCAGGGACAATCATTGTAAACATTTGTATAAGAAGGGATCTTAAGCTGTGAGTCGAGGGTTGGCAATGTAAGGAATTGAGTTTTGTAACATAGCATTATTTATCAATTTAATGCAAGTCATGTTCCTGTTACTTTTGTAAGTTTGTGAGTATATTGCAGCCCTTATCAAAGAGTTGGGCCCACTCTCCTGATTAGGTGCTACATACTTCCTGTGTGCTGTTAATTCTATTTCTCATTTTGTATATTTTTTAATTGTTATGACAGTAGATGTATTTGATGATACTCTTATTGTTGTGAATGAATTGCAAGTTTTACAATTTATTACTGTTATTTCTTTATTTAATGTTACAGTGATTGTTGCTTTGTTTAATTATTGAATCTACGATTGATATATAATTGTGCTATTATATCTGCATATACCTCACGTGTTAACGTTGGAATAAAAAACCCACCTGGATTGATGAATTAATGTGGGAAAAGGTTTGGATAATAATTCACACTTTCACACCAACATTTTGGCGTTGTTGTTGGGGAGGCTAACAAAGGTGCAAGAACACAATTCATATTGATCTAAGGATCAATCTCTCATCCTGGGGAGGGAAATTCCACCCTACTCTAGGTCTTGAGCGTTGTGGTTCTATTTTTCTTTCTGATTACTTAGGAACCAATCTCTCGTCCTAGGGAGGGAAATGCTACCCTGCTCTAGGTCCTGAGCATTAGTCGTTTTTCTTTTCTTTTCTTTTCTTTCTGTTGATTTCTTAGGGCCCAATCTATCGTCCCGGGGAGGGAAATGCTACCTTGCTCCAAGTCCCGAGCTTAATATTTCATTTGATTTGTTGTATTTCTTTGCTTTTTGTTAAAAAACCAATCTCTCGTCCTAGGGAGGGAAGTACTCTTGCCCTGCTCCAGGTCCCGAACGTAGCAGTTTTTATTTAGATGTTTTTCTCCTCATAAATTGTACGAACACAGATCTGAATAGAAGGGGTAGAGGAGGACCCCCAAAGAAAGGAAGAAATGATTTGGGAAGGATCACTTATATCCAGGAACTTATCGGGAAGGTTGAATCATAAGCATCTTCATGGGCCGCTGTCAGTGTAAGGACTCAGACGAAATCCGAGGGGCAGTCCGTCGTGCAGCCAGTGCCATCCATGGTACCAGAGAGGACCCTTTCAACGGTAGAAGAAGAAGTAAACATAGTATCAGTAGAAGAAACACCCCTGTTGTCGGTAGAAGGAGAGAAAATTGCAAGCAGGGGATCTGAGGCATTAAGCAATTTTAGTGGGGAAGAAGAACTTCTGAAGGAGTTTGCGTCACCACGAGACTGAGGAAGTGTTTTGAAACCTCATGTGATTGAATCACCTCAAATATCAATTGCAGAACTAGTCGAAATATCGGGTGAGTATTGGAGGATATTTATTGCACCTACAACTTCCTCTATTGATTTCCCAATTGGGGACATCAGAGGTGATGCACCAATGAAACATATCCCTTTAACAACTCTACCTAATTTTCATGGGCTTTCCTCTGAAGACTCCGATACATTCCTCTTTGAATTTGATATTGTCTATCGAGGGTATGACTATATTGCTGATGCTCATAAATTGAAGATATTCCCTGCTATGTTGAAGGGAATGGCCCTGCGATGGTTCATGGGTTTGGAGAGTGAAAATATCTCCTCATGGGATGACATGAGAACCATTTTTCTGGAGAAGTACCAAGATTACTGTATGTCCCGTGATATCAGGAAGAAATTTTCAAGTTTATGCAGAAAGAAGATGAGAGCATGGAATATTGTGTGGAGCGATTTAAATATACGCTGCAGAGGTCAGGCCATAATGACCTGGACAAAGATATTTTGAAGATATTTCTTCTCCGGGCACTAAGGGAAGGCTCTCTAGAGCTTTTAAACATAACAGGAAAAGGGGATATATCGAAGGAAGATTTCGATAATATCTGTGGGTTGTGCATCCAGTGTTCGCGAGGGACTGCGAGAAATAGACAAGGGATTCTGTCATCAAAAACATCTGGTGGAGGGGTCACAAAGGCAGAAATTGGGAATCTGTTGGATACCCTGAGGACTGATATCCTAAGTACACTATTTTCCCATATGGACACGTTGCAAGCAAAGCAGAAGCGGATGGAATTGGAGAAGACCATGGCCATATTCTGCCCTCAGTGCAGAAATAAACACCTGCTGAAGGAATGTCCATTGAACACAATTGAAGCCTGTGCAATTTGTGAACAGATCCATGCAACCAGCTCGTTCCCTTCCTTGCCAGGATTGAAGGCAGTCTTTCTAGGAGCAAGCGAAGAGAGCGCGGTGGATCAACTGTATTTCATGGGATCGAAGAAGCCATGGCAGCCACGACCACCGAAAATGAATCAAGGTATGCCTCAAGACCTGACTCAGTATTTCAGTAATTTGAATATGGGTCCCTAGTCTGTACCTTTTTCACTAGCATGGCCCCAGTATTGTCAATATCCACCTTGGAAACCATGGTTCCCTCAGACTAGTTTGAACCCTTCATGGACCCAGAACTGGTGTGGACCTTCTCCTCCTAGACAATTCCCCCAACCTATACCACAACAACAACTTCAGTTGCCTTCCAATATTCCTCCTAGTAATCCACCCCTTCGACCTCAGCTTCCCATCTAACCAAATCCAAATCCTAATAATAAGGGAGTTCAGCAAGCTGACACTCTCAACCTTCCTTCATACAACATCTCTCCACATAATTTAATGGAATAAATTTACGATCTGGGCGGGTAGTGAATGCTCCAACCTCACCTATTATCATTGAACAAGTTGATAGTGAGGTCATGGAACCAGAAACAAAAACAATTGGGGATAAAAAAACCAAGACATTGCAAATCAAACACCTCCTCAATGTGTTGTTAACTAGGGACGCCAAGTTAATCCACCATATCCTAAAAGATTGGCCCTGAGTAAACAGAGCCCTCAAGCATAATTTGATTTTCTAGTGGAATTAAAAAATTTGTTTGTTAAAATTCCCCTACTTCAAGCTATGAGGTATGTGCCAATTTATGCGAAAAAACTCAAAGAATACTGTTCTAAAAAGCCTAGAAAGAAATCAAGGGACCCACTGACCATCCATGTGATGGGTAAATTGTCTGACATCATGCTGGGAAAATTCATGCATGTATGTTAGGTCCCTATAATACTAGTGTATCCCCTTATTGTTGTTAGTGTAGCCCCCTTATTGTTATTTCTGTACCTCTGTAACCCCCATATTGTTATTATTGTGCCCTTACATTATTATTGTTAGGTCAACTAGGATTATATTGTGGCCCCGTGTACTCCTATATATAGAAAGTAGGTTTTTCCATTTGTATCATCCAAGAATTGTTCAATTATGTAATGTATTGGAGGTTTCCCCCTTGAAGTGGCTGATTTCTAAGGCGTTGATCTCTCTTCTCTTCTATTTTTGGAGCTGTTTTCATAACATTTGGTATCAGAGCTTTGGATTCTAGGGTTTCGCTGCTCCAAACAGGTCATCGTGGAATTTTTGCTATAAATTTTTTTCTACAAAGGTTCAAAAGCTGAAATTTTTATTGAGCGAAGCCAAGATCCTGAGGAATTCTGTGTACAAATTTTCGATCTTGGTTTGCAATATTTTCGAAGATATGATCTATGGAAGTTAGGCTTTTTTTCAGGCTCCCAAATTTCACCTAAACATATCATCATGGAATTTTCGCTATAACTATTTTTCTACAAAGTTTCAGAAGCTGAAAGTTTTATAGAGCGAAGCCAAAATCCCGAGGAACGTCCTGTAAAAATTTCAGATCTTGGTTCGCAATAGTTGCGAATATATGATTTGTGGAAGTTAGGGTTTGTTCAGGCTGTTAGAAAATTATATATTATAGAGCAATGAAACACTTAAAATATGCGGAAAACACAAGCACACAAAACACATAAAACTAGAGAGACACAGATATACGTGGTTCACCCAGTTTGGGCTATGTCTACCCTGAACAGCCAAACCTTCCTTTCTATTATCTAGCAAAATGAAGAGACACAGCCTACAACAGATCCACTGTAATATCATGTGTTCTCTCTCACAGTCTCCCTATCTGTTTCTCGCTCTAAGAATACACATCCAACATAGAGCCACAATACAATACCCTCATACAAGCGAGGGGTTTCCTTCTAGGGAAAAAAACCCTAAACTAAACATAACTTCTACTGTCAAATCATCCGCCTAATGAACGGCCCAAATTGACTAGAAATTACTATACTTTTACAAGGCAATTTTACATATGTTTTTAGCTTCGGGGGTGCTGCCGCCTGGACCCCCCGCCGGAGGGGGGGGGGGGGGGTCCATAAAGTCGCATCCGCCCCCCCTGGACCCCCCAGGCATGGTTTAATTACGGGCGGCGTTTCCGCCCCATTAAGGTACAGGGGTCCAACGCTGTGATACAAAATAAACAAGATAATCAGGCTCCACACCCAACAATCTCCCAATTGGAGACTGATTGTAGCAACTCCACCACTGCTTCATTTGCTGGACAATGACTCCTCTTTGGACTTGGTTGTTTCTCATCTTCATCGTCATCCTTGAAGACCAATTGAAATTGAGCATATTCTCAATTTCTCCCTGGTTACAACTTTTGTTAGCATATCTGCAGGATTCTGGCTAGTGTGTATCTTTTCCAGCTTCAACTGTCCATCTTCCAATACTGATCGTATGAAATGGTACTTGAGCTGTATGTGTTTAGTCCTGGAATGAAATGTTGATTTCTTTGCAAGATGAATGACACTTTTTCTATCATTGTATAACGTGACCATATCATGCTTCTTACCCAATTCATTCATAAACCTTTGTAACCAAATAATTTCCTTACTAGCCTTTATAGCAGCAACATAATCTGCTTCTGTTGTTGAAAGTGCAACAACACTTTGGATTTTTGAAACCCAACTGACAACTGTTCCACCTACAATAAATACATATCCTGTAGTGCTCCTCCTGTTATCTCTGTCACCTACCATATCTACATCAACATATCCCTGTAGAGTAATGTTTGAACTACCAAAGCATAATGCTTGATTTTTTGTACCCCTCAAATATCTGAGAATCCATTTCACTGCCATCCAATGTTATTTTCCTGGATTGTTCATGTACCTGCTTACAAATCCCACTTCATGTGCAATATCAGGCCTTGTGCAGACCATTGCATACATTAAGCTTCCAACTGCTGATGCACATGGAACTTTAGACATATAGTCCATTTCTTCTTGGGTCTTGGGGCACATCTCCTTACTAAGCTTGAAATGGCTAGCAAAAGGTATACTAACTGGTTTTGCATTTTGCATATTAAATTTTTTCAACACCTTTTGTATGTACTCATTCTGAGACAATGTTAATTTGCGATTTTTCCTGTCTCTAGTTATTCTCATACCAAGGATTTGTTTTGCAGCTCCTAAATCCTTCATTGTAAATGAATTTGCTAATTTTCTTTTGAGCACATTTATTTCCTGCATGTTAGACCCTGCAACAAGCATGTCATCTACATACAATAATAATATAATATAGCTACCATCATTTTTCTTTTTCAAGTAAACACAATGATCAGAGTGACATCTAGTATAACCTTGTTCAGACATAAACTTGTCAAATTTTAGATACCACTACCTTGGAGCCTGTTTTAAGCCATACAAGCTCTTCTTTAACCTGCACACTAATTTTTCTTTCCCTTTGACCTCATATCTTCTGGTTGCTGCATATAGATCTCTTCCTCCAAATCTCCATGGAGAAATGTTGTCTTCACATCTAACTGTTCAAGATGTAAATCTTCCGCTGCTACAAGAATTAAAATAGTTCTGATTGAAGTCATCTTAACAACAGGAGAAAATATTTCATCAAAATCAATACCTTTATTTTGTGCAAACCCCTTCACCACAAGTCTAGCTTTGTATCTCTGTCTTCCTCCATCTTCTTCCTTCAGGCTGTAAACCCATTTATTCTGCAATGTAGTTTTATCTGCAGGCAACCTAACTAAGTCCCAAGTCTGGCTATGCATTAAGGAGTCCATCTCTTCTTCCATAGCTAGCTCCCACTTCTTCCTGCTTTCAACCTGCATTGCTTCTTCATAACGTTTAGGTTCACCAGAATCAGTCAACAATAAATAATATAATGAAAGAGAGTATCGTTCAGGGGGTCTACTTATCCTGGTAGATCTTCTAACACCACTTTCAGGTGTTTGAGGTGCCTGTTGCTGTTGTGGTGGTTGTTGTTGTTGTGGCTCTTGATTATTATTATTTTCAGGCACCTTTACCTTTTCTGTGATCTCATCAAGAACTGTGTATTCTTTGTTTTCTTTTTCCTGTTTCTTTTCCTGCAACTGATTCTTATACAAGACCTTTTTATTGAATATTACATCTCTTCTCCTAATGATTTTGTGATTTTCATAATCATATAAGCGATAACCAAAATCATTAACACCATATCCAATAAAGGTACATTTCTTTGATTTTGCCTCAAGCTTTGTTCTATTTTCTTATTAATATGGACAAAGGCCTCACAACCAAAAGGCTTTAAAAAATAGTAGTTTACCTTTTTACCTATCCATGCTTCCTCTGGAATACCACCATCCAAGGAACTTGAAGGCCCTCTGTTTATTAGATAAACAACAATATCTACAACATCTGCCCAAAATTTTAAAGGCAATCCTGCATGCAATCTCATGCACCTTGCACGCTCCATGATTGTTCTGTTCATCCTTTCTGACACACCATTTTCTTGTGGTGTTCTTGGAACTCTCTTCTCTCTACGAATTCCATGCTCTGAACAGTACCTATCAAACTCTTTGCTGCAATATTCACCTCCATTGTCTGATCTGAGACACTTCAAATTCTTTCCTGTCTCAATCTCAACCAAAGCTTTCCATTTCTTGAAAGTATCAAATACATCAAATTTATTCTGAATACAATAAATCCAAGTTTTTCTAGTTGCATCATCAATAAAAGTAACATAATAACGAGAGCCACCAAGAGATGATACCTGAGCAGTTCCCCATACATATGTATGCACAAGCTCTAATTTTTCGCTCTTCTTTTCTTTCCCAACTCTGAGAAATCTGAATCTCTTCGATTTTCCATAAATGCAATTCTCACAGAAATCCAAATCAACATTCTTCAAACCTGGCAACAAATTTCTTGAGTGAAGAATATTCATCCCCTTCTCACTCATGTGTCTGAGCCTATGATGTCATAATGCTGCATCTGCTCCTTTGGAAGTTAAAGCATTAAAAGAGTTAGAAATACCATTGCATAAATACAGTGTACCAACCTTTTCACCTTTTGGTATTACCAGGGCTCCTTTGGTGACCTTCCACGTTTTATCTGTGAAAGTTGTCACACAACCTTCACTGCCTAATTGCCCTGTTGAAATCAGATTTTTCTTCAGATCTGGAACATGTCTTACCTCCTTTAATAGCCATTGGTTTCCATTCTGTTGTTTTATAAGAACTTTACCCATTCCAACAATTTTACAAGGTTTATCATCACCCAAACGGACTTGTCAAAAATCTCCTTGAACATAGTCATGAAAATATTTCTTATCAAGTGTGGCATGGAATGAGGCCCTTGAATCTACAACCCAAGAATCAGTAACATTTTCAAAAGAAATAATCAAAGCATCTTGTAACACATCACCTATCACATTTGCTTCATGATTGTTTTCTTGTTGTGTGTCTCCTTCTTTTCCCTTCCGAGATCTACAGTCTTTCCTCAGGTGTCCTTTATTTCTGCATTTCCAGCATACTATCCCCGATCTGGACTTGGATCTGCTTTTCCTTGATTTACTGTGATATCCGGAGCTCTTTCCTCTTTCCATTTTTCTTCCCCTAGACTATGTACTCAAAGCATTACCCGATGTCTCACTGGAGCTTTTCTATTGCATTTCCTCGCTAAGAATAGCATCGACAACATCATCAAACTTTAAAGCACTATATCCAAAGATAGAGTTACTAATGGCCATAACTAAACCATTCCAACTTTCTGGCAATGAGCACATAAATAAAAGAGCCCTAATTTCATCATCAAATTTTACCTCTACAGAACTTAACTGACTGGTAACTGTATTAAAATAATTTAAATGGTCTGCAACAGATCCACCTTCCGACATCTTCATATTAAATAAACGTTTCATGAGAAATACCTTGTTTGAGGCCGAGGGTTTTTCATATAATTTCGCCAACGCCTTAATCAAACCCTATGGTGTTGTTTCCTTCGAAATATTAAAGGCTACCGACGCCGCAAGGCACAACCGTACTGTTCCGAGTGCCTTTCTATCGAGAATCTCCCATTCTGCGTCTGTCATAGCCGTAGGCTTCTTTGTTTTTCCGCTCAATGGTAGGTACAGGTCTTTCTGATACAGATAATCTTCCATCTGCATCTTCCACAACGAGAAGTTTTGGCTGTTAAATTTCTTGACCCTAAACTTACCATCTCCCGCCATTGCTCCCACTCGAACAAGGAACCCTTCTTTCCTGCGAGTTTATCAGCCAAATAAACCTTCGGCTCTGATGCCAGTTGTTAGAAATTTATATATTAAAGAGAAATAAAACACTTAAAATATGCGGAAAACACAAGCACACAAAACACATAAAACTGGAGAGACACAGATATACGTGGTTCACCCAGTTTGGGCTATGTCCACCCCAAACAGCCAGTCCTTCCTTTCTATTATCCAGCAAAATGAAGAGACACAACCTACAGTAGATCCGCTGTAATATCCTCTGTTCTCTCTCACAGTCTCCCTATCTGTTTCTCGCTCTAAGAATACATATCCAACACACAACCGCAATACAATACCCTCATACAAGCGAGGGGTTGCCTTCTAGGGAAAAAAACCCTAAACTAAACATAACTTCTACCATCAGATCATCCACCTAATGAACGGCCCAGATTGACTAGAAATTACTATACTTTTACAGGGCAATTTTACATCTATTTTTAGCTTCGGGGGCGCTGCCCCCGAAACCCCCCGCTGGGGGGGGGGCTCCATAAAGTCGCAGCCACCCCCCTGGACCCCCCAGGCAACGTTTAATTATGGGCGGCGTTGCCGCCCCATTAAGGTACAAGGGTCCAATGCTGTGATACAAAATAAACAAGATAATCAGGCTCCACACCCAACACAGGCTCCCAAATTTCATCTCAAAGAGGTGACCGTGGAAAAATCGTCATAACGCTCTCTCTGAGTGTCGAATTGGAATTCTGTAAAAAATGACCACAAGCACACGGACTGTAGTTTCCTGTGTAACAATTTCAGAGCTAAAGGAGGAAACAGTGACATGTGGCAAGTCGTACAAGTTTGTTCTACTGAACCAGTCCATAATTAGGTCATCGTGGGATATTGGGCATAACTTTGTCTTGAAGAATCCAAATTAGGTCATACCTATGGCATTCAAAAGAAGATTCAGAGGGCTACTACATGGCCAAATTTCAGATATTGAAGATTTGAAATCGTAGAGATAATTCGGTTTCAATATCGAGCTCCTCAAAAGCTTGAAAAAAGGTGTGTATTTTTTAAACAAGTTTGGATAACATTTGTTTGAAAAATCAGTTTGAAGTGATTACAAGAGCATATTGAAGCATAGATATCAGTATTGAGTTATATAATGCCTCCCAAAAATAATTCCACACCCATTAAGCCCTCAGAAATCTATACTATGATGCATGAAGAATAAGAATTGCAGTATGAGATATCAAAATTACGGTACCAAGTGCAACACATTTCGATCTTACAAAGATCAATCAAAGATGACATAGATGGTTTAAAAGCAAAAATGGAGGCTAAGTTGGATGGTTTTAAGGATCAAATGAAAGCTAATATGGATGATAAAATTGTGGAATATGACATCGAGCATCAACAACAATTTCTCGAACTCTCAAAGGATAACCTAAATTTGGTGCAGAATCGAATGAAACAACGGGAAGATCAACATCGCAGCGAAAGAGGTTTTGAAGCAGTCACAGAAACAAGAACTTGACAACTACCAAATCGATCAATTTCAGAGTATCTCAGCAAGTGGAAGAACTTACCCGTTGAAGATTCCACATGGGAGGATGAAAATTTTATACAGAAGCATCCATAAATAATCAAGGGTTGAGGGCAACACTTGTTTGGAGGAGAGAGGCATGTTAGGTCCCTATAATACTAGTGTATCCTCTTATTGTTGTTAGTGTAGGCCCCTTATTGTTATTGTTGTACCCCTGTAACCCCCATATTGTTATTATTGTGCCCTTACATTATTATTGTTAGGTAGGATAGGTTTATATTGTGGCCCCATGGACTCCTATATATAGAAAGTAGGTTTTATCATTTGTATCATCCAATAATTATTCATTTATGTAATGTATTGGAGGTTTCCCCCTCGATGTGGTTGATTTCTAAGGCGTTGATCTCTCTTTTATTCTATTTTTGGAGTTGGTTTCATAACACTGTAAAATATGGGGACCCAGGAAATCTGATTATGACGGTACATATTAATGGGGTTGAAATCCCAAACGTACTTGTAGATTTGGGTGTTGCCATAAACGTCATTAATTTTGAAACTATGCATGCATTGGGTCTTAGAAACCTTAAACCAACTCCTATTGTTTTGCAGTTGGCAGATAGATCTACAGTCAAACCAGTAGGGAAGTTGTAAGACATTAAGATTTCGGTAGACTCATGGCACTATCCCGTGGATCTCTTAGTATTACAAACACAGTCCCCAGCTGGTGGTCATCCCTTAATTCTGGGAAGAACTTTTCTTGCAACCAGAAATGTCTATATTGGGTGTCGATATGGAAATATGGTTATATATAATGGGACAGTCAGAAAGAACCTTACTCTTTATCCTCCTACAGAATCGAGCCCATCAGAAAAACCATCAATTAAATGAAAACCTCTACCAATGGAAGGACATGAATCTGAAAACGAAGAAATTAGGCCGGTCCTTGCCATTGGGCAGGCCCTTCAATTCAAAACAAAAACAGAGGATGATACCATTAACACTTTTATTAAAGATCCCTATTCTGTTTATGATTCAACTTGTCAGATTCTGGAATCTGCCATGAGCTATGAAATGCCGGAAAATATTAAACCATAATACGAAATTGAGAACATGCCTACGAATTCGTCCCATGATAGTATTCCCATTGAAATTGAGCCAGGAAAAACATTGAACATCAACCCGAATCTTTCAGAATCCCAGACAAAACAACTCCTAAAATTTCTCAGAAACCATAAGGAAGCCTTCACCTGGGATTACACAGACATGAAGGGGATTCCTGCTAATTTATGTACTCATCATATATACATCAGAGAAGATTTTCGTCATGTAAGACAGCCTCAGAGAAGAATGAACCCCGCCTTAAAGAACATTTTCAAAGACGAGCTTCAGAAGTTACTGGATGTAGGATTCATTTACCCCATCTCAGACAGCCAGTGGGTTTCTCCGCTGGTTATTGTTCCCAAGAAGAATGGTAAATGGCGTATTTGCATGGACTATAGGGAATTGAACAAGGCAACTCAGAAATATCATTTCCCTTTGCCGTTCACTGACCAAGTCCTGGATACCTTGGCTGGAAAGAAGTTTTTCTCCTTCTTGGACGGGTTTATTGAGTATAATCAGATCTAGATAGCCCCTGAGGACCAAGATAAAAGCACGTTCACATGCCCTTGGGGAACCTTTGCATACCGAGTCTTGTCATTCGGTCTTTGTAATGCGCCTGCAACATTCCAGAGGGAAATATTGGGAATTTTTTCTGATCTAGTCGATGACAACGTTGAGATTGATATGGATGACTTCACTCCATATGGGGATTAATTTGAAGAAGGCTTGGAAAATTTAGAAAAAGTGCTTGAAAGATGCAAGCAAGCCCATGTCTCTCTGAGTACGGTTAAATGTCACATGATGAGGGAAGATGGAATAGTTCTAGGACAACTGCTCTCGGTTGTTGGAATTCAAGTTGATCTAGCCAAGGTAGAGGTAATTTTGCATTTTCCTGTACCTAAGACACCTGCACAGGTACGTAGTTTTACTGGTTCCGTTGTCTATTATAGGCATTTTATAGAATTTTTTTCTTAAATAGCATCCCCACTTTTTCAACTACTAACTAAAGATGCAGAATTTTTGTGGACAGATGATTGTGAAGCAACTTTTAGAAAAATCAAGGAACTTGTTTGTGCAGCTCTGATCCTGCGAGGACCGGATTGGGCACTTCTGTTTCACATCCATACTGATGTCTCTCAAACAATAGTTGGGGCAGTTATAGGACAACATGAGGATAGGAAACCATATGCAGTTTAATATGTCAGCAAGAATTTGTCTCCTGCTGAGCTGAACTACACGGTAACTGAAAAGGAATTCCTAGTTGCTATCTATGCCATCAACAAATTTCGACACTACATTACTGGGTATCCTACTTTCGTACATAATGATAAAAAATCAGGTATTTGATGAATAAACCTATCACCCCTGGTCACATTACAAGATGGTTTCTATTGCTTCAAGAATTTGATATTACAATAGTAGATAAACCAGGGAAGGATAATGTAGTTGCTGATTTTCTGTCTAGATTGGGTAATAATGACAAAAGCACACTGATAGAGGACAATTTTCCAGATGAAAATATTTTTGCAATTTCCACTAATCCTTCGTGGTATGCCGATATTGCTAACTATCTTGCTACAGGAAAGGTGCCTCGTAATTTTTCATATAGGGAACAATGAAATATCATTCATCATAGTGCCTTATACTCCTGGATAGTAGGATATCTCTTTCATACAGGTGTCGATCAGCAAGTCTGTCGCTGTGTATCTGAGGATGACATTTATGAAGTGCTGAAGGTTGCGCATGATGGTCCTTGAGGAGGGCATTTTGTAGATAAGAGGACAGGACATAAGGTATTACATATGGGTTATTTTGGCCCTCTATCTTTCAGGATACTTGAGACTATGTCCATGCATGTGACAGTTGCCAACGGATGGGTCAACCTGGTCGATCATATGAAATGCCACTGCAACCCTAGGTAGTCCTTGAACCTTTTGAAAAGTGGGCTATCGATTTTTTTGGTCCATTTATCCCACCTTCACATCAGAAGGTCCACATTTTGGTCTGCACAGAATATGTGACTAAGTGGGTGGAAACCAAGGCTATTGTGAAAGAAACAGAGCAAGTTGTTTCATATTTTCTATTTGAAGATATTTTTGATTGTTATGGTGCTCCCAGAGAGATTGTTTGAAATGGAGGAGTGCAATTCACATCACACATGATAGAGAGGCTTATGAAGAAATATGGAATAAAACATAGCTTCACATCTATGTATCATCCTCAAGCGAATGGTCAGGTGGAAAGCACAAACAAGGTATTGGAAAATATCTTGACAAAGACTGTAGCAAGACATCGTCGGGATTGGGCTGAAAAACTTCCTGAAGCTCTCTGGGCATACATAACAACATGGTGGAACACAATAGGGTTTTCACCATTCGAGTTGGTCTATGGGAAATCCCCCTTGTTTCCTATAGAATTTGAGATTAGTACACTCAGGAACAGCTCTGGAGGTAGGACTGGATCTGTCAGATGGCCAGAAACACTGACTGGAATAGCTAAATGAATTAGATGAAATCTGTTTGATGGCCTTCCAGAAGACTATTGCATTTCAGCAACAGAGAACAAAATGGCATGATAAATTTATTAAAAACAAGGTGTTTCACAGAGGAGATTGGGCATTACTCTATGATTCACGTTTTAAGGACTTCAAGGGAAAGTATTTCTCTCGTTGGATGGGATCTTATGAAATGGACACAACTTTTGATAATGGAAAATTTAGACTTGTCACAATTGATGATACTCATGCTTCTTTCATAGCAAATGGACATCGTCTAAGACTGTATCATCGCCCAGATTATAAGGATGCCTTCATTAAACATCTCTCTAAAAAATATGGTATGAAGGTTGTGAGTGCAGAGAATTCCTCCTCTGCATCCTTGAAAAAAAAATCTATATATATAGTAATATGAATAAAATGTCGTTAATACTCAATTTTTTTTCTTTTGTAGGAACTACTACAGGTGTGCCATTTTGCGGAGATGAATTTTTTTTGGAAGTACCCGGTGTTGTTACTCCTCCGATGTTGTTACTTTGGAAAAATTTCTAAGTGTTGGATGTTGTTACTCCATAAATTTTCTAAATATTGGGTGTTGTTACTCCGGAAAAATTTTCTAAGTGTTGGATGTTGTTACTCCTTCGATGCTATTACTCCTCCGATGTTGTTACTCCAGAAAATTTTCAAAGTATTGGGTGTTGTTACTCCTCTTGTGTTGTTACTCACCTAGTACTGTTACTACAGAAAATTTTTCGAAGTGTCCGGTGCTGTTACTCCGTTGGTGTTGTTACTCCCTCACTGTTGTTACTCTGCCAGGCTGTCACACCATTGAGGTAAGTCGACAGGTACGTCCCCATCGAATTTTATGGATTTGATTAAATATTCCATGGAAAATACATTTGACGTGCCCATGGATGGTCATTCATTAAGTTGGGGGCGTGGGTGTTGTCATAACCGAATAATGACATAATCAAATCACAATGATGATTTTCTAGCGTCACCATTAGAACCTGTGTCGATAGTACATCTCAAAATTTTCACCATTATTTCACATAATTATTCAAATGCATTGGGACTCGAAGTAAGTATATTTTGACAATCTAATCAGTCCTTTTTTAAATATGTGAAATAATTACCATTACCATTCATCATTATTACCATAATCTATCATTGATTTTCCTCATTTTTCGAAATACTTTCCATTTTTATTTCTTACCATTACCCCCATTCCACTTTCTACCATGTTGTCACTGCAAGAGATTAACTTCCGATACTCCCTCCCAACGGTCCTATGATGTTCTGAAGTGCTGCTACAAAGCTTCTACGGGATGGGAGGATTGGCTGTGAGAAATGAACCCAAAAATACAGCTCTGGTCTGTAGTAATGCAGCTGCATGGCATGTTTTTATAGACGCAGGCTGGGATATATATTTCGGCAGATTACAGGGATTTGATGAGACAGTTACAACATAATTTGCTGTAAATCTGGACAGGGATCATTCCAGAGTGCGGGGATTAGAAATTGTTGTCACAAAGGAGGTCATTTCAGCGATCATTGGACTACCACAGCGAGGGTGGAAATAGTTTTCACAAAAAATCCCTTGCTGGAATTTCCATAGTTGTTTCTACAAGCTGGAGAGAAGGAATTTTTGAAAGGGAGAGGATACGATCAGAATTCTCTGCCACATCCATGGGGAGAGGTCGCATATTTTGTTATGAGGTATATAACCTGTGAGGGGTGATTTACCACCCTGTTCAAATATCACTTTAAGCTCCTATCTCACCTCTGATATCGTCAGGCACAGGTTCACTCCTTGGTCATGCCTTTCTTTCTTTTGAGAAATCTTCAGTTTATGGCACAGTCTGCCCGACAATCATGGTAGGTATTGGCGGTTCTTACAAATCATGGGTTGGTTCGTCTACTGGTAATGCATGCATTGGCCCAATTTCATGTTCCCTGGGCACAATTTCTTGGGTTGACAAAGGAAGAAATGGAAGTTGTGATGGCTGCGAGAGAGGAAGATGAGCCAAAAGAAATGGAAGTAGAAGAACCAGCATCTCCTGCTGGTTCAGCAGAAGAAGATGATGTAGAAGAGATGGATGAAGAAGAACCAACATCCCCTGTTGGTTCAGCAGAGGAAGAAGAACTAGAGGAAATGGAGGAAGAAGAGGCCACAATTGATGCTGCTACACAAGAACCGGCATCTCCTGCTAGTCCATTAGAGGAAGAAGAACCAGAGGAAATGGAGGAAGAAGAGGCCACAATTGATGCTGCTACACAATAACCAACATCTCCTATTGGTCCTGTTAGCCATCAGTATTTTTGACATGTTAGTGATTACTATATCTTCAGCTGAGTTTTCTAGAAACTGATTTCCTTATGTCAATATGTCATCCAGAAAACCCTCCCAAAACTTTTTTCGCCTTTCTACCTTTTCAGTTCGCCCATGTCGAAATCAAAACCTCATATCACAATCCTATCTAGCTTCAGCCTTATTGACCTGCCCATCAGCTTTAAAAGGCAAATCCACATCTATTTCAAAATTCTCCCCTATGTTAGGAAGTGGCGTTTTAGGACATTTCACCTTTGGCAATCCTCAAAAAGCCAAAAAGCCTCCATCTGCAAAAGACCTACCATGACTGATCCCTTAATTTGAAAATGAAGTTGACAAACAACCTTTAAGTCGCGCCACTCATACCCCCTAGATCTCAGCACTGCATAAAATCCAATCTCAAGCTGACTATTAGGTTTTTCACAGTTTTCTATGGTTCTACAAAGACAGGAAATATATTTCATCTCATGGAGTAAATGTTTGAGTTTACAGTTAGAGGAACAGCTGCTTCTAAATGTATTATGAGCATGAGATGAAGCTGCAAAACAAAAGTCACTCATCAGGACCTTACAGCTCTTTCCAGCATGAAAATCACAGTAAGAAAGGGTCGCCACTGTCTCAGCAAAATGGTAAATTGTCAAAGCCCAGAACCTCCTTCAATTACAAGCAGAGGGTTAGGGCGCCTCCTTCATACATAAGCAGAGGGCGTAGGCCAGTGTTGACTCAGAAGGTTGCAGAAGTCCGGGTTTGCCTTTACTGAAACAATGAAACAATATCTTCAGGTTTCATGAATGTAATTGCTGACCATAACAGGAATATAGTGGAAATATGATAAGCTCAAAGGAAAGGGGAGTTTGGCCTGATAAGAGAGCTCATTTCAAACTTGCAAACCATATGGATTGTTGAACTCCAAAAGGACCTGTCATCAATAAACATTCCAAAGCATAAGTACTCTGCCTATTCCACAAGATCAAATAGAACAGCTGATAACCAATGCCATTACACAGGCAAGAGAAAGTTCTTGGCTTTTCCAGAAAGCACTGACCTTCATAGTCACAAAGGCTATTTATCAAGTAAATCAATCATAAGATGAACAAGCCCCATATCTAAATCATCCTTAGGACAGTGCAGGGAGACAGTATTACTCTGGCTAGAGTTCCTGCTGACACACAATGATGCTTGCAAGAGAAGGTGCTAAGACTGATGTTTTCCAAGTAGTTTATTTACCATCACCTTCAGAAAAAGGCTGTCTCAAAAAGAATTGTTTAAAAACCTCCGGACACCTTATCTGATGAAGAGCCTCCTCCATGCATGAGTAGAGGGCCAAAGCTACTACAGGTGCTGAAACTGATTGATACAAGAAAGCAGTGGAAGGATACCAAAGACTGAAACAAGGTCACTACACAGATGAATGACAGTGCTGATAATGTAAAGGTACTGATACTCCTATTTTCAAAGAACTATCTGTCAGGCTATACCTACAGTAGGAAAGAGGCAATATTGAATATATGTGTGCCACTGATACCAAAAAGAAGCTGTCCCCTTGAGGAAAGGTCAAGCAACAAGACAATGTCATATACCAAATTACAGCTTTCAAATGTTTTGTTGCATTATGAATAGCCCTTCCTTGCTAAAAACGCCAAGAGAGGAAAACAGTGAACATAGTTCAGTTATGAAATGATTCTGTGGGCAAAAAGAGGTAACACAATGATCAGAGCAAAATAATGACTATGTATCAAAAGAGTCCTGTTCTCATATTGCCCAAGCTTGTCTTTTCAAATGGAGGAGGCGAGTGGTATTCAATCTTATAAATAGGCAGAAGAAGTTGGTTGTGATGAATCACTACTGTTCATATGTTTTAAAAACAAACACACTTGTTATCATTCCAAAAGGACAGATTTAGCACAGAGCTGCATGGAAAAGAGACCTGCAGACAAGACCTTCTAAAAATGTGTCACCAAGAAGATTTCCCCTTTAAAGTTATTATTCACTGTCTTCCAAAGGTTTTTCAGCCTGTGATCATTATTGATATAGTTTAAAAAGAAGAAGCCCAACCTTTATTTTGAAGGAAAAGGGGGTACTGTTTACTACACATACAAACAGAGATTTGAAAATCCACTACAGGTAAAAGATGAAGGAATTGTCAAAGTAAAGTGACAAATCACTGGTGGTATTGAAACACCGTAGCAGAAGTGGTGGAGGTGGTCGACTTAATCGATCAAAATTCAGAGCTCGGGGTCAGAATCAAAAGGCATATATATATATTCAAATAACAAACCAACTGTTTAAAAAAAAAAACAAACGGAGTTAAAAATCAATTTTCAAATGACCGTTAGGATGTTTATTTGAAAATGATATGAGGTTGAAGGTGTAATTAAAGAATGGAATAGGAAAATAAGTAAGTCATTGTCGAAATTCAAAGCAAACTTCCGCAGCTCCCAATTATCACAACGTTTTCAAGCAATTTGAAGTTTTCTGCAGTGTTAAAGGCCGCGCGACGTGCCTGGATGTAGGCGCGACGTGCCTGGGCATCATTTTACAAAGGTTTTCAACACCGGCGCGACGTGCCTGTAGGTGGGCGCGACGTGCCTGTAGGTGGCTGCCCGACCACCCGACAGGTCGACCCGACAGGCCCGACAAGGGCTTTTCTGCGCGACGGGTTTGTTATCAAGAATGCCGCGCAAGTGTCAAGGGTTCCCCACAGTGTTTTAGCTTTCGAAAGAGGGCCTCCATCAAGTTTAAGGTATTTTACGAATTCCCCCATTGATTGCAAGAGGTTGTGAAGGACTGTGTTTAAAATTAAAGAGGACTTTCATTGCAGAAATACAGACCTAATTCTAACAAAGAACCTTTCACACTATCATCCATACATTTCCACACTACTAAAATAGTGAAGTATACTCAGTGAGGGGGTTTGACATTTTTATTGTTTTGAAAGAGAAGACTCTGGTAATCCCTGTCTAAAAAGCTTGTTAGTCTTCCAGAAGCTCTGTCATTTTACCTCCGCCCTGTGTTCTTGTTGTCTAGACCTGTGTATAGTGATTTGCTTGATGTACAAACAGTGAAAGGAGGACACACTCTTGCACAGGACAGAATTGTTGGATGTTTGAAAGTTTCCTTGAACAGGGAGTTCTTGTGTTAAGGTTGACATCAAAGACTTTAAAAGCAGAGTAGTCAGTGGCATCTTCTCACAGCACACTATTTAAACAGATTGCTTTTCATTCACTATATTCTCCCACTGCAAGATTGTTAAAAAAGAGTTTCCCAAGGTGAACAGTGTACTAAGGAGCATAGTTAGTGGATGGGTTTCTAACTTTGGAGTCAGAGATACCAAAGTGGTATTGGATTTCTCAAAGCTTTCCAAAGGTGCAGAGTCATTTTCTAAAAAGGCAGAGTTGTTGGTGGATAAATGTTAAACATTAGAGGCAGGGGTATATAGGTGTTGATGGACTATTTAAACTCACAAGTTTGAAAATAGTTTCCTGGCTGAAGCAGAGAGTGTGTTCTCTAAACCACTGTTGCACTTATTTTACACCTAAACTAAGTCTGCTTGTTCATTACACTACATTGTATCATTCTGAAGATTGTTGAACAGAGTAATTTTGAGGGTGAAATAAGGCCATATTCTAGAAGGCACGGTTGTTGATGATCAAGTTTAACATTTGAAGCCAGGAGTACACAATACACTGAGGAGCAGAGATTGTTGATGGTTAGATTTCGACATTAAAGGTAGAGGTACCAAAGTGGTGTTAGATTTCTCAAAACTTCACAAGTGAAAATGGCCACTGTCTAAAGGGCAGAATACCTGGTGATTGCATTTGATATTAAAACAGAGGTGTAGGTATTATGTTGATCTTTTAAACTCACAAGCAGAGAGTATATTTCCTAAAAACCACTGTGCATTAGTTATACATCCAACTTGAGCCTGCCTTTCCTAGAAACCATATTGTATCATGTTGAAGACTGGTTGACAGAGATTTTCAAAGGTAAACAGCATAGTGAAAAACATAGGTTGTTAATGTTGGATTTCGACATCAAAGGCAGAGGTTTAAAGGTGATGATTGACTTCTCAAAAGTCACCAGAGAAAGGTGTTTTCCTTAACACTTCACCTAACCAAAAGTTCTCCTTTCTTTCCACTGTATGGTCTCTACAGGAATCTGTTGACAGAGGTTTTTTCTCAAGGTGAATGACCTGAAAAGCAGGGTTTTTTTTAGATTGAAGTTTTGTTTTGAAAACACAATTACCAGTGTAGGTTGGCCTAACCAAATCACAAGAGGGGTGATTGTTCAAAACAGTACACAGGGAATCTACAAAGCAGTTATCCCATCTTTTACACATTGTACCATTGTTAAAAGTTTGCATGGCTGAAGTGCATACAGAGTTAAAGGACTGTTTTTAAGAAGTACAGAGGTGACTTATTCAAAGAAACATTGTTGCATCTTATTCAAATCCACATTGTCCATATCTGTCCAAACAGTATAGTGGCCATTTTCAATCCAGCAGGGCATTGTTCATAAAAGGCAGTTGGTTTCTTCCAAAGCATAGTTAGGTCAAAATGCCTCCAAAGCAAGACAGCAGAACAACATGGCAGTGGTGAAGATCGAATGAACGAGAACCGAGAGGAGGATAGTCTTTGAGCAATGATAGCTCAATGATTTGAGCAACGAGCCCAAGGATGATCCAAACGACACTTGTACCGCGCAGACACGGAAAGAGAAGAAAGACATATCAGCCCTTGATATTTTGGCATCAGATTGGGAGCATGTTGCTATGGACCCTTGAGGGTCATGCATGCCAATTTTGGGCCTATTTCGGCAACTTTTTGTTTTTCGGCATTTTTGGGTTTTTAGTCAAAAACTCATAATTGCGCGAATTCCAGTTCGGATTTGTCAAGGGAGGATGATGCCGATGGATGCCATAATTCCATGAAGGTCTCCGGCGATTTCGAGGCATTGAAGATCATTCGCCCCCTCAAATTGGCGAAAAACACCCTCATTTTGCACGTTCTGCCCGCCATATCAGCAGTCTGCTATTTTCTGGGTGTTTTCACACATGTACAGTTTTGGATGACTTTCGAACCTCGGATTGAGTTGGTTCTAGTTGCGCCAGAAAGTAGACATAGAGAGCTTTCCATCAAGCCCTATGAGCCTCATTTGGACATCGGGAAGGCTGCCTATTGCATCCAGCAAGTCAGGGGACCTTTTTCAAGCATAAATATGAAGTATTTTTGTAATTTTTGAACCCCAAAAATCTGCTTTTCCCAAATGTGCGTTAAGCTATTTTTATCCTTGGGAAATGATGTAAAGTCAATATAATTTCCGTTTTTAGCAGTTTTTTAGATATTTTATGGGATATTTTGTGCCTTGGGCTTTGCAAAGCCTCAAGGACAAGTTTAGATATTTTGACTTGGCCAATGGGATAGCTAGTTGTTCCATGAGGTTTTCCTCCTTCTAGCCTATTTATCCCATGGTTCTCATTGTAAATCAGAGGCTGAACTTGAGAGAAGAATTAATGCATTGGTCATATGAGCTTTGAAGAATACACTTGAGTTATGATGTTTGGATTGCCTCTTGGATGCTTTTGAGGAATGGTGAAGGCTTGTTGATGGATTCCTTGACATGGTAGAATGGTATAGTGCTTCTTAATGTGTTTTGTCTTCTAGTTTTCACTCATAATTCATTTTTCTTGCTGCTATAGATCAGTAAAGATTGATTTTGAGACATGCCCATGGAGGCACCTCAAAATCCCCGAATCTTCATAGCTTGATGTTTTCTTCTCCCTTAGTTATGCTAAAGAATTCTTAGTTGCTCTTTAGTAATATAAGGTATTGTTGCTAAGTTTTATTCATCAGTTCCATGTATGTTGAGTAGGATGTATGGTTTGCCCTACCTACCTATCAGCTGCCCATAGTTCTGTCCATAAAACTTTCTCTTTGACTGATTTGTTGATCATTTTGTAGAACCAAGGAGGCCTAGTCCCGATCTAGCCCTTTGCCTAAAACTATGAAAACTTATTTGTCCAAGTGCCCAATGACTTAGAGACTATGTTTAGGCGTTCCGGCATAGTTTATGAGTTGTTAGTTTGTCTCATGTGTTTTCCCCAAAGTCTGATAGCCTTTCCCCGAAGTTAGAGGGTCTTATACCTCTATGTATGGCTGGAATGTTCGATTTCTATGTATTGATTAGCTTATAGTTATTCCTAGCATGATTAATGGCTTGCTATTACATGTTTATGTCTGCTATTAACTAGTTTGCATTTTAAATCCCTTGTCTTTCACCAACTTATTGTTCATTTAATCCATTTTGCCCAGAGATCCCTTCTACTGTGAATCAAATCGGCCCTACAGCAGCTTTACATCATCACTTCATAGCCTCCTTGATCTGTTTGACCCCATAGCCCAATTTATCTACATCTTGTCATCCAGTTTATGTATTTGATCAGTTTCATCCCTCACAAACTTAAAAACTAAAAAACCAAAAACACACTTCATAACTAGCCTAATATCATAACATCGCAAGTAAACACACCGACATCTTTTACACATATAGAGAGAGCCCTCTCTGAGTCCAGGAAGGCTAGGTCCTTGGGCTCCAAAGCTTGGTTTGATGTTACATCGTCATTTGGCTAGCCAATCGGCCAAATCACGGGACCCTAACAGGTCCATTAGAGGAAGAGGAACCGAAAGAAATGGAGGAAGAAGAGGCCACAATTGATGCTACTACACAAGAACCAACATCTCCTGTTGGTCCATTAGAGAAAGAGGAAGCAGAAATAATGGACGCAGAAGAGGCCAGAACCGATGTTGTTACACAAGAACCAACATCGCATGTTGGCATGACAGAAATAGAAACAATGGATATGGAAGGTGGTACAGTCGAGGCTGTTACACAAGAACCAGCCTCGCCTATGGGACCAATTGATGCAGGAATGATGGAAACAGAGGATAGATCCAATGTTGTTCCTCAGGAATCAACATCCACTGTGGAGGCACAAAAAGAATTAACACCAGTTGAAGGGTTTGAAAGTGATGATGTTAGACAAGAACCAACACCACTTGCCCAAGAAATTTTGGATCTTGAAGCAGGTAGTGGTGTTACACAAGAACCACCAATAATTCAGATGAGCCAGGAAAGTATGGAAAAGATAAGTCCTATAGTCGACATTGTTCCACAGGTACTAGTGTCGACTGTAGGAACAAAAGTTGATGAAGAAGAAGGCTTGGTCCAAACATAAAAGAAATTGGTGAAGAGAAAGAGCCCGAGGTAGTAGACATGACCAGAACATACATAGAGGAGGATGTCCCTCATTCTCTGTTTCTTTCCACTCTACCGAGAGGTGCAAAGAAGTTTCACTCTCCTCGGTGCCTTATAGAAGAAGTAGTTGTCCCTTCGGTCTTAGAATTTGTCGGGTCAAAGTTGGACACAGTTGTTGGTACAACCATTTGTGATACAGTGCTTGCTGATTCACATTCAGAGCGGGCCAAAGAGTTCAATGTGGAAAGACAAGAACCCATGTTTACAGAAGGACAGGTGATGAATGATTCCACTCCATCTACAGAAATTACCCAGACTGAAGCTGATCTGCAGGGGTCAGAATCAATGCTTGAGCCTTTAGAAGAAAACCTTGCAATATAACAAGAACAAAAAATGGATGTCGAAGGCGTCGCCCAAGTGACTATATAAATTCTTGAACCAGGAAAAGAAAATGAAGAAACTGCTCCCGAGGAGAGGGGACAATTTAGGGAGGACTTGGTGAAAAAGGAGCCAATCGACATCTTTGTTGACAACAACCCACCAGTCCCTGAACCAGCTGCGGTGCCAATAGAATAATTTTCTGTTAAGAAAGAATTTGTAGAGCAGTGTGCGAGAAGGAGACCACCTCTCAAGGAGAGATATCAGCTTCAATTCAAGGAAACTATGCAGTTAAAAATTAAAATTGGTCGGCTAGGGAAGAAGGTGCTAAAGAACAAGGTGAGGAAATACAACGGGGAAGCTGTGAAGCCAAAGTTCAAGGTTGATGTTGTTGCTACACAGTCCAACCCTATATAATATATATTCAAAGTATGGGAATTTCTCCTATTTGCTGAAATCCAGAAATGGCAAGTTGCCGCTGCCAATCTCCAGTAAGGGACCATCACATTAAAAGAACACCCAGGGGAGATGAAAAGGGTCTGTGAGTAGGCATCCCAGACCATTACGGGGTATATAGATCAACTAGATAGAGCAAAGTAGAAGCAAGATAAACAAGAGAAAAATATTTAGAGCTTAGAGGAGTAGGCGTTGATGCTAAAAGCTGATAAGGAGGAAATGTTTACCTTGACACAACAAGTAATGGCCTGTCGACCTCCCGCTTATAGTTATGCCTTGTTTCTCCATGAAAATTTCATTTTCTTTTTCTTGGAGAATATTCATAGTGAGATTAGTTATGAAATCGAAGATCCAATACAATTTCTTCGCATCCTGAGGATTCATGATGTTGTGAATCAACATTTAATGTGTGAGTTATACATGCATGACTATTTCTTGAGTGATGACCAAACCTTCAATCTAGTCCCATTTGTGGGTGACGTCCATTTGAGAGCTTTTACCTCCTACACCATTAATCAGGTTAAGAGGAAAAAGGCTTTTGAGACATTTGAGGAAAACCAAGCTACAAGGCCACTTATGATAAGAATAGAGAATGGTTAGTCTGTGAACATATACAACAAGCATGCCACCTTTTTATAGATTGAGGGACGCAAGGAAAAAATGTTGGCCACACAAAAATGGTGTATTAATCTCTGTACCAAACAGGTGGTTACTTTCACAGATGATGCTTATGACGACTGTCAAAGGAGATGGATGTTTTCATCATTAGTTGTCAGAAACTGAGAGCCTTTTGGGGCACCTAATTTTACACGAGAATTAGAGAGAATCCCACGATACATTGCATGCATCCATACTAGCGGGGTCCAGTGGATGGGACTGAGGTTTCAATTCCCCATTGTCTGGCTGTCAGCAGAACAATATACTCTGGCATACAACATGGGCAATGATTGGTGGAAGGACATTCTTCTGACAGATGGATATAAACCCCCGGGGAAAAAGATGGCAGATAAATATGACCTCGCTCAGCTTCATGCTGACCATAGTCATTCCAATCTAGACCTGCGGAGGCGACGAGATGCATGAAGACATGCAGAAAGACCAGTTGGGGGGAGATGTTGGGAGCCACATCTGTACATCTTTTCCTTCCATTTCTACCCACTTTCTTTACCCATTTGTATCATTAACATTCTAGTCATGTTCTAAATTTCACAGGTAAACCCCTCTATATGTCTTCTTGGAATATTTATTCAATGAAGTAAAGTCACGAGGATTATTACCTCAAGCGATTTACTAATTTCACTATTTTCGTAGATTCGGTGGTCAGATGACCATATTCGTAATTACTAGGACAACTCCGAGTTGGCAATGATTTTTCGGGCAATGCTACAATAGCACAATGAATCCAAATCCTTTCTTTGCCTTCTTTAGCATTTATTTTTTCTATTATAATGTTGTATAATTGTAGGCACTAGTTGTCGGGATTTCAGGGACAATCATTGTAAACATTTGTATAAGAAGGGATCTGAAGCTATGAGTCGGGGGTTGGCAATGTAAGGAATTAAGTTTTGTAATAGAAAATTATTTATCAAGTTAATGCAAGTTATCTTCCTGTTACTTTTGTAAGTTTGTGAGTATATCGCAGCCCTGAGTAGAGAGTTGGTCCCACTCTCCTGATCAGGTGCTGCATACTTCCTGTGTGCTGTTAATTCTATTTTCTGTTTTGTATATTTTGTAATTGCTGTGACAGTAGACGTATTTTCTGATACTCTTATTGTTGTGAATGCATTGTAAGCTTTACAATTTAGTACTGTTATTTCTTTATTTCCTGTTACAGTGATTGTTCCTTTGTTTAATTATCGAATCTACCATTTATATAGAATTGTGCTATTGTATCAGCATATACCTTGCGTGTTAACCTTGAAATAACAAACGCACCTGGATTGATTAATTAATGTGTGAAAAGGTTTGGATAATCATTCACACTTTGAAACCGACAATAATGCCTATTCAATCCTAGCCCCTCCTATCATGGAGCTAATTCTCATTCTTCAAGGAACCCTAATCCCATCTTTAGAGGATCTCATCCTTTTGATATGGATCTGAAACTTCCTCCTCTTGGCCTATAAATCAACTACATGCTAGAGGGTTAAGAGAGGTTGTTAAAGGTAGAATTATGTTGGTCAAATTAGGTTGGAGAGATTATAATCCTAGGAAATGATTGCTTACATATGGGAAGAGCTTCACGTCATCAAGGCAAAGGTTGTGAGACTCTTCTATATTTCTGAATTAATACAATTGAGCTCTTTTTATCACTACATTGTTTTATGGATATGATGAATGGTTTATGTTTTTTATATTTTATCAATTGAAATGATGCTAGTTACTAATATCCTTGATCATTAGTTTGAGTTACTGACGCATTTATACTACATATGCCTTTGATCCTTTGGTTTCTATGTGTGCAGGTATGTTTCAAGCATTAAAGAGTTGCATCAAGGCATAACAAGGATCTTCATCAACCATGTCATAATAAGGCATGGATTTCATTTCCTCTCCTTTATAGCTTTATGATTCAAGCAAAGATAGACTCAGGGAAATAGTATTTTGATTGTCTGATTGATACTAGGTTTTGTTGGAAATCTAGGGAGATCGCTCATGTCCACAAGAGGGATTAGTCCAATATAACAAATTTGCGACTCCATTGGGGAATGTATTGTTCTATTCATTTTCCTTGGTTTTTATTTTCGATCCCTTTTTTATGGCCTGATCTGAATCTTGAAAAGATAGTGACCCTTTAGATTTTGTGATTTATTTTCTTGAATTTTATTTTTTTCATTTTATGTGGTTTCTGTTTAGCAACAGAGTGCATATTAGTTTTGTTTTTCTTTAGCAACAGAGCACATGTGCATCGAACTTAATTGTTCACCTGAACATATCCTGGGAAATTTTGAAAAAATAGTTTTTCCTCTGATCAAAGTCTGAATTTTGGTTTTTGAAAGATAATTTACACTTGTCTTGACCTTTAGTTAATCTTTTTGAGTTTGTTTGGGTGTCATAAAGAAGTCTTCTTGAGAGTTACTCGTTTTCACAAATTTGGGTAGGCTTTCATTTGGTTGCTTGTGGATATATCAAAAAAGAGATTGACTGTTGTTAGATTGTTGTCTCCCTATCTTTTTCTTGCAAACATACTAGGTTCATATATTACTTTGCTTATTTGTGAAAGATATTTTAGTTTAATGAAAGAAGGGTTTAGTTTAGAGTTTTTGTGATATTTACTTGCTTTGTTGAATTCAAAACGAAAATCATTTCTTTTTCAGTACCAAAGTTGTTCATAGATACACTGTAGACATCATTGATTTAGTGGCATTCATTAGAAAAAAAACTCATTTCAAAGTTTTCATTTATTTCTACATGCTTTTAAAAAAATTATGAGTGATTTATTGTAAAAGGACATTTCATGGTTGTTTGACTTGTTGAGTGAACTGGCATTTGATTTAATTTCTGCATTTGAATTATCTCAAAGTGAAATTGGCATTTTATGGAAAAGAATGTTATGGAAATTTGAGTTTTTGCATTTTATTTGAAAATAAAAAAAGACTCTTACTCTCTCATAATTAGGACATTGAATGAAAAGATTACAATTTCATATTCGATTGCATTAGAGTTTTTGAGTCAGGTCAGAATATCATCGGTTTCACATCCATCACCTACTGAGTAAACAACAACTTAATAACACAACGTTAATAAAATTAATTATAATTTTTACATTTTTAGGGCTCTTTGCACCTACATAGATAAGGTTGTAGGGCTTTGGAATAGGGAAGTGAGTTAACTTTCCAAATCTATAAACAAACAATAGAATCTTGCGGCAGGGAGTAAATCCATTTATTTCAATTTTTCTCTGGGAAGCTCCTCTTATAAGGGAGTTAAGCACGAGATCATATAGGACCTAGTGGAGTGATTGACCCCAATTCATTGGTTACAGTAGAGTGGTTTTTTACAGTAGAGTGGTTTGGAGTGATCAATCAACATTGTTTACCTCAAATGTTTCTTCAGACACAGGTGATGATGGCTTCTTTAAGCCTTCGTTGCGCTTCAATTCCTCCAAGGCCTCTTCCGCGGCTCGCAACTGAAGCTGCAACCTATTCTTCTCTTCTTGTAGTAGCCTCCTTAATTCAGAATTCTCCTCTTGAAGACTTTGGTTGATCTCCTCATTCGAATGATGAGAAGACGATGAAGGCGACGAATAATATGCATAAGCACTAGAATATGTGGAAAAAGCATCATTCTCTGATCTTCCTTTCTCCTCTTCCTCTATTCTCTTCTCATAAGCGTCGTGCATTATGTCCACCATTTTGGACATCCTCAGCATGGTCTCATACATTTGTTTTTCATCCTCCATTACTGCACGCTCAATCGTTGTTCACACTCGCAATTCGCATCAGCAAGAAGACTGCTCTGATACCACTTGATCCGGGTTCGTCAGCTACTGGATTTACCCATGATCTTTTACTTATGTGATGTTGTTAGAATTTATTTTTACAAGAGACACATATACATGCTTAAGCAAGAGGAAACAATACAACCATCAACAACATAAGAACATTGATAACGGATTTCACCCAGTGTGGGCTACGTCTCCAAGCCCGATGTCAAAGTGGGGTAGGCCGCTTCATATAGTGCTGGAAACGATGAGATGTACATGGATGATGTTCTATGTCATATAAGGATATATTCCCTCAACATAAGTGGCTTGTCTCTCCACGAGAAGTTCTGCTACAGGAACTCTCACTCACAATGGACCTCCTATCAACATGACATAATCTCACATGAAGCAAATTCAAAGATCCCACAACATGCATCAAGCAAGGATCTAGAAATCATAATACATCTCACAAAAAAAGGAGGCACATGATCAAACCGCATATACCTCAACCCCTGAAGTTGGCTGAAGAAGTGGATGCTCAGTTGTTGAATCTGGCTGCACCATCGAATTTGTGGCGTCGAGGTGCTTAGAACCAACTGTCGACACTTGAAAATCTAACACCGTCACTCTGATATGGAAAATGGCTGAAAAATGGGAAGCTTAGCTGCTGAAACATACATTTTGATCGGATTCCTGTCGCTGAGAGGTTTAAAATCGACATAAATTTTGTCAAATTTCGACTCCTGTAACTTCGAGACCTCAAGGAATATTTTTGATGTCCTCAAGATTCCCTGGGGCATGGTTCCACCGTCTCAATGGCTCGTGGCTCTGCCTTGCAATAAAAAATGATATTTCTCAATTTTTGCACCAGTGAATTCTGTTGGTCATCTTGCTCCTTCGTTCTGCTCGACCTCCCCATCGAACGACGCATTTGAGTTTAATATAAAGTTCGTGGGCAGAATTAACAATGTGTGCCCTTATGGGCTGTTGGTAAATGTTGTCACTTTCTATGGGTATGTCGGGGTTCAAGCTCCACCGACTCCCAGTATAACATAGGCATTTTTTTAATTTCAAACTTGAAACGGTGTTTGGCTTGAATATAATGTTATGTTGGTTATGTCCGTTGGGCGGGCCTATGTTTCCGGGCAGGTTCAATTCTCGCTGGCCTATTTTAAATGGTCATGACCATTAATTATGGACACATTTAATGTTTAATGTTTGGTTGTGTTTAGTACTTGGTGGGCGTTTTAATTTGGGGCGCGTTGTAATATGGCACATAACCGTTATATATATTATGTCGTATTATTTTGGGTTGCGGTTGGTTGGACCGTTGTGGAGCCGCCGCGTGGGTGGGGCGGGTCCATCGGCTATGGGTTCAACTCCCATTAGTTCCGGCCTTCATATACGGAGTTCCACTGGGTCGAGTCGGGTCCACCAGAGGTGGCCCGCCCACCTATATGTTGCCATATATGTTGTGTTGTGGGTGGAGGGCGCGGCGGGGGTCATGGCACGCCACCCTTATTTTAATATTTTTTTTGTTCTTTATAACAAACCAATTATTTTTTATTTTAACGAAAATAAGGGTCATTGGGATTTTTAAAGAGGCCACAATTTCGCTTGTTTTCGAGAGTTAAGTTCCCTGCCGGTTGACGATGAATTTGTGGGACACTTAAAACTGGCCCACTACCCAAATTTGACCAAAAAATTGACTCGCTCTAATTTCTCTCACGAGCTCAAATTGGAGATCTATTCATACCGTTGGAATCAAGGCGACCGGTACTTCAATCTGAACTTGGTTCGAGAGAAATCCAACCACTTTGAATTTTGACAATTTCTGAGCCCTCTTGATCTCCTAAGGGTGTCTGGAGCCACCTGGATCAATATATAACAACCTCCATATATACATAGCTTAAGTGTGTGCACATATTTTGTATATGCACAACTTCCATCTATGTGCATATATGGAAGTTGTGCATATAGGAAGATTGCGTATATATAGAGGTTGAAGTTGTGCACAACTTCTATATATTCACATATATGTAACTTGTACATATACATGCACATATACAAACATTGCGCATATATGGAATATGCACACATCTTCCATATATGCAAAGCTTCCTTATATGTGCATATCTTCCATATATGCACATATCTTCTATATGTGCGCAACTTTCTTATATGTGCGGATATTTCATATATGCGCAACTTCTGTATATGCACATATACAGAAGTTTCTCAGATACAAAAGTTGTATGCAACTTTTATAATATCCATATACGAAAGTCTTTAGATATGCCAAGCTTCCATGTATGTGCAACTTCTGTCAATGCACATATCTTTCCTATACGCGCATATCCTTTGTATATGTGTAACTTTTGTATATGCACATTTACCGTCTATCGACATCTACTATATATGTGAAACTTCTAGATATGCACATATATGAAAGATATACACATATATAGAATAAACACATATATGGAAGTTGTGCATATACGAAAAATATGTGTATAGATGAAAGATGTGCATATAGGAAAGTCACAAAACTTTTATACATGCACATATTCCATATCACATATATTTTGTATATGCTAAACTTTCATATATGCACATATCTTTCATATATGTGCATATATGGAAGTTGCGCATATATAGAAGATATACACATATATTTTGTATATGTGCATATACAGAAGTTGCGCATATATGAAGGTTGAATTTGTGCACAATTTATGTGTATGAGTAGCTTTCGTATTTGCACATATATGGAGGTTGTACATATATGGTATATGCACATATATAAAAAATGCACATATACATAATCTATGCGCAACTTCAACCGATGTAAATGCACAATTTTTGTATATACACAACTTTTATATATGCACATATTTGTTTGTGCATATACAGATGTTGCGCCTATACAGAGCTTGAAGTTCTGCATAACTTCTGTATATGCACATTTCTTTTGTATATGCACAACTTTCATATATGTGCACATCTTTTGTATATGCACAACTTCTGTATATGTGCATAACTTCTGTATATGCATAACTTTTATATACACATATATGAAAGATACATGCATATACGGAAGATGTGCACATACGGATGATATGTGCATATACGGATGATATGTGCATATACGAAAGTTGCACATCTACGAAAAAATATGCATATACGAAATATCTACATATACGAAAGTTGCATAATTTTTTTTATATTTGCATCTTCTATATGCATAAAATATCTATCATAACAATATTTGTAAGCATTAGTTTGTTTTATATATATATATATATTATTTTATTTTAAATATATTGACCTTTCCAATTTTATTTTTTATTTTTTAATTTTATTTATTGAACTAACATTAATAATTTATATCTATAATTATAATTATTAATCTTATTTTTCTCGGATGCGGGTGTCTAGCTGGAGTAATAAGATGATGGGACTTGGGTTCGGCAAGTGGTGGGGACACTTGGCCACCCACGCCATTGCCATACGTGAACGTCTTCAACGAAGTGCAGTCATCAAGGCAGCATTTAAACTGAGCGAAGGCCGAGATCCGGCCATTATTCTCACTCGCGCCTCTGTATGGATTTCTTTGCACCCGCCCTCTGATCACATTAATGAGATAATAACGCCGGGTGAGCATCGAGGCAACTCCGCCCTGGGTTTTAATATGGAGGATGGCAAAGGGAACTCAGTCGCTTCTCCTCCGCTGCAAAGCCTCTGCTCCCCTTCTGCTGTGCGACCCTGCTCCCGCATTGCAATGGGTAGGTGATGCCATCTTAGTTGCTGCATTGAGTTAGGAGATGGGCTGCACCTTTCTCGAATTGGCCTATGTAATTTAAACACTGTCACTTTGGACCTCCTTTCCACTCCGCTCACTCCCAGCTCTGTTTCCCTGACTCCTCTTTCGCCATCCTCTGAGCCTATCACCATGCCGCGGTTGCGACACCGCATGAGATGTCGAAGGGGTAGCACTAGAAGCCGTCCTCAACGCACCCTGATGCAGGGGCATCCGAACTCCGAAACTGCAGAGGCGGTTATGAAAACAGTTATGCAAATTAGGGCAAAAGACCAGTTAAAACCGATTCTTGTTCCCTGAAAAACATATAAAGAAAGAACCCTGTAGTGTGAGGGAGAGAGATAGGGGAGCGAATGCAATGTAGTCGCCGGAGAAATGATTACTGAGGCTGAAATGCCTCAGATGTAATCTTGCATTTTGTATTATAATAGAATATGGTGTTATCTGGTTTTTTTCTGTGTATCGAATTTATGGGTGGCTTATGTTTTAAGTTTTCTGTGTTAAATTCCGTTTTTTTTATGGTTTGATTGGTCCGCCATCGATCACCACGGGGATCAATGGCGATCCAGCGGAAGAGTGATATAAAATGATTGTTGTATGGATTGTATTTGGTAAATTTCTTTACACCGAGAGGTCTTTAGGGAGCAGTTAAATGATTGTAATAAATCTGAAGGTTTGGACACTTTATTAAAGTGCTGGAAGTGATTGTAAGTGGAATCATTGAAAGGCGCAAGTTCCATATGGAACAGATTTTGTGCAAACAATAGTCGACAATTATTAGTGAGTCTTTAAGGTCAGTGTTGAAATCAACCTTCAGTCTTAAAATGGATGCTGGATATCTGGTATATTGGTTGAGAACCCATATAATGCAGTGAACAGATTTAATTAATAGAGATTAAAATTCTGTTTGCCAGAATGAGGAAATCGACTTATATGTTAGTTTGGGTTTTGGATCTGATGGTATTGTTGAGTGTTGTAGATACATGTCCTGAGCATTGAACAAGATGGAATGCAGAAAGGGCGTAGAATTTGTTTCTGTCTATTTTGAATTGAATGGAACTGTAATCGATAAATGCCGGAAGTTCTGTGTGAAGGATTCAAGCCGAAGTCGATGAATTTTGACCCCTTGTTGAAGGACGCAAGAAACGTGATGATGAAGATGCATAGAGAGCGTTGTCAGTACCTGTAACTGCTGTTGCTTCCGTTGTGTCGCTCTGCTCCATGTCTTTCTTGTATTCCGGTTTGAAGTTCAGGTTGAAGGCGCGTGTTATGAGTTCCCGCGAGGAATGAAAAGAAGATTGACCGGCCAAGGGTTATAATCGAATCCAATTTCTTTGACTGAGATCGATTGAATCGATCCATAACTATTGGGTTATAGCGGTAGAAGATTGGGGGTTTTGCAATATCAAACCAGTGATATCGCACAACTTTGGGGTGCGAGTGGTTTTTCTGAGTTTGGAATGCCGTGACCAATGATTTGCTTGGAGTTTAAAATAGAGTTCGAAATCAGAGTGGCACAGAGAAAGCGGAATGGGCCTATATCCATAGGTCCCAGAATCGAGTTCGGAGTTATGAATTTGCAGTTTCGACATGGAAAACGAAGATTGCAGATTCATGTTTGATTAACTGAAAGGTGAATTTGCCTGTGGCAGAATCACTTTTCGTCAAGTGGTATCAGAGCGGGAAAAGATTTCCTGCGGAAAGGAGTATTGCGTGTGAAGAAAGAAGGAGTTTGTGAACAAAGAGGTACAATTTTATGAAGTTTTGTGAAACTTGTGATTTTTTATGTTTTGTGAAGGTAGCAGCAGAGGAAGGTGAGCAGATGCAGCAACCTAGAGCAGGAGTGCTCAAATTGGTTCGAGAGGAGAGAACCAGAGATGCCAAAAGACTACGCTCAGCAGAGAAGCTTGGTGAGGTATCTGGTAGCAGGGAGGACTGCTATTGCAGAGGTTTCGTTGCAGCTCACTATGGACAATTCCACAGAGGACGTGGGTAGAATTGTTCAAGATGTTGCTACAAGACGATCACAAGGAGCAATTCCACAGAAGAATTGCTGACAGTTGTAGAAGCCATATGACCAGGAGGTCATAAATTTTGTGCCTCGTGAGTCTGATGCAGGGGCATCCAAACTCCGAAACTGCAAAGGCGGTTATGAAAACAGTTATGCAAATTAGGGAAAAAGATCAGTTAAAACCGATTCTTGTTCTTTGTAAAACCTATAAAAGAGAAGCCTGTATTGTGATAAATAGGAGGAGAAGTATATTGTAACCAGGAAAGGAATCGGGGCTGAGACTGAAATGGCTTGGATGTTTGTAAGCGATGTTATTGTATATAATAGAAACACTGATTATGTGTGATTTCTATGTATCTGTGCGTCTGATTATGATTTATTGTTAGTTTATTTTTATGATTTTGATCTAGTGATAATTCTGGCTCCTTGTTAAATGAAAGAAGAACTGTAATTAACAGGATAGTGTGGAAGCGAAATTACTGAGTGGAATATAATCCATAACTCAGCGAAGTCTTCGTCCAAATGAAACCTGCGCAAAGGTTTGTATTATCAAGTAAGATGAGAGGGCATGGTATGTCGGCGTGAAAGTTCTTTTAAGGTGGAAACTGATACTCGTAAGGAGCCGAGTTTATCCATTGAACACAGAGTAGAAATGATCCTCGTTGAGTGCAGAGGTCCGACAGAATTAGGTCTGCGATCCAATGAAATACAATGCTGTAGTGGGAGTTATGTTGTAGAATATGGGCATTAAGTGTACGTTGGAGCTTCGTGATTCAGGAACTACCCTCATGATGAATCTTGGTTTGATGCGCAGTAGTTGTGCAGCGAATAGTAAGGGCAGAGTCCAGATGGAACAACATTGTGCGTTGAGATGTTTATGTTGGAAGGGAAGTTAATTCCAGCGAAGATCGAGAGTCCGGTGGAGGTCCACGTTTAATGCGTTGGAAGGCCAGCCTGAAGAAAGGTGATTTTATAAAACCATACCACCGGTTGATTTCATATGGCGAAGTGAAATAAACGCAGTGGTTCGTTAAAGCCTGTTCGGAGAAGGCGGTACAGTCACCACACAGTGGGGTGGGAGTACCAGCGATTAGTACGCAAGAGTATGCAGAGGTGCGTGGAGATCCGATGGTGATCATGTTGAAAATTGTGAGAATGTTAATCAAGGTATGGAACGATGTTTTTGAAACAGAGTTTTATTAAACCTTCGAAACCTGTTGCGTGGGACGTGAATGATTATTCCATGAATGTGAATGGTTTTGAGTTCTGGCCCTTAAATGGGTTAAGGTGGGACCGGCTTGCTAGTTGCTGGTCAAGGTTTATAAAAGACTATGGTGATAAGAGGACCGCTTCTTATATGTAATTTATATGTGGCATGAAGTAGCGCAGCGGAAAATGAATTGGGCCGATTACCCATAGGCCCCAGGATCGAGTGCAGGTGTATTTTGTTTAACTGAAAGGTGAATTTGCTCTGTGGCAGATTCAGTTTTCATCACACCCCCTCCGCATCCAACTCTGAGTCCTCTTCTCCCTCCTCTGACTACTTTATAGGTAGATACCTGAATACTCGTAGTGGGAGGGGTAGATTCCATGCTGCTAGCCTCAGAATGGGTTCTCCCGCACCTGCCAATCCTGTTACTCTAGCTTCAAATACTCCCCAGACAGCTCAATTCTTCTTCAACTGCTCCCTGAATTGCCCCCATATCATTGCTTCCATTTCGGTTGTCTTCAAGGAGGAACCACTGTTGGTTGACACCAACGTGCATCAGGGAGGGACAACCTCAACGACGGATTAGGACATGGACAAGAAGAAGTGGCAGGTGGATAAGGACAAAGGAAAAGCTCCAAGTGATGAGGAGAAGGTTCGCCGCGGGCGTGAGCAATCCAAGCAAAGCGCTGCCTCAAGTGTGGAAAAACCAAGGGAGGATGACGACATGGAGGCCTATAGGTGCCTCATAATTGAAGAACCACCTCCTCATCATGATGTTTAATCATTCCAAATGTGTTTGGTTTTTGCTTTACGATTCCCAACTTGATGGGATTGAACTTGAATTTTTAGCTATGTTATCGAGTAGTTTTTGTCTAACAGTCTATCATATATGCAAAGTACAGTGGAATCCAAGGCTGATACCCCTGCGTGGGCAACACAGTAGCACAATGTATGGACTGCATTGGTTTCCCCTAGTGGGCAGTCAATTTTCTGTTTCTTTTGCTGAACATGCCACACTTCTGGGAAAAGCTAATGCTTCGGCCACGATGTAAATTATTCTTCCTCTTTAATAGTTTTAAACTAATTTAGAAAAAAAAATTATTAATCTTATTTTTTTTATTTTTAAAATTTTAATTATTGAGCAGACAATATATTACATTACATAATAGTGGGTTGGAGGGCACCTCTCGACACACTAATACTAATGGAAAAATTTTGATTAATAAATTAACTATATAAAATATTATTCATAAATTTTATATAATAAGTGTTTTAGCTATCCATAAATCATTCAATAAACTTCTCTCATCTTCTAATAAAATTTTGAAATTTGTCTTCTTAATTTCAAAACATCCTTATTATTACTCTAATAAGTTATAAGCTATTATTTATATATTATTGTACCAAGAGGCGTTATACAAGCAGGTTTTAGATGGCAGCACTCAACAACGGACCACCTCGTTACGCTTAGGATCATTGTGGAGGAATGCCGCAATGATAAATCCAATCTCTTCTATTGCTTTGTGGACTTTAGAAAGGCTTTTGATACGGTTCCTAGAAATAACCCATGGAATAGATTAGAAGAGATAAATGTTCCTTTTGAGCTAAGAGTGGCCGCTATAAGGTTATACGAGAATGTAATTGCCAAGTTAAAGAGCAATGAGGGGTGGTTGAAAGATATTAAGTGTAATATCGGAGTTAAACAAGGTTGCCCCCTGTCGCCTACCCTATTTTGCATTTACATCGACAAGCTAGAAGGTTGTTTAGAGGAAGCAGGATGTGCTGGCACGATCTTAGCTGGGATAGTCATCATCCTTCTTCTCTATGCTGACGATATTGTTCTTCTCACAAGGTGCCCATCTAATCTTGATAAGCAACTTAGACTTGTTAAGGATTTTTGCTCTACCATGGGTATGTCTGTTAACACTGACAAAACAAAAGTTATGATTATCAAATCCAAGAAGGACACTTATGCTAATTTTATGTATGAAAATAGTAACTTGGAGGAAGTGTCTTCTTACAAGCACCTAGGAATTTATATTCATCACAAGCTCAACTGAAACTATAACATTCGGAAAAGGATTAATGGGGGGTGGAAAGCTTATTTTGGTCTTGAAAATAATTGTAAAACGGAAAACCTCGTAATGTGGGATAGAAAGAAGTTCCTCTTCGAAACTTTAGTCACTCCTGTTACCTTATATGGATGTGAGGTTTGGGGTTGCAACATCTCTAGAGAATCTTGGAGAAATATTGAGCAAATCCAAAAGCGTTTTATAACGTATAACCTTAAAATTAAAAGCAATACACCCTATCCTATTCTCCTTATAGAAGTGGGACCTTCCCCTATCAACATCCTAGCTATGACTAGGCTTTTGTTGTACAAGCACAAGCTCAATAGCATAGGAGACCATAGACTTCCTAAGCTAGCTTTAAATTCCAGCCAAAACCACCTAAGGCTTAAACGAGGTTGGTATAAAGACACCAGGGCCTGGTTAAACCATTGGGAGATCGACGAGACTGTTGCATTGCAAAACATCAATAACATTAAAAAAATTGTTACTTCTAAGTTCAAATAAAAAATGTGGTGTGAGAAAGATCTAGCAACTAAAAGAAAATTAAGGTATTATAAGGAGGTCATCAACCCCACCTTAGAAGATAAAAAGTATCTCTATGTTTTAACTAGCTCAAAGAAGAAAATTAATATAGCCAAGATTAGAACGAACTCTCATGAGCTCCATAGTGAAACAGGTCGTTGGACAGTTCCTAAAACACCATGGATGGAAAGGATTTACCATTTCTATGAGAATATGAACATCGAGGATGAAAATCACTTCCTCTTAGAGTGCCCCGCGTACAACCACATTAGAGCTCAATTTCATAATCTTTGTTGCAATACTGACCTTCCTAGCCTTTTAAGATGTCAAAATTATAGTGAGCTCGGGAGGCTTCTCTCCAAGCTTTTTGAGCATAGGAATAAAATCTTAAATCAAATTAAATAACTCTTTTCTTTAGGTCCGATAGACCAAAGATTGGTCTCAGTGGACGTTAACCACCATCATCATCATCATCATCACAACCCAATATTAAGAAGATGTGTAGTTATTTATTTATTATTGTGCCAAGAGGCATTATACAACCCGGTATTAAGAAGATGTGTAGTCATTAGGTGTAATATAAGAAAGATTGTATGTCAACAAAATTTTAAGTATTTTAGTTTAATTAATTTTATAACACTTTTTAAATCAAATCTAAAAGCAAAAAGGTATTGGGAAGAATTAGTGGTACAAAAAATGATTCATAACAGTATTTAATTTAAATTAATAAACAAACAAAATTACTTACAATAAACTTATAATATAACAAGATTTTAACCGCTTATATTCACACCATTTTACCATGGATATTATAAACTTGCAAATAAGTTTTTTTACAATATCATGCTTATTTATACCACATGCCCAAATGTTGGAATGCCTATAAACATTTTGACTAGATTGAAATAAAACAAAGAAATATAATTAAATGAAATCATATATATATATATATATATATATATATATATATATATATATATATATATATATATATATATATATATATATATCTCTCTCTCTCTCTCTCTCTCTCTCTCTCTATATATATATATATATATATATGAATAAAAATATAATAAAATTAATAAAATTATAATTATAATATAATAAATTTTTTAATTAATTGATAACCATTAATTTTCCTCCATAGTCAAACTAGTTGTTATGTTTTAACGATTAGTTGGCCCGTTTACATCTATTTAAGTTTAATGTCTCGATCTCATCTCTCTGGCCAGTCTCTACATCTATTTAAGTTTAATGTCTTGATCTGATCTCTCTGGTCGTCTCTGCATCTATCTAGGTTTAATGTCTTGGTATGATCTCTCATTTAGTCTTGAAGAATTTTTTTTTTCTCATGTGATTATGACCGAAAGACCTCTGTAAAAATTATCGATCAAAGAAGCCAAGATTGAAATTCAAAAATTAAAATAAATAAAATAAATAAATTAATAATTATAATTATCAATACAACATTTTGACTTAGTCAAATTGCACAAAACTAAAAATAAAAATAAAATAAAAAAAGATTAACGAGTATGGAAGAGATGTTATAATGTAATGTTTAACGTTGTCACTAAATCAAATTACATAAAAATAAAGTTAAATAAAAAGATATATATAATATAATGAAAAGATTGATTTTTATTTTTTTTGTTATTAATATTTTTTAATATGTAGCTTGTCAACTTCAAATTAAACATTGAAGTAATTACAAAACTCTAACATACTTTTAACTAAAGTGATCAGACTAAGAATGAAATAAATTACATATCTATTTTATCAAAAATCTTATGGAAAATCACATTATCATTGAACTACTCAATGTAGTTCATCATGAGGAGAATGACGATTGCGCTGATCTAGATCCTTCAATATACTGCTATAAAATGTTAGCCTCTCTCATAAACGATTATAAATCCAAAATAAATTAAATAAATTAAATATTGAAAGTTAGGAATTTATGCCTAACTCTCTAGATTGGGTTGTTCCTCTAAGTTAGGAGTTAGTTTAGGTATAGAGATTATCTCCACCTAACTAGGGTCCTAGATTGGTGTATGGTTGAGAAATTGTCTCAACCAAAGTGTCCAAGATAGATGCACTATCTTGAGACACATTCTCCTCACTTATTTATTTGTATTATACCATTATTTTAATAATATGATAGTGAGGAATGCTGTGAGTCTGAGGCCTTTTCCGCCATGTTTGTGTTTCTATGTTTTTGGGGTATTTTCTGTGTGTGTTAATTCTTTTTTATTTTCAACATGTGGTATCAGAGCCTGGCAAAGATTTTTGGGTGTATGTGAAAGAGCGTGTGGAGAGAATGGATCGATGGGAAGGATCTGCATAGCGCAGAGACAAGTAATGCATGTGTATTGTATTTTGGCTGATGATGTTGGCGGAAGCGTGGAATTTACAAACTGTGGGTTTCTTCTTCTCCACTTTGGTGTTGTTCTCGGTGGATTTAATTGGATTTGATGTAGGCTCAGACATTTAAAGTAGTTAGTGGAGCAGCGTAGCTGTGATTATTGTGTACGAACTCCGTGGAGCAGCGTGAATTATGCTAGATCGATTAGCAGAGACAAGTAGATTTGTCGATTAATTTGATCTGTGTCTGGCCTACTTGTGAGTTGGTATAGCTTTCGACCCAAAATCAAAATATGCTGACTACAGATACGAGAGGTGGTTCGACTGGGTATTGAGTGTGTCTGATCTAATTTGGTGAACCCGACGTGAACTACGTTGGTAGCGTCTCGGAAAACATATTGGCTACGATCTGCACAAACAATGGAATTTGGTAAACAAAAATGTCTGAGGGATGTATCCACGTTGCGACATGGAGTATCTGATACATTGAAACATGCACATCGTTCAACCAGCCGGTGTGAAAAGAAAGCAATGCATTTGTTGTCGGTTCTTTTGACGAGTCTTTCAGGACCTCGACGATGAGACGTGAAACTTCTGTTGTGGGCTAAATGCGAGAAGTGGAACTCGTGTGGTGAGTGATTGGCGGACTAAGTATGGGAAACATCTCTGTATGAGAGTTGCCTCACCATTTTCTGTGTCAGATTATTGCTACAGTGCCTGCCAATTCATTTGAATTCTGGAGAAGAACAAATGGTGTCTGCCTGGATTTTTTAATTTGGTTTTTTTTTCTTTAAAAGCCGATCAATGCTGACTGTGTGGTCCTGTGTGCATTGGGTCGAGTTTTCCTACAGAAGAGGCAGCCTGGTGCGACGAGTGACTGTGTGGTAAGCATTTGGTCAAATAAATATTTAAGGAGTGACCTACATGAGTCTTCTTCGGTGATCTCAATAAAAAAAGAGTGGAGTGTGAAGTATTTATGTACATGCCTATTATTTTCATGCTTGTTTGTGCATGTTCGTGCCCCAACCAGAATTCGTGAGACCGTGGTTGGACGAGCTGAGTTGTCTTTACAAAGTGTCGAATTTGCCTCTTCAGAGCGTCGAATTTTTTTGTGAACCGGATCTACTCACAGCGTTGTGCATTATGAAGGGACAAGTGCTACATCTGCGTAAAGTGTGCAATGGTAAATTCTAAAGTTTAGAGCTGCGCGAGGGAGGAAACGTAAATTCTAGAGTTTGGAGCAGTATGTTTGTGGTGGTGCCTTCGCGCCAAAAGTGTGCTTCTAACCAACAAGGTGAGTTAGGGAGAGATGTGTGATCATTGGAAGGCAGTGTGAGGCAGGCTTTGACTCGGCAGGTAGCTTGGCAGGAAGCGTGAGGAAATTTTCTTGGAAGGAAGTGTTTCTCTTGAGAGACATCGAGTTGAAGCTTTTGTGAAGATCTGGTCAATGGTTGTAGTTTCGATGCCCCAACTGTCATCAGTCCAGCGAAAGGTTATTTCTTATATTTAAAGGTCCAGCGGTGAAGAACGTCAAAGTGTTTTATTGTTCGACCACACTTTCCTCCAGCATTGATAAACGCGGTGGCTGTTTGAATTTTGCAGTGTGGTGGTTGATCCAGATTGCAGCGTGAGTGGAACTGCTGCGTGGTTGGATAATATTGTGGAGAGGGAGTTAAGGCGCACCTGAGTGAGGACACACTCTAGCTTGGTTCTCGCCCCTTCCATATATTTTCCTTCGGATGCATGCTCAATATTTTCAGATCCACTGCCGATCCCGATTACTTGCACCAAAGAAAGTTCTCCTACTATCTTCTGGCCTACCTACGTCCCCACTAGAGAGGTTCCATGAGGCTGGGCCTGGGTTCGGTTCCCCCCACCTCTAAATTTACCAGTCTATTGTCGAATCCCAAGGCCCCTCTTGGTATTTCGTGGGAATTCATGACATAAACGTGGGGGCAAGCACCTGAAGATCTCGCCAAATGTGCTCCAGTTCAATTCTCTTAAAGGAGGGATAAGGTAGCATTTTATTGATTTTAAATCATTAAAGGATGAGTTGTATTATAATGGTTTTGAAAAATTTGAAGTTCCTTTTGTAAAAAGGAGTAATAAGAGATTTCATTTATCTTTTGAGAGAGAATAAGTGGATAAAATATTAGGGGCTCACATATATACTTTCAAGAAAGTGAAAAAGTAAATTCATACAAGTGAAAATTTCTAATGTTTGATGAGAGAGAATAAGTGGATAAAATATTTTGGAGTTATAAGGGTAAAGAATAATTAATTTTGTAATAAGGGTGATGTTTTTAAAATTTTTGGAGTGATAAGATGTATTAATTTTTTGTGTAATTCTTGGAGTGATAAGTTGAATGTTGAAGTAATTTTGTGGAGTGATAAGGATTCACTTTTTTTTTGTAATTTTGGAGTGATCATTTTTTCAAAGGAAAGCTCATTGTTGTAGGAGGTTGAGTCAGTTTTTGAAGACATTTTTCTTCCAAGAAGTTCTAGAACTTTTATTCCATTAAGATGTTGTCAAGATGAAAGATTATGTACTCCAAATTTTAATAAAGCATATATATTTTTTGTGGTGATTGTGTCCTAGATCCACCCGAAATTGAATAAGGGGATCTTAGCTACACCGTGTGTAGTGAATGCATGTGCATGATTTGTGTCCAGTTTCTGAAACCACTCTTCTTGTAATATGGTACACAAAATTACACAACTACATGCACATAAGCAAGCTTAAGTATGTATGTCATCACACTTAATTAATCAAGCTCACGTAATCAAGTTGGAGTACACAAGCACAATGCACTTATGTGACACATCATCAACTCGATAAAGATATCTTCACATCACATATTTTAATCAAAGAAATCAAGTTGAAGACACTACAAAATCAAAGCATTCCAAGCCAATACGACATCGACATCAGCACAACTTTTTATATCGCTTCCTGATAAACCATTTTGTAACTAAGTTAAATTGTACGGGTGCATTCTCGGTTGAAACCGACACCCTAATTTGAATTGGTAAGGTGATTACATTAATTCAATTAAGTCTTCAACTGAGTCATCAAGATTGAACTTGTCATTTTTCTTTTGGGTGCATTTTCGACAGTGTTCGACACCCTTATTTTTCCAATAAGCACAATCAAGTCAGTACAAAGTTCACAACATCCAGAGAGCCAGCGTGAATTTAATTGAAGAAGCAATCAAAGCGAGCGAGCGAATTCAAATCTAGCGCAAGTAAATGTCATATTCAACCAACACTCAAGAAAGTTGAAATCTACAACAAGCGAGCGTGAGTTCCAGTGAGCGTGAAAAAAGCAAACACAAGTTTCACCAAGAGATCAAGCAAATTTCGCAGCAAGCGAGCGTGATAAACTTAATCAAGCTACCCAACACAAGAAAACATGCTCTTCAAGCAACAACACAAGAGAGCGTGTCATTAACATCAAGCGAGCGCATTCAATCCAACAAAGTTAAAATCAAGTGAGACAGTTCAAGACAAGCAAGCCTAAATTCAAGCGAGCGAGTTCACATGGCGAACCACATCCAGCTGTTCCAAGTTCTTCACAATTCGATCCTATCAAGTGCTGAAGACATGGTGCAAATTGTTAAACACACACATGGTGGATGAGAAAGTAAACACACATATAGGAAATATGGGCGTGAGTTATTTTATTATTCACCATAGATGTACATTTATATCACATTGGTGTGACCCTTGGATTCCCATTCCAAGTGGTCTCTTGGACTCCATTAGTCCATTCGCCTTCCACACATACCCGTTGAGGATTAGGTGTCCAACATTCCCCCCCTTAATCCGAAGGGGTATGTGTGAGTCCAAGAAGAGAGTTGTAATACAAATCTGCAAAGTATGCATGATAACACTTAGGCTAAATCATCTCTCTAAAATGTTGGCATAAAGAGGTGGTTTAAGGATGACCACCAACACTGGAACGCTTAGTGTAGTTCCCAGAATTCTTCCAAATCTGGAAAGAAGTTGATGTCTTCTGCTAGAGGAAGTGTCCCTCATATTTGAAGAGGGAGACCTTCAACCTAGAAGAAGGGAGGCCTATGATGGTTTAAGGATGGCCACCAACTCTGGAATGCTTGATGCATTTCCTGGAACTCTACCAAAGCTGGCAAGAAGTTGAAGTCTTTTGCTAGAGGAAGTGTCCCGAATTCTTTGAAGAGGAATAATATCAACCTCGCATGGATGGTTTAAGGCTGTCCACCAACCAAAGGAATTCTCATGGGCATCCGTGTCTCTGGCTACAACTCTGAATCTGGAATGACAGGTTGACAGGTTGTGGCTCAGGCTCGCTTGAACTGCTATGTCTCTAGCTACAACTCTGAATCTGGAATGACATGTTGTGGCTCAGGCTCGCTTGATGTGGCTTTGAAGCTTGTAGATGACCACCATTTCCCCCCCTATCAGGTAGAAGGTGAGATGATGGTGAAAAATCAACTGCAAGTTTGTTCAATATTTGAGAACAAGTTATGACATGCGACTTAAACATCTTCTTGTCTGTTGATGCCCATTGCCAAGAAGTGACCCATCCAAGATGAATCTTTGTTCTTGGAGGAGGCTTGTTTCTGAAGTATCTGTGTGAAGAGTGGGTGTGCCGACCACAGTGATTGCATGGGTGAAGATCAAAATAATGATCTTTCATATGGCCAACTCGATCACAGTGTTGGAATTTTTTAATTTGTTGTTGCTGCTTTGGAAGAGGAGCAGGATCTGGAATAGCTGAAGGTGAATTATCATACAGAAATCTAGCACTCTGAAATTTGATGGGCTTGGAGTAGTCCAGAATATGAAAGGAAAACTCCTTTTCATATCAAAGGCCAATTTTGTGCTCGTTGTGGACAAGCTCTTCCCAAGGTTTGATGATGGGCTTGGGAGGTGAAGCGTGAGCTTTTGCATCTGCATACAAATCTGCTTTTGAACTAGGCATTGAATGTGAATTGACTGCAACATTATTGAATTGCTGCTTATAGGAGTCTCTTTCAAATTTTTGAACATAAATAAGTTTATAATGATGAATCCGCTGCTATAATTCTTCTTGTTGAAGCTGAGATTAAAGCTCCAAAAAATTTATTTTCTCTTGTGTATTCTGCAAACAGGTTTTAATCTCGCAAAGAGTTTTCTTGCTGATTTTGACTGTATCATGATCAATATAATATATCACAGTTTTCAAGAGCTCTAATACTTCAGTAATTCTAGCCATTTTATCCAATGGTATAATTAATATCTTAGGCTATAAATTGCACAAAACCTGTTGGACTATAGCTGCAACTTACAATTTTTTGGAATGTTGCTACACAAATTTATGCAATGAATTGGTTAGATATACATATAAGCAGAAAGAACTATGGCATATAACATCAATCCAATTTATTTGACCACATCATATACAATCCAGAGCTTCGAGCAATTAGGTGTGAATGTGTCAACAGAAACACACATTTTGTTTCAATAATGCACAGACATGTCGGTATCCGTAGATTAAGTAGAGTCACCATAGATCCTTGTCTGGTTCTAGGCAATCATTGGTCTATGTGGAAGGAAGTTCGTAAGTCGACTGTCTATGGAAATATGGAAATAGCACCAACATAAATAGTCTTTTTCTCGACTTGAAATATGAATATATGGTGAGCAGATAAGAGCGATTGAACAACCACCCAAATGAAAGTGTCCCACTCTGAAGCTTGTGTCTTTGTTACAGGAGACACCCACGCAATAAATGAGGAGGAATAAAATGATTTCTTGTGCAGACAATGGTACAGTATCTCGTCAAAATAAATCCAACAAACATAAATAAGTCTATTGGCCCAAACCAACCAGGGATTGTTGCCCCACAGTGCCAATATTGATTCCCAACAGTGATATTTGCACAACCCACCAAACAAACACGCATTCCTTTGTGAAATATGTTGGCCACCAAAAATTTCAATCTCAAAAATGATAGTCTTTGAAGTCTAAGTTACAGAGTTCTATATTTTGGTGAGGATTTTCCAGATCTAACAATTAATTAAACTCCTCTTTTCGAGCATAATAATGAGAAGCCGAATTAATTAAAATCTTCATCCCTTCTGCTGAATTCGCCAAGCACCTTTAGATAAACCACATATTCATTATCACCTTTATTACGTGCATATCAATATTCTTAGGTTCGTGTCGTTCCTTTTGGCACACAATAACTCCTTCATGAAAACTATGCACAACATTCAACAAATAAGTTATAGCCTTCCACTGTGGTCTTCCAGAAAATACATAGAATAGGATAGATAATCGTGAGATCTAAACACCATGACTACTCATGTCTTTGACTTTGTTTCCTTCTTAAGTTTTGTAACCTTCGACTGCTCCAAAATTCGATTCCTCAATGGCTAGGCGTGTGAGAAGAAGTCCAAAGAGGAGATCAAAGGGGTTTCCTCCCCGTTAAACCACTTAGTAAGAATCAAGGGTGCTTATACCCCCTACTCCAAAGAGGAGATCAAAGGTTTTTCCTCCCCGTTAAACCACTTAGTAAGAATCAAGGGTGCTTATACCCCCTACCCCCTAGTAGGATTCGGTGGTATGGAGTGAACTGTGTGGAGAGGTGAGCTTGCACATCCACGAGAATCTCATTTAAAATCTCAGCGTCACTCCAGCTGGTAACGGTTCCTAAGATTCAGAGCACACATAGAGGAGGTGGACAGTCCCTGATAGAGTGATAGAAAATAATGACGATCAGAGGGAGCGTTGAGAATAAATTCCACTGTCAGAGGGAGCGTTGAGCAGCTATAGAACTGGGTAGAAATCGAAGCTGGAATGTAGCTGACATGACACATGAAACGCAGAACTAATGGTAGAAATGACATTGAAAGAGAGCGGCCACAAAGGCACAAAACCAGTGCAGGGCCAGAATTTGCCCGCTCTGATACCATGTTAAACACACACATGGTGGATGAGAAAGTAAACGCACATATAGGAATATGGGTGTGAGTTATTTTATTATTCACCATAGATGTACATTTATATCACATTGGTGTGACCGTTGGATTCCCATTCCAAGTGGTCTCTTGGACTCCGTTAGTCTATTCGCCTTCCACACCTACCCGTTGAGGATTAGGTGTCCAACACAAATCAACAAATAAACTCTTGCTGATATTTCAAGGATTCTACAACAGACAAATAAAACCATTGAGTTTATTTAACTGGAGTCACAACTACAAATAACTGAGTTGCAAGATAAGAATGATGCTTCCAAGTATTTGAACCATACGGATACAGATGATTCTAAGCCATTCATCCACACAACTTCAAGTGTCGAAGTTGTTCAAGTTCAATTTTCTTCCAAACCAATCATCAAGCCATGGGAAGAAATTCAAAGTAACAAAAATCGAGGAGAAATAGGATATGTTAAAGATGATGACAACTTACATATCCCAGATTATTCAAAGCCCATCCAGTTCATCAGTGCTGGCTTTCTTGAACAAATCACATCAATAAATTCTGTGACAATTGCAGACAAACTGACATGCACACAAACTGAAGTTGCAGTCAAACCAAAATGCTCAAATTTCCAAAGAACAGGTCATATGGAAGATCATTGTTTTAATCTCCATCCTTGTCGCCATTGTGGCAAGCATAATCATTCATCAGAGAAATGCTACAACCAACACCAACCGGCCAGATTGAAGATAAATTATGAATGAATTGATCCTTGGGAATGGTCGGCCACAGTCAAAAAATTGTATCAGTTCTACAACAGAATACAATCACACCTAGTGCAACCGACAATGAAAATAAGATGGTACTCTCATGCAGTTGAATGGGGGAGTACACTAGTGCAACACTCCTACACCTGAAGGGGGGAGTTCCAAAATAATTTCTAGATGATTGTCTCTCCTTTCAGCTAAAAAGGGGGGAAAAATGTTAATGAAATTGATGGTGATTTTCAGACTAAAAGTTTCTACAACATCAATAAAGCAGCCAATGGGCATCTTCATCTACCAGTGGGCATCAACAATTTCACCAGTGGGCGGTTGACAACAAAAGCAGCAGTGAGAAGTTTTTGACAACTATAGTGAGTAGTTTTCGACACCATCAACAAAAGCAACAGTGAGTTTTTTTTGACATCATCAACATCATCAACCAATGGACTATCATCATTAGCAAATTCGCCAGTGGGCGTCTTCAATTTTGTCATTGGACAAGCAGATTTTCCAATGGGCGTTCTCAAATTTTGTTAGTGGACAAAGGATGTTGATTTTAAGCAAAGGAAAAATGGATCCTTTTGTAGCTTGGCACGTGATGAAGTTGTCAAGAAAAATTCAGAGATGAATCAGACATGCAGCTGCCTCATGGTCTCTTCAGATTACAGTTTTTTCAGCATCCAACTTTGGCAGGTTTTCAGACAATGTTGTTGAGGAGCAACAATTTCAACATGAGAACTTGGAAGATGATTCCTCATTCTTTATTTTGGATTTATCATTGGGGGGGGGCGCGGGGGGGGGGGGGGAGGGGGGGATTTTAGCCTCTCTCATAAAAATTATAAATCCAAAATAAATTAAATAAATTAAATATTGAAAGTTAGGAATTTATGCCTAACTCTCTAGATTTTGTTGTTCCTCTAAGTTAGGAGTTAGTTTAGGTCTAGAGATTCTCTCCACCTAACTAGGGTTCTAGATTTGTGTATGGTTGATAAATTGTCTCAAACAAAGTTTGCAAGATAGACACACTATCTTGAGACACATTCTCCTCATCTATTTAATTATATTATTACATTCTTTTAATATGATAGTGAGGAATGCTGTGAGGCTAAGGCCTTTTCCGCCATGTCTGTGTTTCTATTGTTTTGGTGTGTTTTCTGTGTGTGTTAATTCTTGGTTATTTTCAAAATAAAACTCAAGTTTATCTTTTGTTCGAAGATGAGATATATCAACTCCTAAAAAATCATGTTACAACCCAAACTAATGCAGGTTTGCAGTGTTAACATAGTCAAGAATGTGTTAGTGAAACTTCTTCCATCATTGAAAATGAAAATTTGAGTTTAAATGATGACAGTCATGAAACTGATTAAAATATACATGAATTTTTTGTGAGCAAGCCAATTTGTGATGATGATTTCCTGCAAGGAGATCAACTAACAGATACTGTTGTCTTTCATGAAGTGGATAAGGCTCTCATGTTTAACAATCTTGAAGAATGTTTTATGTTCAAAGATGAATTATAATATGAATTTGAGGAGTATGAGCCTAAGATATACAACATGCAAGAGATAGATTCAGAATTTCCCATGCTTGAGGAATTTACAACCAACACTCAGATAGCAGAAGGTCATAATTCCCTATGCCTTCCTATGGATTAACAACCAAGTGTTCTTTTAGATCAAAATGAAGACCGTGCTTGTGTTTTTTCTAGATCTCAAGACAAGGTAATATTTCAAATTATTTAATATCCTTATACTAATTTGCTACAGTTAGCAGGGAAGATGTATTTTCTTGTTTCCATGAACCAAAAGCACATGTTCAGTAGACACTCAGAGTTGTCTAATTTTTGTTTTTTTCTGCCTGCTCGAGGAAAGTGAGAGAAGAATTCAAGTAAGTATCCATATGCTAGATTGGTTACACTAGAAGGACCACTTCACATGATTATATACATGTCTTCAGTAGGCAGGTGGTTGTCATCAGGATTTGAAGCCCTCAAGTCTCGGTGATATGCTGCCATCAATAAGTTTAGTAAGTTTTTATTTCAGTCAGTACATTTTTGAGTCAGTTTACCGAGTCAAGTTTTCAGTATTCAGTCTGGTTTTTAGGCTTTTGACTCCATGCCCAATGGATAGGCTACTTGGTATACGGTGTTCTTGACACCTTCAAGGAGCTGTCATCCCCCACCTGGAGCCAATGTTAGTTTCAGTATTTGCATCCTTCCACCAACGATAAAAAAAAATCTTTTCATATCATAGTAGGGTACCATTCTGATTTTTTGTCTTTCCATTAGGTCATCATGCAAAAATTTGGTCATTAGAGGTAGCCCAAGGTCAAACCTCACTCTTTTCAAAAATTTCATTACTTGCTGGCTCATTTCACCACTTTGCTGAGTGTATATCAGTAATGAGTTGTCATCATCATTTCAGTATTTTCATCATGAAGTTCATTCAGTCAGAGTCTCCATTAGGTCATAGGGTTTTCAAGGTCCATCAAATCACCATTTGCATGCATAAAAATCTAGCAAGTTAAAGAGTGACACTAAGCACATTTTATTATGAAAGTTTGATTTGTAAATTTAATTTCAATTAAATATGTAATTTTATGTTTCTTAATATGTAATAAGTTCTCATGGTTCCAAGGTAGTTGCATACTCAAGGTTCCATCAGCCAAGTAAGTTAAAGTTCCAAAAGTCATAGTGTTCCAAATCCACCAAAATATCAAATTCAAAGGATCAAGATAAAAAAATGAAAGGTGAATTGCAATGTTTATGTTGAGTTTGAAAAGGAAAATGTGGGTCCCATGCCTATTTTTTAAATTTCATCAAGTATAAAGGGCCATCAAAGACCAAGGAGACACTCATTTGCATCCCCATGCATTGAGCTCTCAGCTTCCCCAAGTCAAAAATCAAATTTTCAGCAAGAAACTCGAATTTCCTTGATGGTGCTGTCCTCCTACTTCAGGTGCTGTGCTTTTGACCGAGAGGCACTGCGCTCCTGCTTCAGGCGCTGTGCTTTTTCCTGGGTGGCACTGTGCTCCTGCTTCATGTGCTGCGCTTTTTCCAGCTTTCACCTACAACCTCCAAATCTTCTTTGCAATTGGTCAAACCATCAAATCAATGTTTTCTCAATCAAATGCTAGTAAGTTACACCTCTCTAAGCCCTCCTTTCACTTCATAATTTCAAATTTATGGTGTAAACCCTCCTCGCTCATCATTTCAAGTTTTGAGCAAAGAAACCCTAGCTTTCACTCTTGCAAGCCAAAATTGTTTTCCTTGGACACCATTTTCCATTTCCACACTTCAGAAAACACTCCCCCTACCCCTACATCACCTTATATCTCATTTCCAAGTCCCATTTCCTAAAAACCTACCCCTGGGCTGCATTTTCATAGGTAGCCACACTATATCCATGTAATCAAAATTCCTACCCTATCTCCCTAAGTTTTTATATCCCCCACCACTTCCTAAGCTCCCTAACTCCGCACTTCCCTAAATTTTCCTACACTTATGGCAACTCCCTAACCCACTATCCTACTCCCTTTCCATTCATTTTCTCCCTAGGGTTTTGTTGAAGCCTCAAAATTCGCTGCAAAAACAGGGGGGATGAGCACCCAGTCGAGACCTTAAAGTAGCTCCTTTTCCGTTTGGAATGGTGGCTCCGATTGGTTTAACTGGGTCCAGTTACCTTCTCTCAATCTCCAATGGCTGAAAATATAACTTTTGTCTACCAATGGGAAAGAGACATCAGATCATTTATCTTGATGATCAGGCAAGAGAGTGATCCTTAAGATAATTTGGGGCTCAACCAAACCACAAATAAAGTTTTGCCTTTTTAGAAAGAGGACTTCTAGTAATGGAGAATTAAATCTAAAATGCAACATTTTCTGAAATGCAAGCAAAAGGAAATGTATCCTAATCCTATCTCAATTAGGAAGATGTATATCTAACCCAAACGAGAGCAAGATATATGACAAAGATATATAAAATGTGCTTAGCCAAAAATTAATAGAAAGGGTCCCCATTATTTGAAGTAAAAATTCAAAAATGGGGGGTGTTGGGTTTTCTCGACAACAATGAGGACACACGGGAGAAGGACGAGTTATCTCTGGTAACATATAATGAAATTTAATTACCCAAAGGTTAAAAATAATGAAAATCACGAAATCATCTAACAGTAAAACATTTCCATAGGTCCCACATAAAATAGATTAAGCAATATGAGTTTGTAAAGGTAAGTACTTAAAACAAACTTGAGTAAAAGTGATGAATCCAAACTTGGGAAAAAAATGTTTTAAAATTTCCTCATATGAAAAATAGAAGAAGGTAGAGAGAGGAGTTTTTGATAAAGCATATATCCATTTTATGATTGTCTTTGACATCGATTCACTGCCGACTAGCCTAAAAAATACTCCGGTGAAGTTGTCTTTTATGCCATACAAGCCTAGTCCCGCTGTTAGCGAGCGTCTATAGCCTCGACGAGTTTACTTGTATTTCCCATGCTTCCTCTTTTAATCACTCTTTTGATAAGCACATTTTCAAGCTTTTAGTTTATGATGTATTTGAGTGAAAGAGGTAGGATGGTAATAGAGATTTATGTTTAATGGACATAATACTTTCATAATGTCAACTCTACAATTTTTCCCTGCAACTATCAATCAGAGGATTTTTATGTGGAGGGGTGGGAGGGATTCATTGTGTTAAACTCAAATCAATTATTTCCTTGTAAAAGTAAACTCAATCACTTAGAAAGGATGTGTGTTCCTCCATGAAAAATATTTAAAGCAAGATGGATTTATGGTTCCATAAAGATATGCCTTTAATGATAAATGAAATTCACTTAAATGGATAGAGTAAAATATTTCCCATGTATGTCAACAACTGTAAGGTAATAAAAAGTCCTTTCACATAAGTTGGCAAAGTCACGAAAATTAAATCAAAAGTGAAAGCAAAAGGAAAAGAATTCCTAAACTAAAGTAAGAAAAAAAATAAAAAAACAAAAATAAAAATGAAGAAAGCAAAAACTAAAAGAAAAACAAAATTTAAAAGATAAACTCCAATAAGACTGCTTATATGAATGTCTCAACAAAAGAGATAAAATAAGCATACGTACGTTCATTCCTATGTCGAGATTTAAAAAATATATTGCAGAGTTATAAGAAATGAGGTTCTCAAAATGTAGGAGGTGAATAGCAGTGATGGTAGATAATACATTGAATGAGAAGTCTCCATGTGTTGTAAATTTTCCTTCTTCAAAGTAAAACTTGTATAAAAGCATTTTAACTATTTTCTTATAAAACAATGCTTTAAAGATATAGACTAGAGGTTCAGAAACTCCCCAGTTTAGTTGATTCGATGAGGATCATTACTCCTTCTCTCAAGAATCTCAAAGAATAAAAGAAATTGAACTTCGAAAATTGATCTGGTAGAGGTGCGAAAGGTTCATGAAGACCTGTAAAAACAGAGTTCAAGATCAACAAAAACTAACTAAAACAAAAAGTGAAGAAATGAAAATGAATGAAAGTGGGCATATAAAACTTACCATTGGATAAATGCATTTAATATTACCTGAAATATATCATTTTCTCCAACAAAAGATAACTTCTTCCTTTAATTAGAATTGGAAACACGAGAATTTGAATTGATTAAAATATTATTGACCCAAAATCATTATTTATTGAATATAAACTGAAGAAAGCAGTAAACTAAAAGAAAACAATGTTTCATGTTCAAGGAATCGGAAATAAATGGCTTCCACAAGAAATGAGGATGAATATATGTTTCTTTATGAATTGTAGCGATGAATGTTCTCTTTGCTTCTTCTATTCTGAATTTATATCAGCCCCAAAATATTGAAAGATTCAAAATCCCGAATAATGTAAGAGTATATGAAAGGGATTTGAATGTTTATATGATAAGTATGGAGAGAAATTCATAATAAAAATAAAATTAAAAATATGAATTAATCATTGGTACATTACCTTGGCGAATTTTTTGCATTGCGAGATCCTTTGCCATGCATAACTTAAAAGTTGCGACTTCCTCTTTTTCCGATATGCGATCAAGTTTTATATAACAATTTAATCGACAATGACAGAGACACATATTAGCATGTATCACATCAGAGGATCTTAAGACAAGGCTTCATTTGAGTTTTGTGATGAGATGTAGTTGTTGTAATGGAAAAGTTGCGATGGAGTGATTGCGATATCGAAGATTATATCGGGAGATTGGAGCTTTTAATAAAATAAAATGCCGATATTATTCTTGCGATAGTAGCAACACGATAGATGAAGTGGCTCATTGGTGGGATCGACTTTGGTTTTATAAGAGATCAGTGATCGGAAGATTTGAGCACGGGATGTAGTAATGCAGATATGCCAATGTGTGATGAAGAACTGATCCGATGGTTTTATTATATGGATTTAATTTCATATCGGATCTGGGACATCAAAACCTATAAAAATATTCCCTACCAAACTTGTGATTCATTAACGGACGCGATATCTTTCAAAACTGAATTTAAATGTCGTATCGGGTCTAGGATAGTGTGGACATCGCAATATTGAAGAAGTCACTTTATCAAAAAATAAGCGAGAAGAATATCGGAAGGCTTGCATCAGAGGTTTATTACCGAGAAATGGTAGAGAAACCTTTGATTAAATATTGCGATACAGATGATGCGATATCGGAAAGGATCATTAGAGATCAGAGGGAATGGGAATATCGGGAGATTGGATATATTTAGAATAGGCTCATTTCAGATCCTATGATATGCAAATTGCGATATATGACGTGCCATATGTGGGGTCGATGATTTCTTAAAGTATTTAATTCAAAAATAAAGCAACTGATTTAGCTTTTCTTTAAAATAAATAACCATTTAATAATTTAATTAACTGTCGGAATATCTGATTGGAAGTAATTTTACCAGAACTTTCTTATGAAGAGAGCTGTGAAATATAATTATGTGATATGATTCTTTCGACAATTTATTAAGACTTATCAGGATTTCAATGAATAGAAGCAAAATTAGATAATCCTTCAAATTTCAAATGAAATAATAAATACTTCCCTGAACATGTTGCGGATTTGAAAAGATTTGGCTGCTTGCTTATCTTGAGCCTTCATAATCAAGTCAATGAAGACCTGGAAGAGAAATGACTGTAACTTTTACCTCATGAAGCTTCAAGGTCTCCCAAATTTTCTCAAAATTTGCACAATTTCAACATCACCTTCTTATTTTAATCCAAAATTCTAAGTAATGATTTTTTCAAATTGCGTCCACCTCAAATTTATATCGGAGGAAAACAATGGTGAAAATGAGTTTTTTTAGAAATACTTATGAATGAAAAATTGTCAAGTTGTAGAAATTCTTGGAATTTCTTCATGTATGATCAATGTGATGATTTTTGAAAAACAAGACAATTAAAGGTTTGAAAAATATGTATGATCTGACTATTCAAGAGCTAATAAAATGCTGTAAACTACTTTTCCACAATTGAAAGGGGATGTTCAAAATAAATCGGATTCATTACTTGCTTTATTGAAAATCTGAAAATCTGAAATAAATGCAAACGGAAAAGAAAATTATTCTATTCCTATTTCTAACTTAATAAAATAAACATGACTAGGTATAGTCATACTTCCAATGTAACCATGTAAGCATTTTAATTTCTCCATGTATGTATATGTAAAACATTAGTAACAAAAATATGATTACATGAATAAAAGTAAATTTGAATCTAGTATGTACACAAATTGCTAATCTATTTACAGAAAGCAACTTATTTACAATTACCTTCTCTTGAAATATCCTTTCCAATTGAATTTCAATTGCATCATAGAAATCTGGATGGATTCCCATTATTGATTGTAAGAGTTTCAAAAGAGGGGATGACAAGCCATATTGTGAATATGAAATTTTAGATACAATGGCCTGCATGATTTTGTTAGTGTTATGTTTGAGTGTTAAATTATTAGCAATCTTCCATGAAGTAAAACTTTCCAAATGTATTTCAAATGGATCAATGAAACACGGATGGAAGTCCAATAGATCCAACAAAACATTATTAATTGAATTAGATTGTTGGTCATATGAATATGTGTATAATAGACTCGGCCCGGTGAAGAGCTATGCATGGGCACTCAAGTTTCAAAGCTTTATCTTGTCTCCTTTTGACTGACCCCGACCAGTTTGAGAGATGTGGATTACATTCTAAGCCACATAGACTAGTGATTCGAGGCCTCTATGAGCTAAAATAATACTATGACTTAGAGAGCTGGATTCTCTCTTACTTGTATGTTTCCCTAAGTAATATCCATAATATCTCAGTATAACTATTACCCCTAACGTAACAAAGGCTTATAGTACTCTTCATAATTACTGTGTGAATGCACTTAGTTATCGAGTCGGGATTGCTTGCGCACAGGACTGGATTTCACAACCTCACCCTTATCTTACTTCCTTCACCTTTCTTAGATTGTTGGTCATATTGTTAAAATACACTCTCTTGTTGGCACTGCTTTCGAGAGGAACGAAGTAATTGATAAGGAATGAACATCAATTGAAATTGGAAGTTTAATAATTTCTTATGTTCACAATTATAATTTGAAACTTCATTTTTCCATTGAGGTAATGCATTAATTGAGTGTTCAATATTGAGCTCCTCAATATGCCAGCACAAAGTATCTAAAAATCTAAGACTAAAAACAAAAAATAAATCTGAAGTTAAGCATAAATGATGGAATAATAACAAAATTGAATCATAGTTTACACTAGTGTTACAATTATTGTTAAAACACAGTTGGGACTGACTTAAAGCAATTTCCTCTTCACAAGAATTGGGAAGAATAATGCAATTAGAATAATTGTTGATACCCACTTGTGATTTAGAGAGAGGGTTATGACTATGAATAGGAGTGCGAGCTTGGTAATCATAGAAATCATAGATTGGAATGGTTTTTTGAATGCTGAAATCATGAGTATGATTAATTGTTTGAAAATGAGAACTATTTGAATTTTTTTTTGAATTAAATTGTTCTTCATTTTCACATGTGATTATAGTTTGATCATGAGGATTCAATTATAAAGAATACAAATCAATATCCTCAATGTCAAAGTAGCTATCATAAATGACCACATGACATTCATTAGAATTCCCTTCGATCTCATTCAATGTAACAAAACAAGAAGGTATATTGAGCTCATTTCATTAATGCCAGAAGAATGATCATTAATTAATTCTCTATCATGATAAAAAATAATTGGAAATTCATTTAGATCAACCTCTTTGTTTTCTGAAACATCTTTAACTGGAAGAGAGGAAAAATTGCTATTAGAAAAATTATCAAGATAAAGAGAAAAATATGAATCTGAAAAAATGCATTTGAAAATGTCTCTATTTGAGAACTCTTGTGCATTTTCTTCATTGCAAATTTCAGATTAATGATAATTTAATTGGGTAATTGTGCTTTCTTGATGAATGTTGTTTTTTTGTCCAGAATTTGGAATTTTCTCATCGTAAAAGATTTCAGAAATTTGTACAGCAGATTGCATATTATTGGAAACTTTAATCACTGCTTGTACTTGCCGAATTATGCTCTAATTTTCTGATTCTAACTCATACCAATTTTCAAATTTTAAAGTGGTATCTTCTTCAAGAGTGTTACTAGTATCTTCTTGCATTTGAATAGTGAAATTTTCCAAGCTTTGTGATGGAGATTCATTGATAAATGTCTTTTCGGATTAATCACATCATTAGGATTTGGTCTAAAAGACATGTGATTAATTGGAAAAGACATTTATCTAATTCATTGACATGTGAAGGTGCACCTTGATCTTTATCAATATTATAGAAAGTGTGCACTGAATGAAGGAATTTATCATATAAAATAGATGCCACTTCATCGTCATTCGTCTGTACCTCCATATTGGAATTCTCAATTATGTCAATGAAATTAGAAGGAGATTGATCAAATCTTGAAATAATTTGACATGGATTATGAATAGAAGGAAGAGAGAAAATATGTTCAAACCAATCTAATCATTCTTCTTTTGAAGGTTTATCTTCAATTTTAAATTTTAAATAATTTAAATGAAATCTAATGGTAAAATGAATTAAAGACTCATTTTCAAACCTTCACAGATATTCAATTTCTTCACATACATGTTCGTAGATATAACCATCAAATTTACTAAAGAAAATTGTAACAAATTGATCCCAACCATGAATAGAGGTAACTGGAAGAGATTGACACCAGGTTTTGGCTTTTGCCAAGAATGTAAGAGTAAAAATCCTGCATAAAATACCTTCATCAATTTCTTGAAAATCAGAATTTGAAAATTTTTGAATGAATTGAAAGGCATGATTAAAAGTAGAAGAATTCCTCTTACCATTAAACTGTATGAATTTATAGTGTAATTTCCGTAGATCAAGAAACAAAGGTCACCGCTCACAAACAGATCACAAATCAGTACACCAGTATAATCACGTGGTTAAAACCCTCGAAGAGGGAAATAGTCCACGGCCTGAGCCAACACGGCCACTTCAGGAAATTTATTAATATAAAAAGAAAAGTTACATATGTTTCTCTCATAAACGGTTAACCAACAAATGACCCTCCATGCTCTTTAAATAGAGTTCATGGACCAATTGGGTGTTAAGCCATGGATCAAGTGTCGTTAATACCGAGGAGAGAGTGAACCGTCAGATCACTACAAATCCTGACCGTTGGATTATAAGTTACAAATGTACATGGTAAAGAAACACACTTTACCTAACTCTACACTAGACTAAGTTATTCTTAATTGTTTCCTATGTGTCGAAATATCCTAATATCCCCCCTTAAGAACAACTTGGGATAAGGTTGAAGGATTTACAAAGGTGACACAAAAGGAGCCTATTTCCTATGTGTCGAAATATCCTAACATCCACCCTTAAGAACAAATTGGGATAGGATTGAAGGATTTACAAAAGTGACACAATAGGAGAAGGAAGGAGGCATTAGAGCCTATCCCCCGTTAATGACAACTTTCCTGAACTCCAAGAATGGATCGAAGTTTGGTAAACTTTGATTCTGTGAGAGCCTTTGTAAAGATATCGGATACTTTATCATTGGTTGGACAATACTGCACTTCAAGAACACGATCATGAATGAGATTTCTGATGAAGTGTATGTGGAGTTCAATGTGTTTCATATGCTGATGCTGAACTGGATATTTACATAGCTGAATGGCACTCTGATTATCACACCAAAGTGTAGTTGGATGCAACTAATGAAGACCAAATTCAGACAATATCTGACGAAGCCACATGGCTTCCTTGCTGGCTTCAACTGCACCACGATACTCTGCTTCTGCTGAAGAAAGAGAGATGGCACTTTGTTTCTTACAAGAAAAAGTAATAGGTCCTGAACCAAGAGTGAATACATATCCTGTAGGAGACTTTCGATCATCAAGGTCACCAGCCCAATCAAAATCAGTGAAACTAATCAACAATGGAGATGCTCTTGGACTATAATGAATCTCGAAATGAACTGTACCTAAAATACATCGAAGTATTATTTTAGCTGCTTTCCAGTGACTTTCATGGGTTGGTGCATAAACCAAGCGACAAGACCAACGATAAAGGAAAGGTCAAGACGAGTATGGGATAGATACAAAAGTTTACCAACAAGTTGATGGTATAAGGTAGCATCAACTTCAGGGGTAGTACAAGTGACTGAAAGCTTGACTCCAGACTAAAAGGGAGAAGGGGCTGGCTTACAGTCTTCCATGTGAAAGTGGTGTAGAATATCACAGGCATACTTGGATTGAGAGAGGGTAATGCCTTCATTGGATTGCAAAACTTGAAGACCAAGGAAATAATGCAAGTGTCCTAAGTTTGTCATTTCAAACTTCTTTTTGAGGCTAGACTTCACATGGTTTATATGGTTTGGATCACTACTAGTAAGGATAAGATCATCAACATAAAGAACAAGGATGGAGAGGGACTTAACCACTTTCTTGGTGTAGACAGTGTTGTCAGAATTACACCTAGAAAATCCATTATCTAAGAGAAATCTATCCATTTTGGCATACCAAGCCCGAGGAGCTTGTTTGAGACCATAGAGAGACTTCCTAAGGTGACAAAAAAGGCTAGAGTAATTTTGGATAAATCGAGGGGGTTTTTCCATGTATATTTCTTCATGAAAATCTCCATGTAAGAAGGTGGATTTAACATCCATCTGATAGAGTTCCCATATAAAGGAGGCAGTAAGGGAAAGAACAGGGCAGATAGAATTCATTTTGGCAACAGGGGAGAAGGTTTCAGTATAGTCAATGCCTTCAACTTGTGAAAATCCTTTAGCAACAAGACGAGCCTTATGCCTATCCACCTTTTCATCTGGTCAAAACTTTGTTTTGTAAACCCATTTGCATCTGAAAATTTTTCTTCCTTTTGGAAGAGGAATAAGATCCCAATTATTGTTCGCCAATAAGGAAAGATATTCTTCATTCATAGCTTCATCCCAATCTGGATGACCGGAAGCTTCTTCAAAGGTTTCTGGATCAGGATTTTTTGGAACTTGAGCCAATAAGGAAGAGGCTCTTTCGAACTAAGAATGTGTACGTCGTCGATCGGCAGGGTCACCTGCAATAGAACCTGCTGCATCCCGAGTAGAGCAGACCCATCTTGGAAGTTATGGAGTAAAAGGAACAATTTCAAGAGGTGGAGGAGGATTGTCATCCTCACTGTCATCATCTGAACTAGAAGGAATGCTATTAAAAATAGAAGGGAGAGAGAGAGGTGGCACATATGCCGAATCAGGCTCGTAGGCTAAAGGTGGCACACCCGCCGAACTAGGCTCGCAGGCCGATATATTTTCATGAAATTTTACATCTCTTCTAATGATTATATTTTTTGATTTTGGTTGAAGAAGTCTATATCCTTTGACATCTTCAGAATATTAAAAAAAAATGCATTTTTCACTCTTGGGTTCTAAGGCTTTATGTTTCGCATATGGAATATGGGCCCAAGCATTGCTTCCAAAAACACGAAAGTGACTTACATCTGGTTTCATGGAGCTCCAAGCTTCTTCTAGAGTTATATTCTTTAAAACCTTAGTAGGAGTGAAATTTACTATGTAATTTGCACAGTTAATGACTTCTGCCCAAAAATTGAGACCAAGTCCTTTAGATTGAAGCATACAATTAACCGTTTATTTTAAGGTGCGATTCTTCCTTTCAACTACACCATTTTGTTGTGGCGTATATGGAATAGTATGTTGCAATTGAATTCCATGCTCAGTGCAGAAGTTGATAAATTTTTTGTTAACATATTATCCTTCATTGTCTGATCTTAACTGAAGAATTTGATGTCCAGATTGTTTCTCAACCAAGGCCTTAAAGGCCAAGAACATGTTAAAAACTTCACTTTTGAGTTTTAAGAAGTATACCCAAGTGCATCTAGAAAAAAACATCAATGAAAGTTAAGAAGTACTTGCAACTAGAGAAAGAAACAACAGGAAGTGGACCACATAAATCACTGTGCACAAGCTGTAAAGGGGCTGAGCCGTGCCAAGAGGCACGTTTGTCAAAACTATCTCGATGATGTTTTCCGCTTACACATCCGGAGCAAACACCATCTCAGCAAGATACAATAGGAAGACTTGTCACGATATTTTCTTTACATAGAGTTTGAAAAGAGCGATTGTTTAAGTGACCAAATCGCTCATGCCAAAGTTTGCTCACTTCATCATTATGAGCAACAAAAACGGAGGGAAGACATGATGACCCAAAGTTGTCAAACTTATACAACCTTGTTGAATCATCAACAATGCCAGTAGCTAAAATATGTTCGGGATCTTTGAGGTCCTTGATTACAACATCATGAGGTGAGAATTATACTATTTTTCCTTCACCTGAATGAGTTATCTGATAAACAGAGAGAAGGTTGCATGACAAGGTAGGAACACATAATACATCATTAAACTGACCATTATCTAGATGAATGGTTCCAGATCCTACAACACTAAGAGATCTATCATCACCAACATAATATGTTTGGTGTTACAATCATTTAAAGAAGAAAACATGGCTTTATTTTTGGCCATGTGGTAAGAAGCTCCAGAATCGATGAGCCACTCATGAGAAGGAGAAGAGGAAGATACATTTAATGCATAACTAGATCTTGATGCTCGAAAACCACAAGCAGAAAGTGCCATGCCTGAAGATGAATGTGAAGAGTGCTCCAAATTGATGTTGTGCTTCTTCATTGCTGCTTCTAAGGCTTCCATCTTCTTAAAACATTTGGACTCTATTTGGCCATCACGATTGCAAAAGTTGCAATGTCTATCTGTCTTCTTCCCTTTGTTTTTATTTGCTTTATCATTTTGGTGATTGGATTTTTCAATTTGCGGCTGAAATTGCTTAGGACCCTTGTTTGGTTTAGGACCATACTTTTTAGGATACTTCTTCTTGGGATTCTTTTGATATGGTTATCGTCGGGCTACTAAGGCTTTCTTCGAAGCATTTCCAGAAGTGATAAGACCAAGGTGTAAGAGTTTTTCTTATTCTCTTATCAAAGAATCACAAAAGGAATCAAAAGAGGGATTCTTGTAGGTGGTTCCTGAAGAGGTGATGGCTTCTTTAGTGGAATGTAAGGCGGAAACAAATACAGAGTATGCAGGGCCAAGCTTAGAAAGAATGCAATAGATGAGGCTACCATCTTCCTTTTTGACCTTACACCCTTCTAAAATAAGTCTAAGGGTCTTGAATCTTTACAAAAAGTCTTCAATAGAGGAGAAATTATTAGGGTCTAAAGTAAGCAACTAATTTTCAAGCTGGTGGGCCCTAATTTTATTTTGAATGCCAAAAACAATATTTAGCTTTTCTAGGGCTTTATCAAGGATGTGAAATCAAAGATCTTGAGCAATGGACATTCCTATCAACCCTCGTGCTTGATCTTGTTTATTTTTCCATTTAGGAACTTTATCATCATTGGAAGGTTTAGTTTCTTGACCTGTGGCTATTCTATAAATCCATTTAATTCGAAGTATATCTACCATGTGATGTAGCCATTGGAAATAATTGGTGTTGTTAAGAATAATCGGGCATGCACTTTCCATTTAAAAAAAAAAAAACTGAAGCTGAGAAAAGGTGAAAATAACTGCTCCAATGGAAATATCTCAAAAAATTAGGCCGTTTAAAAAAAAACGGCTCGAGAAACAACTTCTGGATGAAGAAGTTATGCCCTTTTGAAAACACGAGTCAAGGGGAGTGTTAGCTTGCTATACTAACGCTCTGTTTTAGAGGATCCCCAACGTTACTAACGCACATGTCAAGAGCAAGGAGCACGTTATAACGCACTGGTCAAGAGCAAAGAGTCACGTTAATGGGCCTTTACTTAGAGCGATTTCCAACTAACGCGGGTTGATTTCCAAACAATTTTTTAAAGAAAAATAACTCTCTTTAATCTGTTTGGCTGTCAACTATACTTTGGTGTGCATGCTTTTCTTGCACACAAAACCAAGCAAACAAAGAAATGCAAGCCTTACATTAGAATGTTAGTTTTTCAATTAGCCTTAACGGAAACTATCTATTTTACTATTTCTGATTTCCCGAGATTGCACAAAGACGCGGGGAAAGAGCATACGTACTAAAAAAAACTTCTTCCTGTTGCTGATTTTCCTAGATCGCACAAAGCGCAGGGAAAAGAGCGTACACAGAGAAGATGATATAGATCCAGAAAATAAATAAAACCTAACAACTGAAATAAACAGAGGGAACCGAAATAAGCAGAACTATTAACAAATATAACTGCAAAACAGATACTTTATGCCTCTCGATCTAAACTGAAATAACTTGGGCAACCGGAACCCTTTTCGCATGAAACAAAAGTTGTTCCTGACTGTAACAGACGCTCTGGACACAACATAGCAGTTCTCTAGGCCCAAAAAATTTCAGAAATAGTAGATCTACAAAACAACAGTCGCATGCAGTCAAATCGACTTCGGATTTGGATCAACAACGAATGCGGCCCTCAAAATAGCTCCGATACCATGTAGGAATTTACAGGGTAAGTTCTGTAGATCAAGAACCAAAGGTCACCACTCACAAACAGATCACAAATCAGTACACCAATATAATCACATGGTTAAAACCCTCGAAGAGGGAAACAGTCCACAGCCAGAGCCAACGCGGCCACTTCAGGAAATTTATTAATATAAAAAGAAAAGTTACATATGTTTCTCTCATAAACGGTTAACCAAAAAATGACCCTCCATGCTCTTTAAATAGAGTTCATGGACCAATCGGGTGTTAAGCCATGGATCAAGTGTCGTTAATACCGAGGAGAGAGTGAACCGTTAGATCACTACAAATCGTGACCGTCGGATTATAAGTTACAAATGTACATGGTAAAGAAACACACTTTACCTAACTCTACACTAGACTAAGTTATTGTTAACTATTTCCTATGTGTCGAAATATCCTAACATAAACTTTACGTGAGACAAGAGTCTGACTATTTCTGGTGGAGTATTCGGAAGATGCACGTCCAAAAATACAACTCCAAATTGGAAGTTTTAGAGGATCCATTGCGATAAGAATGAAATATTAGAATAAAAAAACTCCAATAGACAACAAGTTTCAGGCCCTCCTTCTAGCGCCAAAATGTTAAAGCCTCGAAATTCGCTGCAACAACATAGGGGATGACCACCTGGTCGGGACCTTAAAGAAACTCCTTTTCCGTTTGGAATGATGGCTCTGACTGTCTTAACTTGGTCTGATTACATTCTCTCAATCTCCAATGGCTTAAAATATAACTTTTGCCTACTAATGGGAAAGATACATCAGATCATTTCTCTTGCTAATCAGGCAAGGGAGTGATCCTTAAGCTAATTTGGGGCTCAGCCAAACCACAACTAAAGTTTTGCCTATTTAGGAAGAGGACCTCTAGTAATGGAGAATTAAATCTAAAATGAAAAATTATTATAAAATGAAAGCAAAAGGAAATTTATCCTAATCCTATCTCAATTAGGAAGATGTATATGTAACCCAACCAAGAGAAAGATATATGACAACATATAATTGAGGTGAATTACTCATACCAACAAAAGTGCACAAATACAAATAAAATGACACATTCCTGCTATCATAAAATGAAACCAGTATTTAAAACAATAATATTATAAATACCAATTTATTGAAACCATTTATTTGACTCCAATCTCCAATTAGTCCTTTACAAAGGTTGAATTTCTGCTTTTAAAACAAGAGCTGTAGAAGTACAAACTATGTTATCCATGCATAATTCAGAATGCAAAATAAAAACCTCAATAATCCCCAGATATGAGTTTTCTCTCCTCTACCTTACACCTCTAAATACTCTAGACAATAGTTCCATCAAGAATTCCATAATTACAGAGAAGAGGAGCCCCTAATATATTCTACAATCTTCTATTTATAATATTTACAAAAGAATTTTCAATAAGAAATTTTGTCGAAGAGTGGTTCCGATCAATCAATTTCCATTGGCTCAAAATCATATTCTTCAATTGTTGGAGCCTTCTCATTGATTGAGATCTTCTTCTTCTCATCTCTTCAACTGTTTTCCTGCAAAAATAAATAAAATTAAAATGTAAAAATAAAATCAAAATGCCAAATCTGGAATTAAAATAAATCCAATAAACTCTAATAAATAAATAATTGAAAAGGAAATCTAAGCTTTCTATTGATTCTTGTGATCATCTAATTGGCCAAGAAGAACATAGACCAATGGATCTACACTCAAAAGAAGTTGCAGGCAAGTGAAAATGCAGAAAATTAAACTCTGTAATATTCCAAATTTTACATCTGTTTATTGGAATATTAGAGTTCTTACTTATTTTACTTGATTAAGTAAATAAATGGGAGGAGGGAACCATAACCCCTTAAGATGAATAAATCCACTCCTAAGAGTGTGATCATGGTTGTTTAACTAATAAATATACATCATGGAATAGTGGTGAAGCTTATTAATGAATCAAAGAGTGGGGATCAAACATCATTAATAAGAAGAACATGGAGAGAAGAAGGAGTCAAATAAGATCTAGGGGGGCTCAAAGTAAGATAATAGAGAAATAAATGATGAGATGATGGAGGAAGTAGTGCATTAGTGCACACATGATGGAGAGGGTGAAAATTAAATGTAGAGATCATGGAGATCATGGAGAGACAACACAGTCAACATGGAGACCTATGTCCACATGTACAACGCATTTATGAGGTGGGCCAAGGCATCGGAAGGTTCACAAACTATATAATGAATACGAAGGCATCATTAGAGGTAGGCTTTGTATTATTGATTTTTGATCTGTTTAGATATAGATTTGTCATGTGACATTTCTATGCACGCTTATGCTGTTTAGCTAAGTCTGTAGTGCTGTTTAGCACAATGTGTTTACGAGTGGAAATCCCACCCTTACCCACAGGGGACTTCGAGTGCCTACTATGGGAAGGTTATTCTGAGTTGCCATTCAACATCAGGCATTGGTGCCACATTTTTCCTACTTTCTGCAACCCATACATCTTCAGAATTAACGCATTTCTGCATTAGGGTTTGAGAGGAGGAGGTTGTCCTTTAGTATTTCAGCTGAGGAACTGGTGAAGGATTCATCCTTTCACCTTGAGCTTCAAGATAAATATTCTTGTGCTTCAGATCTATAACAGGCATAAGGCCAAACATATCACACCTCCATGCAGCACCAGCCCCATCAAGGATTGCGTAGTCCAGTCCTGTAGATCCTTTGGAAGAGGAAAGTTTCTAGTAGTTCAGCTGGAAATCTTGTGAGGGATCATTTCTTCACTTTGTATTCACTGTTTCCATATTTTCTGAGCTACCTTGCATTATTAAGTAGTAGGCTTTAGAGCCTCCATCCTTGACAACGCATTTTGTGGTAGCAGTTTTGTAGCAGCAACTGCAATCAGTAGAGGAGGATAGAGGAGCTAGATCTTGAGCTTTTCGCCCAAGAATCTAGCGAAGGGATCAACCCTTCTTGCATAGATGTGACTGTTTATCATATTTCAGCTATCTATTGATCAGATCTAGCTTCATATATGCAAACCTAGTAGACAAGGGATCAAACCCTAGGGAGGTGAATTTATGATCTTCTTATATTTGGATTTCCTTTCTGGGTTATCTTGGGTTTCCATCATAGTGCCCAGATCTGCAATATTAGCATCATCAGAGCTCCATAGAAACATAGATCTGCATTTCCCTTTCAGCCGGCAACTGTAAGATCATCATCAACTGAAGGGATATCACAGTATTGATCTTTCAATAGCTACATTTACGCAGTGCCTGCTTTGGAATGTTTTCAGGGTCATTCTAGGCCACTTTGTTGGCTTGAGTGCTTCTATCTTATGCACTGTTGTATCTATTATTAATATCCAACATAATAAAATGGCTCACCTATCCTGTGTACCTATGTGTTGATCATAACTTGTGTGTACATAATCTGTTGTTTCAAATATTGTGTTTGTTTATTACTGCATTCTCCCTTTTGGGATATTACAGTGGTATCCTTAAGTATTTTAGCTGAGGAACCGGTGAAGGATTCATCTTCACCTTGAGCTTCAAGATCAGTATTCCATTGCTTCAGATCTATATCAGGCATCAGGCCAAACATATCACACCTCCATGCAACAGTAGTCCCATCAAGGATTGCGTAGTCCAGTCTTGTAGATCCGTTGGAGGAGGGAAGTTTCAAGTAGTTTAGCTGGAAATACTATGAGGGATCATTCCTTCACTTTGTATTCACCATTTCCATCCTTTTTGAGCTACATTTCATTATTTAGCAGTAGGCTTTAGATTATTATTTATGATCTGTTTAGATCTAGATTTTTCGGTTGACATTTCTATGCACGCTTATGCTGTTTAACTAAGTCCGTAGTGTTGTTTAGCACAGGGTGTTTCCGAGCGAAAATCCCACCCTTACCCACTGGGGACTTCGAGTGCCTACTTTTGGAAGGTTTCTATTGGGCTTTATTCATCATCTGGCATTGGTGCCATCTTCATCCACACTCATATGTGCTTCCAACTGCATGAATAACATAATTACTATTCAAGGGTTTGAGAGGTGGTGGTTGTTTCTAGCATTTCAGCAAGGAAACCGGTGGAGGATTCATCCTTTCACCTTGTGCTTCATGTTCAGCCTTCCAGAAGCTATATTTTCATATCTGTCATCCAGGCCATTGTATTTTACCTCCATGCAGCATCAATCGCCTCAAGGATTGTGCAGTTCAATCCTGTAGATCTATTGGAGGAAGGAAGATTTCAACATTTTAGTTGAAAATCCTGTGAGGGACTATCTCCTCACTTTGGGCACATTATTTCCATCAGTATTGAGCTTCATTGTAGCATCTAGCATCAGGCTATTGAGCCTCCCTCTCTGACAATGCATTTTTCTAAATTTGTTGAGTGATCAACAACCACATTCAGTGGAGGAGATTGGAGGAGCTAGATCTTGAGCTTTTGGCCCAAGGATCTAGTGAAGGGATCAACCCTTCTTGCATAGATATGATTGTGTGACATATTTTAGCCATCTATTTTTCAGATCTTGCTTCAGATCTGCATACCTAACATTTGTATAGTGAAGCCCTAAGAGGGTGATTTTCCTAGATTCATAGATCTGGAAAATACTTTCTGGGTTATCTTGGGTATCCATCATAGAGCCGTGATCTACATTTTCAACATCATCGGAGCTCCCAAAATTCCTAGATCTACATTTCTATTTTTTTTGGCAGTTATAGTAGGGACAACGCAGTTTTCCTTCCAGCAGTCCAGCAGTTACGTAGTCCCTCTTGTGGGATCATTTCAGGGTCATTCTAGGCCATATCTTTGGCTTGAGTGTCTCATATTTTGAGCATTGTTGTACTATTTATCCACCTCCTTGTTAATAAAATGGCTTAGCTTCTTTGTACATTCTGATGTTGTCTTTAGTTTAATTGTTTATTTTGCTGCAATTCTTATATTGTGTTTTAGTATTGCTGCATTCTCCCTTTTGGGATGTTACAGTGGTATTAGAGCATGATCTTTGGCTCAGCTTGTGGACATTCTTGACAACACATGAAAAGAAGATAGTAGAGATCTGTAAATAATGGAGAGATTAAGTTTTGCTGCATCTCTCTTTAGAACTATGAAGGATCTCTCCAAGGAGATCAATGAAATGAAGAGAGAAAGGCAAAGAGAAACCTCAATAAGGTTTTAGAATGAAGAAGGTCCCGTTACTTCTTATCAGAAAAAAAGAAGACCGGAGAAGCATAGAGCTCCTCAAAGATCTACTATGCCCACTTTCTTTGAAGAGGAAATTGAATGGTATGGAGATAGAAGAAATTCAGAGTCTGAAACTAATGAGACTCTAGGTTTATATCTTGAAGATTACAAAGCACAATCTAGAGCATTCAAGGAGAATCTAACTTTCCAATATTTTTTCCAACTCAAGGAAGACCAGAGATCCTACAACAGTAATAGAAGGAAGAGGCACAATAGATTCTATTTGCTTACATTTGATGGATCTTCCTCAAGAACTGCAAAGGCTTGGAGGAAGGAGTTAGATGCATTCTTCATGCTACATCCTATAGTTTCGAAAGAGGTTGGTCATATTGCAGCTCTTCACCTACAAGGTGAGGCAAATGAATGGTGGCTTAGTCACATGGAGCATGCAAAGGTGACTAAATATTCAAATTTATTTCAAACGATAAGGAAGAAGTTTGATAGAAGAAAATCAGAGACACTTCACAAAGAGACATTTCTTGAGAAGCCAAGGGATAATGTCATTCTTGTCAATCTGGAAAAAGAGTCACTATATTCACCACCAGCTACAGAAGTACTTGTATCAGGAGGAGAGACACTTGTATCTCTGCAAGATAGTCTTAAGCTCTTGACATATAGAGTCCCATGAATGATTCAGGAGATGCATGAGGAAGAGGAGGAAGATTCCAGTGCTGGTACATTGATATAAGAGAAAATATCACTCTTACCAACATTTGGAGAGATCATTGTCCTGGTTGTAGGAACTCTTGTGGTCTTGCAAGATGTTCCCAAACATCAGTTGATCCAAGGTTTGTAATCATTTTCATCCCAGATTGTTTCAATACCTCTTATTGAAGCTTGTGCGGACATGCCATCAGGGCCATTACATAAGCAAGGGTTAGAGCAACATGCTGATTTGAAGCAGCAACCTGTCACTGCGCAAAGGACCCTTGATCTAATCAAGGAAAATATGGAGAGCTATCCCAGCTTGTCATTATTGAGCTACACTCAACCATTTGAGTTGAAGTGTGGAGTTTCAGAAGATGGGATGAGTATGATCCTATGTACAATGTATGGCTATGAGTTCAACATTATGCCTTGCTATGAGACTGCAAATACATCGTTGTTAATGAGAAATAGTGATAAGAAGAGAACCTATTCATTGGTGGAGCATTCCAATGGCAGCTTCATTCATGAAGCATTGGAGATTTAGATGATAGATGGTAGAAATCTCGAGATGGGAAATATTTTCCCCTTTCAAATTGACACTTTCTCAATGAGCATCTCACAGCTTAAAGAGAAACTTCTACCTACATCATATTCAGAACCTTATGGGTTTTGGAGGGCCAATGATGAGAGGATTTCATGCAGATATCTCATGGGAGGTGCACTTCAACATATCATGGAGTGCAAATATCTTCAACAGTTTGAAAATTTTGGTGTCCTACAATGGGAGGATACCAAGTTTATGCATAATGAGATCCATCACCCATAATGGGATGAATGGATGTTGATGTGGAGCAAGAGGTTTCAAGGCCACTTGCATAACTATGAGGCAGGCCAGCAAGAATCTTGGTTGCGTTGGTTTCTCTTAGGTGAGTATGGTTACTACCCAACAGCACACATTTCCATGATCCATGCCTTGCACAACACTAATGTAATGAAGGGGGAGGCATGGCTGTGCTGGCTGCTCTTGGGTGAGTATGGTCACTACCCAATAGCTCTTATTTATTTGACCCATGCCTTACATAGCAATGGAAGAATGCAGTAAAATAAGCCATATTTACCTTGGTTGTTGTTGAGACATTTTGGCCATCACATGAAATATCCAATGTTTATGTGTTTTGTATTGTTTGGAAAATGGCATAACACTCTCATGATGTATGATAATGGAGTTTGTTTATATTGGGCTGATATGACATTCCACATGTCAATCAATATGTTGTTGCTCCATGATTCTCATGATGATGTGAAGAGGCAACAAGAGTCTTGTTGCTATGGTTATTCTTGGGAGAGTTTGGCTTGACACACTCCGCTTATTTGCATAATAATGATGGAGGATGGAAGCAAGAGGCATTCCTCTGATGACTCTTATTGGGAGAGTATGTACACCAAACTTGGTATGATGGTAATGTGGTGAGATAGCAGGTTGCTTTGCTGCATTGGCTTCTCTTGAGAGAATATAGCCAACCCACTTGGTATGATGATGGTATGGTGTGGCAGCAAGAAGATTTGCTGCAATGGCCTCTATTGGGAGAATATGGTTTGACATATTTCATGTCTACCCATATTTCTCTACTTCTTACTTTGCACAATTTTGGGATGATGCTTGGATCCAACAAGGCCAACAGGGCTAAAGATGAAAGCACGGAGAGACATAGTCTACTTCATGAAGCATCAGATGGAGAAATGTTTTGTGATTTGGGGCTTTCCTTTTGTGGAATGAGCCACTTCTTTTTATGTATCTCATTTATTTATGATGATGTTGGACAACATATGGTTGTCACTTGGTACTTCATTAAGGATGAGGGACATCTAACTACACAGTTGGAGGTCACTCTAGACATTCTAGAGAGGCAACTTTGGAGATGGAAATGCATAACATATTGCAGCAAATGGGGAGGCATTCCTTGTGAGGATTCGATTTAGAAGGAGATATATGGCTAGAGCATCTACTTTGGAAGTTTCTTGAGGACAAGCAACATTTTGGCAGGGAGGACTGTAATATTCCAAATTTTACACCTGTTTATTGGAATATTAGAGTTCTTACTTATTTTACTTAATTAAAAGTAAATAAATGGGTGGAGGGACCCATAACCCCTTAAGATGAATAAATCCACTCCTAAGAGTGTGAACATGGTTGTTTAGCTAATAAATCTACATCATGGAATAGTGGAGAAGCTTATTAATGAATCAAAGAGTGGGGATCAAACATCATTAATAAGAATAACATGGAGAGAAGAAGGAGTCAAATAAGATCTAGGATGACTTAAAGTAAGATCATAGAGAAATAAATGATGAGATGATGGAGGAAGTAGTGCATTAGTGCACACATGATGGAGAGGGCGAACATTAAATGTAGAGATCATGGAGATCATGGAGAGACACCGCAGTCAACATGGAGACCTATGTCCACATGTAAAACACAGTTATGAGGTGGGTCAAGGTATGGGAAGGTTTCCAAACTATATAATGAAGATGAAGGCAACATTATAGGCAGGCTTTGTATTATTGATTTTTTATCTATTTAGATCTAGATTTGTCATGTGACATTTCTATGCACGCTTATTCTGTTTAGCTAAGTCTGCAGTGTTGTTTAGCACAGGGTGTTTCTGAGCATAAATCCCACCCTTCCCATGGGGGAATTTGAGTGCCTACTCTGAGAAGGTTATTCTGAGCCGCCATTCATCATCAGGCATTGGTGCCACATTGTTCCTAATTTCTGAAGCCCATACATCTTCCGAAATAACACATTTTTGCATCAGGGTTTGAGAGGAGGAGGTTGTCCTTCAATATTTCAGCTGAAAAAACCGGTGGAGGATTCATCCTTTCACCTTGTGCTTCATGTTTAGCCTTCCAGGAGCTATATTTTAATATTCGACATCCAGGCCATTGTATTTTACCTCCATGCAGTAGCAGTCCCCTCAAGGATTGCGCAGTTCAGTCCTGTAGATCTATTGGAGGAAGGAAGTTTTCAGCATTTCAGCTGGAAATCCTGTGAGGGACCATATCCTCACTTTGGGAACATTATTTCCATCAGTATTGAGCTTCATTGTAGCATCTAGCATCAGGATATTGAGCCTCACTCTCTGACAACGCATTTTTCTTAAGCTGTTGAGTGATCAACAACCACATTAAGTGGAGGGGATTGGAGGAGCTAGATCTTGAGCTTTTGGCCCAAGGATCTAGTGAAGGGATCAATCCTTCTTGCATAGATATGATTGTGTGACATATTGCATCCATATATTTGTTATATCTTTCTTCAGATCTGCATACCCAACACTTGTATAGTGAAGCCCTAAAAGGGTGATTTTCCTAGATTCATAGATTTGGAAAATCCTTTCTGGGTTATCTTGGGTATCCATCATAGAGTCCGAATCTACATTTTCAGCATCATCGGAGCTCCCAAACTGCATAGCTCTACATTTATATTTTTCCGACAATTGTAGTCCCAACAGTTACAGTAGGGACAACACATTTTTCCTTCCAACAATCCAACAGTTACACAGTCCCTCTTGTGGGATCATTTTAGGGTCATTCTAGGCCATCTCTTTGGCTTGAGTGTCTCATATTTTGAGCACTGTTGTACTGTTTATCCACCTCCTTGTTAATAAAATGGCTCAACTTCTCTATACATTCTAATTTTGTTTCTAGATTAATTGTTTACTTTGCTGCAGTTCTTATATTGTGTTTTAGTATTATTGCATTATCCCTTTCGGGATATTACAAACTTAGAAAATTAGTTTTGTTAAAAAAATCAGAGCTTGATCATCTGGTGAATTTTAGACCCAATAAATGATCAAATCTTATAATCTTCAGGAATAGTATCCATGATTTTATCTATCCAATGAGCCATCCCGGGCCTCATTTGGTCAAGTAAAAGTCCATTTATGAGCTTCCAAAGTTAGTATATTAAAATTGCCAGAATTCTGGAATTTCTGTTGCTTGGGCTAAAAATCAGAATTTTCTAATTAAATTCTAATCCTAAATTAGATACTAATAATTAATTAATTAATGCTTAATTAATTATAATTACATTATTAATTTAATTAATAAAAACTAATTGAAAATAAAATTAAACTAATTAAAAATGATTTATAAATTAATTAAAATATAATATAACTATATTCATTTAAAACCTTTTTCAAAATCCTTTTAAACACTCAATGAATCGAATAAGAGGAGGAGGAAGGTTAGTACACGAGGAAGGTTTAATGCATGTTATCGCATATTAGCAGTAATGGCTTATCACATTTTTTAATATGTACTGATTAGTAGTTTTGTGACATCTAGAAATTTTGCGATGCGAGAATGTCGTGAAGGGATAAGAAGGGTGAGGGCGTGATGACGTGAGGGAGTCAGGTGAAGGGTGAGTAAGGTAAGCGTGAGGTGAGCGGGAGTCATAAGGTGAAACGAAACTTTGCATAAAACTTTAAAAACCCATCGCATAAACCAAAATCGCTCATCACAATTTTCAAAGAGTCGTGTTCGAGGTGCTTTAATAAATTTGTAATTTGTGATATGTGATATCGCAAAATCGAAATTGCAAGCCCGACCCTTTTAAAACAAGCGCATAAAAGAAACATTTTTTATTTGCGATATGCGGTTTGCGATGTATCACAATCGCAATATCGCATCGCAAGCTTTGATCACAACATTTTTTGGAAGGAGGAATGTGATGTGGGGCCTAGGTGGGATTAACAATCCTACAAATTGGACTATAGCCATTTTACAATTTTGAAATTATGGGCTTGGCAATTTATTTTAAAATAATAAATTGGAGTCAATTGCCAAGATATCGAAACACGTTTTAGTCTATTGTGCAATTTAGCTGGGTCTATTTTGTAGGACCGTTAGTGAAAAATGAAAGAAATAGTAAAAATGAACTAAAAGTTAATATTTACAATGAAGACTATTTTAACGACGAAAATTGAAATATTGGTACATTTTATACATTTTTTAGTCCAAGCGAGAAAATGATCAAACTTCAAAAGAGTGTCATTTACAAACCGGTTGACCAAATGAAGTGAAACAAGTATCGTTGGAAATCTTGTGAAAAATCGAATTCAATGAAACAATCAAAATAGAAATATGATAAGAAAAAAAAATGAAAAAATTGTAAGATAATTAACTTAATGAAAATCATAAAAGGTGCTTAGCCAAAAATTAATAGAAAGGGTCCCCATTATTCGAAGCAAAAATTCAAAAATGGGGGGTGTTGGGTTTTCCCGACAACAGGTTTCAAAACAAAACATACATTATGGAGGACGAAAGACAGGAAAGGAGACACCACAAAGGAGGGAGGATTTTGAGGTTTGAGTCATCCAACACTAGAGAATTGTTGGCCTCACCCATGACAGTCAATTGATTCAAACATGTGGGCTGTTTTGACTTCTGTGAGATGGTCCAAAGAGTACAACATCACCCTGCTTTGACCAGAGTTTTCATCTCTAACCTCCAAGACAACCAAGTAACCATTGACGGGGTGACCTTCACCATCTCCACAGATTTTATTGCTGAAACCACAGGGATACCCAATGTGGGTGAAAAATGGTTTAAGGCCACAGATGTAGATGCCCAACATTATGAACCATTTCTCAAGGCAAGGTACAAAAATGAAAAAATGAATGTCTTTCCTTTTAGTCACCTACTTGATAGATTTTCTCCCATGATGAAGATCATCATGAAATATTTCACTTGTGAGGGAAGATTCTCTAGACTATACACCTATCACATCAGGTTGCTTATGAAATTCACTAGGGTGAAATTGCTCAACATCCCTCACTATTTGTACAAGAGTATTGATAATATGTCCTACATAGTGCAAAACAAAGAATATGAACATCAGATGAACAAACTCTTCCATCACTCACTAATAAAAATAATTTTCCTTCATCATCTCAATTAGCTGAACATTGCATGGGATACCTTCATTGAGAATGATGCCTTCATTACTCCACCACCTCAACCTACTAGACCAATTCCACCACCAACATCAGTGTCTCAAAGACAAACAGGTTCATCTAGCAGGGCTGCAGTGAAGGAGGCCAAAGAGGCCAAATGTTGAGATTCAACAAGATGATGAGCTTAGTGAAAAGTAAGCACCTTCACTAAGTGGGGTCCGCAAGCTATTTTTAGGTGTATGTGTATTTTTAGACATGGTGAGCATATTCTATAAGTTGCAGGATGTTATTTGTAGATGGTTGGGCAAATGTGAAAAGTAGATGAAATTCTATTTTTAGAATATTGGGCGAAGTCTATTTATAGATTTCCGATCTAAAAATAGGTGCATATCGATTATTATTAACCCTTAATAATAATCCGACAATAAACATCATCTTATTCTCTTGGAGCACTTTATTTCAGGGAACAAATTTGGCAAATCAATGGGCTGAAGGAAATACGCAATTCCTAGGGTTATTGGTGGCTCAGGCATGGAGGACTCAGTTGGAACTGAAGTGGTAAAGTTATGACAGAGTTGGAAGAGTAGTTACAGGAGTTTTTATTTAGTTTAACTTAGTTAAGTGAGTTAAACTCAGTTGAGCTAGTTGTATCTAGTCTAACTGAAAGATACACTAGTGAGAGTTTAGTGAAATAATTAGTTAATTAATTCACAACTAGTAACTCACTAACAACTGAACAGAAACAACAGTTAACTACAGTGCATGTCAGTTCCATTGGAGACCCAGTGGAGAGATAGGTGAAAGGGTGAGATGGGCTGTCTGTTGTGACTATAGTGATGCATTCAATGCATCTGACACACATTGGAGATGCCAATGAGGATCACGCAGTCAAGGCAAGGCCAATTTGAATTTATTCAGGGGTCTTCTTCAGCAGGGATTGCGCAGTGGAGGTAGGCTGTCAGGAGGCAAGAAATTTGTGCATAGATATGAAAATTTATGCATGACAGTGTGTAATGATTGTTGATTGTACTGAGAGATTGATGTACTAATATTTGTATGAGATTATTACGTGATTCCATTGATATACATAATATATGATAGTTGGGGTTTTTAGCTTTAAGATTTCCCGTTAAACAACTGTGTTATGTGCGATTGAATTTATTCACATGTGTTTGCAATTGAGTTTTAAATTTCCACAAGTTTAACAGTGGAAGGATTCTGTATTTAGCAAGAAGATAAATATTGTTAGATCAAGAGAATCCGGTAATACATCAGTATTAACAAATTTCTACACCAAAGAATTGAAAGAAACCAAAAAGGTAAAAACCTACCAGAGGGGACCTAGGCAAGTGTTTGCTCCACAGATTGTGGAAGGAGCCTTGCCTTCTTCATCAACAAAGCAGGGAAAAAAAAGGTAAGAAGAGACAATTATCCATGAAGAGGAAGACCTTCATGAGGAAGAAAAATATTTTGAGTTGATGGAATTGGATGAAAAAGATGATCATGAGGCCTCAAAGCTTATCATCAAAGAAAAGGATGCCATAATCAAAGAACTGCAGGACAACATTGTAAGAGCCCAATTTGTCATATCATTCCCTGAACAAGAGAACAAGCAACTAAAAGACAAGCAGGTAATCATGGAGTTAGAGATTCTAAATGAAAAAAGACAAGACATCAAGGGTAAGGAAATGATGGAATATAATAAATCTAACCATGATGATACTCAAACCATCAAGACAAGACCAAGAACAAGAGGTCTTAAGAGAGCTTTAGATCAGTAGAAACATGGGGCAGAGCAACTCAGTTTTGAGGAAAGGATTGCAAAGGAAATTGAAGATGACAAAGAGATGTGGCTTGAAAGAGTTAAAATTCACCTTGAGAAGCTCCTCTGTAAGGAAAACAAAGACAATGAGATGATCAGACACATGTCCAATAGATACATCACTAGTAACAAGATCTGCAAAATTAATCTCAAGCAGTTAAAGGACAAATACAAGAAAACCCTAATCAAGAAAAAGGAGGAGGATAAACTTGATATTCTTGCTGATGCCTCCCTGATTTCTTGAGACACTTCATAAGCACTTCATCTACCAATTTTTAAGGCTTTTGGATAATTTTTTTGTAGTTTTGGGCATTTTGCCAAATTTTGACAGACTTTCAGCACAATCCAATTATAAAAAATGCAGTGCCTAGGGTGCTGTGCTTTTTCTAGTAGCCTCCAAATGACAAATGGTCACCACCATTGGATTCAGAAGGCCCTCTACATCAAATTTTGACTATTTTCACATAAAATTTGGACATTTTGACAAGGGAAATGGCCAAAAAAATCCAAAAAATCACCTTTCTGCCTCATTTTTCAGGCTGGCGCTGCTCTTTTGACCAGTATTGGGAGATTTCAGTTTTGAGGGCCTTAACTTCATCATTTTCAGAACTTAAGGGGATTTTTGTAAACAAGATAGGAGCATATTTCCAATGAGATACCTTGGGCTCAATTTTGACTTCAGAAAGTCCTCCAAAAGTGACCTTGAAGTTAGCGCTACGCTTTTGCTAGTTGCCTAATATTTTTAGAATTTTCCAGATTTCTCAGTTTGGTCATGGAATTGATTAATTTTACTGATGTAATTAATACAGGTAAATGTAATTAAGTCACTTTGAGTTACTAGAGGTATATACATTGGATAAAAATGTATTTTTGGGACAAATGAATCAGTTTCACCAAATTTAGGGATGAGTTTGTTGACCTCCCTAGTATTTGGGTTTCCAGTTGAGAATTTTGGGGATTAGCTCCATAAGTGAGGGATTCGACCCCTGAGGGTGGGAGAAATCAATTTTGTTCTATATTATTCACTTCTTTTTCATGAAAAAGGTTGGATGTTGTTGAATTGATCACAGAACACTTTTTGTAATCAAACTTTTGGCAAGTAATAACAAATTGAGTTGCAACTATTTTGATGGAATTCTTGTGGTAAAGTGATTTTACATTGTTTCTTCTTATGTTTTACAAATGTGTGAATGTATTGTGATTTCATATTCATTCCATTTCCGAATGTAATTGTTTGCTAAGTCTGAAAGACAAAATTCATTAAGCTTATGCTCTATTTTGGAGGAATCGTTACAGTTTGTTTCATCTTCTTCTTAGTGGAAAAGAATTCATATTTCTTATGCTCTTTTCTCAAACCCTAGCAGTCTAGACCACTCCATAAATATATCATTTTGTGTTGAAATGCTTACCTACCTTTCTCCATCAGATCCCTGCAATTTTGATCCTTGTTTTCTCTGACCTAGTTCCTTCCTTGACCTATTCACCATCCAACACCTCAAAATTCAATCAATCAAACCCCTATGCTGCCATACCTAGCCTAATATCTCATTGATCCATTCATATTGGTTGAGATCCATTGGAGAGAGCCCTCTCCTGCCTAGTAGGGCTAGCTACTTGGAAAAAGAGTGGTCTGTGGTTACCTTTGCTGGTCTCTTCTCAGCCTTCGAGATCTGGTGGAGTGATAACACAAGGCAAGTTGAAGGTGGGCGTGAAATTGGCTATGTATTGGTCCAATTTTGCCTAGATCAGTGTGAGACAATTGGTAGAGTGTATGAGGTTGTGGTGAGCACACATGAATTGTATTGTTTCATGATTCATTGGTTTATTATACAATAAATATGGAGGGGTTTTGAGCAGTTGCTTTCCCCAGGAAAATCTTGTGTTGTGAAATTGATTTACTTCTTTCTCTTACTTGCATGAGATTGAGAGATCATGATTTATATTCCGCAAATATTGTAGAAGGATTCAATATCTTGTTTTAGTACATTGCATGATCGGATTGAATCCATTGGTGTAATTTCTACATGGTATCGTAGCGCCAGGAATCACAATAGTGGAGAATAAATTGAGTATGTGTTAAACAATATTCAAATTTGCAGATACTTTAATTGGAGCTAGAAGCAGATCAAGATGTATTTCAATGGCTTGAGACTCAACTATGCACTCGAGAGATGTTCGAATTATATTGCATGGAAGGACAAGATGGAGGCAGTGTTGGAGGACAATGGGTTGAAGGAATTCATAGATAATGATATTCCCAAGCCCGCAGCAGCAGATGCCCAACTTCTTGATGCATGGTAGAAGAATGTAGCAAAGCCGAGGATGATCTTATTAGAGGGAGTTTGAGATAATATTGCCTCGAGTCTCCTTGGAAATGAAACTTCATATGATATGTGGAAGGCCTTGATAGATCTGTTTCAAAACAACAATTACCATAGAAAATTGGCACTCAAGGACAAGCTCAGGAAAATAAAAATGGAGAAGGGCGACGTAATCCAAAAATACTTGACCAAGTTCAATCAATGTCGAGATGAGCTTGGAAGTGTTGGGATTACTTTAGCTGTTGATGAATTGGTGAGCCTAGAACTTATAGGCCTTCGCAAGAGCTGGAATAGTTATCAGGACTCTGTGAATGGGAGGGAGAAGTTCCTAGATTGGGAGCAACTATGGTCAGATTTGGTACAATAAGAGTTTCGATGGAACACCAGGGATGGATCCTTATCCAAGAACAATGATGAGGAAAATTGTTCCTTGGATGGTAAGGCAAAGAACGGGAAGGGGAAGAATTCCCATTCCAAATCTGAGATCAGAAAGAAGGCAAGAAGAGTGACATGTCAAAGGTGAATTTTTTTCACTATCATGATCATGGACACTATGCCAAAAATTGTCCACAAAAGAAGAAGAACAACAAGAAGGCTCCGGGAGCTGCAACGGGTGAAGCTTTGGCCTCATAGTTTGAGTTGGACTTCTCTCTCATCGCATGCATGGTGTCAACTGTGATGGGATCTATGTGGTACTTGGATAGTGGTGCATCTTTCCACATGACAAGAAACAAAGAACTCTTTAGTAGCTTGGAGGAGAAGGATCTTCAGATGCACATCAAGATGGGTGATGACAAGAGGTATAGCACTACCGGGATTGGTATAGTTACTATCCAGAGATAGTCAGGTAAACCTTTCATATTAAAATATGTCATGCATGTACCAGGCTTGAAAAATAATTTAGTTTCAATTTCTATATTGGAGGATCTTGTATATGATGCGGTTTTCAATGAAGGAAAGGCGTTCCTTCGCCACAAATCCACATGATAGGTAAATAATATTGGGGTTCGTGTGAAGGACCTCTAAAAAATTGATGTAGATGGCTATGCAGCATTGAGAAGTAAAGCAGGGAAGGTGGTGATCCAAGATACAGGTGAGTTATGGCACAGGAGATTGGGCCATCTATACCACAATGCTTTGAGGATCATGCATCAGATTTCTACAGTTCTCCAAAGGGTACTCTTGCACAGATAGACACATGCAAGGGATGTACCATGGGGAAGTATACTAAAGCTACTTTTCATGAGAAGGAGAACTGAGCAACGACAATCCTTGGTAGAGTTCACTCAGACCTATGTGGACCGTTATCTACAACTTCCACAACAAAGCACAATTATTATGTGATTTTTGTTGATTATTGTTCTAGAAAGCGTTGGATCTTATTTTTGCAAAAGAAAGATTAGACGTTCTCTAATTTTTGCGAGTTCAAAGCATTGGTAGAGAAAGATACAGGGAAGAAGGTGAAGGCTCTAAGGAGCGACAATGGTGGTGAGTATATCTCTAATGAATTCAAGAACTTCTATGCCAAAGAAGGAATTCAGAGAGAATTGATTGTACCTCATAACCCACAACATAATGGGGTTGCAGAAAGAAATAAAAGAAGAATTGTGGGAGCAACATGAGCTATGTTACATGATCAGGGCCTATTGTTGCATCTGTGGGCAGAGGCATGCAACATAATGGTATTTGTGCAGAACTGTAGTCCTCATCAGATACTTGGCATGAGTACACCAAAGGAGGATTTTTCAGGTAAGAAATCGTATGTTTCATATTTTAAAATTTTTGGCTAATCTGTCTATTTCCATGTGACCAAATATTCCAGCAAGAAGCTAGAACTAAAAACAGAGGTTGGGATATTTTTAGGGTACACTGATACTCCCCACAACTATCGAGTGTATATGCCTGCTAACAGGATGACAGTTTTCAGGAGAGATGTTAAATTTGATGAGGAGAAAGTTATGCGATTGTCCCTTGAGAGGGAGCTTGAATTGAATGTAGATGAGGAACTCTTAGTTCCAAAGGATGAACCTCAGGATGTGGAGCAACCACAAGCAGAGTATCATGGAGTGGCAGAAACCACTCATGCAGAGCCATCCACCAGAAATGGTAGGAAGTGCACCATAGAGGCTGGAAGATTGATGCTAGATGTGACAGAGCATGTAGTTCCACCTACATCCCAGTGCAGGCAGAGAAGGTCCCCAGACATGTATACTGGATACATGGATCTTATGAGAAAGTATATTGTGAAAAAACCATCCTATTTTGAGGAAGCAACGGAACGACCAACATGGGTTGATTCCATGGTTGAGGAGTATGACTCCATTATCAGAAACAGTGCATGGGAAGTGGTACCAAGGCTAGTGGGGAAGTCAGTGTTTGGATCTAGGTGGATCTACAAGGTAAAGCAAGCAATAGGTGGGAGTGTGGATAAATAAAAGGCTAGATTTGTGGACGGAGGATTCTCACAGGTAGAGAGTGTTATCAATTCGTAATTTTAATGCTGAAGAAAAGCCACAGAAGTAACATCAAAACCACTTTGGAAGCTGAGATCTCGCCCTGCTAGCTTCAGAGAGGGATCTCTCTGTAAAATTTAGCTTTGTTTTCTTTGAAATTTTAGGCTAGTTAATGGGCTCAGAGTTTGGTTTTTGAATTGCTTTTGTTGGAACAACAAGGGAAGGCCATTGGGAAATGGAGTCAAAGAGGCTTGGGGTGATCAATTTATAGAAGTATCAAGCTTGAGTGAAACATGGCAAGCTAGGTTGTCTTAACTAGATCTTTTAATATTTTTAAGTGAAATATGGAAATAGAAGAAGTATAAAATTCAGTAGAGATTTAAAAGAAATTAAGTATTCTTCAATTTGACTTCAGTGGAAAACATATAAATTGTTAACAGAGAGAATAAGGTGTTATAATTAACATATCTTATCCATCACAATTTCTGTTATACAATTAAGACTTTCAGGTTTACAAAGAAAGGAAAAGCATTGAAATAACATAGTTTACAGAAGAAAGACCTTACTAGTGAAAACACCACATGAATCCTAAAACAACTGGTCTTGTATTACTTGCAAATGGTAGCTTGAACTCAGTAAACAACTTTACAATGAATGGTAGTATTCCTCATTACAAATCACAACATTTATTACATTCAAAACTAATGAATCTACTTGGCACTATCTTTGTGGATTTCTGGTGGTGATTGGCCCTCCAAATGTGCAACTTTTTTACTTTGCTGGTAGAAATGCTTTGCCGTCTCCCTATTTTACTGTATTCTGTTTATGACTATTCTTGGCTTTTCATCATTTCATTATTGTCACAATATATTTTCCAAAATATTTTGATTAAACTCTTGAATGAAATTTATAATTGAAATTTCAACATATTTATTTATAAAACCATAATGTGTTTCAAATCCATGTGTTGTTTTCCCTTTCACCTTCCTTTGTAAATCCACTAAATTCCTTTTACCCTTGTATAATATGTGGATAAATTTCCAAACCATGTGTTGTTTTAAAAAACCATGGGTTGTTTTTTCTTTGTAAATCCATGGCTAGTAAAATATTTCTATTTTGAATTTTATCCCTATAAAAACAAAAATATCTTTCTTCTCTGTAAAAACTAGTCTTTACTTTTCCTTATATCTGTAAAAATCATTTACATGTTTTATTTTCTCTTGTAATTTTCATTCATGAATTATTTTAAAGTATCATTTCACCCTGCTTCCCATCATAACATTTTGAAACTCCATTCCTGCCACATTTTATAAAAGTCAACAATATAGTTAATGGTTTTAGGAGGGGGTATTGTGAGGGGAGGGGGTGCGAAATGAAAGGAGGGTGACAACTGGTAAAAGGTGGTAACATTTAAAATTTTTTTTGGGACCCCCCTTAGTTAAATGTCTGAGGGGCTGGGGTCCTAATCATATTCATAACCCTAGATTTATTTATTTACGAATCTCGAGGCATGGTAAAAACACAGGAGTTTAACCTGGGGTTCGAATCATATTCATAACCCTTGATTTATTTATTTACGAATCTCGAGGCATGATAAAAGCACATGAATTTAACCTTTAGTGCGCTGTGGACCATAGGGTTTGAATTTTTGATTTATGACTCATGACTCATGATAAATATGTTTCGAATGTTTTAGAATTGGTATTTATTTATTTATTTTTGAATTAATTTTACTAAGTCAAAATAAATAATTTCTGGATATTGTGATCTAGAAGTCGGTTTGACGCATCACATATACCATTGGAAATATGCCTCTAAGCACTTCGTGATGGGAACACCTGCAACATGTTATGATCCAACCATTCCTGTAAAAAACCTCTCTGATCTTCATACTTGATTCTCCTTGGAAACAATTTGAAGGATGTAATATTATTTACAACATCTCAAACATAATAATCATCAGTGATCCTATAAAAATTACAGGACCCTAACATAGGCTCCAGCTATGGATGGCACTCTCCTTGTAAGGTGCCAAGAACAACGTAGACTAGTAGCCTGATCCATTTGGGATGATCCCAAATTTGCAACCTGCTCTGTCATAAAAACCTCTGTGACTGAAAATATTCAAATTGAAATGAAAACCATTGGCACACTGAAATCTAAAATACACTGAATTGAAATCTGAAATGCAATCTGAAATTGAAACTAGAAAAAATTCTTGGAAAAATGCTCAAATCACTGAGCTTATTTACACACTGCTACCTACCCTATGCTGCTGATAATCATGCTGAATCAAGTAATGCAAAAATGATAATGAAGCTAGTCAAGTAGTTGTTGAAACAAGTGGAATACTTGACTGCTTGTTAGCATAATCAAAAGGACAACTTTACTATTTGTCCACAAAATCAAAGTTGTAACATGTAATGGCAACTGCTGATGTATTTGGTCCTTATAGTGAAAACATGGTTGAACACTTAAGCTTAAAACAACCTCCATGTAGTCTGTTATAGGATCAATAAAAGCATGATTTATCATATTAGCTTTCAGGCCTTCAATGACCAGACGATCATGGATGATTTCATCAGTTGTATCCTCAAGGTTAAACCCTGATTCTAACTCTACAGTTTCAGTGTTATACTTGAAAACATAATTTTCATCAAAAGGTAATACAATCTCCTCTTGCTTTGGAGAAGGAATATTTTCCAAGAATTGTTTAGGATCTTTATGACTGAATCTAAAAATCCAAAAGTTCAATACCCTTCTCGAATTTTTCAGCAACTAACTCAAGAAAGAAAATTTTACTTTTAGGAGAAGGCTTTCTCGATTTCAAACAACGAAACACGACCGTTAAAAAATCTTCATCAATTTGAAACTCTGCTAACTCATCCCTGAATTCTTTTAAAAATTCACAAGATAGAATATTTTCCACATACTCTGTCATCTTGTTCAGTAAGAAATCTGATCAACGTGTAGCGGAGTCACCATGAATGCTCTAAAACCTGGATTCGGTGATAGTGGAGTCACCCTAAAAACTTAGAAGCTCTGGATACTTTGAACATGGAGTTGCCAGGTGAATAATTCAACCTTCTTGTGTTTGATCACTATCCACCATCAGTAATCAGACCTGTAAATGATACACTTTTCTGAGGAATATAAAAATGTTTTTTTTTTCCCAGTATGGTCGCCACTATGTTATCACTCTGTAATTTTAAGGCTGAAGAAAAAATCACGGAGGTAACATCAAAACCACTTTGGAAGCTAGGATCTAGCCTTGCCAGCTTCAGAGAGGGATCTCTCTATAAAATTTAGCTTTGTTTTCTTGGAAAATTTAGGCTAGTTAATGGGCTCAGAGTTTGGTTTTTGAATTGTTTTGGTTGGAACATCAAGGGAAGGCCATTGGGAAATGGAGTCAAAGAGGCATGGGGTGATCAATTTGCAGAATTATCAAGCTTGAGTGAAACAAGGAAAACTAGGTTGTGTTAACTGAATCTTTTAATATTTTAAAGTGAAATATGGAAATGGAAGATGTATGAAATTCAATAGAGATTGAAAATCAATTAAGTATTCTTCAATCTGACTGCAGTGGAAAACATATAAATTGTTAACAACCAGAATAAGGTGTTCCAATTAACATATGTTATCCATCACAATTTCCATTATACAATTAAGACTTTCAGATTTACAGAGAAAGGAAAAACAACAAAATAATACAGTTTACAGAAAAAAGACTTCACCAGTGAAAACACCACATGAATCCTGAAACAATTGGACTTGTATTACTTGAAAATGGTCACTTGAACTCAGTGAACAACTTTAAAATGAATGGTAGTATTCCTCATTACAAATCCCAACATCTATTACTTCAAGTGATGAAGTATTTGTATAAATTATAAACTAAAATATCTTGAAAAAATATCAAGATTTATTACAAATATCTCTAACTATGTTTACAAAAATAGAACTGAAATATTGAACATTCAAAACTAATGAATCTACTTGGCACTATCTTTGTGGATTGCTGGTGGTGACTAGCCCTCCAAATGTGCAATGATGTTGCTTTAGTGGAAGAAATTCTTTGACGTCTCCCTATTTCACTGTATTATGTTTATGACTGTTATTGGATTTTCATCATTTCATTATTGTCACAATATATTTTGGAAAAATATAAAAATATATTTTCCAAAATATTTTGATTAAACTCTTGAATGAAATTTGTAATTGAAATTTCAACATATTTATTTATAAAACCATCATGTATTTCAAATCCATGTGTTGTTTTCTCTTTCACCTTCCTATATAAATTCACCTGTAAATTCCTTTTACCCCTGTAGAATATGTTGATAAATTTCCAAACCATGTGTTGTTTTAAAAAGGGATGGGTTGTTTTTTCTTTGTAAATCCATGGCTACTAAAATATTTCTATTTTAAATTTCATCCTTGTAAAAACAAAAATATATTTTCTCTGTGTAAAAACTATTTTTTACTTTTCCTTATATCTATGGTTTACATGTTTTTCCTCACCTGTACATAAACATATGATTGCAAAATCTCCATTGTATTTTCTCTTATAATTTCCATTTCACCTGTAGATGTAAAATCATTTTAGCTTGTGAATTCCATTTTACCAGTAGCTGTAAAATCACCTTAGCTTGTGATTTCATTTCATGTATTTAGCCTTCCATTCGTGAATTATTTTAAAATATCGTTTCACCCTGCTTCCCATTATGATATTCGTGAATTATTTTAAAATATCGTTTCACCCTGCTTCCCATTATAATATTTTGAAACTCCATTCCCGCTACATTTTATAAAAGTCAACAATATAGTTAATAGTTTTCGGAGGGGGTAGGTAGTAAGAGGTATTAACTCCATTCCCGCCACATTTTATAAAAGTAACAATATAGTTAATGGTTTTCGGAGGGGGTAGGTAGTAAGAGGTATTGTGAGGGCTTCCCATCATAATATTTTGAAACTCCATTCCGGCCACATTTTATAAAAGTCAACAATATAGTTAATGGTTTTCAGAGGGGTAGGTAGTAAGAGGTATTAACTCCATTCCCGCCACATTTTATAAAAGTCAACAATATAGTTAATGGTTTTTGGAGGGGGTAGGTAGTAAGAGGTATTGTGAGGTATACCTGCCACATTTTATAAAAGTCAACAATATAGTTAATGGTTTTCGGAGGGGGCTAGGTGGTGAGAAATGACAAAAGGGTGAATGTTGGTAAAAGGCGGTAACATTTAAAACAACTTTTCAGACCCCCCTCTTTAGTTAAATGTAGGAGGCGCCGGGGGCTCTAAATCATATTCATAACCCTTGATTTATTTATTTAAGGATATCTAGGCATGGTAAAAACACGGGAGCGGTGGGTCATAGGGTTTGAATTTTTTATTTATGTCTCTAAATATGTTTCTAATGTTTTAGAATTTGTATTTATTTATTTATTTATGAATTAATTTTACTAATTCAAAATAAATAATTTCTCTTGTTCTGATGTTCTTAAGAGTAGACTTCAACTTTCTAGATATTGTGATATAGAAGTCGGTTTGACACATAGGATATACCGTTGGAAATATGCCTTTGAGAAATTCGTGATGGGAACACTTGCAACATGATCAGGAGATCAAGTCTCTTGAAGAAAAATGCTCAAAAATGAAGTTGCTCAAAATTTCTCCAAAACAGATCGAATGGAAGGAGCTCGGCGATACGATCCCAAAGCCGCAAACGGCACTGAAATCCGTTACTGTATGGAGGAGATATTGCATTTTGAAATTGCCCAATAACTTTCAATTTTGAAAGAAATTTTTTAATATTATGTGGGAAATTTTTTATTTTTTATTAAGGTTTAAATTATTAAATTATATAATTTTTTATATTTTATATGATTTAAATTAATCATATATTATATTAATTAATATATATTTTAATTAATTTTAAATTATATTTAAACCTTATTAAAATTTAAATTTTAAAACCACACATATGTTTTAAAGTTTCAAATTCGAAATTTTATGAGAAAGGGTAAAAACCCACAAGTCTAAAGTTATGAAAAGGGCACGTGGGTTTAAAACGTGGGTTTAAAGCACGAACGTGGGCTATTCAAACCATTGCATTGGAGCGGAGTTAACATTTATATAAAACCGTTTGCATGTGAACGTAAGTCACGGCGGATGTTTGCCACGGTTTCCAAAAAACGTTTGACTTAACATTGTTGCGGCGGGTTCGGTGGTGCATGTGACCACGATTCCCTCAGCATTAAATTTAACAGCCCGTTTTATTTGGAGCGCCCGCCAAATTTGGTGCAATTGCCGTTTTTAACTGGAGTTAACTCCAGTTCTCCACAGTTAGCAGAGCTTTTGAAGGGCAAACTTCAGTTAGCCATAACTTTGGCTAGGAGAAGCCTTTTGATACGAATTTTTTTTTGATTTTGGGAAAAGGAAGCATTCTGGAGCTGTTGGGAGTGTTTGTAGAGCCATTAGGGTGCTCTAACAAAGAATTTACCAGCGTTTTTGGTCGTGGAGCCACCAGGGCCTAAGGGAAAAAAAGCTGTTTTGGACTACCTTCATCCAATGGAGGTGAATGTTTAGTCATTTTATACTGATTTGGGCCTTCTGAATCTATTTTTGTAGTGTATTTTTCCATTTGAGGCTTCTATACAGTTGTATTCACATTTTGAGCATTTAATCAAAGAGGAAAAAACCTAATTAGAGGCTTTTGGACCCAGCGGAGGTAGCCCAAGAGAGGGGTGAACCGCTTAAACAATTATTTGCTGTCATACTGTATAATTTTGCTGCATATTTTCAGATTCTGCTCCTTTAAACAGTAAATTTTTATAAGCAAACTTTTCCCAAGTAGGTTTAAACAGTGAACAAAACTTATTAGTTCATCTTCAAACCATTATACTTCATTTGCAGAATATGTATACTTGCCTATTCACACATTAAAGTTGGATCAATGAATACTTTGCACTTAAAACAAATACTTTCATTGATCGGATCTCAGTGATTACATTTTATTTCTTTAGGCAGAGTCTGTAGAAGGGCCAGGCAGCCTCCGGATTCATCCTTTCTTTGAAAGGTGAAATATCTAGTGAATGCCCCTACAGTCAATCTCTGTATGAGAAATACTTTGTTCTCACAATTTCAGATCAGGTTGGTATCAGAGCTCAAGGTTTTGCTTAAGAGTTTGTGAAATTTGTGCAAGTAAATTGTATTATTCTGCAAAATTTGATGCTTACTAGGCTGAAATTGCAAAGAGGGGAAGGTCAGTTGGTTAGAGAACAAGTTAATCCTCAACCAAGGACTACTAGAGTGCCATTACACCCACCTTCCATTTCATCCTCATTAGCCTTAGAATCAGCCACAAACATGTCTTCCAAAGAAGGAGAAGTACATCAGGAAATGGATCCCAAGGAAGAAGAAAGAGTCTTTAGAAAAGCTTTCTTGGACTTGACTGAGATGGTTAGGATCCTATACCAGGAGAGAAATGATAGGATTGCTGGAGAAGGGTCTAGAAACCAAAGAGAAGAAGGAGATTTTTCAGGAGGAAAGAAAGAAAAAGATGAGTCTAAGAAAGGGAATGGAGGAAATGGTGATCCACCATCTCCATCATCATCCTCATCCTCCACATCATCCTCTTCAACTTCTGAAAATCAGTCACAAAAAACAAAAACATCTCTTAAAAATCCTTTGTTAAAGCTTGATGTAAAGTTTGAGTTGCCGATGTTTAATGGTGATGTGAATGCAGAAAAATTGGATAACTGGATTAGACAACTGGAAGTCTATCTAAGGATTCAGAATTTGCATGATGATGACACAAAAATCCAATTAGCCTCTTTGAGAATGGATGGAGCAGCTTTGGTTTGGTGGGAAGCCAAGACTAGAGAGGAGATTAAAAATCATGGTAAGATAACTCTAACATGGACTGAGTTTATTACTGCTATTAAGAAACAGTTTTATCCTCTTGCTCATATTCAGAAAGCAATCATGAATTGGCAAAATTTTAGGCAACTTAAGGGTCAAAATGTGCAAGATTATACCCAAGAGTTTAGAATGAGAGCACTTCTACTTGGAGTAGACTTACAAAGTCAAGACACCTTGTTGAAATACATAGGAGGTTTGCACAATTATCTGCAACATACTATTCTAATGTTCAATCCTACCAGCTTAGATGAAGTCTGTGTGCAGGCTACACATTTAGAAGCTAGAGGAAAGAATATTTTTGATGAGGATAGTAATTTCAAAAACAAAGGAAAAAAGAGAGTTGCAAATTCAAGAAAAGACAAAGGAAAGTTCTTTTGCAAGAACTGTTCGAAGACAAGTCATGATGAAGATCATTGTTGGAAGCTTCATCCTGAACTGAAACCAGAAAAATTCAAGAACAAAAACAAGACCAAAGAAAAGGAGAAAACTGTAGCAATAGTTGAGCAAGACTTAGGGTCAGACTCAGGAGATGAGACAAAAAGCATAGCCATGGTTTTAAAGAACATTAAGGGGAAAGAAGTGGTGCAAGACACAATTCCTAGTTCTAGCTCTTTGAATTGTCACAAAGATACTCATGATGAAAAGAGGAGGATAGAGCTTTTCCATGTGAGGTAATTTCAAAACATACCAAAATTGACACACTATTTGACAGTGGGTCACAAGCGAATCTTATATCTGAATATTTGGTCAAGCAGCTTAAAATTGAGACCATTCCACATCCGAAGCCTTATCCACTTGGATGGATATGCAAGGATGCCAATTTGCAAGTTTCAAGGAAGTGCATATTGCGCTTTGCAATAACTGCACACTTTATTGACACAGTGGAACTTGATGTGGTGCCGCTTGATATCTCAGGTATTGTTTTGGGAAGTCCTTATTTATTTGATAGGAAGGCCATCTTTCATCGCCATGAAAACAAGTATCACTTGTTTAAAGATGGTAAAGAGTACATTGTCAGAGCTCACAAGAAGAAGCTGGAATATTCATTACTCCATGCAGGTCAATTGAAAAGACTGGTTAATGCAAGTCAAAGTCTAACTTTGTTGATGTTGAAACGACCAGATTTTGAGCATTCGCCTTCTTATGATGTTGCTAATGATTTGTCTCAGTTTGATAACAGTTTGTCTTTGAGAAAAGATGATGTTATGTTGCACAAATTACCTTTTGGGTCAGCCAATGCAGTGAATGAAGTGTCAAAGCAAAGCAGTGCAAGCAAGAAGGACACGCCATTCAACATGGGAAAAAGTTGGTTTCAATATGGTCGAATTCGCCATGGGAACAGTTTGCAAGGTGAAGGTCATTTTAAGTCTTTCTGGAAGTTTGATCAATGTAGAGGAAGTTTGTTTTCTGCAAATTACAATTGCTGTTCTGCAAATTTTAATCATTTGCATCATGACTCCATTAATCTAAGCAATGGTCGATCAGTTGATTCCAGAGACATATTATCATTTTCTCAAAAGCTTAATTTGATGAAATCGGGCAGATTTCAGTTATTCAAGGGTGGAAGAGTAGAGAATCAGTCTCCACATCATCAGTTTCAGTAATCAGAAAGCTTTTGAGGGTCCAAAAGCTTCCCATTTGGGAGGTGTGATCAGGAGATCAAGTCTCTTGAAGAAAAATGCTCAAAAATGAAGTTTCTCAGAATTTCTTCGAAACAGATCGACTGAAAAGATCTCGGCGATACGATCCCAACGCCACAAATGACACTCAAATCCGTTGCCGTATGGAGGAGATATTTCATTTTGAAATTGCCCAATAACTTTCAAATTTTGAAAGAAATTTTTTTAATATTATGTGGGAAATTTTTTATTTTTTATTAAGGTTTAAATTATTAAATTATATATTTTTTTATATTTTATATGATTTAAACTAATCATATATTATATTAATTAATATATATTTTAATTAATTTTAAATTATATTTAAACCTTATTACAATTTAAATTTTAAAACTACACATATATATTAAATAATAAGTCAAATGGCAAAGTAATGTTTTGAAAGTTTAAAACCCACGTAACAAAAGTTTACCATGAAACGTATGGTTGAAGTTTTTAAAACATGTGTTTGGATGATGTGTCAAAGCACGTGGGGTATTCAAAATGAGTGGAGTGGATTTCAAAACGTCGGAGCCGATAATGAAACATTTATGTAACCGTTGCATATGAACGTAAGTCAGGACGGGTGTTTGCCACGGTTTTTTAAAACCGTTTGACTTAACATTGTTCGTGGCGGGTTCAGTGGTGCATGTGACCACGTTTTCCCTAGCATTTATTTTAACTGTCCGATGATTTTGGAGCACTCCCGCCAAATTTGGTGCAGGTGCCATTTTTAACTGGAGTTAACTCCAGTTCTCCACAATTAGTGGAGCTTTTGGAGGGCAAACTTCAGTTAGCCATAACTTTGGCTAGGAAAGTCCTTTTCGGACAATTTGTTTTTTGATTCTGGGTCTCTTCGAAATTCTGGAGCTTTTTGGAGTGTTTTTAGAGCCATCAGGGTGCTCTAATAGAGAATTTACTAGCATTTTTTTTGTCATGGAGCCACTAGGGCCTAAGGGAAGAAGAGCTGTTTTGGACTATCTACATCCAATGGAGGTGTTTGTTTAGTCATTTTATACTGATTTGAGCCTTTTGAATCTATTTTTGCAGTGTATTTTTCCATTTGAGGCTTCTATACAATTTTATTCACATTTCGAGCATTTAATCAAAGAGGAAAAAGCATAATTAGAGGCTTTTGGACCCAGCGGAGGTAGCCCAAGAGAGGGGTGAACCGCTTAAACAATTATTTGCTGTCATACTGTATAATTTTGCTGCATATTTTCAGATTCTTCTCCTTTAAATAGTAAATTTTTATAAGCAAACTTTTCCCAAGCAGGTTTAAACAGTGAACAAAACTTATTAGTTCATCTTCAAAACACTACACTTCATTTGCAGAATATGTATACTTGCCTATTCACACATTAAAGTTGGATCAATGAATACTTTGCAGTTAAAACAAATACTTTCATTGATCGGATCTCAGTGATTACTTTTTATTTCTTTAGGCAGAGTCTGTAGAAGGGCCAGATAGCCTCCGGATTCATCCTTTCTTTGAAAGGTGAAATACCCGGTAAATGCCCCTACAGTCAATCTTTGTATGAGAAATACTTTGTTCTCACAATTTCAAATCACAACATGATATGATCCAACCATTCCTGTAAAAAATCTCTCCGATCTTCATACTTGGATTCTCAGAAACAATTTGAAGGATGCAATATTATTTACAACATCTCAAACATAATAATCATCAGTGATCCTATACAAATTATAGGACCCTAACAGAGGGGATTAAATATGAGGATAATTTTGCACCGGTTTTAAGGTACTCATCGATTAGATCTATTCGTTTTCTTCACGTAAGAGCTCTTATCCTTGCATGCATTTTAAGCTAGATTTTATTGCCTGCATTTTCAAATTTTTATGTTTTTGGGGAGATTTTGTTCAAAGTTGGGTGCGGCGGTCGGCGCGGGTTTCAGGCACGGAGTCGCGCCAACCTGCCTTAAATTTCAACGGGGAGGTGCTAATTGGCGCTACTGTTTTCAAAAATCTGCTCTAATCATCGCAACCGATTTTGCTCAAAAATTCTGATGAATAGCCCGTTTTAAACAATCCAAAAGTTAATGACTTGACTAATGAAAGCTCCAATGACGGTTTTGTAGGTGATTAAAAGCAAAAATGGCCATTGAATGGAAGGAAAGAGAACACGAGGAGGAACATGAGCTAGCCATGGAAAACGAGAGATGCATGGATGCCCTAAGAGACTGTGGGCTCTTAAAATTCTTCATGGCACCATGTCTCCGAGCTCAGCTGGAGCTATCATAGTATCTGGTCAATGTGTGGGACACCGATCGGGAGAGTTTCATGGTTCACGATCAAGAGTTGAGGATTGAAGTCTCTGACATATATTTCATCACTGGATTATCACGGAGGGGAGCAGCACGGATCTTGGCTGGTACCCATCCTATGATGGAAAACATGATCATGCTCATACACAGAGTTTTCCCAAGAGAAAAGAAAGGATCGAAGAGCGGAAAAATAGATATCTAGAAAATACCTGATTTGGCACTAAAATTAGTGCTACATACTATAACACGAGATACTGGATCTCAAGCCCCTCATGAACCTACAAAAACACAGCTTCAACTTGTCATGGATTGTATGACTCCAACCATTTTTAACTGGGTAGAAGACGTAACAATCAACCTGAAGTGTTAATTGACAAATTGAAAAAACGACAAGTTGAAACAATTTGGTTATGGGTCCATCTTGGTATCGTTGAGCAGGAAAATCCCCTCTGTAGACAGAGGCAATCTCTCTAGCCCTAGGGTGGATCTAGCAACAAGGTAACATGCTGGACTTTCAGACTCCTAGCTTATAAATGAAAAACGAGTTGGGATAGATGACCTACCTTGGTCCAACGCTCTTGTCATAACTTGCAGCAGCGATCCTCTGATCTTTGTCTTCACACTTCATATTCCTTTAGTGATAATGTCCGTGTACCTGTAAAAAGATTAAGTGAACGATGGTAGCATATGAAAACATATTCTCTTTCATAGCTATCCGATTTGTCAAGGAGAATCAAACATTTTGCATATAATTGAACAAAAAATTGGAACCAAAAACAAGTCATGTATTAATGATAGAGAAAATAATTTTACAACCTTAATGCCTTGAAGTTTAAACCTTCTTCGACAGGTTCAATAAGGCGCGTCTCAAGCATTCGTTCGGGATCAGACTCGTTGAGGCAATGGGCCTAAAATCTCTCTCAACAATGGATTCCTCTCTGCCTTATTTTACACACCAGCTATAGTAATGACTGTTCAACTAGCTGAAACAATGTGAGAAGGAAATATTTATAGGAGATGAGGGAGTGGTTTGGGATCCCTCATAAGGTGGAAGAGAGGTCTTATCCCTTGCGGAGTTGTACAATTGTAGGAAACAAGAAGCCAAAGGGAGGACCTCAACGTTATTCAATCGAACAAACCATGATGGCTCCGCTCACGAATTTGTTAGGCATGGAAACTTCGTTTCTATTTAAAAAAATTTCCAAAAACAACTCGACGCGAGTGCCCCACTGAGATAGAGCACCAATGGGCATGGGGCCCAGTGTTAATTTCTCCATGGGCCTGAGGCCATAACTACCTACCAGCACCGACCCAAAATCACATGTTTTTGAGAGTCTGCTTGAGGAATGATCAACAAAGGAAACTTTCCTGACATGCCAAGGGATGCAGTGACACTTATAACAAGGTATGAAAATACACAAAAGTCACTGAAATGGTCCTCCAATGTTCAGGATGGGGATTGCAGGGACGGTGACAAAATATTGTGTAACAAGAACTATTTGTATATCAGGGAAAGTATGCTAAGGATATTATGAGGAAGTTCCACATGGAGGGCAGAAAACCCATGGAGACTCCTCTTGCAGGTAAATGGAGGAAGGATAAAGTTACTTCAGGTGAGGTAGTGGATGCTACTGTTTATAGGCATCTTGTGGGTTCACTTATGTATTTTGTGAACACACGACCAGACATATGCTATTTAGTTAACCAGCTTAGTCAAGCTATGGTTAAGGCTACCAAGCTCTTTTGGAAATCCAGAGAAGCATGTGTTTATATATCTTAGGGGCACTACATAGTATGGATTATGGTACAGACAGACAGAGGGAGCGAAGCTTGAAGGCTTCACCGGTGTAGATTCGGTAGGTAGTCCATTAGACAGGAAGAGCACATCAGAGGGCATTTTCAGCATAGGATCAACAACTGTTTCTTGGTACATCAGGAAGCAGAGATCAATTGCACTCAGTTCAGCCAAGGCAGAGTACATGGTAGCTAGTCAGGCTACATGTGAGGCCATATGGATGAGGAAGATACTTTTTGTTTTTTTTGGTCATTAGATGGATCCAAAGGTGATACATTATGATAACTAGAGTTGCATAAAACTCTCGGTTAATCCGGTATTCCATGATAGGTCCAAGCATATTGACATCTGGTACCACCATCTCATAAATTGTGTTCAGAGGCGCATTATGTTGTTGCAGTACATTCCCACAAAAGACCAGGATGCAAATAACTTGACTAAGGTGCTTGCGAAAATCAAATTTGAATATCACAGAGGCATGATTGGGGTAGCAGATAATCCCTTTATTTTTGAAATGGAGTGTTGAAATTCAACAAGAAAATGCACCACATACTACTGTGGGATTCCAGGTCACACTAGTGAGGAATTCAATGACATATTAGTGCTAATGTGGGCATCCAATTTTTAAATAAATTGGAAAATAAATTGTAATTGTATCTCATAGCAACTTGTAATAGTTAACTAAGTGTGATAGACTTAGTAGCTCAATAATTTCGAGTTGACGGTCAAAGAGTATGCATTTAGAGTAATTATATTATTTACAAGGTCCAGTTGCAGTTGTAGCACTAGTGTGGTGTGAGTGAAATCAGTTAACTCAAATTAATTGAGTTAAAATTAGTTTAACTAGTTCTAACTGATTGACGAGCTAGTGGAAGATCAAGTGAATTAAAATAGATTTAATTCACAAGTAGCAAATATACCAAGTAACTGATGATTCACTATTAATAATTGCATGCATGTCAATTATGATGATGGCCCAGTTGAGACAAAGGTTAAAGGAAATTAAACTACTAGTTGTATTATTAAATAATTTCCTAGGTGCAGTTATAAAGCCACAAGAAGCCCATGATGGATTGTGCAGTCAAGGAAGGTTGGAATTCCTATTTAATAAGAAATATTTTTCCTAGGGATTGCGTGAGCAAGGTAGGCTGAAGGTGGGAAAGAAATTGGCTATGTATTGGTCCAATTTTTCCTAGATCAGTGTGAGAAAATTGGTAGAACGTATGAGGTTGTGGTGAGCACACATGCATTGTATTGTTTCATGATTCCTTGGTTGATTATACAATAAATATGGAGGGGTTTTGAGCAGTTTATTTCCCTAGGAAAATCTTGTGTTGTGTGATTGATTTACTTCTTTCTCTTACTTGCATGTGATTGAGCGATCATGATTTATATTGTGAAAATATTGTAGAAGGATTAAGTATCTTTTTTTAGTACATTGCATGATCGGATCGAATCCGTTGGTTTAATTTCTACATATGCTTACAGACAAAATGGACATAAACTAGCTAGGTCGATGGTAGCTTATCTCTGAGAAGAGATGTGGCGGCTACATGCCTCTGAAATGTGTTACAATGAGGCTCAAGAGCCTTTTATTATTGAAAATAAGAGAAAACCTTAAACAACCAAAACCCTAACCCGAGGAGTTGTAACACCAAGAGTTTATGGGTCCCATTGGTGTTAGTTGGGCAACCAACTTCCTAGGGTCGTAACTTGGTCATAGTATCTCCGTTTGGCACGTATGACACCTTGTTGGCGAGATCTCTCTCAGGACTACACTGCTCAAAATGGTTGTCGAAGTTCAGGATCCAAAAATTGCTAAATTAGTAAATAAGAAAACCGATGAAACTGACTAGTGGAATGATCAAGTGATCATGTCCTAAGTTGAAAAAATTCTCAAAAATGAAATTTCTTAGAATTGGTTGAAACCTTAACGATCGGATAGGCCTCGTCACTGCGATTCTGGCACCATGAACGACACTCAAATCCGATGTCGTATGTGAAAGTTATGCAGATTTGAAGTTTTCAGTATGCTTCAAAAATCCAGTTTGACCAAAGTTGACTTTTGACTTTGGAATTATTAAAAAAGAATATTCCTTGGAATATTCCTCAAAATATTCCATTTGGGAAAATGAAGGATGGACAAGTGGCAGTTGCTGGTTTGACAATGGGTTGAGTTTGAAATTTGTGGGCCAATCCAAGGCTGCCACGTGGCGGACCCGGAGGCTGCCACGTGGCCCAGGGGTCATGGCTAATTTTTTTTGGAGTCCGCGGGATTTGAACTACAAAACTCTCGCCAGCCAACAAAGTGCTCCAACCAACTTGGCTACAATATGTTTCTTATACATTAAGCATTACCACTTGATGTTAAACGTTGTTAATGATTTGGGTGGAAAAAAACTAAAGGGGCTAGCCCCCTTCCATATAACCAAAGCCCACGTCCAGTAGCTAGCTCGGCGGTTATCTATCTGCCCCAACGCTTAGCCATTTTACCGGCGGTTTAAATGTGACCATATTACAATTTTAAATGCGGCAGTTTTTAATTCACATTTTATGCGGCGGATATTACGTTTGGTCACATGCCGCCCTAAAATAGTTAAGCCACCCACATAACATTAAATTTGACCGTTTTAAATTCTGCCATTCTGGAGAGCGGGTCCGCCATTTTTGGTCCCCCCACCAAATTAGCACCCTTAACTCCAGTTCTCCCACATTTAGTGGGGTTTTCAATTAACATTGGGCAGAAATCTTGTTTTCATCATAACTTCTCCAATATTGAACCAATTTGGACGAAATTTTGGTCAATTTTGGGTATTCTGAGCATTATGGAGCCATTGGGACAGATTTCAGAGCCAAAAAAGGTGTTTTTTAGCCATTTTTGCTTTAGGGAAGCTTGGAGAGCCATTAGGGCCATGAGGGAAATGGAGCTACATTGGGCTATCTTCACTGTTTGAGGTGAAATAAAAGCCATTATTAGCTTATTTCTATCTTCTGAATTCAATTTCACAGCTGGTTTTTCCTGTTTAGGCCTTTTTATCACTGTAAAACCAATTTGAGCAACTTAATAGAGCAAGGACATGCCCATTGGGAGCCTTGGACCCGACAGATGTAGCCCAGGAGGGGTGAACTGCCTCATCATGTTGCTGTGTTATTATGGTGAAGTTATGCTGCTGTGTATTTCTGATTAAATATTTTAAACAATAATTTTAATTAACATTCCCTCACACATAAACTCAAAAAAAGTTATCAAAAACCCTTTGTTTAAATTGCAAGACATGATAAACACTTTGCACACTTAATTTAATGGAAATGGATAATTTTCACAACATTACAAATACTTTCATTTTTAGATCAGTTGGTATCAGAGCTAAGGATTTGAGCCTTAGGAGCTAGAGTTTTACTCAGCATTTATTTTGTGCAAAGGTATAGTTGATTGTTTGCAAGTTTTGATGCTTACTAGGCTTAAACTCAAGAGAGCTGAAGGACATTTGGTTAGTGTACAAAGTAATCCACAACCAAGAAAGGTCAGAGAGCCACCTCCAAGAGCCATAGAAGCAGCTTCAAGCATGTCTTCAAGAGAAAGAGAAGCTCCTGAAGATATTGATCCCAAAGAAGAAGAACGGGTATTCTGAAAATATTTCCTAGACATGACAGAGATGGTAAGGATACTTTACCAAGAGAGGAATGATAGGCTTGTTGGAGAAGGGTCTAAAAACCAAAAAGAAGGAGAGGGTTCTTCAGGAGGAAAGAAAAGTGATGACAAGTCAAAGAAAGGACACGGAGGAAATGGTGATCCACCATCCCCATCTTCATCCTCTTCCTCTACATCGTCGTCCTCAACTTCGGTGAATCAATCTCACAAGTCTAAAACCACTGGTAAAAGTCCATTTTTAAAGCTTGATGTTAAATTTGAGTTGCCTATGTTTAACGGTGAAGTCTATGTAGAGAAACTTGAAAATTGGATTAGACAGTTGGAAGTTTATTTGAGGATACAAAACCTTCATGAAGACTACACCAAGATTCAGTTAGCCTCTCTAAGAATGGAAGGAGCAGCATTGGTATGGTGGGAATCCAAGACCAAGGTTGAAATTAAAAAACATGGTAAGATTAATTTATCATGGGCTGAATTCATTTCCGCAATTAAGCAGCAATTTTATCCATTAGCTCATTTACAAAAGGCTATCATGAATTGGCAAAGTTTTAGACAACTTAAAGGACAAAGTGTTCAAGATTACACTCAAGAGTTTAGAAGAAGGGCTCTGTTGTTAGGAATTTATTTGCATAGTCAAGATACCTTTCTGAAATATATAGGTGGTTTACATAATTATCTTATGCATACTATCCTTATGTTCAATCCTACTAGTCTAGACGAAGTTTGTGTACAAGCTACGCATTTAGAGGCTAGAGGGAAACAATCTTTTGATGGGAATATGGATAGTGAATTCAAAGGCAAAGGGAGGAAAATAAATGAAAACTCTAGGAAAGAAAAAGGAAAGTTATTTTGTAAAAATTGTTCCAAAACAAGCCACGATGAAGACCATTGTTGGAAGCTTCTTCTGGAGCTGAAACCAGAGAAATTTAAAAACAAAGATAAGGCCAAAGAAAAGGGAAAAACTGTTGCAACTGTTGAACAAGACTTAGGGTTTGAATCAGGTGATGAAACTAAAAGCATAGCCATGGTACTAAAGAACATAAAGGGAGAAGAGATTGTAAATGAAACAAATCCCAGTTCTAGCATGTTAAACTGTCACATAAAAGCTGAAAATGAAAAGAATTTCACGTGAGGAAAATAGCCAAACACACAAAGATAGACACACTATTTGATAGTGGGTCTCAAGAAAATCTCATCTCAGAAGACTTAGTCAAGAAGCTGAAACTTGAGACCATGCCTCATCCAAATCCATATCCACTTGGATGGATTTGCAAGGATGCTAATTTACAAGTCTCAAGAAAGTGCATGTTGTGCTTCACCATAACAACTCATTATGTTGATTTGGTTGAATTGTATGTGGTACTACTTGACATTATAGGTGTTGTGTTGGCTAGTCTGTATTTATATGACAGAAAAGTGATCTTCCATCGCCATGAGAACAAGTATCATCTGTTCAAGGATGGTAAAGAGTTTATTGTGAGAGCACATCGGAAGAAGCTAGAATCTTCTTTAGTCCATGCAGGACAATTGAAAAGGCTTGTCAATGCAAGTCAAAATATGACTTTGTTGATGGTTAATCAAAAAGATTTTGTACATAATCCTTTTCATGTTATTGCTGATGTAAATGATGATATGTTTCAGTCGGAAAGAAAGTTGTCTTGGGAAGATGACAAGACGTTGCAGAAAGTGCCTTTGGTGTCAATCGGTGCAAAGAAAAAAGTGTCGGTGCAAAGTGGTGCAAGAATCCAAAAGATGGAAAGGCATGCAAGAAAATAGGACACAAAGTTCAGCATGGGTCAGTGATGGTTTCAGAATGGCAGGTTGGTATGGCGAGAAAACTTGGTCGGGATTCGACGCAAGTACATGGCTCATTTGTCAAAAATTCGCCATGAGGACAGTTGGCAAGGTGAATCTTATTTTCAGTTTACTTTGAAGTTAGACCATTGTAGGAGTAGTATGCTTTCTGCAAATTATAGTTGCTGTTCTGAAAATTTCAAAAATTTGCATCATGACTCAGTCAATGTTAGCAACAGTCGGTCAACGGATTCAAGGAAGAGTTTATCTTTTTATGACAAGCTCAATTTGATGAAGTCAGGAATATTTCAATGGTTCAAGGTTGGAAGAGTGGAGAATCAGTCTCCTCATCTTCAATTTATGTAAATAAGAGAGATTTTGGGGTCCAAAAGCTTCCCATTTGGGAGGTGTGATCAGGTGATCATTGTTAATCCAAGTTGTCATTGATGGCAACAGGTTGAATGAATGAACACACTTGATGAAGGTTGAAAGACTAGAAGAGGCTGCACTGTGACATATTACTGCACTATTATTGAATACATGATACTTTACCTGGGTACTATCATAATGACATAGTTGTCATGGACAATGATGGAAAATTGTTGGAGGGCACTCTTGAAATTATAACAAAATGATCTAATTTCAGGAACAATCACAAAGAAAAATATTTTTTTGTCACCTTGGAGGCATCCTTTCGCTTTGGTTCCTTCACCATCTCGAAGAGGACTCTTTCCTCTTTCCAATGAGCCCTCACTCAGCTCCTAACTCTAAATATTCTAAGAGAAATTAATTTTTGAAGTTTTCCTATCCTATCTTGTGTCCCAGCCGACCTACACTCAGTCATACATGTCGGCTTCACTCCAAACAGGACATGTCTATCCGTCATAATCAACTCCTATATAAATACATGTTCGAACCTCCATTTCTATCATCATTTTTTCAGTCATCTAATACAGAGTGTGAAGAACAGAAACAATTCACATCTCGTGAACTTTAAGGGTCTTAAAAGGAGAACAAGGAGAATTATTTGGGCTTAAAGATCACACTAAAACACACCGAAATTTCTACGAAGAAAAATTGTAGACCTCCTGTAGCTTAATGTCGGATCTGTGATTTCGTATTGGAGCAGCCCTTATCTTGGCTTAGTCCTGTCCAAAATTGACTGCAGCTCGGATTTGTTAGCATGAGGATAGTGCTGTAGCAGAGACAGAGGTATATGTAGGCCACAATTCAGTGCCTTGAAGAGTCCACAGTTCGGTGCTATAGTGGAGACTACTATTTGATGCTATGAAGGAGTTACAGTTCAGTAATATTATTCAATGATTCAGTGCTATCTTAGATTCGGTGACATCCCAGTTTCGGTGCTAGTACAATGATCATATTTCGGTGATATTACAGTGATATACTTCAGTGGCATCTCAAGTGTGGACAATCACCTTGGAAACTCGGAATAATGACATGTGATGAATTAAACAAGAATTGTTAAGAAGCCCGCAGTTTTGTGGAGGATAGTCTAGACTAGAATTCTATTTTCTTGAGTTGTCATACTTCAACATATACATCATCAATTGGAGCAGGTCCTATTGATTGTGGAATATGGTTTTAAGGATTGTTTTGGAGAAATCCTTGAAGGTAACATTGAGGACATATGCAGTCAATGGTGGAGACCTAAAGATTGAAGAACATCGGACACTTTTGAAGATAATTGAAGCTTTGAATAGTGCAGAATCTTGTTGGAGATACTCAAGTAAGTACATTACTCATTTTATTAAAAAAGACTGAAGGATTGCTATGATTGGAGTAGGAGCTCCTAAACACAAGGTTGGTGCCTTGAGAAGATAGGGTCGAAGCCCTAGAGGTTGGAGCCTCATCAAAGTCCAAGTTGGTGCTTGGCAAACAGGTTGGTGCCTGTTTCATTAAAAGGGTTGGTGCCCTTCTCTCATCTATTCTATACTATTATTAAAAAGGGATTGAAGTTCTCTTTAATTCTTAATATCATTATTATATATATCTCTCTATCTTTAATTGTGAATAATCTAACTAGAAATAATTAACAATTGAAAAGAAATACTAATTCACCCCCCTCTCAGTATTTCCAACAATTGGTATCAGAGCCAACTTCTTCATTATCAGCCTAACAACTGGAAGAAGGATTCTCAGGCACAATGAAGAACATGGAAGCAACAGGGAAACAACCTATCTTTGACAGAACAAATTTTAGTTTTTGGAAAAAGAGGATGTCCTACTATGTAATGTCTCTTGGCCCTAAATTATGGCACTCTGCTTTGAATGGATACAAAGCTCCCACCGGTCTTCCAACTGATCCAGATGAAAGAAAAGCCTACATTGCTAATTCCAAAGCTTTAAATTCCATCACTAGTGGAATCACCGATTCCGAATTTACAAAATTCTTGAACTATGACTCAGCCAAAGAAGTACGGGATAAATTGGTTTCTTTATATGATGGGGACTCCAAAGTTAAGAAGGCAAAGCTTCAAACCTATAGAAGACATGTTAGGTCCCTATATTACTAGTATAGTCCCTTATTGTTGTTAGTGTAACCCCTTTATTGTTATTATTGTACCCCTGTAACCCCCATATTGTTGTTATTGTGCCCTTAAATTATTATTGCTAGGTCGGCTAGGATTACATTGTGGCCCCACTAGGATTAGCATCAGGTCTCATGGACTCCTATATCTATAAAGGAGGTTTTGTAATTTGTATCATCCAAAAATTGTTCATTCATGTAATGTATTGGAGGTTGCGCCCTCGAAGTGGCTTATTTCTAAGGTGTTGATATCTCTTTTCTTCTATTTTTGGAGCTGACTTCACAACATTTGGTATCAGAGCTTTGGATTCTAGGGTTTCGCTGCTCCAAACAGGTCATCGTGGAATTTTTGCTATAACTTTTTTTCTACGAAGTTTCAGAAGTTGAAATTTTTAGGGTGCGAAGCCGAAATTCTGAGGAACATCGTCGCATAATTTCAGAGCTTGGTTCGCAATATTTTCGGAGATATGATCTGTGGAAGTTAGGCCTTTTTGCAGGCTCCTAAATTTAATCTAAACAGATCATCGTGGAATTTGCGCTATAACTTGTTTTCTACGAAGGTTCATAATCTAAAATTTTTAGGGCGTGAAGCTGAATTCCTGAGGAAACTCATCGCAAAATTTCAGAGCTTGGTTCGCAATATTTTCGGAGATATGATCTGTGGAATGTAGTGCTTTTTCAGGCTCCTGAATTTCATCTCAAAGAGGTGATCGTGGGAAAATATTCATAAATCTCTCTCTGAGCATCGGATTGGAGTGCCGTAAAAAGTGGTCACAAGAGCACAGACTGTAGTTTCTTTTATATCAATTTGAGAGCTAAAAGATGAAACAGTGACGTGTGGCAAGTCGTACAAGTTCGCTCGACTGAACCAGTCCATAATTAGGTCATTGTGAGAGATTGGACATAACTTTGCCTTGGAGAATCCAAATCAAGTCAGACGTATGGCATTCGAAAGATAATTCAGAAGGCTACCTCATTTCCAAATTTTAGATATTGAAGAGCCGCAATCACATAGATGATCCAATTTCAATATCGAGCTCCTCCAAAGAAGGAAAAAGGTGTTTTTTTTTTCTTTTTCGAATTGCATAAGTCTTGTTTGAAGAATCAATTTGAATTGATTCCAAGGGCATATTGTAGAATAGAAATCAGTATTGGGTTCTAAAAAATGCCCCGTAAAAATAATTCAACACCCATTAAGCCTTCAGAAGGCTCTACTATGACTCATGTAGATGAAGAATTGCAACATGATATATCAAAATTATAAGAGCAAGTGCACCAAATTTTGCTCTCGCAAAGAGCAAGAAAAAATGAAATGGAAGTTTTGAAGAAAGGTGTGGAAGAGAAGATGGATGGTTTGAAGAAAGGCATGGAATCTAAGATGGATGACATGGAAACTAAGATCGATGAAAAAATGAAAGACAACATAGAAAACATGAAGAATGATCTAAAAGCAGACATGGAAGGTTTGGAAAATTTGATACAAGAAATGTTTCCTAATGGTGAAAATATAGTAGAGGAAACTCATGATGAGAACAAAATAAATGTTAATTGTAACTTCATAAACTCTAATGTTGGCAGGAAGAACCACCATATTCCAAAAATGGATATGAGGAAGTTTGATGGAAAGGATCCTGTAACATGGATACTACAGATGGAGCAATATTTTGATCTCCATAATGTGCAAAACACACAAAAGGTATGCATTGCAACTTTAAATTTAGAAAAAAATACATTTGTATGGTATTGATGGATTGTCTCCCGTAAAAAAATTGTCACTTGGTCAATTTTTATGGAGGAAATGATAGCACATTATGAGGATACAAAGAGCAACACCTTCTTTAGCTAATTGATAAATCTCAAACAAAAGGATTTAGTGGGGGAGCACATTGTGGACTTCCAAAAATTGAATATAAGGGTAACTGATATTCCAGAGGAACACAGGATTGATTTATTCATAGGTACTTTAAAGGATAACATCCAACATGAAGTTCGTATTTTGGAACCTGATTCATAGGAGAAGGCATTCAGCTAACCATGATATCAAGCTAACCATGGGGAAAATGCCATAATATCAAGCTAACCATGGGGGAATATGTATTGAATAGTCCAATACTTTCCATTCCTATGGGAGGTGCTGATGTTGTACTAGGAGTACAATGGTTACAATCTTTGGGGACGGTAGCTTTTAATTTTCAAGAACTTTTCTTGAATTTTTTTTCAAAAGGAAAGGAAGTCGAATTACGGGGTATTGTAGGGAAGCCGGGAAAGATAATAAGCTCTAATGTCATGACAAAGCTTCTAAAGAAAGAACAACGAGGCATAATTGCACAATTATGCTCACTAGAAGTTCCAACATCAAAATCATCTATTTCTGCAGATCTCCAAAAGTCTTGGACAATCATTCCAAGGTTTTTGAAACTCCAAAAGGACTCCCACCTATTCGTGATCATGATCATGCTATTCATTTGATTCCAGGAAGTGTTCCTCCAAACATCAGGCCTTATAGATATCCTTACTTCCAAAAGAGCGAAATTGAACGTATGATTGAAGAAATGTTAGAGGCGGGTATAATTCAACCTAGTCAAAGTTCTTTCTCTGCTCCTGTAGTATTGGTACACAAGAAGGATGGATCATGGCGAATGTGTCCGGAATATAGGGAGCTCAATAAGCTCACCATTAAAGACAAATTTCCCATTCCTGTGATTGATGAATTATTGGATGAATTACATGGAGCAATTTATTTTACCAAGTTGAATCTTCGTTCAGGATATCATCAAATTAGAATGAAGACTGAAGATATTCCAAAAACAGCATTTCGAACTCATGAGGGTCATTATGAATTTTTGGTCATGCCTTTTGGCCTTACCAATGCACCTTCTACATTTCAAGGGTTGATGAATTCCATTTTCAAACCCTTCCTTAGAAAATTTGTGCTTGTATTTTTTGATGATATACTAATCTATAGCAGGTCTTGGAAGGATCATGTTCAACATGTTGACAGGGTGCTCAAACTATTGTAGGAGAAACAATTATATGCAAAAACATCCAAATGTTTCTTTGGAGTACAAGAGGTGGAATATCCGGGTCATATTGTATCTCACGAGGGTGTTAAAGTAGACCCTAACAAAATTAAAGCCATTAAGGAATGGAAAGTCCCCACAACCATAAAGCAGTTGCGAGGATTTCTCGGGTTAATAGGGTATTATTGCAAGTTTGTTAAGAATTATGGGAGAATAGCAGCACCTCTAACAACATTATTGAAGAAAGATGCATTTTCATGGACTCCTGAAGCAACTAAGGCCTTTGAACATCTTAAAGAGGCAATGTGCCTAGCACCGGTCTTAGCTACGCCAGACATCACAAAAACCTTTATTGTGGAATGTGATGCCTCAGGAAATGGAATTGGTGCAGTTTTAATGCAGGAAGGAAGACCCATTGCTTTTGAAAGTCGTCCAATCAAAGGAAAGTATTTACAGAAACCTATTTATGAGAAGGAAATGTTAGCAATACTGCATGCACTAAAGAAATGGTGAAATTACCTAATGGGAAGACACTTCAAGGTAAAAACTGATCATGATAGTCTTAAACACTTTTTGGAACAAAGACTATCTTCAGAAGAGCAGCAAGAATGGGTCACAAAGATGTTGGGTTATGACTTTGAAATAATCTACAAAAAAGGAAAGCTTAATGTTGTTGCAGATGCACTCTCAAGAAAGAATGAAGAGGGAAGCATTGCTTTGTGCCATTTCTATTATCCAACCAGATTGGATAAGCGAAGCAAGAGATGAATGGAAGAAGGACAAAGATGTATGGACACTCATTCAAAATTTGCAGCAAGATCCTAGTACATCTGATACATTTAGTTGGAAAAATGATTCCTTATGGTACAAAGATCGTTTATATCTTTGTAAGAATTCCCAACTAAAACAAAAGATTCTTCTGGAATTGCACACTTCTCCTTTAGGAGGACACTCAGGATTTTTAAAAACTTACCACAGGGTGAAGAAAGAATTTTTTTGGGATGGCCTTAAATCTGATATTCAAAAGTTTGTGGCGCAATGTTTGGTTTGCCAGCAGAATAAAGTTGAGACAATTAAGACCCCGAGACTTCTACAACCTTTATCCATTCCAAGTCAATTTTGGGAGGAGATTTCAATGGATTTTATCACAGGTTTACCTAAGTCCGAAGGAAAGAGTGTCATCATGGTGGTAGTTGATAGACTTACCAAGTATGCACACTTTTGTCCATTATCTCATCCATTTAAAGCAAGTACAGTTTCTACTACATTTATGGACAGAATTCAAAAGCTACATGGAAGCCCAAGGGTTATTGTGAGCGACAGAGATCCCATTTTTACCGGAAATTTTTGGACGGAGTTATTTTCTTGTTTGGGTACTCAATTAGCTCATAGCTCATCTTATCATCCTCAATCTGATGGTCAAACTGAGATAGTAAATAAATGCTTGGAAGGATATCTTCGTTGTTTTGTATCTGATAAACAAACACAATGGGTCAAGTGGTTACCTCTCGCTGAATGGTGGTATAACACTTCCTTCCATACTGCAGCAAAAATGACCTCATTTATGGCACTTTATGGATATCATCCACCATCCATCACATCATCTTTAAGGGAAAATTCGAAGGTTCAAGAAGTGGAAGATCACATCGAGCATCAGCAAGAATTTCTCCAACTCTTAAAGGATAACCTGAATTTGGCACAAAATCGAATGAAACAACAGGCAGATCAACATCGCAACGAGAGAAGTTTTGATGTAGGAGATTGGGTATTTTTACGACTACAACCATACAAACAAATGTCCCTCAAGCAAGCTAAGAAGGATAATAAATTATCGCCAAAGTACTATGGTCCTTACAAGGTGTTGCAAAAGATTGGTACTATGGCATACAAATTGGAGCTTCCTTCTTCTTCACGAGTGCATCCAATTTTCCATGTTTCATGCTTAAAGAAGGTTATAGGTGAAAATCTTCCAGTTCAAACAATATTTCCAGAACTTGATGAGGAAGGAAAATCATATTGGAACCAGAAGCAATCATGGAAACAAGAACTCGACAACTACGGAATCGATCAATTTCAGAGTATCTCATCAAGTGGAAGAACTTACCCACTGAAGATTCTACATGGGAGGATGAGAATTTTATACAGAAGCACCCATAGCTACTCAAGCGTTGAGGACAACACTTTTTTGAAGGAGAGGGGCATGTTAGGTCCCTATATTACTAGTATAGTCCCTCATTGTTGTTAGTGTAACCCCCTTATTGTTATTATTGTACCCTTATAACCCCCATATTGTTATTATTGTGCCCTTAAATTATTATTGTTAGGTCAGCTAGGATTACATTGTGGCCCACTAGGATTACATTGTGGCCCCATGGACTCCTATATATATAAAGGAGGTTTTGTAATTTGTATCATCCAAGAATTGTTCATTCATGTAATGTATTGGAGGTTTCCCCCTCGAAGTGGCTTATTTCTAAGGCGTTGATATCTCTTTTCTTCTATTTTTGGATCTGGCTTCACAACAAGACAATTTCGAGAGTCTGAAAATGGATGATGAAGAAGATATTGCATCATACTTCCTCAAAGTAGCTGAAGTGGTTAACTCTCTTTAAGGACTAGGGGAAAATATTGAAGAAAGCACCATAGTTCAAAAAATCCTGAGATCACTCCTGACAGATTCAACTCCAAAGTAAGTGCCATAGAATAAATGAAGGACCTAGATACTCTCAAGATGGATGAAATTCATGGAATTATTATTGCCTATGAGATGAGGAAAGGGATCCCAAATTTCAAAGAAGCAGCTTTCAAAGCCTCAAAATCTACAAAAGAAGGAAAAGGATGGAATTACAATAGCGATGAATTAGATACTGAAAATGAATTAGCTCAATTTGTACGAAGACTAAAAAGGGGATCGAAGCTAAAAGGTAAGTACCCTATTATTTGTTTCAATTGTGGAGGAATAGGTCATTATGCTGCAAAATGTCCTCATAAACATGATAGTGATGATGAAAAGGACTCTAAAAGAATGATGTACAAAAAGAAAGGGTTTAATAAGAAGAACTTCTTCTCTAAACAAGATGAGTCTGATGAAGATGAATTCATAGTCATAAAGAGGAAATCAACTAGAAATGTGCATCAGTACAAAGAAAGCGATGATGAATCAGATGAGGAAAGTAATTATGTTGGAAGCAAAGAAACGCTATTCATGGCATTTACAAATGATGATGACTTAGAAATGGAAGATGAAAGAAACATGGATAGTTTGCTAATAAGTGCCATTGAAGAAAATGAGAATCTACAAAAGAAGATAATTTCTATCAAAATAGAAAGAGAGGAAGGAAAAAGAAGGGAATACTTCTTGAACATCAAGTTAAAAGAGAAGGATGATATTTGTGAAAAACATGAAGCTGAAATAGTGTTCCTAAGAAAGGAATTGGAGCAAATCAAAAGGAGTTGCAAATCTCTCTAGCTCTTGACAACATTCTTAATACTCAAAGACCTCAACATGACAAGTCTGGAATTGGTTTCAAAGGAGAATCATCAAGTACGAAGAAATATTCCATAAGTTATGTTGATGTACTCTCTTGCCATCCAAAAGAAGAAAAGTCATCTCAGGAAAAAGGTCACATCTCAAAACCAAGATTTGAAGAAAGATCAACTCCAAGGAAGAATGCTGTTTCAAGTTATGGATACTACAACAGGTATCAAACTATTTTTCTTGGGAATTGTTACAATTGTAAAAACTTTGGGCATCAAGCTAAGCATTGCAAGGCTCATAAGAACGAAGCACCAAGATTGAATAATTAACCAAACCAATTGCGTGGGCCTAAAGAGCAAGAAAAAATAAAAACTTACAATTCCTTTGATCCTTTGGCTAAGTTTGATCCGTCTTTCTCATTATGTGATGATTATGATCATAGTGAACAAAATTTCCCTCTCAAAAGGGAAAAAGCTAAAAACATAAATCTCAAAACTGATAAATGTGGCCTAGCTCTACGTGCTCATAGTGAAGAAAATCATTGGTTCGTGGATAGTGGATGCTCGAGACATATGACAGGTGACCAAAAGAAGTTTATCTCATTGAACAAGAAAAATGGAAATGTATCCTTTGGAAGCGGATCTGCTAAAATCACTAGAAAAGGGACTTCTATGCTTGTCAATGGACTAGGAAAGGCTCAAAATACCTTGCTGGTAGAAGGGCTCAAACACAATCTCTTCAGTGTCAGCCAGATTTGTGAACAAGGACATAATGTTGTCTTTAGTACAAAAAATTGTGAAATAAGAGACTCGTCCTCAAGAGAGCTTGTGGTGAAAGGAGTAAGAGCACCAGATAATGTTTACATTCTCAGTAGAATCCAAGAAGATAAATGTTACTTAAGTCAAACAGATGAAAGTTGGTTATGGCACAAACGATTGGGGCATACAATTTTTGACAACCTAGTTAGCATCAACAAAAATAATGCAGTAAGGGACATTCCAAAAATGTGCAAACCAAATCAAGTTGTATGTGGCCCATGCCAACATGGAAAGCAACCCAGAACTAGCCACAAAACCAAGGAGTTCTCAACATCAAAAACTTTGGAAATCATTCATGCAGATTTGTGTGGGCCAACTAGAACTCCAGCTCTTCAAGGTGAAAGGTACTTTTCTCTATTTTTTGATGACTATACTAGAATGATGTGGATATATTTCATAAAATATAGTTCCGAAGCATTTGAGAGTTTTAAGAATCTTAATGCTTTCATTGAAAATGAAAAAGATTCTAAGATTAAATGTCTTAGAACGGATAGAGGAGGAGAATTCACTTTGAAAGAGTTTGATCAATTCTGCAAAGAGCGTGGAATCGAAAGAGAACTCTCTACTGCTAGGACACCCCAAAAAAATCAAGTAGTTGAAAGAAGGAACCGAACCATTCAAGAAATGGCTAGGACAATGCTACTAGCAGCTGATTTGCAACCAAAATTCTGGAGAGAAGCAGTTGGCACTATAGTTTATACCTTAAATCGAACTCAACTGAGACCAAATAATGAAAAGACTCCTTATGAATTATGGAAAGGAAGACCTGCTTCAGTAAAATATTTCAAAATATTTGGAAGCAAATGTTTCATAAAAATAAATGATGATTCACCAGGTAAATTTGATTCTAGAAATGACGAAGAAATATTTCTTGGATACTCCACTAGGAGCAAAGCTTACAAATGTTACAACAATCGTATACGAAGAATAGTGGAAAGCATTGATGTGAATATTGATGAAGGCCTTCCAGAGAAAAGAATTGAGGATCATGAAGTTGAGCCTTTCTTTGAACAAAGTGAAGAAGAAGAACTTGAAAGAGAAGAGGAGAATGAAGAATCTCAAAGTGAACCTCAAAATGAATCTTCACAAACTCCCTCCAAGTTCAAGTTTGTTTAAAGATATCATCCGGAAGAACAAGTCATCAGAAATATAGATGAAGGAATCCAAACTCGAAGAAGAATGATAAGCACCCCAAGCAAATATGACTGGCTCTATTATCTTTAATAGAACCTGAAAATTTTTCTCAAGCAAGCAAAGATCCTTATTGGATAAAGGCCATGGAAGAAGAAATGTCTCAAATCGAAAAAAATGAGACTTGGGAACTAGTACCTCGCCCAAAAGATAAAAGTATAATTGGAACAAAATGGGTATTCAAAAACAAGATGAATGAAGATGGACAAATCATCAGAAATCAAGCCAAACTTGTCTGCAAAGGATACTCGCAAATCGAAGGAATTGACTTCGAAGAAACCTTTGCACCAGTAGCTCAAATGGAAGCCATAAGAATGTTTTTAGCATTTAATTTCTCAAAAGGATTCAAGGTTTATCAAATGGATGTAAAATCAACATTCCTGAATGGAGATCTCAAGGAAGAAGTTTACATGGAGCAACCAGAAGGATTTTATCTTGCTGAAGGAAAATACTTTGAATGCAAACTAAAAAAGGTCTTGTATGGATTAAAACAAGCCCCTAGAGCATGGTATGCTAAGTTGGATCACTATCTGAAACAAGAAGGTTTCAAAAAGGGAGTGGCAGGTAGCAATCTCTACATGAATATGGACAAGGGAAAACTTCTGATCACTCTTGTTTACGTTGATGATCTAATATTTGCTAGCAATGATGAAGAAATAAGCCATGAATTTTCTCTAAATATGTCCAAAAAATTTGAGATTTCAATGATCGGTGAGTTGTCTTACTTTCTTGGGCTACTAATATCTCAAAATTCTACAGGCATGTTTATATCTCAGGAAAAATATCTTAAAGACATGCTTAAAAGATATGGGATGGAAGATTGTGCACCTATGAGCACACCAATGACCACAGATTGTAAATTAAGAAAAGACGATGATACCCCTCAAATAGATGCAACTCTTTACAGGTCAATAATTAGAGCTCTCCTATACTTAAATGCTACAAGACCAGATATTATGCAAGCAGTAGGAATGGTAGCAAGATTTCATTCAAGTCCTAAACAATCCCATCTAGTAGATGTGAAAAGAATTCTCAGATATCTGAAAGGAACAACTGATTTCGGTCTTTGGTATCCTAAGATTTCAACTCTTATTGTGACAACTTATTCTAATGTTGATTTGGCCGAAAGTGTGGATGATCGTAAAAGCACTAGTGGAAATGCATTCTTTATGGGAGATTGTCTTGTACCTTGGCTCAGCAAAAAAAAATCATCTATATCCCTTTCTACATCTGAAGCCGAATATATAGCTGCTGCTGATTATTGTACACAAATTCTATGGATGAACGAAGCCTTGAAGGATGTCAACATAGAAACTAAGCAACCGATTACTATTTTTTGTGACAATACTAGCGCCATCAGTCTTTCAAAAAATCCGGTGATGCACTCAAGAACCAAACATATTCCAATCAAATACCACTTTCTCAGTGAACAAGTTGCTGAACACAATATTAGGTTGGAATACACCAATACAAAAGAGTAAATTGCAGATATCTTTATAAAACCCCTTCCACAAGAATCATTTGAGTATCTTCGCAAAAAGATGGGGGTCATTGCTCTTGCATCACATTAAATCAAGTAGCATGTCAGGGGTATAATATGTTAGGGGGAGCATCATGACAAGGGGAGCATTTTGCCATTGATGTCAAAGGGGGAGAAAAGGAAAATATTGCCATCCAATGACAAAGGGGGAGATTGTTAATCCAAGTTGTCATTGATGGCAACATGTTGAATGAATGAACACACTTTATGAAGGTTGAAAGACTAGAAGAGGCTGCACTGTGACATATTACTGCACTATTATTGAATACATGATACTTTACCTGGGTACTATTGTTGAGTCTCAAATCTGCATTGTTCTTATACATCTTCCTATACCTTTTTCATTCACCTGAACCTCCCAAGTTGTCAATATCATTGTATATTAATTGCAAAAGAGCATCTAAAATGGTTTTTAACTATATTTTTGTGTCTATTGTTTGATTTAGATTTTTCTCATTTAGCTGCGGAATCTTGCCACTTTCCGCAGCTGCTGCAACTTTCCGTAGCCATTTTGTGAAACTCTATGTTACAGGTGTCTTCAGGTAAAACGAGCCACATGGGAAAGTCAGAAATGATGTGGACATGGATCGTGTCCTATTGGCTTGAGCAAATTCACCTAAGGAGGCTACGGTCAAAGGTGGCCAAGTGGAAGTCAACCGTAGAGTCCCACGGTGACAGGACTCTGTTTCTCGTCACGTGGAGATTTATATGGCTGTTTCTGAATTGCGGGAGACAAATCAACACCTGTACATGGCTCCATAAGCCGAATTCAAACATCCACTCTTCATAGATTTACTCCTCAACGCGGCCATGATCCTAGATCTCTGGACGTAATGGTTTACGTGTTCTCTATCAGCATAAACTTTAGGGAATTAGTTACATTTCCTTTGTTATAAATAATGCATTTGCATACGCATATTAGATTAGTCTCTGTTAGTTTTTATTAGTCTCCATTATCTTCCAGATAGCTCTGTAATGTAATTACGTTGCCACTGTGCCGTAATATCACCTTTCTGTTATGACTGTATTTTAATATATAAGAAGACTCTGTTTCCAAGCGTAATTCGTACTTGAAGTTTGTTGCCAAGGCTGGTGTAGAGGGCCCCTGCACACGCTGAGGTTTTGTGCATTATTGTATAGTTCTTGTTTTATTTCTTTAAGCTCATTGTGCCATAATTCATTCACATGTTTATACATTGCATCTTTCATGGCATATATGCTTCATCTCTGTTTATAATCTTTCATGCTTTACATTTTACTTCTGTCTTTCATGTTTTATGTTATTGTTAAACTGATCAGTGTTCTTGTTTAAGGTTATAAATAGGCAGCCCGGGCATTTGCATAACTTTTTGACTAATGACATGGAATTAATATTGTTCTGCTGCTAATTTACTTTTCTTAGTTTCTGCTTAATTTCAGTACTGCTTTGTTTATTTCAGTCTTGCACATTTGTTTCAGTAGTTAGATTTAGATATATCAAATTGTTCATGTCATTTTCAGTTACCTCCGAAAGCCACAGCTGGACTGATGGTGAGGGATTGAAGTATGAATGTATAGTTTGATATTAGTTTACTTTCTGCAAGATAGATATATTAAATTGCTCATGACATCTTCAGTTACCTCCGAAAGCCACAGCTGGACTGATGGTGAGGGATTGAATTATGAATGTGTAGTTTGATATTAGTTTACTTTCTGCAAGTTAGAAATATTAAATTGCTCATGACATCTTCAGTTACCTCCGAAAGCCACAGCTGGATTGATGGTGAGGGATTGAATTATGAATGTGTAGTTTGATATTAGTTTACTTTCCGCAAGTTAGATATCAGGTTACTCAAGTTGTTTATGGTTACCTCCGAAAATCATAGCTGGACTAATGATGAGGGATCAGAAGATAAGTTGATGTAATTTGATTTAGATTTACTTTGTTGCAACTTTTGGATTTCTTTCAGCATAGTTTCTTTTATGTTTGAACAGCAACAAGAAGAATGAGTTTCATGATCAATAGTTCATTGTTTGTTTGACTAGAGTAGTGATGCAATTTCATTTTCTTTAATTTCATTTTCTTTGAAGAATTAATTTTGTCATTGTGTGTTTTTAAAATTCTTTTGAAGTTTGGAAAATCATTAGAAAGACATTGTTGTCTTGAATATTTGTCTTCATACTTGTCTTTTAGAATTTCACAAAAATCCAAAAACGACAAAAAAGTAAGAGATAGGTTATCTTGCACATATAGTGCGCCACACTTCGTCAGCTTACGAATCCCGGATTGACAAATTAAATGTAGCAATTTAGGACACACTAAATTGACCAAACATTTTGGCGCCGTTGCCGGGGAAGTGTAACTAGGTAGCCAATTTCTTAAAAAAAAAAACAAAATAATAAAAGAAGGGAAAACTTGATAACTTCTTGAAGTATGCTCTCCTCTTGCACCTAGTGTGATCTGGAGGATTAGAAAAGAGAGTTATTGGTTTAGTAATTTCTTAAGTATGCTCTCTTCTTGCACCTAGTGTGACCTGGAAGATCAGAAAGAGAATTATTAACCCAACTTTTTTAAAAAAAATAAAAAATAAAAAAAATGATATGCATAGAGCAAGAGATTCTAGGGGAAGGTTTATAGCTAAAGCCAAGAGTTCGATTTTCACAACTCCATCTTCTTCAAGGCAAAGACAAGAATCACCACCATCTACCCCTAGCCTTAAGATTTTTGGAATTCAAGGAGCAGCTGAATTAGAGGATTCTCCTATACCACCTACTAAATCTCATTTAGAAAAGGAAGAGACTCCCTCTCATCCTTCCTTGATAGAAGAACCAGAGGACTTTAAGGACTCTAAAGAAACTATCATGGCAGAGAAAATAATAGATGGATTTGGAGGTAGAGGTAGAGGTAGAGGAGGAGGAAACAATGGAGACAACAATGGTGAAGGTAATAATGGAAGAAATAGGGAAGGAGACAACTTGTTTGGATTCCCTATAGTTGATGAGGAAACTCATACAACGATGAAAAATATCTCACCATCTGTCCTCCCCAACTTTTATGGATTGCGAAGTGAGGATCCCGAAACATTTCTGTTTGAGTTTGAAGTCGTGTGCCGAACCTATGACTATATGGAAGACTCTCAAAAACTCAAACTGTTTCCTTCAACATTGAAGGGAGCTGCTTTGAAATGGTTCATGGGATTAGCCATTCAATCTATTAGGACTTGGAATGATATGAAACAAACATTTTTGGATAGATATTTGGACTATTGTATGCCCACCAATCACAAGGATGAGGTATTCAAAATGATGCAAAAAGAAGATGAAAATTTGGAAGACTTACTTGAAAGATTTCAATATAACTTGAAAAGAGCAAAGATGAGCAACTTAGATGATGAAAACTTGAAATCCCTCATATTAAAAGCCATTAGAGATGAATGGATAGATATTTTAAACATGATGGGGAAAGGAGACATTTCTCAACTTCCACTTCGTGACATAACAGAACTATGTGTCCATCTCTCAAGAGGAAAATCTAAAACAGGGAAAGGGCCTAGGGATCCTTCTCTTATTAGGGCTAACAAATCTGCAACTGGATCAGTAAGTAGGGCAAAGATTGGTAATATGCTTGATGAATTCAAAACTGATATCTTAGGGAGCCTTAGTGAACAACTAGACACCCTTAAAATCCAAAACAAGCAGAAAGCAGAAACATATGCTTTAGCCATCTTTTGTCTGAAATGTAGGAAGAAACATGCTTTAAGGGAATGTCCCTTGGATGCAAAAGTTGTAGAAACATGTATGATTTTCTCAGAGAATCATGAGATCAAGGATTGTCCTTCAATTCCTGGACTCAAAGTTGTTTTTCAAGAAGACCCAAATTCAATAGAATCTCTCTGTTTTGTTGCAAGAAGACCTTGGCAGGGACAACAAACTCAAGGGTTTAACAACCCTATGAATCTTCAAACCCCACCAAATTGGAATCCTTGGCAACAACCTTGGCCCCAAAATCAAAATCCATATCAGCCATGGGTACAAGGGATGCAAAATCCTTATGGGAGATTTGCTCAATTTTATCAATATCCTCCATCTTTTCAAAATCAACAAGCTCCACAACTTCCAAACCAAAATCCACAACTTTCATTGCCATTTCCACAACAACAACCTTCTCAACAAAATCCAAATCCTCAACTCATGCTCCCATACCAACAAAAGACAAGTCAACTTCCAGCTCAGCCATTGCCAAATCCTAATAATAAGAATCCTCAGAATACTTACATGGTAGAAGGACAACAATTTCCTACCTATATGATTGTTCCTCTCAACGATGTACAACTCAGATCTGGTAGAGTTTTAGAAAAACCTTCTATAGATATCCAAGAGCAAGATACCTGTGAGGAGGATTCTCTTCAAGTCAATAAGGGTTCTGAGGAAGAATCTCTTCAAAATTCAAATATTCAAAAAGAAAAAGAAAAGTTAACACCCACAACTCCTATAGTTGAGCAACCCGCATCTTCATCTACACCTCCTTTTCCTGAAAGACTACAAATTGACAAGGGGGTGGAAAAACAAATCTTGTTGCCTAACTATGACTTTCTAGATGAATTGAAGAATGTTTGTATCAAGATTCCTTTGTTACAAGCCATTCGAGAGATTCCTATTCTAGCAAAAACCATAAAGGATTTGAGTTTCAAAAGACCAGGAAGGAAACTAAAAGACACAAGAATAATCCACCTCGTAGGAAAGATTGCAGATATTATGATGGGAAAAATTACCATGCAGAAGTATGTAGATCCAGGAAGTCCAATTGTCAAGACACATATAAATGGGATAGAAATTCCAAACACATTGATTGACTTAGGGGCTGCTATTAACATTATGAGTAGACAGACTATGGACTAGCTAAAACTTCCTAACCTTCTTTTTACACCTACTTTACTGCAACTTGCAGATCGATCAATTATTAAACCAGATGGTGTATTAGAAGATATTTTAGTCTCCTTAGATTCTTGGGAATATCCGGTAGATTTTATGATTTTGACTCCCAAGAGTAATCTAGGAGGGTACCCACTTATCTTAGGAAGACCTTGGCTAGCCACAGCTGATGCTTTTATTAGTTGTAGATCTGGGGATATGTACATTTCTAATGGTAATTCGACAAAGAAATTCAATTTGTATCCTCCAGCAAAAGCAATCACAGAAGTAGGAGACAATGAATGGGTTGATGATGAGAACACTATACAACCTGTCTTTACCATTTCTGAAATCAGTGAGGATAGTCAAATTCTGAACACATTAGAAAATTTTGAGACATCTTCAGAATATGACCCCACACAATTTCAGTTGGAATCTGACATAGAATATTTATCATCAAGACAAATGTCTCTTTACTCTATGGAAGAGTTTGGTAGTTTTACCATTGAGATTTTTCCAGGAAAAACATTGAATATCAACAAACATTTGGAAAAGTCACAACAAAAAGAACTAATCAAAATCTTGCAAAAACATTCTACTGCATTTGCATGGGAGTATACTGACATGAAAGGTATTGATCCTAAGACTTGCATCCATCATATCTATATTGAGGAAAACAATAGACCAATCATACAACCTCAAAGAAGGATGAATCCAAATCTTAGGGAGATAGTGAAAGAAGAGCTCCAAAAACTACTCAATGTAAACTTCATTTATCCAATTTCAGATAGCCGATGGGTTTCTCCTCTGGTTATAGTACCTAAAAAGAATGGTAAATGGAGGGTGTGCATTGATTATAGGGAATTGAACAAAGCAACTTTAAAGGATCACTTTCCTTTGCCTTTTATCGATCAGGTATTAGATACATTAGCAGGTAAAAAGTACTTTTCATTTTTGGATGGTTTTAGTGGCTATAATCAAATTCAGGTAGCACCTGAAGATCAAGATAAGACCACATTTACTCGTCCATGGGGAACTTTTGCCTACCGAGTGCTTCCTTTTGGGTTATGTAATGCACCAGCAACATTCCAAAGAGCAGTACTAGGAATTTTTTCTGATCTAATCCATGATTGTGTAGAGGTTTATATGGATGATTTTACAGTTTATGTTAATTCATTTGAAGAGGCATTAGAAAATTTGGAAAAAGTTCTTATAAGATGTAAAGAAACAAACCTTTCATTAAGCCATGAAAAATGCTTTATGATGTTTACTGAAGGGATTGTTTTGGGGCATCATATTTCAGGAGAAGGGATTAAGGTTGATAGATCAAAAGTTGAAGTCATCTCCAAGTTACCTATTCCAAATTGTCAAAGAGATGTTAGAAGTTTTCTGGGATTTACTGGTTACTATAGAAGATTTATAGAAAACTTTACTAAAATAGCATCTCCACTCTTCAAATTGCTTACAAAAGACTGTGAATTTAAATGGGATCCTGATTGTCAATCAACCTTTGAAACTTTGAAAACAAGAATATCTGAAGCACCTATCTTGAGAGGACCAAATTGGAAACTCCCTTTCCATATTTCTACGGATGCTTCAGATACAGCTCTAGGAGCCGTGTTGGGTCAAAAAGATTTAGTTCCTTATGCCATTTATTATACCAGTAAAAATTTGACTCCCACAGAGTTGAACTATACTGTGACTGAAAAAGAGTCTTTAGCTGTTGTTCATGCAATTAATAAGTTTAGACATTACATAACAGGCTATGAAACTTTTATTCATAATGACCATTCTGCAATTAGATATTTAATGAACAAACCTGTTACTAATGGCAGAGTGACAAGATGGCTTTTACTTTTGCAAGAATTCAATATTACTGTGTTGGATAGACCAGGAAAACAAAATACAGTAGCTAATTTCTTGTCTAGGATTCAGAATACTAAAGAAGATTCTCCTATAGAGGATAAGTTTCCTGATGAATACTTGTTTGCAGTAACTATTAAAACTCCTTGGTATGCAGATATTGCTAACTATTTGGTTACAGGGAAACTACCTTCACATTTATTTCCAAATGAAAAATGAAAAATTATTCAGGAGAGTTCAAAATATTCATGGATTTCTAACGAATTGTTTAAAACAGGGCCAGATCTTGTGATCAGAAGATGTGTCAGGGAAGATGAAATGCCCGATATTCTTAAGGCATGTCATGATGAACCATGCGGCGGACACTTTGCGGACAAAAGGACGGCCTATAAAATCCTTTCCTTGGGATATTATTGGCCTTCTCTCTTCAAAGATGCAAAACAATATGTTAAAAGGTGTGATAGCTGCCAAAGAGTAGGGAAACCTACCCTTTCAAATGAAATGCCATTGCAAACACAGGTACTCATTGAACCCTTTGAAAAATGGGCTTTAGATTTCATTTGACCTATTAATCCACCATCTAAGCAAAAGAAGTATATATTGGTTTGTACTGATTATGTTACTAAATGGGTAGAAGCCAAAGCATTAGTATCTGCTACTGAAAATTCAGTTGTTCATTTTCTTTATGAGGATATTTTTACTCGATTTGGTGTTCCAAGAGAAATTGTGACAGATCAAGGAAGCCAATTCACATCCAACTTGGTGGAGAAGTTGATGGAAGAATATAAAATCAAGCACAGAAGATCTACTCCTTACCATTCGCAAGAAAATGGTCAAGTGGAGTCCACAAACAAAGTTCTTGAAGTATCATCACCAAAACTGTTCATCTACATAGAAGAGATTGGGCAGAAAGGCTTCCTGAAGCCTTGTGGGCCTACAGAACTACATGGAGAAATACAACAGGACATTCTCCCTATGAACTTGTTTATGGGAAAGAAGTATTTCTCCCCATTGAGTTCCAAGTCAAGACCTTCAAGATAGCAGTTCAGTTGGGGATGGACTTATCAGAAGCCCAAAAGCATAGAATGGAGCAATTAAATGAGCTAGATGAGATCAGACAAGAAGAAATTTTAAGAACTGATCTAGTTCAATATCAAAGAGCTAAATGGCATGACAAGTACATCAAAGAGAAGAAGTTTCAAGAAGGAAATTGGGCATTGTTATTTGATTCCAAGTTTAAAGATTTTCAAGGAAAATTTTAGACTCATTGGCTTGGGCCATATGAGATTGACAAGATCTTTAGCAATGGAGCGGTAAGAATCAAGACCATTGATGAGTTTCAAACTCCTCTTATTGTGAATGGCCACATATTGAAAGTTTATCATAAGCCACTCTCAAAAGAGGATTTTGTCAAAATGTTTCAAGAAAATTCTGCAATCAGGCTGGTACAGAAGAATTCTTCTTCTCCACCAACCTAGCTTTTGTTCTTAAATTGTTGTATAAGCCTGAAAACCAATCACTGATTGGCAGTCTTATACAGAAAATATAGGGTGAAAATCAGGAACACCTGACACTCTATATTTTCCAAAAAAAAAAATCTCTCTTTCATTTCACAAGTTTTGTGACCATCCATTCCACTTCATTTTATCTATTTCATTCCATTTTCACCAATAAAATTATTTTTCATGACCATTTCCATCTAGTCATTTGTCATCCGATCATTTCCATTCACCCAAATAATAGCTGTGTCAGTTTCCGCAGCTGACATCTGTTTCCGCAGCTGACACTAGTTTCCGCAGCCAGAAGCAGATTCCGCAGCTATCACTCTGTTTTCAAAAGAATGTACAGCCAGATGTTATTTCCATAATCATGAAATAAAATGCAGGTATGAGGACCAAAAATGAAGACATGGAGCATTCAAGATACCAATGAAGAGCAACTAATTGAAGACCAAGGAAAAAGGCAAAGATTCCAAGGTATGAGTAAAAATTCATTTCAAATAGCATTAAAAACACATTTTTATATAGTTCTAAACCATAAGCTCCATCCATTATGTGCAATGATTATATTGACAAATTCCGTAACCCTTTCACGATCTCCATATGATCCTCCCGCATTCATTCTCAAACGGTTCCATAATTAAACCCCCGATCTTCACTCATACTCCGATATTCCACCGGTGACAATGAGGCGTAGTTGATTTGACCACGGGCTCTTTCAGCCGCATAAAATCCATAGCCGTTGTTTAAACGTGCTTACATTTATTTTGCAGTCACCAAATTTCAAAACACTGTCGGATGTGTTATACTCCTCCTATTGTTCCGTTAATCTCACAGCCGTATCTCTTCCGTGCTCATGAAACCCCTCTCTGTTTCGCCTCACTCTATTTCGTTCTCTGTTACGCTACAGCCTGTATACCCACTCTCTGATATCTACCTACATTCATTGTGCTCATTTCTATGCATTCAGTCGTTCTACTTCCATTGAACCCTCACGCAGGCAAATTTTTGAAGAAGCAGAAAGAAGGATGGGTAAATTGCTAAGAGCAGAACCAGAAGGACCTAAATTCATGGAGGGATATCCGCAAGTCTGGGATATATTGAAGAAAGCAAACTGGCTGCAGTTTATCCAAAAGTTCAGAGGCTATCATAAAGAAGTGACAAAAGCATTTGCAAGGTCGTTCAATGGCCTGGAAGTAGAGATTGGAGACCTTAAGTTTGTGGTGAATGAGGCATCTATAGCAACTGCCACGGAACTTCCTCAAGAGGGTGAGCGTTGGTTTAAGAATAAAAGCATTAGTGATAAAGCCTGGAGAATAATCTTACGAAACCAAGGTATGGACATAACTATTTTTAAAAGAAGAATTCATGTTCATGCTTTGAAAGAGGAATGGGCTACTTTGCTGCTAGTTGTTCAAAAATTCATTACCTGTGAAGGCCGTTTTGGGTCCATGTATATGTACCATACCAGATTGCTGATGAATTTTCTAGATAATCAAACTCTCAATCTCCCATATTTTCTGTTAAATAGTTTGAAGAAAATGTCTGTGACTATTCAGAAGCATTTAGGAGATGTAGAACCACATCTATATCACCATGGTCTTGTAAAAATTTTGATTGAAAAAGAGTTAAAGGAGAAGAAAGACACATGGGAACAATTTTTGATTAGAAATTTCTTTGAGGAACCTCAGGAAATTCCTGAAGGTAGCACATCAAGAAGGAGTAGGAGAAAAAGAATAAATGATGAAACTCAAAGTACTCCTACTCAAGAAATTCCTGAAGGTAACACATCAAGAAGGAGTAGGAGAAAGAGAACAAATGATGAAATTCAAAATACTCCTACCACTACAATTGAAAGAACTGATAGGGAAGAGAGACTGTCAAAGAGGAAGAAGAAAGAAACTAAGGGTAAAAAGCCAATAACACCAAAAGAGAGAAAAATGATTGAGGCTATACATCAAACCCCTTCTTCCGAAGAAGAAGATCTCAAGTGTTATCTGAGAGATTGGTTCGTCTTCAAGAACAGTTATCTATAGCCAAGAAGAAAGAGAAAGGGAAACAAAAGCAAAAGGACAGTGGTCCACAGCGTGTGAGAAGAAGTTCCAGACTTAAGGGGAAATTGAGGAAAACACAAATAAAAGGACCCCATTTCATTGATTTGGGAGAAGAAACATCTGAACAGTCCCCAGCTGACCATAGTCCATCTCACTCTCAATCAGTCAGTGAACCTGGTTCATTTCATTCTCAGTCAGACATTGAACTTAGTCCATCCCATTCTCAGCAAGATGTTGGTGTGAGCCCTTCTCAGCCAGATTTTGAAGATAACTCTCCTTCACGGCATTTTGGGGACAGCCCAATAAAAATGACACCTGATATAGACCCCAAGCAGTAGGAAGTATATGATTATATATAATCTTTAGAAAAAGCAGCTACAGGTCCCAGTACTTCGTCCATTCAGCCTCACACAATACAGGATGATTTAGTCCAATCACTAAAACAAGAAGTCTTTGAGCTAGAGCTTTTAAATAGACACATCAAAAATGAAAATTAGACATTGAAGGAACAAAGCAAATTGGACAAAATCATTCATGATAATACCATGCTACATCTGGGAATATGGCAGAAGAAGAACAAGAAATTGAAAAAGAAATGCCAGAAGTTAAGCAGAGCACTAGTTAATATCAAATTTAGATGCTTAATGAAGAAGCCCAGGATGTTGGCAGCACCAAGGAAGAAGAGGAGAGGGCTGGATGTACTGGCTGAAGTGTCAAGGCATATGAATTGAAGAAGGATTATCAAAATTTTGGTTGCATGAGGACATGCAACACCTTCACAATGCGGGTATGTTGAGTCTCAAATCTGCATTGTTCTTATACATCTTCCTATACCTTTTTCATTCACCTGAACCTCCCAAGTTGTCAATATCATTGTATATTAATTGCAAAAGAGCATCTAAAATGGTTTTTAACTATATTTTTGTGTCTGTTGTTTGATTTAGATTTTGCTCATTTAGCTGCGGAATCTTGCCACTTTCCGCAGCTGCTGCAACTTTCCGTAGCCATTTTGTGAAACTCTATGTTACAGGTGTCTTCAGGTAAAAAGAGCCACATGGGCAAGTTAGAAATGATGTGGACATGGATCGTGTCCTATTGGCTCGAGAAAATTCACCTAAGGAGGCTACGGTCAAAGGTGGCCAAGTGGAAGTCAACCGTAGAGTCCCACGATGACATGACTCTGTTTCTCGTCACGTGGAGATTTATATGGCTGTTTCTGAATTGCGGGAGACAAACCAACACCTGTACATGTCTCCATAAGTTGAATTCAAACATCCACTCTTCATAGATTTACTCCTCAACGCGGCCATGATCCTAGATCTCTGGACGTAATGGTTTACGTGTTCTCTATCAGCACAAACTTTAGGGAATTAGTTACATTTCCTTTGTTATAAATAATGCGTTTGCATACGCATATTAGATTACTCTCAGTTAGTTTTTATTAGTCTCCATTATCTTCCAGATAGCTCTGTAATGTAATTACGTTGCCAATGTGCCGTAATATCACCTTTCTGTTATGACTGCATTTTAATATATAAGAAGACTCTGTTTCCAAGAGTAATTCGTACTTGAAGTTTGTTTCTGAGGTTGGTGCAGAGGGCCCCTGCACACACTGAGGTTTTGTGCATTATTGTATAGTTCTTGTTTTATTTCTTTAAGCTCATTGTGCCATAATTCATTCACATGTTTATACATTGCATCTTTCATGGTATATATGCTTCATTTCTGTTTATAATCTTTCATGCTTTACATCTTGCTTCTGTCATAATCTTTCATGTTTTATGTTATTGTTAACTGATCAGTGTTCTTGTTTCAGGTTATAAATAGGCAGCCCGGGCATTTGCATAACTTTTTGACTAATGACATGGAATTAATATTGTTCTGCTGCTAATTTACTTTTCTTAGTTTTTGTTTAATTTCAGTACTGCTTTGTTTATTTCAATCTTGCACATTTGTTTCAGTAGTTAGATTTAGATATATCAAATTGTTCATGTCATTTTTAGTTACCTCCGAAAGCCACAGCTGGACTGATGGTGAGGGATTGAAGTATGAATGTATAGTTTGATATTAGTTTACTTTCTGCAAGTTAGAAATATTAAATTTCTCATGACATCTTCAGTTACCTCTGAAAGCCACAGCTGGACTGATGGTGAGGGATTGAATTATGAATGTGTAGTTTGATATTAGTTTACTATCTGCAAGTTAGAAATATTAAATTGCTCATGACATCTTCAGTTACCTCCGAAAGCCATAGCTGGACTGATGGTGAGGGATTGAATTATGAATGTGTAGTTTGATATTAGTTTACTTTCTGCAAGTTAGATATCAGGTTACTCAAGTTATTTATGGTTACCTCCGAAAATCATAGCTGGACTAATGATGAGGGATCAGAAGATAAGTTGATGTAATTTGATTTAGATTTACTTTGTTGCAACTTTTGGATTTCTTTCAGCATAGTTTCTTTTATGTTTGAACAGCAACAAGAATAATGAGTTTCATGATCAGTAGTTCATTGTTTGTTTGACTAGAGTAGTGATGCAATTTCATTTTCTTTAATTTCATTTTCTCTGAAGAATTAATTTTGTCATTGTGTGTTTTTAAAATTGTTTTGAAGTTTGGAAAATCATTAGAAATACATTGTTGTCTCGAATATTTGTCTCCATACTTGTCGTTTATAATTTCACAAAAATCCAAAAACGACAAAAAAGTAAGAGATAGGTTATCTTGCACATATAGTGCGCCACACTTCGTCAGCTTACGAATCCCGGATTGACAAATTAAATGTAGCAATTTAGGACACACTAAATTGACCAAACAACTATCATAATGACATAGATGTCATGGACAATGATGGAAAATTGTTGGAGGGCACTCTTGAAATTATAACAAAATGATCTAATTTCAGGAAAAATCAACAAGAAAAATATGTTTTTTCACCTTGGAGGAATCATTTCGCTTTGGCTCCTTCACAATCTCGAAGAGGACTCTTTCCTCTTTCCAACGAGCCCTCACTCAAATTATAACTCTAAATATTCTAAGAGAAATTGATTTTTGAAGTTTTCCTATCCTATCTTGTGTCCCAACCGACCTACACTCAGTCATACATGTCGGCTTCACTCCAAACAGGACATGTCTATCCGTCATAATCAACTCCTATATAAATACATGTTCGAACCTCCATTTCTATCATCATTTTTTCGGTCATCTAATACAGAGTGTGAAGAACAGAAACAATTCACATCTTGTGAACTTTAAGGGTCTTAAAAGGAGAACAAGGAGAATTATTTGGGCTTAAAGATCACACTAAAATACACCGAAATTTCTACAAAGAAAAATTGCAGACCTCCTGTAGCTTAATGTCGGATCTGGTATTCGTATTGGAGCAACCCTTATCTTGGCTCAGTCCTGTCTAAAATTGACTGCAGCTCGGATCTGTTAGCATGAGGATAGTGCTGCAGCAGAGACAGAGGTATATATAGGCCACAATTTAGTGCCTTGAAGAATCCATAGTTCGGTGCTATAATGGAGACTATTATTTGATGCTATGAAGGAGCTACAGTTTAGTAATATTATTCAATGATTCAGTGCTATCTCAGATTCGGTGATATCCCAGTTTCGGTGCTAGTACAATGATCATATTTCGGTGATATTACAGTGATATACTTCAGTGGTATCTCAAGTGTGGACAAACACCTTGGAAACTTGGAATAGTGACATGTGATGACTTAAACAAGAATTGTTAAGAAGCCCGCAGTTTTGTGGAGGATAGTCTAGACCAGAATTCTATTTTCTTGAGTTTTCATACTTCAACATATACATCATCAACTGGAGCATGTCCTATTGATTGTGGAAGCTGGTTTTAAGAATTGTTTTGGAGAAATCCTTGAAGGTAACGTTGAGGACATATGCAGTCAATGGTGGATACCTAAAGATTGAAGAACATCAAACACTTTTGAAGATAATTGAAGCTTTGAACAGTGCAGAATCTTGTTGGAGATACTCAAGTAAGTACATTACTCATTTTATTAAAAAATACTGAAGGATTGATGTCCTTGGAGTAGGAGCTCCTAAACACAAGGTTGGTGCCTTGAGAAGATAGGGTTTAAGCCTTAGAGGTTGGAGCCTCATCAAAGTCCAAGTTGGTGATTGGAAAATAGGTTGGTGCCTGTTTCATTAAAAGGGTTGGTGCCCTTCTCTCATCTATTGTATACTATTATTAAAAAGGAATTGAAGTTCTCTTTAATTCTTAATATCATTATTATATATATCTCTCTGTCTTTAATTGTGAAGAATGTAACTGGCAATAATTAACAATTGAAAAGAAACACTGATTCACCCCCCTCTCACTATTTCCAACAGTTAGTCATCAGATTCAAGGAAGAATTTATCTTTTTATGAGAAGCTCAATTTGATGAAGTCAGGAAGATTTAAATGGTTCAAGGTTTGAAGAGTGGAGAATCAGTCTCCTCATCTTCAATTTCTGTAAATCAGAGAGCTTTTGGGGTCCAAAATCTTCCCATTTGGGAGGTGTGATCAGGTGATCATGTCCTAAGTTGAAAAAATGCTAAAACATGGAATTGATCAGAATTGGTTGAATCCTAAACAACCAGATAGGTCTCGTCGTTGTGATTCTGGCGCCGTGAACGACACTCAAATCCGACGTCGTATGTGAAAGTTATGCAGGTTTTAAGTTTTCAGTATCCTTCACAAATCCAGTTTGACCAAAGTTGACTTTTGACTTTGGAATTATTAAAAAAAGAATATTCCATGGAATATTCTAGGAATATTCATCAAAATATTCCCTGGAATATTCCATTTGGGTGAATGAAGGATGGACAAGTGGCAGTTGTTGGTTTGACAATGGGTTGACTTTGAAATTTGTGGGCCAATCCAAGGCGCCACGTGTCAGACCCGGAGGCCGCCACGTGGCCCAGGGGTCATGGTTAAATTTTTTTGGAGTCGAGAGGATTTGAATCGAAAACCTCCCGCCAGCCAACAAATTGCTCCAACCAACTTGGCTACAATATGTTTCTTATACATTATGCATTACCACTTGATGTAAACATTGTTAATGATTTGGGCAGGAAAAAACTAAAGGGGCTAGCCCATTAGGACTAGCCCCCTTCCATATAACCAGAGCCCACATCCAGGAGCTAGCCCAGCAGTTATATATCCGCCCCAACAATTAGCCGTTTTACCAACGGTTTAAATGTGACCATATTACAATTTTAAATGTGACAGTTTTTAATTCACATTTTATGCGGCGGATATTACGTTTGGTCACATGCCGCCCTAAAATAGTAAAGCCACCCACATAAAATTAAATGTGACCGTTTTAAATTCCACCATTCTGGACAGTGGGTCCACCATTTTCGGTCCCCCCACCAAATTAGCGCCCTTAACTCCAAATCTCCCACATTTAGTGGGGTTTTCAATTGACATTGGGTAGAAACCTTGTTTTCATCATAACTTCTCCAATATTGAACCAATTTGGACGAAATTTTGGTCAATTTTGGGTATTATGAGAATTCTGAAGCCATTGAGACAGGTTGAAGATCCAACAGAGGTGTTTTTTAGCCATTTTTTCTTCATGGAAGCTTGGAGAGCCGTTAAGGCCATGAGGGAAACGGAGCTGCATTGGTCTATACTTCACTGTTTGAGGTGAAATAAAAGCCATTCTTAGCTGATTTATATCTTCTGAATTCAATTTCAGAGCTATTTTTTCCTGTTTAGGCATTTTTCTCACTGTAAAACCAATTTGAGCAACTTAATAGAGCAAGGACATGCCCATTGGGAGCCTTGGACCCGACAGATGTAGCCCAGGAGGGGTGAACTGCCTCATCATGTTGCTGTGTTGTTATGGTGAAGTTATGATGCTTTGTATTTCTCATCAAAGATGTCAAACAATAATTTTAATTAACATTCCCTCACACATAAACTCAAAAATAGTTATAAAAAACCCTTTGTTTAAATTGCAAGACATGATAAACACTTTTCACACTTAATTTAATGGAAATGGATACTTTGAAAAACATTACAAATAATTTCATTTTCAGATCATGGAATAGGATGGTGGCCACCAATATCCACTTGGATCAGAGCTGAAGTTTACTCATCCCAGAATTGTAGACGATTACACCAAATCAATTTTTTCTTTTGATGCAAATTTGATTCATTCTATTGACCATATATATTTGCACAAACAGTCTGATGAAATGATATTTTCTTCTCTCAGAAACTCAACTATGGAAGCATATAGACTACAAGCTTCAGTGAACAATGTCCAATATCAACTGAAAATAGAGAAAATATCTTCTCTAGCCAAGGATACAAAAATAAAATCATTAGAAGATTTAGTGATAAAATTGGGATATGATCCCATTGATGTGAAAGCAGCAGAGGAGATTATAAAAATAAAAAATGCAGACATAACTGCTTTGTGAAAATAACTCAAACTACCAAAAACAGAAGATCCACAGACTAGAGAAGTAGGAGAGATGGAAAAGGAAAAAGAAGGTATGTTTAAAATCATAATTGAGCAGAATGTAAAGATAGTCAGAATGGAGAAAGAAATTGAAATATTTCTGAAACAAAAAGAGCATACAGGCCCTGAATGAGATAGTTCTATAGTAGCAGTTCCAGTTACAGTCATTGCACCAACAACGACTCTACCTACAACCACTTCAGCAGGTCCATCTAGATCGACAAGCACGGATCCAACAACATAATTGATAAAGGCAATGGAATATTTTTTCGTTAAAGGACAAGAAATTAAAAAACTTAAGGATCAACTTGCTAAAGTCCAAGAGCAAAAGTTGAAAAAAAATATTTCCTATTTGGCAGAATTACAAAAAATACAATGGTTGACTCAAAAAATTGATACCTTAGAAAATCAATCACTTTTTGCTGATCCCATATCACAAGCCAAAGAAAACATTTGGATAGAAATCAATGAGGCCATCACTGAAATCTGGCCATCAATCCAAATCATCTTTGAACAAGATGAACTTGTTAAAAAGTATATAGGAGTAATTGCAGATGTAAAGAAATAATTGGGCATGAAACCAAGTAGAGCCACAACTCTTATTAGGAATCTAAATTATAAAACCAAAGAATAATTAGAAGAATTTGATATAGAAGACATAACAGAAGCCATTCTGGAAGTAAGAAGGATTCTTACTAAGAGAAATATGATGCTGCAGTTGGAAAACAAGTGTCACAATTTAGAGTCAGGAATCTGGAAATTTCATAGAAAGTTCTCTGTATTACATCAAAAAGGGCTGCATGGGTTAAAAGGAATAGGAGATAAATTGATTAATCTGAATGAATATCAACATAAAATTTATTCAATTTCCAAAGATAGATCCGAATTTTCAAATATAAAGGGTTATATTAGGAAAAGCTTTCATGGAGGGCCTTAGTTATGATTTACTTATCGAGCATGAGATGAGTCATCTATTTTTGGTTAAACCTACCTTCCAAAGATATACCGAGGTAGATGAAACATTCAGAAAATTACTCAAGTTCACAATTCCAAAAGAAGAAATATGTGAATAATTATGTAAATTACTGAAGCCATGAGTTAGCAGGGTCAGTAACAAAGAAACAACACAAACATGCCAGATCAATTTTGTTTTACTATTATTTTAGTAGTAAAACAATTCTAAATATTTTCCAAAACATATCTAGATTTTTGAATCTAGATTTCTGTAAAGAAGTTGTATAAATACTTCCAAAGTTGAATTGCAAATGGTTTAACCCTTTCGATGAGCTTCTAAAGCACAATTGTAACTATCTGAATTTGCGTCTTATGAATGAAAGGATTTTGGATTTGCTTCAAAAAAACTTTTCATCTTGTGACTTCTTCTTAGTTATTCATTTTGTTTTGTTGTTTCTACATGTATTTAGTCTTTATGAAGAAATATGGGTAATATATAGCTGAATGTCAACTTATCTTAAATCCCCTGTGAAGTTATAATTTATTACAAAGATTAGTTTAGTGGATTGTATGTCCCAATAACTCCTCTACATTAATAAATTGTCACTTTTCCATGAAATTATGTACATTTTGTTGGGCTGTGAAGATAGCTTGCTTGCAACTTTCCTTATGATTAAATAAGTATTTTGTCTAAATATTTACAAAATCATAGCTTCTTATTTTTATGGCTTGCAACCCTTTTAAAAATCCAAATTACTGTCAAGAGGTAAAGAATCAACCCTTTCTTAGTATTAAGATCAATTAAGGTATAGCACCTGCTCAAACAAGCTTCAAACATTGGTCATTCAGAAATTAAAACAACAAACATTTTAGATGCTCTGGCTGTTGGCAATATGATGCAGAGTGTTGTCCTTGATGGCAACCCACTTGATGAAGATGATGGCAACCTACTTGACGAAGTTGTTCTTGACTTGATGAACTTGTTAAAGGATGTAAATCTGATGTATCTACAATGAGTATAGAAGGTAATGATGGAAGGAATGTCAGTATGTGCCAGAACATGATGAAAAGAGTATGTCTCAAGGCATACGCGGATTTTTCTAGACTAAGTAGAGTATGCACGCGGGAAATAATGTGCCAAGTCGCGTATGGGAAAAAGCGCTCTAAATTTGTAAAACCAGGGGTAACTACCATGGTATTGACCCATTGTATTGAATGATGGTTCGCCTATGTGATCCCGTCCAGGAATACCATTGGAAGTTATGAGGTTTTGACTCATGGTATTGATGAAGGGTAACCCTATATAAGGAGAAGAAAATCATTGTGCAAAGAGTGTGCAGGTGTCTGGGCTTTGATGAATACTTCACTCTGAACTATATCTATATGGTTGAACCCTGTTCCTAATTGATAGATCTGAATCTATGATGCACCTATGAACATGATGAAGGCTCAAGATCTCTAGATCTAGAAATGGTGAATGTCAAGGATGATTTGAAAAGAAGTGAAGAAGACCTGGCGCAATCCTGTTGAAGAGATTGAAGAAATCTGGGTAAGTTTATAGATCTGGTCTGTACTGCAAAGTTTATCTTTTATAGATCTATACGCAGGTTCGTTTCATGAAAAGAGCGTGTATACGTGGGTCTGTGGAAGGAAAAGCGCGTATGCGCAGTTAGGGTTTTTCCCTGGAAAATGTACTGAAGTATACGCGGGTTAGTCTTCTGGAAAGAGCGTATATACGCGGGTCTGATTAAATAAAAGCGCGTATGATTTCTGATCTAATGGTTGCTGAAAGTTGAATGTGTTTCTGCATATCTATTCTGAAGTCTGGGTTATATCTGATATTCTGGTTACAGTGGTCTCACTGTTCTGTTTGAAGCAATGAGCAAGGTATGATTGTTGATAAGTGAAGGGTTGTGTTGAAGCTGTTTGATCTAGTTTGAAAATTGATGAAACGTGGTCTGCAGTGGTGCTGAGGGTCGAAGCCTTCAGTCAGGGGGTTGTAGCTCCCTTCCAGGAGAGGCTGGTAAATGAGTTTAGGGGGTCGTAGCTCCCTTCCAGGAGAGGCTGGTAAACGAGAGCAGGGGGTTGTAGCTCCCTTCTAGGATAGGCTGGTAAACAAGAGAAGGTTGTAGGCTTCTGTAGGTGGGTGCCTGCGTGCTGGTTTGAGTCTGCACCAGTACATGATTGTAAGAAGTTTTCTTAATAATAAATTTTTAAGGCTGAAACGACGACAGCGGTGGTTTTCTCCCGAATTGGGTTTCCACCTAAAAATCCTGGTGTTCATGTGTGTTGCATATGTGTGATGATTATTCTATTTTGTCTGCACCTATTTACTGTTTCTAAAATATCTGATGAATGAATAATGAAATGATCTGAGTTAAGATTCAAACACATAATTAGATCTTTGGACATACGCGAGTTCTGTAAAGGATATCCGCGTATATACGCTAGTTGCCTTCAGTAAAGTAGCATATGGGTTTTAGAAAGGAAAAAGTAAAAGTTTGATTGTCTACCCTAAATACTGATTCACCCCCCCCCCCTCTCAGTGTTTTTCCCAACACTGGCATAATTACCTAACCTATAATTATCTCAACGATACAAAAATACTTATATATCATCCTTTTCTAATGATTTTATTTAAAGGAAACTGGTCCCACAATCCTAGTCGGAGCCACAATTCCGAACGAATAAGGATTTTCTCTAAGGTCCCGACTGGGTGGTTTTCCCCCAATGTTGAGGAAGATATTTCGAGCCTTCAACATTTTTAGCACTATAAGGAGGGCCATCAGACTATAAATGGCAACAAAGTCTTCTCCGAAATCTAAAAGCCATAAAAAGGGTCACTCTCCTTCAAAATACCCACCAACTTCAAGATCACATTCTAAATTTCTGAATTCTAGATCTGAATTTATTTAGTCAACCACTCAATCTCCTAGCTCAGTTCCAAAGCAAAAAGAGAAAAATTCCACCCAGGAAAAACCAGATTTAGAGCCACCCAAGCTACAAAATTTAATTAAGAGATTGGAAGGAATTTCAATATCTGGAGAAAAGGTTGCTCAATCTAATTTTTCTGAAGGAAGTGTTTCTTCATCCCTTAAGTATTCTGTAGTTTTGGCTAGATCCCAGAGTGAGAAACTTGGATTCAAGCCATTCAAATTCCCATTACCCACTCATCAGAGAAGGAAAAACACTTCAGAAACATAATCCTCAACTAGTGATGTTACCTCGTCTTCTCCACTTGAACCTCTTTCTAACAATCCTGTTTCTTCTCAAACTCCTTTACCTTCTTCTTATTATCCTCTTTCTACTACTTCCACTCACATTCCTCTTTCACAAATAATCAGTACAATTAGTACTACATGGGAATCATGTTCAACTGTAAATCCCTTTATAAACTTTGTTTCAAGTACAACTCCTTCTGTACTTACTATTCAGAGAAAGGATAATCGAACATGGAACAATCCAGGGGAATTCAAAGGGAAACACCATTACATCCCCTTCCCAAACATCGAGAGAGATGGTTACCTAAATTTAATCTAGATTATGGGTTACTTAGAGAGGAACACCTTCATATTTTTATGCCGACCATTAATCTTAATGGAGTATCAGAAGAGGATTGTGTTTACATAATTTTTCCTTACATGTTTGAAGGATCTGCAGGGTGTTGGTATTTCTCACTATTTGTTGGATCGATCACAAGTCAAGATGCGTTTGAAGAGAAGTTTTTAATGAAATTTGGAGATGATCAAACAAATGCTACTTTAATTAATGATTTTTCAAATCTCAAGACCAATCTAAATGAGAAAATTAAATATTTTAACTCAATATTTAACAAATCGTTAAATAAAATCCTAGAAACTTCCAAACCTGGTATTAATGTGCAAATTGAATGGTGCATTAGTGCTCTTCCTTCAAATATCACTATGTTTGTAGATAGAGATAATAAAACAATAGTACTTGATAACATGAAAGAATCTCTATCTGTGGAAAAGAGATTCTTGTCCCTTGATAAAAAATTTCTACTAAAGAAAGAAAACAAACCAAAAAAGTAACTTTTAAGGATGAATCCAAGAAAAATACTCCCAAAGATCCTTACGATTTGTAAGGATTACAAAATGTTTTGAAGTCAATGTTTAATGAAATGGTAGAGATCAAGAAGCATGTTGTTGAGTCTTCAAGAAATTCCTTTCGTCCCTTCAAAAGGAATAATCCATCATAATCACAACCTGCTGCCTATATATCAAATGCAAAATATGATGAAGACGACGAAGAGGAGGAAACAACCTTATTTGCTGATGAAGCTCAAGAAGATGAAATAGTTGAAGTTCATGGTTTATGGGACTTCATTCTGACCACTTTAGAAAATGAAGAGGAAGAGGAAGCATTACCAGTAAGTACCAAAAGTAAGGGACCTGCTGATACTTCTCCATCAAATAAAAATCAAAAGTCTCCTACTCCTTCCACCAAAGAAAAAGGTACAATAAAAAAGACTTCTACTCAATATTCTGATTCTTCTCCAACTACTTCCAAGTCTCCCTCATTATCGGAAACTTTAATAATTTCAGATAACATTGAATATAATATTGTAGAAGACATGAAAAATACTAAAGCCAATATTTCCTTATATGAGGCCAGTAAATTAAAACAATAACAAAAATTATTTTTCAATTAATTAAATGTAGTTCATGCATCTTCATTACCTTCTACCGTTGTTACTATGAAAGCCTCAAAAGGAAAAGGAAAACCTTCGAATGCTCCTACAGATAAGATTGATTCTTCCGATGCTATTTTAAGTGGAGATAGATAAAATTCTCACACCCCTCCTTTTCTTTTGAATTTTCAAATTTTTAATAAGAATGTTCATAACTGTTTAGTACATTCTGGCGCATCATCAAATATAATGCCTTATTTGTTTTGTCTCAAATTTAATATTTCTCCTCAGAAATTTTTTGTTCATATTGTTCAATTAGACATGTCAAAAGTCAAAGTTTTAGAAGAGATGAATTTTGTTTTGATTAAATTATCTTCAAATCCAAAATTTTGTCAAATAATCGATATTTTGGTTGCATAAATCACTGAATTCTATGGTCTTATTTTAAGTTGGTACTGGTCTGAGAAACTACATGGTTACTTTGAAACTGATTAGTCACATCTTTGGCTTCCATATAATGGAAAACCTAATCAAATTCATGTTGATAGGGAAAAGCATACGAAGTACTCTGTGACCGATTTAGATGAGGAGAATGAACCAGTAGTATTCACAAATAATATTCTTGGAAATTATTCTTTTGAATCTTTCGTTGGTAATTTTCCAACATAAAACTCTCCCTTTTTAGTTGATTCTGTTTCATCTCAAATCGGAATTTTTTCTCAAACAGATTCATCTAGATGTATCAATATTGTAGAAAATCTTGTAAATAAGTGTGCTAATTTGTTTTGGACTCTTAATTTGATGGATCAAAATATAATGATGGTGCATGAGCTGGTTGCATCCTAGTAAACCTTGATGAAGAAAAAAATATGCTCACCTACAAATTGGAATTCGATTGCACCAATAATATTGTTGATTATGAAACATTGGTACAAGGCTTGCAGAAGGCCATTAGTCTTGATTTCAAGTATCCTAAAGCTTTTGGTGATTTAGAGATTGTCATAAATCAATTTAGAAACAACATCCATTGCTTTTCTAATCACCTCAAACATTATCAATCTCTGATTCAAGATCCAACTTATCATTTCACCGCATTCAATATATCTTCGATCACAAGATTACAGAATTCTAGTTTTGATCTCCTAGCTAATGTTGCTTCTAGGCTCATTCCACCTGAATATTTTAGTCCTCATAGATTTTCAATTGAGTTAATTTTCTGTTCCTCGTTTCCAGATAAAATAACCAATTGACGTGTATTTAATGATGATATTGACATCCTAGGTTTTTTTAACTTCATAGGGGTCTTATTTTGATCAAATCATTGATGAAGATGAGCATTATAGGAAGCAAAACAAGTGTTCTGAGGATAATAATTTTCCCAAACCTGTGGTAAATTTAGAAGACTTATATGATCTAAAAGATATGTTAAAAAAGGCAACCAATTGCAAACTTCAAAGCTATACCTTAAGATTTGAATTGGTTAACCAAGGATCTGATGATAAACCTCAAAACATCAGTTTAGTCCTTGGACTTACACTAGATGAAAGATATTCTTTCATCCATCTGTTGAAAAAATACAAGGATGTCTTTTCTTGGAGTTATGAAAAAATACAAGGATGTCTTAATCTTGAAGCCCAAATTAAGACCGAATTAAACAAGTTACTCAAAGCTAAAATTATCTTCCTGGTCAGACACTATAAGTGGGTCTTAAATCTTGTACCTGTTAGGAAAAAGAATGGGGACATTCGAATTTGCATAGATTTTAGGAATTTAAATAAATCATGTGAAAAGGATAACTTCCCTTTACCTACGGTGGAAAAAAAAATTGCAATCTGTTTTAAGTTCATAAATAATGTCATTTTTAGATGGTTTTTCAGTATATAACCAGATTCTTGTGCATCATGAAGATAGAGTAAAAACCACATTCATAATCAAATGGGGAACATATGCTTATAAAAATATGCCTTTTGGGTTAATAAATGTTGGAGCTACATTTCAAAGAGTAATGTATATTTATTTCAAAGGTTTGATCGATAAATCAAATTGTTTCATATTTAGATGTTATAACAATCTATTGAAAAAAGAGAAAATTCATCTTTATGACCTTAAACAAATATTTGAAAGATGTAGAAAATTTGGAATCTCTTTGAATCCTAAAAAGTCATTTTTTTTTTCTCTTAGTGAAGGTAAACTTCTTGACTTTACTGTTTCAAAGGAAGGAATTTGCATAGAACTAGAAAGGATTAAGGCAATATCAGAAATCCCTTTTCTTTACAACAAAAAATCCATGCAATCCTTTCTTATTCAGATTAGTTTTGTCAAAATATTTGTTCCTCATTTTTCACAATTTGTTTTTCCTTTGCAGACCATGATAAAGAAGAAAGCACTCTAGAAATGGGAACAAATAGAGAACAATTATTTTGAATCAATAAAGCAAGCCATCATAGATGCTCCTTCATTATCAACACCTGTATTTTCAAAACAATTTGTTCTACAGACCTTTGCTTCTGAAAATTCATATGCAACAGTTTTGACCAAACCAAATGAAGAACAAGTTGAAGCTCCCATTTCCTTCTTTAGTTCCAATTTACAAGGAGTCAATTTAAACTATTCATAAGTAGAAAAATAATCTTTTTCAGTTTTTAAGTTAATACAAAATTTTAGACTTGTTCTCCTAAAATCACATACTAAACTAATTGTCCCTTTCCCAGTAGTTAGACAATTGCTTATTCAAAGAGAATTGGGAGAAAAGAGAGCTCACTGGGTCACAGCCTTGTAGGAATATGATCTAGATATTAAACATGCCAAAATAGTTATAGGTCAAGGTTTTTGCAACTTGATGACTTAAGCATTCGATAATTCAACTAAGAAAGATTCAAGTTATAATGTTAAAATCTCAAAGGTAAATCTTGGCGACACTGAATTTGAATAAGCTAATTTTATTTCCTTTCTGAAAAAGGTTATGCTCCAGCTGAACTTAATTACAATAAAAGGAGATCCATAAGACTTAAGGCTAATCAATATCAGCTTTTTGATAATGTTTTGTTTAGAAAAAATTATGATTTTGTCTTACTCACATGTCTTGAGAAACCTAAAGCCGAAAAGGTCTTGCAAGAGATGCATGATGGACCAGCTGGAGGATATTACAGTGGGGATACTATTGCTCACAAAATAATTGATGCTGGATATTATTGGCCTAATTTTTTCAAGGATACTCATGCTTATGTACGAATATGTAAAGTCTTCCAAACAACTTCAGGAAGAGAGAAAAGGCTAGCCTCACCTTTACAACCAGTCAATATTGAATAACCATTTGAATGATGGGGATTGGATGTTGTAGGTGAGATTGTTCCTAATTACTCTAAACAACACAGGTGCATATTAACTGCTACAAATTATTTTAATAGGTGGTGTTGGGATGTATTAATCACTATTGAATGACTAAAACAATACAAATAAATTATCAATCCAGGGACGTCTTTTATTTCAATGACAGTTGCACTGTCTGTGTCGATACACTCAATCAAAATCAATTCCAAATAAAAGAAATTGTTGTTTAAGTAAATGATGGAAGTAAATCACTCATGAAAAAATAAAATGATTTACAAGACTGAAATCACACTTCAATTAATCTATTCTAGCGCACCACACAACAATTATCCAGCTGGCGTCTCTAATATCATATGTGTAACATCATACAAAATATTTAAATTGAAGCGGATATATTCACAACTGAACAATAGCAATAACACCTCTACTGATACATAAACCAAAATAAAAACACATATAAACAACTACCTTAATCACTGCATTTCCTGCTAAGAAGGAGGGCCCTTCCTCCCTAGCAGGACGTAGGTAGAGAAATAACTTAACGGAAACTAAATCGAATAACGCATGTAACAACAATAACATGATAATCTGTATTAATATGAGAAAAATTACAGAGCCAAAATAATGCTGTTCTCCGCTAACCTTTCGACCTCAAGGGCCAAGAAGTATATAGTGGTTACATCTCAGAAAAACAAGGAATAGATCAGTCATGTGAATCTTATGATTCTCATGTTGATTGAAATAGAATACATAAGGTTATAATCACTTCTTAATAAAATTATGACTGGAAAATTATAGATTACAATCAAAACTGCCCATAGGATGATATCCAAAAATACAATGCTTAATAACTCCTACAGTTATCATGATAAACCACAGCTGTAGCGTAACAACTAGAGGATAGGTTAGTAACAGGAGTTGACGAGATCCAGTCAGTGGTACAACTGTATCAGCAATTTTCCAACGGGTCTGTAACAACAGTTTTCCAGTGGGTCTGTAACAGCAAAGTGTAACAACATCATGGTGTAAAAATCTCGTTGTAACAACACACCCTTAACTTCTCCTGTATACCTCATGCTCGGGATATTTGGTGCTACAAATGACATTTGGAAAGACAACACAAAGACCATAGATCTTCTCCAAACATTCATCCTCAATTATTCATAAAAAAGGTATGATATATCATAATAATTGATGAAATGGCAGAGTGATGAAAATAAGGTGAAACAAACCAAGTTAGGATAGAAAGGTAGGAAAAAGAGGCAAAGATAGTCCCATTGGTTATATTCATGAGGAAAAATACGGAAAACAAATGTAGGAAAAGTGTGCAAAACTAGCACTCAACATCTCCCCCAACTGAAACATTTGCATGTCCTCATGCAAACTCATCTCTCATGGGAATATCTCCTGTGCAGGTCGGTGAGATCATAAGCACCAGCTATATCTTCGTCTGTAAACCTGTACCCTTGATTGGCCATTAGCTTTCGTACCCAGGAATCTGATTCATACTTGCTCACTTCATAATTACGCTGATAATCCTCAATTGGCAACCAGATCAAACGAAACTTGAATCTCAATCCAAGCCAAAAATCACCAAGGGATTGTACTATCTGTGCATACACTAGTACATGTGTAATAGCCACCACGAAATTCTGGAATGAAAATGGGTCCCCTTTCAGTAGCTCAACACTACTGACTTTCATGTGTTTCAAGTACCCAGTCAAGGATTGACTCTTCATCATTGAGAACTGATTGAGGCAGAAGTTCACAATCCTACTTCTATAAGTGGCAGCCGGTTCCTTTATTACAGGAGTGCTCAACATTCTCCTAAATTCTCGCCTTAACTTGGCGGCCCGTCCTGGTTTTTCTCGGACCCATAATGCCATATTCTCCTCATTAACATCCATAGATTTGATGACAAAATTCCACTCAATCTGATTCTTCATGAAGGAAACAAAAGCATGCAACTGCAGATCCCCCATATAGGAGAATACCGTCACAACCATTTGCATACTCATGTGCTCACAAATGATATTGTGTAAGAAAAACTCACACAACAGGCTTTGTTCATCAAAATCAGAGGCATAGAAAACATCTAAAAATGTGTGAGCGGAAGAACATAAATAGGGTATGTCCTCCATAACATCTTTCATCTGGAATAGGAAGTAACGTTCCCATATAAAAATAGGATAGGATGGGGAAGGCCGCCTGCATCCCAACAAATTAAGGGCGAGATCATGAAGTTTTTGCTTATCTATGGTAAGATCCCGAACCTGCTGCTATAAAAACAACAACTGTTCCTCCTGTTTCTTCAAGGCTTCCTTCTTCTTATAATTCTCCCATCCTTTATTCAACTCTTCTTTCATCCATCTTTCATGTAGAGTGTCTACCTCCCTCTGATGTTCTTTCAGCGAAATCGTACCCTCCTGAAGGGAGATTTCTTCCTGTTTCGACTTCTGTAATTCGAAAATTAACAAGGTTTTCTCAGAACTACATCTTGAGATGGGACCCGACGTTCTTCTGCATTCAATATCAACATCAATAATGGGTGTAACAACCTTTGCTGAACGGGTTTGTTCCGCCTCTGCTGCTGGTTCTTGTGTAACAACAACTTCCTCGGTGGGTTCTTGTGTATCAGCCCCTTCATTTCCACCTAGAGTAGCCTCTGTGTCCATTTTTGTTTCTTCTACAATAGGAGTGGCCTCCACAGGTTCTTGTGTATTGGACTCTAGGTCAATTATTACAGGGGGATTTTCTTTAACTGCTAGTTCTTGTGTAACAGTAGTATCCTTAGCAAGTTCTTGTGTAACAGCCTCCTGCCGTTCTGTTTTTGTTTCCATTGGGCTGATATTTTCCCCACAGACCTTATATCCCACCGCTATTAGTTCTTGAAAACATGTCGTACATACAGACACCAAGATTTCCTTCCCCTCAGATAATCTTTGCTTTAATTCTTCATTTTCCTTTCTTATAGTTTCAAGTTCTAAAAACATGACATGAGTTTCGTCCTTACCTGATGAGGAGGGTTTCCTTTCTTCTTCTGATACTTCTGCTTCTGTCTTCTTTCTGGCTATAGGAAAAGGTTCTGTGGGTATGCTAACTTTCACCCTCTATTTTGGTTGTCTATCCCCAATTGGTTCATCAGTAGGTTCTTTCCCAATTCTGACTTTGACAGGCCAAGTCTGGGTTTTCGCTTCTGCCTGACTTCCTCCTGAAGTCATGCTCTGTTTCCCCTCGCTTGTCCTCAGCCTCTTTCGCTTGGGCTATTCCCAAGTCTTTCCTTTCTAGCCTAGGGCATCCAACGTGATCAATTTTATGAGTCCGTGATTGGTCACACATGCTTCCGGGTGTGCTGCTATCTTTAATACTGCTACCATATGCTTGATGTTCCCTAATAAGTAGAATGGAAGATTAATATTTTACTGGTGCCGAAGGTGATTAAGTAGAGGGAATTGATAGTTAAACACTATCGTAGATCTTCCCTCACAAGTGATATATTTGATTAAACCCAAGGCGACATCTGCCCAAGGCTGAGGGAGTGACAACCTGTCAATTCCTCTCCCTTTCTTCTCCAGTTTTTCTTCTCCTTCTAGGAAGTATTCTTTCAAGGAGGGGTCATTGATTTTTCTTTTAAACCACCTTCGTCCCTCTACTAGCAATGTAGTTACTCGGGAAATTACCTCTTCAGTCACCTTAACTTCCAGGCCCTTAACTTGGGTTTGATTGTTGTTAAAATTCTGAGCAAATTCGATTGCCATTACCTCGTCCGAGCCTTCTAGCTTCTGGAAATACTCAATCCATCCGGCGTCTCTGATTATATGGTAGGCTTCTGGGCAATTCTGCAAGGCATCCTTATAATCTAGCTCGTGCTTGACTTCTGCTCCACCCATCCTGCTGTTATTTCTGAATTCGCTTCTTACTGCTCAAACCACTTTAATATCACTGCACTGCTTACTTCTTCTCAGCGTCTCTGCTTATCCCAATTGACGAGTTTTCAATGAGGATACAAGGCTTCAGTTGGGGAGGTTGATGGTAGGTGACATATTTTACGGATTACTGAATTTTACCTCACACCGCTCTTCATAAATGCCCCGTTATGGAAAGTAATGGGTTCTAGTACACACACTCTTTCCAACCGGATTTAGTCATCATTAGCATTTGTGCTATTAATTGGGTGCATGCGGATTTGATAGAGGTTTATGGATATGGCTTTGTTTCAATTATTTCAAGAGATATCCCCTCCCCCGCCTTAATTGTGACGGCCGCCCACGACCATCATGGGAATATCATTACTTTTTCCAATAATCACCAAATCATAAATGATTACATTACCTTTTGAATAACATACCTTAGGTGACGTGGAGGAATATTTCAAATTGGAGGCGTACTGGTTGCATCGCTCGTGTTTTTGTGTTTGGCTAGCATGATTATTGTTGTTATGGGATGAAAACATAAAAAACAATGTTCATGGTTGTCGGATGTTATATGTGTAACAACCAAGACAACCCTTAGATTATTCTTCAAAAAAACATAATAATTAGGAGAAATTGGTACAAAAATAAAATAAAATTAATACCATCATCCTATAAAATGGATCGGGAAGGGAAGATGATGATTTGGGGAGAAAAATATGGGTGTAAAAGCTGCCACATGAGTGGTTTTCAGCTGTTACAAACTGTCTGACTGCACCCCAGAAAGAGGTTTTCACAGTTAGATTTATTATTTTTGTTTTATATTATTTTTTTTTGTTATATATATATATATATATATATATATATATATATATATATATAAATATATATATATATATATATATATATATTTGTAAATGGTGTAATAACTACTACACAGAGCTAGTCGCCGCACTTATTGGAATTTCAATTTTTCAGATGCACAGAATGTTTCCTCGCTGTTGTAAATACAAGATCAGAGTCCTTTGATAATGTTAACAATAAATGATTCTTCAAGGGCAAGTTGATGATATAACTCTTAGATGGTGCCTAGCATTATCCAGTAATAGTGTCTTAGCACTGCCGTGGTGACCAATTGTATGTACCCCATTGTCGGGTATTCAAAGTCTAATGCACAACTTGTGCCATGTGGTGCAGAGCTTGCCTTTGAAAACCTTGAACCTTGAATCATACAAAAGAGCCCAATCTCCCTTCTGGAACCTTTTTTTCTTAATAAACCCATCATGCCATCTAGCTCTTTGTTGCTGAATGATCTCTGTCTGTTGAATAGCAGCCAACCGTTTCTCTTCCAACTCATTGAGCTGGTTCAATCTTTGTGTCTATGTCGTGCTTAAGTCCAGATCGACCTGCAATGTTGTTCTTAATGTCTTTATTTCAAAATCTATGGGGAATAGAGGATTCTTACCATACACCAGTTCATATGGTGAGAAGCCTGTAGTATTCCTCCATGTTGTCCTATAAGCCCACAATACCTCTGGAAGTTTCTCAGCCCAGTTCCTTCGGTGGCTGGCTACTGTCTTTGTTAATATTCCCTCAATGACTTTATTGGTGCTTTCCACTTGACCATTTGCTTGTGGGTGATATGGTGAAGTGATTATGTGATGAATTCCATACTTTTCAACTAGTTTCTTGATCAAATGAGATGTGAATTGAGGCCCCCCATCTGTCACTATTTCTCTGGGTATCCCGAAGTGAACAAAAATATCTTCAAACAGGAAGTCTGAAACAACCTATTTCGTTGCTCTAATTAGTGCCTTTTCTTCAACCTACTTTGTGATATAATCAGTGCAGACCAATATGTATGATTTTTGCTGCGATGAAGGATTAACTGTCCCAACAAAGTCTAGGGCCCATTTCTCAAATGGTTCTATCACTATCTGAGGCTGTAAGAGCATCTCATCTAATTTCAGAGGTTGGCACATCCTTTGGCAGCTATCACATCCTTTCACAAACTTCTTGGCATCCTGGAATATAGTTGGCCAGTAGTACCCTGTTGAGAGTACTTTATGTCCTGTCCTTTTGTCAGCGAAGTGCCCTCCACAGGGTTCCTCATGACAAGCCTTCAAGATCTCAAATACCTCATCTTCTCTAACACATCGCCTAATTTGAAAATCTGGCCCGGTGTGATAGAGATTGCCTTCTATCCAGGAGTAGGTAGCACTTTGTTGTATAATCTTCCTCCTTTCCTTGGAAGACAATTGGTGTGGGAATTTTCCTGCAGCAAGGTAATTGGCTATATCTGCATACCATGGTGAGTGAGTAGAGATGGCAAAAAGATATTCATCTGGAAAATAATCCTCAGTGGCAGTGCAGTCATCACTTATAGTTAGTCTAGAAAGAAAATCAACAAGTACATTACCTTTTCCGGGTTTATCTAGAATAGTAATATCAAATTCTTGTAACAACAATAACCATCATGTAACTCTACCATTAGTAACAGGTTTGTTCATCAAAAATCGAATTGCAGCGTGGTCAGTGTGTACAAATACTTGATACCCGGTGATGTAGTGCCGAAATTTGTTGATAGCATGCACTACTGCTAGGAATTCCTTCTTAGTAACAATGTAGTTGAGTTCTGCTGGAGTTAAGTTCTTACTGATGTAATAAATGGCGTAAGGGTTCTTCTCCTCCAGCTGCCCCAGAACAACACCCACAGCTATGTCAGATGCGTCCGTAGCAATATGAAATGCCAATTCCCAGTTTGGTTCTCGTAAAACAGGTACTGTTGTTACAATTTTTTTTAGCTTTAGGAAGGCATGCTCACACTTCCCTGTCCACAAAAATTCTACATCTTTCATGAGTAATGAAAACAGAGGGGATGAAATTTTTGAAAAGTTCTCTATAAATCTCCTATAGTATCTTGCATGTCCCAAAAAACTACATACCTATTTTGGAGACTTAGGGGTCGAGATTTTCGAGATTACCTCAATTTTTGTAGGATCTACCTTGATTCCATCTGCCGAAATGAAATGTCCCAGCACAATTCCCTCGGTCATCATCATGTGAAATTTCTCCGTGCTTAGAGAAACATTAGTTTGTTCACAACATTCCAACACTTTTTCCAAGTTAGCTAATGCTGTCTCAAAGGCATCCCCGTAGGGTGTAAAATCATCCATAAAGACTTCAAGGCAGTCATTCAAAATATCAGAAAAGATACCCAATATTGCCCTCTGAAAGGTTGTTGGTGTATTACAAAGGCCAAAAGGAAGGAATCTATATGCAAAAGTACCCCATGGGCAAGTGAAGGTTGTCTTGTCTTGGTCTTCCGGGGCAATCTGTATTTGATTATAGCCACTAAACCCATCTGGGAATGAAAATAATTTTTTTCCAGAGAGAGTATCCAAGACCTGATCAATGAATGGTAAAGGAAAATGGTCCTTTTGAGTGGCCTTGTCAAGCTCTCTATAGTTAACACAGACTCTCCATTTGCCATTTTTTTTCGGAACTATGAAAAGCGAAGACACCCACTGGCTGTCAGAAATGGGGTAGATGAAATTAGCATTAAGGAGTTTCTGCAATTCTTCTTTCACTATCTCCTTAAGTGTGGGGTTCATTTACAACAAGGGGTCGTCTAACCTGTTTGCAGTCCTCTTTTAGGTAAATGCGGTGAGTGCATAGGCCAAGATGAATTCCTTTCATATCCGTATAGTCCCATGCAAATGCCTTTTTGTATTTCTGTAACTGCTGTATCAGCAACCTGTTTTTTTCAATAGTCGGGTTAGGATTGATGTTTAAACATTTGCCAAGTTCGATTTCAATGGGAATGTTGATAGTATGTGGAGTGGTTTTCAAATGTTCAATAATTGCATCATCTACCTCATATTATTCCCCCAGATCTATAATGGAGGCAACAGAGAGTGAATTAATAATAAAACCATTATGACATCATTCTCTGTTTCATCCTTAAAGTATTGTGTTTTTCTAAGCATGAGAAGAGGTAGGGAAAGATCAGATTTAGGAGAAAATTCGTCCCACCAGGGACTACTCAAATCCATATGAGGTTTTTCTGGGGGATAAAGATTTAGGTTTTGAGTGGCATGTCCATCTGATATCACCATAGATCTGGACCTAGATCCGATATATGTGTTTGCAGTGGCCAGCCACGGTCTTCCCAAGATTAAAGGATGACCCCCCGGGTTGGATTTGGTTTGTAAAATGAGAAAATCAGCTGGATAATTCCAAGAAGCCACAGTGATAACCACATCTTCTACCATTCCCTCGGGCTTGACACGGGACCTGTCTACTAATTCAAGCATTGTGGGTGTAGGTATAAGTCCATGAAGTCCTAGGGAGATGAAGAGGTCTTTAGTCATGACATTAATATCTTCCCCTAGATCAATCAAAGTATTAGTTATAGGTTGATTGTCAATATGGACAGTCACTTTAAGGTTCCCTGGGCCATTATATTTAGTCAACAAAGGCTGATCAATCATGAGATCGAACAATTTCCCCATGACATGAATAGTAGCAAGGTCTTTAGGTTTCATTCCAGGCTTTTTGATGCATATATCCCTCACTATTTTAGCATAGATAGGTACTTCCTTAAGAGCTTGTAATGGCGGAATTCGCACATACAAATTTTGTAGTTCCTTGAGGAATTTGGATTCAGGTTGTGAAACCAGCCTAGTTTTAGTTAATCGTTGAGGGTATGGAGGAATCTGAATGCTAATAGCTGAGTCAACAATCAAAAATGCACCAGCCTTGCTCGGATTGGTTGTTTTAGGAACAACATATCCTCCCAAGCTGGCTGCTACAAATGTAACAATAGGTGTTGTATCAGTTGTTACATGTGTAACAGCTACCTCAGAATCACCCATATCCTTTCTAGGTGACTCACATTCTTCGGTAATAATGGGAGTATGCTAAAATCTGATTAATTTTCGTGATCGAAGCTGAACCTCGTTTAATTCCAATAGGAATAATAAGATAAGTCTAGAGGGTAATCAGAGCATCCATGCTCTAGGCTTCCTTATTATTTGGATTGGGGTTAGGTTTCATAGGTAATTAGGGTCGGACAAAAGGTGTAGGATTTTGAATAGAAGGTAGTTGTAACTTCTGTTGTTGTATTGGTATTAGAGGGGGTATTGGAACTTCGCCATTACTTCTCCAGTTCTGACCCCAAAGATTGGATTGTGATGGAGGATATTGCATTGGTGGAGGAGACGGCCACTGGTTCCATGGTGAAGGAAATTATGTTGAGGAAGGAGTAGGATACTACCATGGATATTGCTGACTATTATAAGAATTATTCCAAGGATAAAAAGAGGAAAAATATGAAGGAATACCTATAGTTTGTGGCTTCCATGGTCTCTTTGATCCGATGAAATAAGAAGATTGGACATCCTCGCTTGATTCTTGAAGTACCGCCTTCAGTCTGGGCAATTCAGGACATTGATTCATAGAATGCGCCAACTCACAGATATTGCATAGAATGACACTATTCAGTCCACATTCTCTTTCCAAATGTTTCTTTTTTCATCAAGGACAGAATATTACTAAGGTTGCTTCAACTTCTGCTTGTTCTTTCTTAACTTGTACCATAGTGATTTGGGCAGAGAGAGTGCTAAGGAAGTCAGTTTTAAAATCCTCAAATAAGTTCTCGATATCTGCTCCGGTTACTCCTCCGCTCGTGGAATTCTATATCCGGACTGAAGGATCCCGAACTGAAACTTTTCCTTTGACCGATCCTCTTGATCTATGCATGAAAAGCTTCATTATTTTATCAAACGGTTCTTGCGATATGTATCCTTTTCCCAATATGTTCAGATGCTCCAGAAAATAATCTCTTATACCTCTTAAGAATATTGGCTTTAGAATTTCTAGGTCTAAGTTACTGAACTTAGACCTTTGTAAATTGTAGTGAAATCGCCTAGATCCAAGGCTCCTAGGCTTTTCCTGCAACCTGTGCAATTATGAAAATCTCTTCCTTCAAACCCCTGGTTCGACAGTAATCCTGATAATTAAAGAGGAAGTTCTCTCTCATGTCATTCTAGGTTCGAATCATGCCAGTACCCAATCTCATGAACCATATTAATGTTTCTCCTTTCAGAGTAGTAGGGAATAATTTCAGCTTCTGGGCATCATAAGTGTAGTCATAACCTCTACACAACACATCAAATTCGAACAAAAAGGTATCAGGGTCTTCAATAACCATCCCTTGAAAGGATGGTAGAGATGATAAAGGAATATTATTCATAGGAGCCTCATCCCATGTTACTACTATTGGGAATTCAAAAGTAAAAGAGCTATCTATCTTGACATTCTCCTCCCCCATGGATGATTCTTCCTGATGGGATGAACTGACCTCAGAGTGTACTGGAGATTGAAAAATAAAAGAATCAGATTGTTCCAGGACCAGCTGTTTAACAACACTACCAACGTCCATATGATGATCAATTAAATGTTGTTCCTCAGGTCCCTAATGCTCCCCACTGGTCTCTCTGTGTCCTTCAATTCTCAGATCCTGATCAATGGTTTTCCACTGCTGTTTTGAATATGGAGTCTTGATATCAGGAATGGATATGCTGTTCGAAGGGTGGTGAGGTCCAGACACGGAAGACACCAATGGCCCAGGATTTGTTATGCTAGCTGCTTTCTATGGTCCTGTCTTCCTATTATCTCTTTATGACGTGGACTGCTCCTTTTCTGCCCTTAAGATCAGATCTCCAAAGAATGTCTTTCTTCCAAAATCTACACTCTTCTTTTCCTTCTTACGACCCGTCTTTCCTGTAGTCAGTAGAGTGGGGGGTGTTTGTATATGTTGAAGTCGTCCTACTGGCACACATGGGCCCTATGTGTATCAATTCATCCCAAGTGCTTCAGTTTCTACAGCAATGAGCCAGCTCAAGTTCGTTAGAGCGATGCGCAGGATCTCACCTCTCGTCTTACCACCCAATGACTGTATAGCTGAAGACACCCTAAAAGGACACCCAAAAAATTCAAACTTCTAAGTGTCCTAGCAATACATTGGTGAGCCTTCTCAAGTTCGTTAGAGCGATGCGCTGGTTCTTATCATTCACCAAATTGGATTAGTTGAATCTACCAACAAGAATCTCTTAAGAATAATCAAGAGAACCATTGATGAGAAACAAAATAATTGGCATAAAAATCTAATATTTTCTCTATGGGCTTACATAATTACTCATAAGGCTTCATTAGTAACTTCTCTTTATCACTTGGTATATGGAAAATAAGTTATCTTACCTCCTAATCTAGGTTTTCCTTCACTTGCCCTAGTTCAGTCCATAGAGGAACAACTTTGCTCTGATTTACAATTAAGAATTTCTAAAATTATAAAGTTAGAATAAGAGAGAGATAAAGCCAAACAAACACATACTCAACATCAACAATTGGTCAAGCCTTGGTTTGATCCAAGTTTAGTAAATAATGCATTTTTTGAAATTGGCGACTTAGTTCTCAAATGGGATAAGGCCCATGAATAAAAAGGAAAACACAAAAATTCCAAAGACAGTGGCATGATTTATTTCAGATCATTTTAAAACTAGGCCCATCAACCTTTATCTGCAAGATTTACAGGGTAAGAGAGTTGTTCTTCCAAATGGGCTAGTTTTAAAAAAATATTTTTCTTAAGAATGCATATTAATGCTATAAATATGTAAATAATCATATGTATATATATCAGTGTATTTAGGTTAGATATGTTGAAGTAGTACTCTTTTGACCTCATATTGCGTTATTTTATCACTAACTTAGAGTTTTGTTAATTAAAAGAAGGATTCTTAGAAGGAAATTTTAACATTCAAGTTTAGTATTGCATCTATTATGATCTGTGAAATATTTATCTCCATTAATTTATAAAAATTTCATAACTCGAAACATTGAAATATCTCATTACTCTTTGATCTATCATATACAGTTTCTTTTTAAAAAAGTGGAGACTATTTTGAAGCTTTAACATCTTTTGACTTTGATTGTCATCCACAACTCTTAAGGAGAAATTTGACCTCCCCATCCGCTAATTTTGTATCTTTAGAGTGTAATTCAAAATATTTAAATTTTGAAAGATAAGGGGTCTCATTATGAGCCATCTTACCATGATCATGGGGAAATAATGATGTTGACATTATCATGACTAGTCACCAAGCCAGGATAATGGCTTATAGCTTCATAAATATATGATAAGAGGTCTTATCATGAGCTGACTTATTTAATAAAATTACAACTTGTGAATGGAATTGTCATTATTTAGCCACCAAACCAAGACAATGACTTTCAAACAACTAAAATAAAAATTTTAAAAAATAAAATGTTAATGCCTCTAAAATATCACTATAAGTGGATGTGATACTGGTATTATTCGGTTAAATGGTAACCCTGTCGAGGATATGGATGCCTGCTAGAAACAATGGCTCACCCAGTGACAAATAATTTTATATTAACGCAAAAACTTCTATAGTTCTCTATTTTATATTTACACTTGATGAGATGACTCACATCGATGATGAAGATTCTTATCAATAAACAAGTTTTGAAATTTTTGTGAAATAATGAGTTCCATTTTATTCATAGAATTTTTAATCAATATAAATTTCAAGAAATTAAATCTTTCTAAGTATTTTTCGTTAGTTATTAAAATTCCATTTATTTTTACAGAGATCATTTTTTCTCTCAGTATGTCGCCAATTGTTGTAGCCTATAACCCCCCATTCTTTTATTTAGGTATTAATAAATAATGGGGACCCTTCTTTTTGTTAATAAAATTTCCTAGATTTCAAAATAAAGTTGGGAAATTATTTAGGATCATATAAGCTTGAAGACTTATTTTGTCGGAGCACATACAACAAAGGTTCACCTTTAAAAATTAATGATAATCACAAACCCTTAAAAATAAACCTTTTATTAGAATTAAAAAATTATATTGGAGAATTTCCATATCAGACTCCTTTGATATCGTAACTTTCCTTTTGTGAATTTTATGATAAAGTCTTCCTTGATATTTCTTCCTGACGACTTGTTTCCAAAAGTGGTTTTCTATTAAGGTTTCATTATAGAATAAACACACATAGATACATAATTAAATATTATACCTAGTTATTGGCCCCACAAGTAATATTTTATTAAAACCGACGCCCATTATATTGTAAATTTTGAAAGGTGATACCTTAGATATCCCTCACCTCCAATATACCTCACCTCCGATATTCCATACCTCCGATATCCCTCACTTCTGATATCTCTCACCTATGATATTCACCCTCTCTGATATCTGCCATGTCCGATAAAATTTTCACCGATATCGCTAATTCCCGCATTTCTTCATAACAATTACTTTATCGGGGTGTACATATATCAGACCTCTCCAATTTTTTAAAATTTTTAAGCTTGCCGCATTTCATTCCTTCGATATGTTTTCCCCGATATGTTGATGTGTCAAGCACATGTGAAATCACATTCTTGCATTTAAATGTCACGAAGTGGAGAAGTAATGTTTTTCTAAATTATAAGTATTTGCATTCATTTCACCTCAATTTCATCAAGATTTTTCGTCAAAAGAAAGATTGTAATTGTGATGTTCCAGTGTTTGCACTAGTCTTGAGAGTTAATAAATTATCACTTATTCCTTTTTTATTTTGCTATAGGCTAGTACCGAATGTCACAATAGTCAAGAAATGTCTAAGGTAGGAAAAGGGAAAAACAAAAATACATCACAAGAACCATCAACCACTCCTGCCACTGAAACAACTACAACCATGTCAGGTTTGTTTTTAGACACAATTTGCACCATAGACGTTGGGAATTTCTGATGGGAATCCATGTAAAAATTCTTTGAAGATGAAGGACCCAAAATTACAAAGAGGGCAGTGATTTCCGATGATTCTACCCCGGTCTCCAATGCTACCTACAGTGATGCAACTAATTCCTCCCTGCACAGGATTGCGGCTTGACCTAGAATTATTCCTTACACAGATATGATTTGGTGTGTTGTGATAGACTTGAATATTTCCAACAGAAAGATTATGATAGTAAATAAAACAATGATTGGATCATTTTCTGAAGAATATTTGAACAAAATGTACCATTTACCCGACCTGCAGTTGAAATATGACAAGAAATCCGTGGAAGCCTTCACGAAAGAACATGAACATCCATCACATCCAATTAGGCAATGGAGCAGGGACTCAAACAAGAATAAGCAAGAGGAATCAGGTAAGTATGTCGTTGAATCCCTTTCTGGTCTCTTTTGTCAGGTAGCAGCTATGACGTGTAGGATTTTTGGTCAGCCAAGTACACAAAAATTTATGGATATGTTAATTGATGTGGTCTCATAACTCATTTTTATCAAATGTTTGATTTTTTTTTTGCATTTGATGATATTTACCTTAAGTTTAAAGCTCACCTCTAGCGATGTCCCTTCAGTCAAATCAACCTCACATCATTTAAGTTGTCATTCCCATGCATTTAATCATAAAAGTTTACACTTGTCAGTTTTTCAGAGTTTCGTAGCGAATTACAAACGAAATCAGCAGATTTCGCTACGAAACTGCTTAACAGTTCCGTAGCGAATATGTCAGCAGCCAAACGGTCTTCGCTACGAAACTGGGTTTTTTTAGCAAAAGGTGTTAGAGCGGTGTGAGGTGTCAGCTTATGATAAGGCAAGTAAAGGGTAAGGTATTTTAGGTTTGTTATGATGATTTTCAAACATTCATAGGTGTATTTGTTGTAATGATTATCTTTTATGGTCATATGTACTATTATCAAAATCCTAGTTGTCAATTAACCTTTTAAACATTACCCCAATCCTACCCTTTGTCATATTACTGTGTAATCCTTACATGTGAATCAATTTTTGGAGAGCTGCTTCATCACACCAAGCAGGTTGTTGTCGAATTCAGTTCTGTAGGTGTCACCAACAAGCGAGGCAGCGAAGACTATAAAGCATTCGTGGCTTCGAAAAAGAAAACAAACAAGGGTGGCCATTGTCTCAGGTATGAACCCATGGATTTGAAACTACTTAATGAAGACCCTATTGCTATAGAAGTTTTCAGGAGGACGGGCTGCCTACAATTTTGCCAGAAGTTGCAGGGGTTTCCATGCATAGGTTTCAAAGGAATTTGCCACCAATTTTACAGAGACAACATCAAGTGTTGGGATTCTAAATCTCACAGTATCACTAGAGAGCATATCACAAGCTACAGAAATCCTTGGAGGTGGTGAAGAATTGTTTAAAGGCACAAAGTTTACAATGCAGGGTTGTAAGGAGTTTCTCAAGCAAGAGCACAGAGGAGTTGAATTGAGCAATGGCATCCCGAGGAGTTATATGAAAAAAAATTATGCAAAGCTGCTGCTGGTGATCCAAAAATATTTCACCTAAGAGGGAAGATTCCACATTGTTTACTCTTACCATATCAGACTCCTTCTACACTTTGTAGGTAATAAATCACTTGAATTACCTTTCTTCTTGTACAGAATTTTGGGAAAGATGTCAGATAGAGTTCAAGTCAAGAAATAAGGTAATGAGACATCATTATTTCACCATGGTATGATAAAACCGTTAGTGCTGGAAGAGTTGAAGAGGTTAAACAGAGATTGGAATTCATTTCTGTTGATGAGTGGGTATGAAATAGATGTAGTGACTCCAAAGAAAATATTAAAACCTAGAACTACTACATCACCAGCTATAATAAAAGAGGTTGAAGAAGAAAGAAGACAGTCCCCTGCAGAACCAATGAACATAGGAGCAAAGCCTTTGCAAGAAACTAATATCCCTTAGCCATCACCTGCAAAGCAGAAACAAAAGATTAGCAAACAAGGAAGTAAGAGGATAACTAGAAGTCAAACATTGCCCAAAGGAAATCTAGAAGATATCCATCATGCAATGGATATTGAGGAGTCCCCAATAGTGCAAGTAGAAGACATTGCAGATGATGGAAGGAAATTGAAGAAAGGTAAGACTGTTAATAAATTGGATTTTGCAGGAGAAGATGCTGGTTTTATATTTCAGCCATGGAAGCCAATGACCAGGTTTGCAAAGAAGGCCATGGAAAGCAAAAGGACAAAGAAATTCAATGAAGCTATGCATCCAATGAGCATCATATATTTATCTCCAGCAGCAGAAGAAGAATTTTTCATCAGATAGAGAAAGGGAAAAGAGAAGATAATTGAAAAATCAGAAACATAACTCAAAGAACAGTTGAAGGAAGCAGGTGAAGAAATACTTGAGTTGAAGTTAGAGGCAGAGAAACATAGATCTGAAAAGGTTGAATTTGACCAGATGATGAAAAAATGGGTCAGTCAATTATCAAGTGTTTCAAAATCTATGGATAATGCCAGAAGACTGCTGAAAAGGACTAAGCCTTTAAGACTTGTGGTAAAAAATACCAGGAAGATAAACTTACACTTGCAAGCTGAAAACATGATCCAGGTGGATATCGGTGGTCACCCGCCTATTCCACTTGGGGCCCCACCATTGTCTCTTTTAGTTTTTCAGTTTTGGCACAACTTACTATTTTTAGCAGTTTTTCGGGTCCTAAACTTCCGGAGCCGTTTTGAGGCCCTAAACGACGTTTTTTGGGAAAACGGAGGGCAACATGGGTCCATGGACCGATGTTGCCCGTTCCAAATTTGTAGTCCTCGGATAGATCTTTCTAACGAGGTATGGTACGCGTCAAACATAGATCGTATGCCAAAGTTACGCCCCTGGGAAGTTGAAACACCAATTTACCCAAACGGGGCCCATAGTTTTGGCGCTTCATCTCCTAGGGTTAGGGTTTTGGCTGTTTAGGATTTCCCATTATTTCTAAATAATAAATAGGCCCTCGAGCCTCATTGTAACTCAGTTCAGAGGCCTGTAGCCGCCACATCTCTTCTCAGAGATAGCTACCGGCGCCCTAGCTAGTTTTATTTCCATTCTGTCTGTAAGCAAATTTCAGTTCTTTGATATTAATGAAATGAAGTGTTATTTCCGCTGCATCTCTGTATTTATGGTTATATGTTTATTCTGTTGCGTTCCTGCATAAATCCGGATCAGTGGTATCAGAGCGGTCTGCTTTTTCTCGGTCCTTCTTTGCATGTCCCCAACGAGGTCGGGGTATAAGGAGCTAGGGCTTGATCTGGTGGAACCTTTGCAAGATCAGCCTCGCAAACCTCGACGGACGCCCATGGGGGACGAAAAGAAAGATGAGGGAGCAGGAGATCCTATCAAAATATTGCTCGAGGAGGCCCTCGAAAAAACAAAGGAACGTGATGATGGATAGCACGCGGATCATGTTGATTTGCAGTGGCGCATTTGCATCCGGTGACCACTCTGAAGATTGCCACTCTAGAGTCGACATTCCCATATTTTAGGATCAAATAGATCTGAGATCACAACAATCACAGTAGATTGATAGTTGGTGTGAATTTATTAGAAGTATTTCTCGGTTCATGCTTTTACGCGAGGAAGATTATTTTACTCCTCAAAGCTGCCCCCATGTCGAAGATGGTGAGAAACCCAACATGAAAGAACAGACAAAACCACTCTCTTGTTCTCGCCGTACCAACTTGGAATTCTTTCGGAGACGTCGTCAAGGAACAGTACTATCCCGTGGGGAGCTATGAGGACAAGTACATACAATGGACCACGCTGCGAGAACAAAGGGATCAAGATGTGCACGAGCTGACGAATCTGTTCCATACCCTGCGCACAAAGTTGGGTATCAAAGATTCAGAGAAACATTTGGTGCTAAAGTATCGCAGTTGTCTGCACAGATACATTCAGGAGGAAATGGAGTTCCTCGACATCTCCTTGCTTGGTACGACATACTGGTATGCTGCCAAGTTTGAGCAGAAATTCAAACAGAAGAAGCGAGACTTTGAATCTGCGAATCAAAAGCAAGGGAAAGGTGCTTCCAAACCGCAGAACAAAGGACAGAGCCAAGGCATGGCGGCTAAAGACAACCTATCAAAGCCACAAGCAGAGAAAAACACCGCAAAGCCAAATAAGGACACGGGAAAGTGGTGTGAGTTCCATAAGAGCTCCACTCACAACACAAGTGAGTGTCGGGCCAAGCAGTCGCTGGTGGCCGAGATGCGGGCTTCTGAGTCAGATGCATGCTCCGACTCTGACTCAGAACCTGACAAGGAGAATGAAAAAGGGAAACAGATTATTGATACAGCCCTGAATACCACTAGTGACCCACCCTCTGAGGAATCCGAGGAAGGAGGAGCCGGAAGATCCAGAGGAGGAGGAACGTCTCTTCCACTCCCAGATGTGGGTAAAGGGCTCCCCGGTACCGTTCATTGTCGACAATGGGAGCCAAAAGAACCTCATTTCAGCAGACGTCGTGAAGCGGTTGGGCTTGCCGACCATAGCTCACCCACATCCATACACCATCGGGTGGCTTCACGAAGGACGAGATCTCCGCGTCAGCCGACAGTGTCGCCTTCCCTATAGCATCAAGCCCTTCACGGATGAGGTATTATGTGACATTGCTCCTATTGATGTTTCGGATGTATTATTAGGACAACCATACTTATGGAAGCGTCATGCTATGTATGAGTCTCGACCTCGTGTTGTTATTGTTACTTTGGGAAATAAGTTGTACAGGATACCAGAGGTACCACCTCCTACCGCTATCTCTTTGGTTACTGCAAAACAATGCAGTAAGCTCATTTCCCAAACCAGGAAATTCATTTTCCTGATGATCTGCCCCTAGGGCAAGAAGAAGACTGTGGCCACAACCTCCAGATAGGGCTCCTCTGCACAACAAAAAAAAATGGATAAGGTTGTGGAGGAGTACGAGGACATATTCACCTCACCCACAGGGGTTCCTCTGCTTATCGAAAATCGGAACACCGATTGATCGACCGATCAATACGCTACCCAATGGACCGATCTATCGGTGCTCTGTTCTGGAGAACGATGAAATCAAGAGGTAGATTCAGGAGTTACTGCAGAAAGGTCACATCCGACCAAGTTCATCACCCTGTGGGAGCCTGATCGTGTTGGTATAGAAGAAGGATTGGACGTGGAGAATCTGTATTGACTATCGGGCGCTAAACAAGATCACTGTCCGGAATAGGTACCCGATCCCATGGATTGATGACCTTCTGGACCAACTCAAGGGTGCAAAATATTTCAACAAGATTGACTTGAAGTCGGGGTATCACCAAGTACCGATTGAACCCTCCGATGTGTGGAAGACTGCCTTCAAAGCCAAGGAAGGCCTTTTCGAATGGCTGGTCATGCCTTTCGGGTTAACGAATGCTCTCACAACCTTCATGAGGATGATGTACGACATCTTGCGGACATTCACCAACTCATTTGTAGTGGTGTACTTGGATGACATTCTAATCTTTAGCCAGACTTGGGAAGAGCACCTTCACCACATCCAACAAGTCCTCCAAACAACTGCGGTAACGAGTTATTATTGCCAATTTGGAGAAGTGCACTTTTGGCATGATCCAGGTTCAATATACGGGATACATTATTGTTGAAGGGGGTGCATGTGGATCCGGCCAGATCCAAGTCATTCGAGATTGGCCCGGCGCCCCCAGCCACTATAGCTTTGAGGAAGCTTTGGCAGCTTTACGGGTCTTGCTAATTTCTACCGGAGGTTCATGTTGGGATTCTCTCATATCACTTGGCCCTTGAGTCAAGTCACCAAGGGAGGAGCGAGAGAAAAATTCTTTTGGTCGGAACCTCAACAGAAGGCGTTCACAGAATTGAAAAATCTCCTCTTTTCTGCCCCAGTGCTCACTTTACCAGACTTGCAATAGCCATTGAGATCGAGACAGATTCCTCTGACTATGCTATTGGGGCAGTTCTTACTCAACAGGGACATCCAATGGCATATCATAGTGAGACATTGTCTGACACAGTTCGCAAGTATCCCACTTATGACAAAGAAATGTATTCCATTGTGAAAGCTTGTCGACAATGGAAGCATTACATTTTGGGGAAGGAAAAAATCATCCACAAAGACCACCAGCCCCTGCAGTTGATACAGACACAAGGGAAGTTGCAGAATGATCGCCATCAGAAGTGATCCACATATCTGCAATAGTTTCATTTAAACATAAAGTACAAGAAGGGTAGCACCAATCATGTTGCAGACTGCCTCAGTCGACCACCGATCATGGCGCTCACCACCGTGCTTAACTCTTGTGGGCACGAGACTTCTGATTGGCCACTTCTCTATGAGAGTGACCCAGAATTCAACCACACTTACAAGGCACTCTTGGGGGGTACGCAAGTTCCAAATTTTCACCTCCAAGATGTACTTTTATGTCACATGGGACACCTTTGTGTTCCTTCAAGCGAGCATGCCAAGATGATATGTGAAGCACACTACAGTCGAGTCGCTGGGCATTTCGGGGTCGAGAAAACAGTAGCAATCCTGCAGAACTATTTCTATTGGTCGAACCTTCGAAAGGATGTCGAGAAGCACATCAGATCCTGCACTGCTTGTGCCATTGCCAAACCGACCATCAAGAAGCAAGGCCTATATACTCCTCTACCTACCCCTATTCGACCTTGGGAATCCATCTCCATGGATTACATGTTGGGCCTACCTTCTACTAAGCAGGGAAATGACTGTGTTTTTGTGGTCGTCGACAGATTCTCGAAGATGGCCATTATGGCGGCCTGCAAGAAGAATATCACAACAGAAGCCACTGCTAAACTCTTATTTGAACGAGTGTGGGTGCACTTTGGGATCCCACAGTCTATCATATCAGATCGGGATAGCAGGTTCCTCAGCACATTTTGGTCCAGCCTCTGGTCGATGTTGGATACCAAGCTCACCAAGTCCACGGCTTTCCATCCCCAAACAGATGGCCAGACAGAGGTCGTCAACAGAATGATTGTACACATTCTGCGCATGTACAATTCAAAGCATCCACGCACATGGGACGAGAGCCTCCTCTATGTACAACATAGTTATAATCGGGCTCTCCACAGTTCAATCGGCCATAGCCCCTTTCAGGTGGGCTTGGGATTCCAGCCACTATGTCCCATTGACGTAGCCATGCCATTTGCAGCTGCTCAGGCCAATTCAGCTCATGTCCAGTTTGAAGTTGACAAAGCAAGTAGCTTCATCGAGCGCATTCAACACATCCGCCAACAGGTTCATGATATATTGGACAGAGCCAATGCCAAGTACAAGCAACGCCATGATCAACACCGGGTGCCACACAACTTTCAGGTGGGTGACAAAGTATGGCTACATTTGCAGAAGGAGCGCCTCACTGGACCCCACCGCAAGCTTCGCCCGCTCCGATACGGGCCGTACACCATCACCAAGGCCGTAGGGAACAATGCATTCGAGCTCAGTATTCCACCATTCCTTGGTCTGCACCCAGTCTTCAATGTGGATCGCCTTCGTCCTTACTTCCCACCTCTACTGGACACCTCGGACATTGCAGAACAACTCACACCAACTGAGTTAAATCCAGACGGCATGGAACAGGCCACCACAGATTGCATCATGGACATGCAAATCAAGAACACTCTCCAGCAGAAGATCCAACTATATCGGGTTGTCAAAGCTGGCCAACTCCTGCACCAAGGAAAGTGGTTCACCAGGGACCAAGTTCAGCAGAAATTTCCTCATCTCATGGAGGAACTTAACGCAATGGGGACCATTGCTTCCAAAGGGGGGAGGAATGATCCAGGTGGATATTGGTGGTCACCCGCCTATTCCACTTGGGGCCCCACCTTTGTATCTTTTAGTTTTTCAGTTTCGGCACAACTTACTATTTTTAGCAGTTTTTCGGGTCCTGAACTTTCAGAGCTGTTTTGAGGCCCTAAACGACGTTTTTTGGGAAACCAGAGAGCAACATGGGTCCATGGACTAATGTTTCTCATTCAAAATTTGTAGTCCTTGGATAGATCTTTCTAACGAGGTATGGTACGCGTCAAACGGAGATCGTATGCCAAAGTTACGCCCCTAGGAAGTTGAAACACCAATTTACCCAAACGGGGCCCATAGTTTTGGTGCTTCATCTCCTAGGGTTAGGGTTTTGGCTGTTTAGGATTTCCCATTGTTTATAAATAATAAATAGGCCCTCGAGCCTCATTGTAACTCAGTTCAGAGGCCTGTAGCCGCCACATCTCTTCTCAGAGATAGCTACCAGTGCCCTAGCTAGTTTTATTTCCATTCCGTCTATAAGCAAATTTCAGTTCTTTGATATTAATGAAATGAAGTGTTATTTCCATTGCATCTCTGTATTTATGGCTATGTGTTTATTCTGTTGCGTTCCTGCATAAATCCGGATCAAAACAGATCATTAAAAGATCAAGTGGAAGAACTTCAGGAAAAATTGGACTTGATTCAAGAGGAGTTGGAGAAGAAAGGGCTGAGAATGAAAGTGGTTGAAGAACTATAGGTCAACCTATTGTGAATGAAGATGAAACTCCTAAAGACTTAAGAATTGAGTTGAAACATTTTTGATGAGGTCCATAGCTTGCAAAGAACCTAAATTTTGGCTTAGAAGATCAAATTTTAAAGAAAATCACAAAATCTGGAAATTCTGGTTTATTGGGCAGTTTCGTAGCATGCTCTAGGCTTGAAGGCCGAAATACGCTACGAAATTTTTGAAGATGCTGTTTTGCATATAAAAACAATTTTTTGAAGGTCCAAGGAGGGAGGTTGATGGTATTTACTCATTTTGACCTGACAAACATTGTTTTACCAGCAAAGGTGGCAAAAGGATGGATGAAAAGACCAAAATCAGTTCGCTATGAAACTACACTACGAAATTGCCTAAACTGCTCTGTTTTGTAGCGAAAGGTTTTAAAAGGATTTTTGGAGGTTCAAACAGCACATGGAAGCTTAGTCAAACACCTGGAGGCATCCAAAATGATTGTGGGAAATCCCAGCATAGACTCAATACTCGACATGAGTGTCACTCATCCAGCTCAGCATGAATACCAAGGTTAAAATGGAGTTTATCTTTTCCTGGAAAGTAGGATTGTGTTTCCTAAATCTAGGGGGTACATTAAAAGTTTTAGTGATGGTGAATGTTTCTCGAGCATGTGATCCTAATCATGTAACTGTCTCACTGTTTAAAAAACTTAATGTAATAAATATGAAGTAGAGTCCTATTAGGAATGTGAGTCTTTAAAGGTTAGTTGTCTTTTTCTGTTCCAAGAAAGTAGTTTTTAGTTATGTTGGGTGTCAAAGTTATAGCTCGAGGATCTAGCCAGCTGGGAAGATCATTTTCAATGTAAAGAAGTCTATTTATAGAAAAAACATCGAATATCAAAGGGTTGGATAATATTTCACCAAATTGTTACTCTGTAATGTTTTTTCAGTTTCAGTAATATACAATGACATTTTACTTCTAGACCTGAGATTCGATTGAGTTGTTCAATTTTTTTTTACTCTATATATTTCATATTTAATCATTTGCAGTGAGTTTTTTCTCTAATTACTCAAAAATCATGGTAACATGCTCTGACTTCCTTTAGAGGTTAAATTTTTGTGTTTTTCCTATGTTGTGTGTATGTACCATCTTTTATTGAAACCTCTATTTGCCTCAGCTTCCATAAGAAGAATTATTGTCATTGAGTTTACTGATGTTGACCCCATAGCCCAATGGTAGCAAGATTTTCATTTTTCAACCTACAATCAATCAAAATCAAGTCACAATTCATAGAGTTAGCCATCTAATAGTATTTCCACTGAAAATCACAAGTCCCCTTTGAGAGATCCCTCACAAACTGAAGAGGCTAATCTTCAATTAAAATTGGTTTGAAAGAGTTACATTAAGTTGATTGATGAGCAACCTATCATGATCAATTTGGTGATAACAAGATCAATGAGCACCACTTATGGATCCTGCTTCAGAGGGTTTATCATGGATTGGGTTATTATTCTTTTTGATAACCTAATTACCAAAATCTTGGCTTTTAGAAAGCATCACAGTTATTCTGAGAAAGTAATTCCCCCCATATATATGAGTGATTTTATAATGGTTTCCCTTTGTTATACTATGGGCTTTGCCTCTATGGGATGGAAGTGGACTGTAGAATACCCAACCCCTATTCAAGTCTATCACGATATTCTCTAGGATTCAAAATATATGCCTCATTTCTAAAAAATATGTCATAGAGTCATCCTACATATTCATTAGATTATTTTTGACAAAAATACCTCTCAGTTATCCCTAGAAGATGAACTGATTTACTCTAGATAGGAAACTGGTTTGGGGAAGAATTGTTTACCTATGCTTGAGTTTTTGGTAGTCTATCCAACCCCCATGTGCTACCCTTATTTGTTCTTGATAAAATTCTTGCTAGGGAAATAGCCTATCAGACCGTTGGAAACGATATTTCAAAAGTACTAAAAGAATCAAAAAAATATGTATGGCCTACTTTCCCAATCCAATGTGGTATATATGATTTAGATAATTTCAAGCATGCTCTGCTTGAAATTAATGAAATCAAGAATTCAACTTTCCCAAATTTCCCAACGGACACTATGATCCAAATCAAGTTGTTAAAAGGGTTACAACATCATCAAGTGTTATGAAATTCACCCATGAATTGTTAGGTCCCTATATTACTAGTGTAGTCCCTTATTGTTGTTAGTGTAGCCCCCTTATTGTTATTTTTGTACACCTGTAGTCCCTATATTGTTATTATTTTGTCCCATAAAACCCCACTATTGTTATTGTTTTTCCCTTACATTATTATTGTTAGGTCGGCTAGGATTATATTGTGATCCCATGGACTCTTATATATAGAAAGGAGGTTTTCTCATTTGAATCATCCAATAATTTTTCATTTATGTAATGTAAAGGAGGTTTCCCCCTCGAAGTGGTTGATTTCTAAGGTGTTGATCTCTCTTTTATTTTATTTTTGGAGCTGGTTTCATAAGATTTGGTATCAGAGATTTGGGTTCTAGGGTTTCGCTGCTTCAAACAGGTCATCATGGCATTTTCGCTATAATTTTTTTTCTACGAAATTCATAAGCTAAAAACAAAACCCATTTGCGAAGACATCCCGATGAATGTCGTGTAAAAATTTAGATCTTGGTTCGCAATATTTTCGGAGATATGATCTGTGGAAGTTAGGGTTTGTGGAGGCTCCCGAATTTAATATAAAATAGGTGACCTTGGGAAAATCATCATAACCCTCTCTCTAAGCATTGGATTGGAATTATGTAAAAAGTAGTTGAAAATAAATGGAGTTTAGTTTCCTGTATATCAATTTCAGAGCTGAAGGAGGAAACAATGACACGTGACACGTCATACAAGTTTTCTCTATTGAACCAGTCCATAATTAGGTCATTGTGGGAGATTGGGCATAACTTTGTATTGAAGAATCCAAATCAGGTCAGACCCATGACATTAGAAAGAGGACTTAGGGGGATAATACATGATAGAAATTCAGATCTTGAAGATTTGAAATAACAGAGATAAATTAGTTTCAATATAGAACTCCTAGAAAGCAAGCAAAAGGTGTGTATTTTTTAAACAAGTTTGCATAACATTTGTTTGAAAATTTAGTTTGAAGTGATTCCAAGGGAATATTGAAGCATAGATATCAATATCGAGTTATATAATGCCTCCCAAAAATAATTACACACCCATTAAGCCCTCAGAAATCTTTACTATAACGCATGAAGAGGAACAATTGCATTATGATATATCAAAATTACAGTACCAAGTGCAACAAATTTCGATCTTACAAAGAGCAATCAAAGATGACATAGATGGTTTAAAAGCATAAGTGAAGGCTAAGTTGGATAGTTTGAAGGATCACATAAAATATAATATGGATGATAAAGTAGTGGAAGATCACATCGAGCATCAACAAAAAGTTCTCCAACTCTCAAAGGATAACCTAACTTCGGTGCAGAATCAAATGAAACAACAGGAAGATCAACATCGCAGCGAAAGAAGTTCTGAAGTAGTCACAAAAACAAGAACTCGACAACTACGAAATCAATCAATTTTAGAGTATATTAGCATGTGGAAAAACTTACCTATTGAAGATTCCACATGGGGGGATGATAATTTTATACAGAAGCATCAAGAAATAATCAAGCATTGAGGACAACACTTGTTTGAAGGAGAGGGGCATGTTAGGTCCCTAAAGTTACTAGTGTAGTCCCTTATTGTTGTTAGTGTAGTCCCTTATTGTTGTTAGTGTAGCCCCCTTATTGTTATTGTTGTACACCTGTAGTCCCCATATTGTTATTATTGTGCCCCATAAAACCCCACTATTGTTATTTTTGTGCCCTTAAATTATTATTGTTAGGTCGACAAGGATTATATTGTGACTCCATGGACTCCTATATATAGAAAAGAGGTTTTGTCATTTGAATCATCCAAGAATTGTTCATTTATGTAATGTAAAGGAGGTTTCCCCCTCGAAATGGCTGATTTATAAGGCGTTGATCTCTATTTTATTCTATTTTTTGAGTTGGTTTCATAACATGAACTTGATATATTTGATGATATATTTGAGAAAGCTCCTACTTTTTAAGTTGTCATGAAGCTTGCCGAAAAAAACTGACTCCACAATAGATGATTCAATTTTCATAGTACAAGGCTTCCAGGTTAGATAATTTACCTATTGATTCATTGAAGATTCATCAAGAGGAAAAAGTTCCCGATGAAGTGATAATTACTAGATCTACACAAACTATTAATGTTCCTCAGTCAAAAGAAACAATTTCCTCCTCTTCTTCACAACCAGAAGATCCTTTTCCTAAAGATAAGTTATAAGAGATATGGAAGGAATACAATCAGGCTCTAAATTCAAAAGGTGATGAAACTCAAGTTGATAACCCTCCTCTACAAAATAAAGGCCAAGCCTACTTCCAAGAGCCTTGAAAAAACTCTGATTTCAACAAAGGCCTCTGAAAAGCCTTTGGAAAACTAAGATATTGAGATTTTACCAACTTTCCCAACATTGGAGGTTGTTTTATGGGTTGAAGAAATTCCTCCACTCGACATTTTTTATAGCCCTCAACACAAGGTTGTGGTAAAAATGAAGAGGAAGAAAAGAAAGGTTGAACAAACCTAGGCTTTAATTATCAGAGATGCATAATTTTAAGTATTATGGAAAGGTTCTAAAACTGCTCCCACTGCCATTTTTCTTGTGAGAAAAGTAATGATTTATCGGGTACTACTATCTGTTTGTTATTTCTTTGATTAAGTGTTGAATGGTAATTTGATTATGTTTATCATATATGTGTCAAAACATTCATACATTTATCACTACTACTATGTGATTGGAATTTTATATTATATGCATAAACAACGAGATCTTATATATATGTGACGAATTTATCAACTAATTTAATTAACTATTTAATTAAATTAGTTATCATTTTATGTTTTAACTTCATAATCATATGGTAATCTATATTATCATGTTTCTTATAAAATCCTTTTTAAATCACAATTATACAGATATATTTCCCGAAATAGATATTAAGACTAAGTAACTATTATTTTTAGTTTTAATCACATGAGACCATTATCATTATACCTCATCCTAAACTTAATGAAATAACTTCTTGTATAAGGCCAAAAGGTTGAGAACCACTATATAATAGACTTTTAAATAAAATGATGTATATAATGTATATAAAGCCCACATATATAATAAATTTCATTTATTTCATTCCGTACTCTTTTATCGGGTCCCACCTTCCATGTCATCCCTGAAGTTATATCTCGAAGATTTATCATGCATATCCTCTCGAAAAATCCATGATATAACTCCTAAGATGGATTTTTTTCTTGAAAGTCAATATAAATACATCTATGTCAATAATTTCCATCCTAGTTGTTTCTCCTTAAGAGGTTTTAGCAAGTTTCCTCTTTGGTTTCTTCCGAGATTATAATCCTGGGGCATCTCATCTTTCTACATGTCATTCCCTCAACCATATTCCTCCTCTCCTTCATCCACGAGATGCTTAGTTGTTCCCACCTTCCAAATATTCCTATACAAATGATCCTAACAATTATTTGAAGTGCTCCATTTTTTTCTCTCGAGATTTTATTCTTGAGGTGATGCCAAAAGCCACATTAGTTTACACGCTACCCAACACTCCCGATCCACGCATCACACTTGTCTAATTGACCTGGACCTATTCCACTTGGTAACTCGATAAGTGCATTTTATGTTTAAGTTCATTTAGTTTTTCTTAATGCGCATTGTGCTTTGCATGTGATAGTTTTTAAATTTATGGTTATTGAACGTTATTGCAAATTGATTGTTTTAATATCCATTCATGTGCTGTCAATTCTCATTATTTCATTTATTTTTACAACAGGCTAACTCTACAAGTTATTCAAAGCTTGGTGATATGTGGAGGCCCAATAAAATTCCATCTTTATAGATATCTTCTAGACCAGTTATGGAGGAAATTATTGATAAAAACCATGATGCCTTCCAATTCTCATAAACAGTAATAACTATGGACACAAGAATATCTACTTGGGATGGTATTTAAAATCCTCTTAAGGATGAATTAGTAGACATCGAGGAAGAAGAGACACCCCTTATAGTAGCAACAAAGGATCAAGGAGGCTTAAAAATCCAAGAGCTTACATTATCAAATGTCACGAGGTTAGGGTTACATAAAGCATGCACTAGTCTGAGAATCCTACCATATACATGTATGATACCTTGGGAATTGGATCATATTGATACCACCAAGCTGAAAATTATCACTTCTCGTGTTACAATGGTTGGTTCCTTCTGACCTTAGGATATTCAGGGTATGTATAAGCTTCCCAAAGTCGAACTCAAATATGACCTTAATTTTGTTGAAAATTTTATTCAAAAGGAATGCACAAAACCCAATACAACTCTTCCTAGTTTGATAAAAGGTTGGAGGAGAGACCCAAATAAGCACAAATAATAACATTCTCGCAAATATGTCAATGATTCTTTATGCCCCCCTTTTAATTATGTTGCCTCCATGATTTTTAGAATACATGGTATGAGGAATGTTTCACACTTTCCCTTAGACTAGGTCCCTATCGTTCAAAGAGTTGTAAATGGTTTTATTTTGAATTGGTTCATTCTTCTATTCAATAGCATTGCCCGACATGTTCTCAACTTTTGAAAGAAAGAAATACTACCCATAATCCCCCTTTTATATGTTTTCATATATCATAAATGCCATCTATCTTTCTACCTTCTTTCCAACAATGGGTTGGAAGTGCACACCTATTGAATCTCTACTAATCCATGTTTATCATAATAAATTGTGGGAAGAAAATTGTTTCGACCACTTTTACCAAATTTTTCAGTATGTCATGATTTTGATCAATGAGACCTTTTTCAAGATGAAACCCTTAAGGATGTCTCAACCTACTATGGGTTGTTTACAAATAATTGGAGTTTAGTATGCCGAGGGGAATTTCAAATATTTTAGAGTAATTGGTTTCTATTTTCCTCCTCATGCTCTACCCCTCTATGTACTAGACATGATACTTTGCAGAAAGGTGGCATATAAAAAAATGGGTATAGGAGTTACTCTTGAATTAAAAAGGGAATCTAAGAAGTTGTGGCCTGAATTTTCACTTCCAACTGACATTATTCTCTTCATAATTTCCAACATGCAAAAAAAAAATTAATTCCTTTTTATGCTTTGAAGTTGGCTACTATTCCCTTGAAATCGCATGAACCCTATAAGGTGATTGAGAAGATAAATTTTGATGTTGGTATACAAAAGTATATACATGAAAATTTTGTATATGATGGTGTATTGAAAGGAGTTAGTTCTTACCAAGAGGTGTGTAGAAGAGCTGAAGAGATACCTACAAAACATTATCAACCATTTAGTGTACAAAGACACTATGAGTGTTTCATTGCCACTGAGATTAGAACAAGCAAAAAGATAGGATATTTTAGAAGAATCTCCTCATTCTTCAACTCAAGGAGATTCTACACAAAATACTTTGGGGTATGGAGCTTCATATTTAATACATACAAATCCTTTGCAAAAGAAACCAGTTGTACCAAGAAGCAAATAGGCCCCTGATAAGCCTCCCAAAGAAGCAATTCCAAATAAGACAATAGGCACTGATATGATTAAATATTGGCAAGTGTTTGAAAAGCTAACTTCACAATGTTGTAAGAAAACAAGAAAAGCACCAGTTGTGACCAAAATGCCTAGAAAAATATTGAAAAGCAACACTTGACATCACCTCCATAAAAAATTTTAGAATCAAGTCTCTCAGATCCAAAGGTGAATGCAAAACACCTATTAGTGTATTTCCTGTTTTTGAGCAAATTTATGATCCAAACCCTGTGTCTTAATTAGAGATACAAGATATTCCACCTATTGAAGTATTATATAGACTTAAACAACTTGATATATTAAGGAGAATAGCAAAAGAGAAATACTACTAAAACAAAATTTTTATCAACAACACCTTCGGAGGTGGTTTGGGAAGTATCATCCATGACCCTAGAAGTATTCAAGCAATTAGCTCAGTATGTAGGGCCTTACAAAAATGAAAACATTGATACAAATGATAAAGTCAGATAGTTCATTAGGCAGAAAGATGAAAGGATTCATCGTATGGAGAAAAGTTCTCTACAAACTAAAACTCGGATGCAAGCTCAGATTATTCTAATTTAAAGCCAATTTGAATCTAAGATCAAGCATAAGGGTATCCAGACGAATGAATTGCAGGAAAAGGTAAATATGGTTGAGGAAAGTATTATAGATCTTTCCAAATTTAAGCATGAAGCATATGACATAAATCAATAGCTAAAACATGATCAACAACTATTTTGTGATAAGTTGGGCATAATGCATGTTTAGGAGAAATTGTTTAACTCTTTCCTTAATGGTTTAGTTGACATGGAAATTAAATAGAATGAAGCAAAGCATATGCTTAATGAGTTTTTTCTATGGTATAAGGATCAAAAGAGGTACTTACCAAACTTGCCAAGAATTCATGAAATGCAAAAATCTACAGTTCTACATGTTTGGAAGACCCATATACACTTAATTAAAGAGTTGGTCAAAGATACATAAATACTTTCTAATTATGTGATCTAGACTATTGATCATTATCTTAAAGAGACAAAAATGCTACCAATTGATACAAAAGAGATTCTCCCAGAAGCAAAGGTATTAAAATAAAAAATACAAGGTGACAAAGCAAAGTCTTGTGATAGAAATGAGCAGTTGTTGAAGGTGAATTTTGAGCTAATCTAGGATTTTCTCATTAAACCTCATAATGACCTTCAAGTAGCTAAAGTAATTAATGAAAAAATTACTCAGGAGCTACTGGTATTGGAAACTTAGATGTATAGTTTTCAAGTGAACATTAGACCTTACTCATCGCTTGAGTTATCACATCTTATACAAGTATATGATCGATGGAAATGACCCAATGGTTATTCATCAATAACTCTTGAATCAAATTAAAATGTTCATTTCAGTTTGAAGGTTGTAACAAGTTTCTATTTTATTTAAGTTTGTTTGTAATTTGCTAAGAGGATTCCAGATATGAAACTACTCTCATTTCATGTTTGTAAACTATTTAAACAACTGTTGAGCTCAGTGCAAGGGGTTTTGAATTTTTTAAGGAAAGGCCCAGTTACACTATTATACTTTGTTCTTTTCTAATATAAGTACTAAACCATTTTTTATTCCATGTTTCAACGAAGCAGTGTGGATTTGGTACTATTATTGAATTTTTTTTCTCAAATTTGTGAATGGAATCATTTAAGTGATGTTTATGTTTATGATTGAATGATTTAATAATTCACTATTGTCTTATTATTTCTTTCATTTATAAGCATAATGATTTAAAAGTTTATATGTGAATGATGTTTAGGTGTTTATTCAATTAAATATTTAATTTAATCAAACATTGCATTACAATTTAAACTAAATCAATGAAATAACTAGAAATATAAATTTCTTGTTGTTTAAAGTTAGCTTTCCCTTTCCCATATACATAAGTACCTAGGTTATATATATTATACAATATATTTTAGTTTTAATATATTTTATTTATTTTATTCACTTAGAAACATTACTTCACTTTCATATTCTCGTTTAGCTTCCTCATCCTTAAGTCTTTATTTGTTGGAGCAATCTCCATAAGGGTAACCAGGATCATTGGCAAACCAGTCAAAAACACTAATGCAAATGTAAAAGAGACTAGTTGGGGCTCTAACCGGTGGTTTCCAAAATGTTGATGACGCCATTTTTGGCCATCAACATGTGCATGATTGGTAGTATCTGACACCCCAAGGTGACATAAAATCAAGAAATCATGATATAGAAAATCAAGTTCAAGTGAGGGTTGTTAGGAATCTGTAATTTTAGCAGATTGGTAAGACTAAAACTGCAGAAGCAACATTATTTCAACCACTTTGGGATTCTAGGATCTAGCCCTCCTAAATCCGGAGAGGGATCTCTCCAATAAGTGCAAAGAAGGATTTGTCTTTGAAGTTTTGGGGTAATGATATTAGGCTAGTTATGAAGGCCAGGGGTTTGTTTTGTTTTTTGGATGGTTGAGCATGAATACTGTTTGAGGTGGAAAGTCCTAAGTGCAAAGAGTTTCAAAGGTGAGAAGTTGCAAGCAAATAGAACAAGCTTTGGCCAAGAAGATAGGTAATTGCAGGTTTTAGTCCATTGGGCTATGAAGTCATAATAGGATTTAATTGAAACAACAGGTTCAAGAGTGGTCCATGGGGCAAGTCATCTATGTTTAAGGATCTCTTTAAATTTTGATTTATGGAATGAAATGATACAATAAGAAGGAAAAATAAACAGATGAAGAAACAAAGAGTAGCCTAAGATCTGGTAAGTACTTTTAAATTAGCCATATTTTGACATACACTTAAGAAAAACATGAAAGTAACCTAGGATATGGTAAGTACTTTTAAACTAGCCAGCCTTTGATACACTTTTCAATAGAAAATAGATAAAACGGGGGGAAAACTAATGATAACTAAGGATGTTCTAAGATCTGGTAAGTACTTCTAAACTAGCCACCTTTCAACACATTCCAAGGGAAACATTCAGACAGTCTGTGGGATAAAACTAGGACCAGGGCTAGCCATATCTTCCTTAGTTAATCTTCACTTAACCTATACTGAACATAACATTTAAAAATAACATTCAGCTAAGACAATAAGACGAGGGAACGCCAACATTCCTATGCTTAAACTGAATTAAATCATTCCTAAATAACACAAATTGGAAGAAAAACATTTAGATAAAGATTTTTAGTCAGAGAAGGTTACTGATATACAGTAGGTCCTAACTCTATGCATGTTGTTCTTTATAAGAGAAAAGGTAACACAATGGAAACAGAAACAAAATAACGAGTTACAATGAGAAAAACATCACCGTCAACATAGACTAGGATCCCATAAATCAGCTTGTATTGATGCTCCAAACCAGTTACAGCTTTAAGTCCAGTGCTTTAGTTTAGCAACCATCTACACATCTCGGCCTAACCTATCTATCACTAGCAGAGCTCCAAGGGCCAGTGAACACTATTTACAATCAAAAGTATCAAGGTCAATTAAATTATAATGATCAGCAACTACGTCAACCAACCTCTCACTCATCTTCTGCAGTAGTATATATAGAAGAATGAGGAGGTGATATCTGATAAAGATCTCCAATTACAATTTATACAGACTTAATGGCTTCTTGGCCTTTGAGGGGCTCAATGAAGAAACTTACATGAGTGTACACTGTATTAAATGTTTTACACAAATATTTTTAAGCTCGGTGGGAGCTTTGTTGACCTTTGAGGCTCTGTGTGGTGTCAAAGTAACTCTGCAAATGTTTGTCATTAAGTTCCTTGGCAGAAATTACTCTTTGGCTACGTTTTGAGGAAAATATCTGATCCTGATCAATAAATTCGACCTCTGATTGAATACTTTGAGGCACAGGTGGCATTTTAGTAGCTGGGTGGAATCAATTTGCCTCAGATGTGGCGGTGGAGGCGCTCCTATTGACAAAACACTTTAAGATTTTCTTTAACTGTGTTTTAATCGGGGATTAGGCTTTTGATAATTATTCTTAGCCGTGATCTCCAGAAATATGTCTTCCATCCTCTGTCCTGGTTCATTTCTGGTTTTCTGCACTGATACTCTTTGAATGTGCTTGATTCATGGTTTTCTGCTGGTGTGCAGGGCTGCGCAGGGGTCGAATGGCATCAATGCCTCGCGAATCATTGATAAAACGTGGATTTTAAACCCTGTGATGATTTTCTTTGGTGAATCGAAGGCAAGAAGATCGTCATCCTCTGCCTTCGCATTTTCTTCAAAAATGGCGAGAAAACCATTTAAACCCTGCAAAATACCAACAAATATATTAAAAAACCATGCATATATAGGTTTATTGTTGCGGAGGACGTGTGGGGTGTTGAAAATGGCAACAAGAAACAGTGAAGGAGGCCTCCTGAAACATCTTTCCTGATCCTAGTTGGAAAGTGATCACCTAAACTAGGTGGGGACCACACATGTGATTTTTTTTGTCGCAAAGTCTATTTTTAGACTATGTCTATTTTTAGACATACGGAGCATGATTCGGGGATTCCAATTGGATATTCTTGAAGTATGCGATATGTTGGTAAAAATAGATGAGACCCTTATTTTTAGGACCCAGGCTATTTTTAGACTGCCTCTCCTAAAAATATGGAAGTCAAATATTATTTACCCTTAATAATATTTAGACTATAAACATCAGTTTATCCTCTTGGAGCACTTCAGTTTGACCCCCAGAGGTGGGGCATGCAGCTGACATAAGGAAATTCGAATTTCCTATGAGTTAAGTGAGCTATTGCATGTTATACTTCAGTTAGACTCATGTGGCAGAGTTTTGGTGGAGTTGATTGAGGAGTTAATGGAGGTGGTGTTCTGGTTAACTAGTTGAACTAGTTGTATTTAGTTTAACTCGCTAATACACTAGAGATGAGTTGTGTGAATTAAATATTATTTAATTCACAAATTATTAACTCATTATTCAACTAAAGAACACATCAGTTTAACTCAGTGCATGGACAGTTCAGTGGCGACAAGTGAAAGAGGTAGATGAAAGGGTTGAGTTAGCTATCAGTTGCGACATCAGTTGTGCATGAGATTTGCACCACACTTGGAGGAAATTACTAATGAAAATTGCACAGTTGGAGCCAGTGAGATTCGAACTTGGATCTCTATTTAGACCAGCCTTGATTGCGCAATAGAGGCAGAGAAGTAGTGGGTGTGTTTTGAACCTGTGACTTGTTCAAAACCAAGCTAGTTTTTGTGTAGCTTTGGGAGATAGTACTGAGTACTTGAGAGGAGTTTGTACTATGTATTTGCTGCATGTTCTCTCCATTTATAATATACTATAGCTGCGGGGTTTTCAGCTATAAGCTTTCCCCATACATACTGTGATAATGTGTGTGATGATTTGATGTGCGATCGCTTCTATTATTTCCGCATGTGACAATTAATTGTAGAAGAAGGTTATGTGTTATGCATGCAATTCGAAATTGATGTATGATCGGGTTAATCTTCATTGAATAAGTGATTTATTTAGCTAATTTCTACATGGGGGAAGCGTGGTCGTTGGATGGCATCATCCAACGGTTAGGATTGATTGGGAGAAGTCATAGAGAAGGCGGAAGAAATGTTTAAATCAGAACCATCACGCAGATCGACGGGAGGAGCGGAAATGGAAGTCAAAGGTGAAATGTTGACTCCGGGCGATCGAATCAGTATGTACGGAATATGGACCGTCGATCTACATATCAGATCGACGGCGGAGATTTATTGAATGCCGCGTCGTAGCCCGGTTAACTGTCGGGCATCTTCGGTGAGCGATGGCCATTGGATGGCCCGCCCCAGATCAGACGGTGTACAGTGGTATCGCGTGGAGTCCACGTCCGAACGTTAACGCGCGATGGACGGCGGTTTTATGAATAGTGCACAAGATGCGTGTCAACTGATGAGTGGAATTGCTGGCGATCGGGAAAAAACCGCCGTCGCCCAAAGGCGGTGCGATAGATACCACGCGGTTTTTGGAATGGGTTAGTGGATGGCGGGGACCACCGGGCCGATGGAATCCACACCGTCGATCTGCAGATCAGATCGACGGTGAAGATCGGCTAAGGTTTTGAATCGGCGAAAATTTAGAAAATAATTACAAACCCAAAGTTTCGAAAATAACATAAGGCTTTTAATATTTTCTGGGTGGGATATGTATTATGTGGCTAGGTGCCCATCTGCGGGGCCGCGGGTTACATGGAGGATCATGCGACCGGGGTTTTATGTAGGAAGGGGCTAAGACTTAGCCCGAGGGGGCTTAAGTCCACACCATAAAAGATGTGATTTTTATGGTTTTTGAATGATTTTCAAAGGGTTAGAAGGGTTCTGATAAGGAAAAAAAGGAGTTTTAAAACCTTATAAAAGTGATTTTGATGAAGGGGGAAGGGAAAAATCATGAAAATGAGGTCTTTTTCATGTGAGATGAAAGGGTTAAAATGAGGTTAGTTTTGGAAGAAGGGAAGGGGGAAAAGGTACTTGCAGCAGTATTCTGGCTTGGAAATCAGCAAGATTTCTAAGTGAAAAATGGAAACAGCAGTGAAGTTTTGGACAGAGGATAGGTGTGAGGCCTTCAAGAGTCTTCAAGAGCCAACACTTTTTAGTAATAAAATTTGTTGCTTGAAGGCTCAAAGAGTCTTAGCCACCTTTTGATATAACAAAGTTTATAGGTGGCTAACAGTGGCTCCACTTGGGGATGATGCCTTCTTGAAGGCATCAAGAACTTCAGACTTGCATTCTCTGGGAGGCTGACTTGTGCCACATCCATTATGTTCTCTAGGAGGCTGACCCGTGCCTGATCCATTGGGCTGCCCTTCTTTTGCTGGGATGATATTCTTTTGAAAACATATTAGTAGCCATAAAAATAATGGATCTTTATCAATACAAGCTTCTACCTACCCAATCCTACTGATCTAACATTTTTTCTTCATTAGAGTGCACTTGGATTGACAAACTCTTTTACAACATTTTATTCTTTTGAAAGCATAAAACTAATCTAATTCTACTCCTTATTTCTCCCTGAACTCAGATTAATCAGTTGAGTTCAGATGCTTCTCTACCTATTCTACTATCTATTGGGATTAAACTGTCCAACAAATTTTTATTCTCTAAATTCTACAACAGAAATTGAAAAGCACTCAAGTCAGGATTGAACAGTCTAACTTGATGCTGGTCCATGGCATAAAGAAAAACTGCACATAGACATTTATTTTGCAGAAAATTAAATCAAAATGGAAGGCTTAAGATCTGAAAGTTTTTCGTCATGGCCTTCTCTTTTCACAGCTCTGTTTTGACCTTTGTTTGAGCTGTTCCTTCTTGTTCTCTGGTTCAAATTTTGAGCTAATTAGAACCAGATTTACTTCTTCTTTGACTCAGAAAATAAAATAGATTTGAGTCATTTTTCTTTGGAAACTTAGGTTCAGATTTTGATCATGTTTGAACCTTTAATTTCTATCCTAAACTATCTACTGATAAGCCAAGATTAAACAATTTGGGAAATCAAATTCACTATCCTATCAACAGAAAATTTAAAACTAATTAGTCAAGATTAGACAGTTTGACTAACTAGAAGTGTGTTATTCAGGAGTGGCATTTGAGCTTGCACACTTTCAGATTTGTTTCTCCTTTTTGGTATGAGGCTATACCTTTCTTGTTTTCACAATCTGCCCTCTTTTCTTTCTTTCCATTTTTTTTTTTTTTGTATTTTTTTTTTATAACTTTGAATGCAATGGTGGATGAAACATTTATAGTGTAAAAAAGATAAAAAGGATTTTGGAACATAACATGGATCAAGAGAAGTAATGCTTAAGCATCCTGCCATTGACAGGACCCCCAAACAATTCTGCTCCATTCAACTCCTGCAAGAAAAATATATTGTTACCAGCAGCTGAGTGAATAGAGTAAGGGCCAAGCCATAAGTTGTCAAATTTTCCATGCTTGCCCTTCTCTTCCCTCCTTGAGTCCCATTTTAAAACTTTGTCCCCAATTTTGAAATTGCTGGCCTTTTTTCTTCTGTCAAAAAGATTTTTAATGCTGATCTGTTTCTGCAATGCTTTGTTATAAACTTCCTCTTGGGTTTGCCGAAGATGAATGGTCTGGTTTATCCTTCTGATCATGTCATTATCTTCAATTTGCAACTCTTGAATCAACTTCATTACTGGACACCAAGGTTGTTTGGAAAAATTGCATCAGTACCATACACCAGCTGAAAAGGTGACATGCCAATGGATTTCCTCAAAGTCAATCTGTCAGCCCACAGTGCATGAACTAGATTTGTGTGCCAAGACTTTTTGTTGTCGTCCAATATTTTCTTGATTATGTTCACTAAAATTTTGTTTGAGGATTCTGCAAGTCCATTACCTTGAGGGTAATAGGTCGTGTAATGCCCCAATGTTATCTGATATCTGTGACAGAAATCAACCATCTTCCTTGATCCAAATGCTGCTGCATTATCAGTGATGATCTTGGTAGGACAACCAAATCTGGAGAGAATGTTAATCTCCATGAATTTTATAATAACTGAATCATTGGCCTGCCTACAAGGTATGGCTTCTATCCACTTAGTGAAATAGTCTGTGGCAGTGAGAATCCATCTATGCTGGGTAGAATATGGTGGATGGATTTCTCCTATAAAGTCAAGTCCCCACTGTTGAAAATGAGCTTCAACAGTGATTGGATGCAGAGGTAGGGGTAAAAATTTTCTTTTGCCTTCAAAAAGTTGGCATTTATGACAGGCTATGATCATTTTGTGCACATCATGGAAAAGAGTAGGCCAATAGAAACCAACCCTCAAAAATTTGTTGGCTGTTGTCTTCCAGTAAAAATGACCTCCACACTCTCCTTCATGGAACTGGTATTTAACCTTCTCTGCATCAAACTCAGGCAAACATTTAAGCAATAGACCACGTGCATTTTTCCAATAAAGGCATCTATCTATAATGCAATAGTTTACAGCTTTTAACTTTAGGAACCTTGCCTTTGTTTTTGTCAAACCAGGAGGTGTATTAAAATTAAGCAAAACATAAACAATATCAGCATACCAAGAGAAATTCATGAAATGGTCTTCAACAATGGGTGTTGAGATTTCCTCTTGTTCATCCAAAGCATTAATCATATTAATATCAAGAACTTCAAAATTTGATTCAGCCATTAATCTACCTAGACCTTGGCCTTTGATGAGTTTAGTGGGTTTTATCTCTAAATCACATTCAAGGATAACAACAATCCACTTACCTCTCTTACCATATGGGTCCTGTGTTATAATGTCTTTCACAATTGAATTTGGAACAAAGGCGATGATGTGTGAGTGAAGAATGTATACCTTGAAGTCTTTCAATGCTTTAACCAAAGCAAAAGCTTGCTTCTCCATAATGTTATACTTCAGAGGGGCATCCCTCAATGCCTTGCTAAATAATACAATAGGCTGCTCTTGTCCTTGTGGATTTTTCTGTAAAAGGACAACAGCTATGGTATGTTCTGATGCAAATGAAAAAATATAAAAATATTTTGAAAAATTAGGACTTATCAGAACCGGTGTTTTGGTTAACGCTTGTTTCACCAGTTCAAAGGATTCCTTTGCTTCCAAGGTCCATTTTACCCCTTGCTCCTTCTTCAACATGTTTGTGATATTCCTAAGGAGCTCGGCCAAGTTGGGGATGAACCTTCTCAAAAATTTAATCTTTCCGATGAAAGATTGCAACTCCTTGATGTTTCGAGGATGAGAGATTTGCAATATTGCCTCAATCCTCTTTGGATCTATCTTTATACCCTCCTCAGAAATAATGTGCCCAAGAAGTTTACCTTCTTGGAGACCAAATAGTGTCTTCTTAGGGTTTAAAGATATCCCAAACTTTCTGCATTTCTCGAAAACTTTTCTTAAATGTCCTAAGTGCTCTTCATTTGTTTTTGAAAACACAGTGACATCATCAAGGTATATAATGATGAAGTAGCCCAGTTATTCCGAGAATGCTATGTCCATGGCTCTTTGAAAAGTTTCTCCAACATTCATTAGACCAAAAGGCATTTTCACATAAATATTAGTGCCCCATGGTGTAGTAAAGGCTGTCTTTAATTGATCAGCAGGGTAAACTAAGATTTGATTGTACCCTGAATAGCCATCCAACAAAGAAATTATTCTAGACCCTACCACCCTCTGTAAAATATGGTCCATCTTGGGTAAAGGGTAGTTTTCTTTCAATGAAGCTTTGTTTAAGTCTCTAAAGTCTATACAAAGCCTGATCTCTCCAGTTTTCTTCCTAACCGACACCAGATTAGACACCCACTCGGAATATCTAATAGGGACAATAATACCAGCATCATACATTTTCATGATCTCCTTTTAAACCAAAGGCAACTGAACAGGGTTTTTTCTGCGCAGTTTCTGTTTGAATGGTTTTTGGTTTTCTTTGAGGGGAATTTTGTGCTGTATTATTTCAGTGTCATAGGATTTATGATCTTCGTAACTCCATGCAAAAACATCAGAAAATTCTTTAAACAGCTCTATGTATTTGAGTTTAATGTGAGCTGGTAAAGTTTTAGACAGTTTAATAATTTTTGGTTTAAGTTCACTGCCTATATTGCACTCTTCCACTTCAGTCTCTACAGGTTCCAGCTTTGGCTTCTTGGCCACATCATCAAAATCAAACAACTCTTCTAAAGGGGCTAGACCGCTTGGCAAACTTTCATCCTTAGAGTGCAGAGTTTCTAACTCCTCTATTTCTAACTTTGCATTCAATTTTGTTTTGTTTCTAAGTTTGTTAGTTAGAAGGTTGATATTGACAAGCTCAGGGGACGATTCTTCTTCATCAAGAAAATTTTCTTCACTGCAGTCTTTATCATAATCTGAGTCCGAACTGTGTAGTTCGAATTCATTTCTGAATTGCATGAAGTCTTCTATTTGTTTGTCATTGTCAAACACCTGCCAGTACTTCTCATTATCAGGCACAGCTGGTCTAAATTTTATCTGAGTTGTGCAGTCTTTGGTTTCAAATGACGTTAAGAATGTTCTAGCTGCAAAGGCTAAATTGTGGGCCACAATATTTCTTTTCTTGGGATAAAAATCAATTTGGACTCCTCAAAAGTTTTCAAAAGGTCCATGACATCGTTTCGGTAGGCTCTAAGTCTTGGGTGATTGGTGTTATACTCCCCATTGACTTGCCTAATGACTAACTCTGAATCCCCATACTCATTGATTTTCTGGGCTCCTAACTTTTTCAATAGGTGTAAGCCTAAGAGAAGGGATTCATATTCTGCTATGTTATTGGAACACTGAAAGTTTAATTTGCAGGAAATGCTTTATGTGTGGTTGTTTTCAGTGTTAGAAATCTAGACACCTGCACCAGCGTTGTTTCTAGTGCATGACCCATCAAAATACATACTCCACAGAGGACTGTTTTTGGTTTCATCCTGGTTACTGTCCTCTTCAACTATCGTGCTTAAGGTTTGTTGTGGAATCTCAGCACTTAGTTGTATTTGTTTTTATTCCCCATGATTTTCATTTATTTGAGGGATGCTTTCTAGACTGTCAATGTTTAGAAACACAGGACACATGATTTGTAGTTCAAGTCCTTTATTTGGTTTGCTACTGTCTTCAAATGCAGCAAACTGTTTTGACGCTTCTGCATTGTGTTCCTCTTCCTCCCTATCGTCCATTAATCCTGTTAAAGTGACTTGTTCACCAAGAATCTCATCGTTAAACATAATAAAAGAATCAAGGCTTGTATTTACAGAATACAAGGGAGAGTTTTGTGGTCTGTCTTGACTTGTAACAGTGTATTTCATATGGGATTCCCTGTATAGTCTTCTATTCTGATTGAAAACAGGGATAGTCGCATAGGTCATGTCCATTTGCATAGTCCCTTGTAACTTAGACCCCCAAGATCTTAATAATAACATTCCATATTTTGGGGGCACATCAACCACAACAATATCCATGACTAAACATTTGGCTGGAATTTGGGCTCAGTTAACACAAAGGTATTTGATTAATCCTAAACATTTTACTTTGCTTGAGTCAAAGGAGTAAAGGTATTTATAAGGTATGGTGATTTCTAGACCCAGGCTCTCCATCACAGCTTTGGGAATTAAATTATGAGAAGCCCCGGAATCATGCATAGCGTTATGCAAAATTTTGTCATGAACGTTTAAACTCACATAAAAGGGAGGAACAGGTCCCTCTTGATACATACCTTCAATCTTTGGACCAAAAATAAGCTCTGGTTGGTCATCATTAAGATTGACTGTATCCTCATTTTCTTCTATATTTACAGCCTTCAAAATTTGGGTTCTATATACATGTTGGGCAGTTAACTCAGTCAAGGGAACATAGATTTTGATCTTTGAAATTTCTTGCTCCAGGCTAAAAGGAATTTGACTCTTTAAAGTGTTGGTTTCAGCCTTATTAGCTGTCATTCTATCAGCAATATCAACTTGCTGATTTGTTTTATTTACACTTGAAAAAATTGTTTTCACAGGAGTACTAGCTGAAGTGTTAGTACTACTAATGTCTGCACTCTGTTTTTCATTGATTTGAGTGCTTTTCTCTTTATCATTAACAGAATTTGCAGTCACTGTTTTGTACTTCTTTTTGACAACTTTAGGCTTGGTTGCAGTGCTGTTTTGTGAGGATTTGTCAGAGGTTTTGGTGTTGGGGGTTTGTTGACTAGTTTTTCTTCTAAGGTCATATTCTCTTTGAGACTCTATGATGACATTTTCCATGTCTTGATAATAATTTTCATTATCATCTCTTTTGTCATTATAAGGTGTATAAAGACCTTGTTTTCTATCATAATGAACTTCAAAGTCATCATCCTCTACCCCAAACATGTTGATATCATCTTCCTCTGTTATCTCATCTGTTTCCTCAACCTCACTTACATAGTTCTGATGAAAGGGAGGAGTGATCTGTTGATCATCTTCCCTAGGTCTGTTTGGAGGTTGGTTCCTTCTAAAATTCTGATTCTGGTTTTGGTTTCTATTTTGAGGAGCATTTTGGTTTTGGCTTGCTTGTGCTCTCTTAATTATGCTCATCTCTTTCATCATCTCCTCCATCATTTTCTCCATCTTTGAGTTGGAAGTAGAAGGTGTGGCTTCCTCTCTAAAAGATACTCTCTTTTCAGTTTTCATTCTTGCTCTCTTCTCCATTAAGTTGACTTCCACAGAAAGAGCTCCTTTTTGCATATCTTCAAGAGTTGAAAAATCTCTCTCTCTCAGCTGATAGGTCATGTCAGAGTCAAACCCTTCAGGAAAATTGTTTAAAGATAAGCCCTGTGGAGGTTTTAGTTCTGGGGAAAGTGCATTATACACACTATTGAATCTAGTGCAATAAGCTTGCACACTTTCCCCAGTGTTTCTATGGAGGTTCTTGTAGTCAGAAAGGACTTGGAGAGGATTCTTCTTTACTTCCCATTTGTTTAAGAATGTTTGATGGAAAGCTTGGAGATCATTAATACTATGGGGGGTCAAACCTTTAAACCATTTTCTTACTTCTCCCCCTAAGCTCCAAGCAAACAATCTAAGCTTGACAGAATCATCATCAATTTCATTTCTGTCGAAGTAGTCATTCATCTTATCCACATGTTGTGATGCAGTTGTAACATTACTAGCATCATATAATGGAATTTTGGACTGATAGTCCTGTGGGAGATTGACTAATGGTGCAGGAAGGACTAAGGGAGCATACCATGTTGCCATGATATGTGGTGGAGGTGGATTAACAAAATGGAAAGTGGGCTGAAGTGGAGTGGTTTGGACAGTGGATGTAGGGTGAGCAGAAGTGGATGGACCAGGACTAGATTGCTGAGCTGATCTTGGATGAGAGACACCTAGGTTGTGAAGGAAATGTAAATCAGGAGGTGTTTTTTCTCTGCTACCAATATATTCACTTGTCTTCGGGGATGAAAGTGAAGACTCAAAGTCTAGCTGGATTATATCATCAAATTACCTAGTTCTAAATGGATTTACTAAGTCAGCTTGTGATTGTTGTAGAGCTAAAATATTTTCAGGGACTGAATTAGCTCTCAAGGGTGATCTGAAAACAGTTGATAATTTATTCCTAGGAGACTTCCTAAGGATACTTTCTGGGTTATCAACTATGTCAGGTGGGTTAGGGTCAGGATGGGATCTAGCGTGAATCTTTCTAGGAGCCACTATGCTGTGTTTTTCAGACCCAAATGAACAGGAAAGGTGCAACCAGATATGACAATCTTTAAGAGGTTAACTAGTCTGTTTGAAATTCAATCCTACAGTCCTCTAATTGAGTTTGAATGATATTATAATAGTAAGGGTTCTTCCAAGTGGAGTCTTAAGGTCTGTTAAGGATTGTGGAGTCTCCAAGTGGAAGTTTTAAGCTCTTTTCAGAGGTAAAAGGTTTTATGGTCCACCACCATGTTTATTGGATACCAATCTGAAATATTTTTAGGTTTTCTGAGTTCTTTTTCAATTGTGTGGTTTCTAATAATATCCTAACTTTGTTCAAAAATTTGCTACAGTTAAGAGACAAAGACAGTCTACTCTTATGGCTTAGCCAGCTGATTTTTCAAGGTTAGATAAAGGCTTAAGAGAATCCTAGGGTTTACCTAGTTTGTCACTGATTCAAACAAGTTTTATCATGATTACCATTCTTTGGTAGTGCTTGAAAAGGTTGCTTTTTAATCACAAGTTTTATGAAGTTGTTTAAGGGAAGTAGTCCCCAGCGGAGTCGCCAGAAATGTTAGGAATCTATAATTTTAGCAGATTGGTAAGACTAAAACTACAGAAGCAACATTATTTCAACCACTTTGGGATTCTAGGATCTAGCCCTCCTGAATCCGGAGAGGGATCTCTCCAATAAGTGCAAAGAAGGATTTGTCTTTGAAGTTTTGGGGTAATGATATTAGGCTAGTTATGAAGGCCAGGGGTTTGTTTTGTTTTTTGGATGGTTGAGCATGAATACTGTTTGAGGTGGAAAGTCCTAAGTGCAAAGAGTTTCAAAGGTGAGAAGTTGCAAGCAAATAGAACAAGCTTTGGCCAAGAATATAGGTAATTGCAGGTTTTAGTCCATTGGGCTATGGAGTCATAATAGGATTTAATTGAAACAGCAGGTTCAAGAGTGGTCCATGGGGAAAGTCATCTATGTTTAAGGATCTCTTTAAAGTTTGATTTATGGAATGAAATGATATAATAAGAAGGAAAAATAAACAGATGAAGAAACAAAGAGCAGCCTAAGATTTGGTAAGTACTTTTAAACTAGCCAGCTTTTGACATACACTTAAGAAAAACATGAAAGTAACCTAGGATATGGTAAGTACTTTTAAACTAGCCAGCCTTTGATACACTTTTCAATAGAAAACAGATAAAACAGGGGGAAAACTAATGATAACGAAGGATGGTCTAAGATCTGGTAAGTACTTCTAAACTAAACATTCAGACAGTCTGTGGGATAAAACTAGGACCAGGGCTAGCCATATCTTCCTCATTTCATCTCCACTTAACCTATACTGAACATAACATTTAAAAATAACATTCAGCTAAGACAATAAGATGAGGGAACGCTAGCATTCCTATGCTTAAACTGAATTAAATCATTCCTAAATAACACAAATTGGAAGAAAAACATTCAATTAAAGATTTCCAGTCAGAGAAGGTTACTGATATACAGTAGGTCCTAACTCTATGCATGTTGTTCTTTATAAGAGAAAATGTAACACAATGGAAACAGAAACAAAATAATGAGTTACAATGAGAAAAACATCACTGTCAACATAGACCAGGATCCCATAAATTAGCTTGTATTGATGCTCCAAACCAGTTACAGCTTTAAGTCCAGTGCTTTAGTTTAGCAACCATCTACACATCTCGGCCTAACCTATCTATCACTAGCAGAGCTCCAAGGGCCAGTGAACACTATTTACAATCAGAAGTCTCAAGCTCAATTACATTATAATGATCAACAACTACGTCAACCAACCTCTCACTCATCTTCTGCAGTAGTATATATAGAAGAATGAGGAGGTGAGATCTGATAAAGATCTCCAATTACAATTAATACAGACTTAATAGCTTCTTGGCCTTTGAGGGGTTCAATGAAGAAACTTACATGAGTGTACACTGTATTAAATGTTTTACACAAATATTTTTAAGCTCGGTGGGAGCTTTGTTGAACTTTGAGGCTCTGTGTGGTGTCAAAGTAACTCTGCAAATGTTTTTCATTAAGTTCCTTGGCAGAAATTACTCTTTGGCTGTGTTTTGAGGCAAATATCTGATCCTGATCAATAAATTCGGCCTCTGATTGAATACTTTGAGGCACAGGTGATATTTCAGTAGCTAGGAGGAATCAATTTGCCTCAGATGTGGCGGTGGAGGTGCTCCTGTTGACAAAACACTTTAAGATTTTATTTAACTCTGTTTTAATCGGGGAATAGGCTTTTGATAATTTTTCTTAGCCGTGATCCCCAGAAATATGTCTTCCATCCTTTGTCCTGGTTCATTTCTGGTTTTCTGCACTGATACTCTTTGACTGTGCTTGATTCATGGTTTTCTGCTGGTGTGCAGGGTTGCGCAGGGGTCGAATGACATCAATGCCTCGCGAATCATTCATAAAATGTGGATTTTAAACCCTGTGATGATTTTCTTTGGTGAATCGAAGGTAGGAAGATCGTCATCCTTTGCCTTCGCATTTTCTTCAAAAATGGCGAGAAAACCATTTAAACCCTGCAAAATACCAACAAATATATTAAAAAATCCTGCATATATAGGTTTATTGTTGCGGAGGACGTGTGGGGGAAGCGTGGCCGTTGTATGGCATCATCCAACGGTCAGGATTGATCGGGAGAAGTCATAGAGAAGGCGAAATAAATTTTTAAATCAGAACCGTCGATCACGCAGAGATCCACGGTCGGGAGCGGAAACGGGAAGTCAAAGCGGGAAACGTTGACTGGGCGATCGAATCAGGGTGATGGAATATGGACCGTCGATCTGCAGATCAGATCGACGGCAGATATTTATTGAATGCCGCGCTGTAGCCTGATTAACTGTTGGGCATCTTCGGTGAGTGATAGCCATCGGATGGGCGACCTCAGATCGAACGATGGATGCCAATATCACGCGGTGTCCACGTCCGAACGTTAATGCGCGATGGATGGCGATTTTATGAACACTGCCCAGGACGCGTGTCAACCGATGAGTGGAATCGCTGGCGATCGGGAAAAAACCGTCGTCACCCAAAGGCGGTGCGATAGATACCACGCGGTTTTTGGAATGTGTTAGTGGATGGTGGGGACCACCGGGCCGATGGACTCTGCACCGTCCGATCTTCAGATCAGATCGACTGTGCGGAACGATTTAAAATTGGAACGGGCGGAAATTTTATAAAATAATTACAAACCCAAAGTTTCGAAAATAACATAAGGTTTTTAATATTTTCGGGGCGGGATATGTATTATGAGGCTAGGCGCCCGTCTGCGGGGCCGCGGGTTACATGGAGGATCATACAACCGGGGTTTTATGTAGGAAGGGTCTAAGACTTAGCCCGAGTGGGCTTAAGTCCACACCATAAAAGATGTCATTTTTACGGTTTTTTAATGATTTTCAAAGGGTTAGAAGGGTTCCGATAAGGCAAAAAGGAGTTTTTAAACCTTATAAAAGTGATTTTGATGAAGGGGGAAGGGAAAAATCATGAAAATGGAGGAGTTTTATGGGGAAAGAGGGGGGGAAATGAGGGTTAGTTTTGGAAGAAGGGAAAAGGGAAAAGGTGCTTGCAGCAGTATTCTGTCTTGGAAATCAGCAGGATTTCTAAGTGAAAGATGGGAACAGCAGTGAAGTTTTGGACAGAGGATAGGCATGAGGCCTTCAAGAGTCTTCAAGAGCCAACACTTTTTAGTAATAAAAATTTTTCCTTGAAGGCTGAAAAAGTCTTAGCCACCTTTTCATATAACAAATTTTATAGGTGGCTAACAAGGGTGGAAAATTAATATATAAATGAGGGAAATACAAGTGAGCGTAACAACTAAGCATGAGAAAAAAATCTAAAGGAGGAAAGTGTTTATAAAGGACCCCTCAGGAAATCAAGGATCTGCAAACTACAACCATGAATTACAGAATAAAGTTAAAGTACTTGAGCATGACTTATATCGTAAACAAAACATAGTCGATCACATGGTCAATACCTACAATCAGCTAATGATCTTCAAAGTGAAATAAGATATGAAGGTTAATTGATTGAAGCACTTCAAATAAAATTAAGAGAAAGAAATATCAAATTGATGCAATATTTAAAATTAAGGTTGATTTAATTTATGACATAAAGGACCTCATACAAAAGAATAATGAAACTTTGGATACATATGAACTCATCGAGAAGGTTTATGTAAGTTGTGACATAAATGAGCTAATAGGGAAAATTGATGCAACATGTAATACAAAATATCCCATCCAAAATTTTGATGCAATATGTGATACAGATAAAATCATGCAAAAGGTTAATGAAAATTTTGACACACAAGACATAGTATAAACAACTGATACTCATTGTGATATAAAAGACTTGATGGGGATGGAATACTCTGGTCCATTGATAAAGAAACCAATTATTGAAGATGAGTTGCAAGGACATAATGACAACGACATTAGTGCAAAAAAAAAATTGAAGAAGAAAAATAACAATTGAGTGATCTTCCATGGTATTTTTCAAGCCTTGGGAAGAGTTTTCATTCAATAAAAATCAACATGGCTTGGGGTATGATGAAGGAGACAACTCACATATTCTAGATTAATCCAAATTCGTTCAATTTGTGAGTGTAGGATTTCTTGCAGATGTTCATAATATTGATAATAAGTGCCAACATTGTCAAAAATTTGGTCATATGGAGGGGTAGTGTTTCGATCTCCATCATTGTCTTCAGCGTGGGAAGACAAATCACCTATCAGAAAAATGTTGAAAGTAGAATCAATTTAAGACAATTCATTATGGATGGATAAATTCTTGGATATGGAATATATAAGTAAAGAAGATACATAAATATTATCGCCTCAACAAAAAAGAGGTAAAAATACAAAAAAAAAAAGAAATGGAGAAAGGAAAAAGCTATCAAGCAGTTATTCCAAATGATTTTGGGCATGATTAAGATCAAAATTTATATGTTCCCCGAAGTCAAATATGGTATTCTCCATACATCATGGGGGGCAAAAATTCCTAAAAAAAACACTCTCTTACACCTTCAAGGGTGGGAGTATTATACTTCAATAAACTTCTCACATTCCACATAATAGGGAAGAATATAATATAGTCAAGCTTCAAGCTTCAAAGACCTAGCACAATCAAAATTCAATCATCATTTGGGAACTTTAGTATAGAAAATAGTCTCCTCAACGATAATCATTTCAGTTATTTATTTGCAACATTAAAAAGTGGAAGGTGTTCACTTCCAAATATTGGATACTTTTTAGGCATATTTTCATCGAAGATTAGTTTAATCTTTTCATATTGAAGATGAGAAAAGTTATCAGTATAATTATTATACTATGGGTTCTTAGATAACCATAGAGTCTAAGATAACATTGATATGAGTTGTAAACCTTGTCTTTGATGAGGTGATATCATGATCCACAAATGATTTGTTAGTGAGATATAGATCTAAGATAGTCTGATTCATGTACTAGAATTTCATATCATGAGATAAATACAATGTGAGTTGAAGATGGCATAAATCCTTTTACACCACATTTTGTCTCTCTTATGCTTGTGCTAAATTATTAGCATTAATGCATAATTTTGGTTATTGCCTCTAGGTAACGGTGAGTGTAGAAATTATATGCACTAAGCATGCATATGTCCAAGATCCACCTGATCTCACACTATTTAAATTTATGCAAGATACTGAATCTATTCCACTTGTTAATCTTTTGCGGACAAATTAATTGCACACACATGTGAAGCATAAACAAAAATTATCAATCGCACATAACACAGTTTTTAACTGGGAAAGCCTGAAGCTGAAAAACCCAACTATATATTATGTAACATGGAGATCATATGACAATCTCATACAAGCATACAAAGCTTATAACAAGCCCTCGGTACAGTACAATTGTCATACACTAATCAGGCCTAATCTTGCAAATCCATGCACCAATCTATGCCACCTGCTAGCCTGCCTCCACTGCGCAATCTCTGCTGAAGAATGGCTCTGAATGAATTCGAATTACTCCATCCTTGACTGTGCAATCCTCATTGGCATCTCCACTGAGTGTTGGATGCAATCAATGCATCACTATAGTCACAACAGATAGTCTATCTTGCCCTTTCACCTATCTCTCCACTGGTCTCCACTGAAACTGCCATGCACTGTAGTTAACTGTTGTATTGTTCAGTTGATTAATGAGTTATTATTTGTGAGTTAATTAACTAATTAATTCACTCCACTCTCACTAGTGTATCAATCAGTTGGACTAGATACAACTAGCTCAACTGAGTCTAACTGAGTTAAACTGAATACAACTCCATAACTACTTCTTCCAACTGTGTCATAACTCTGCCACTTGAGTTATAACCGAGTCCTCCATGCAATAGCTCCAGTAAACCCTCAGGAATAGCTTAATTCCTTCTGTTAGTTGTTGTGCCACATCTGTACACTGAACTGAAGTGCTCCAAGAGAATAAGTTGTTGTTTAGAGTCTGGTTATTATTAAAAGCTAATAATAATTGACATGCATCTATTTTTAGATTGACGATCTATAAATAGACTTCGCCCAATATTCTAAAAATAGAATTGCATCTATTTTTCCAACTTGACCAACCATTCACAAATAGCATCCTGCAACTTCTGAAATATGATCATCATGTCTAAAAATAGACTTGCACCAAAAATAGCCCACGGGCCCACTTAGTGAAGGCGACTCTTTTCACTAAGCTCATCATCTTGTTGAATCTCAACAATGAGCACATTAGAAATGGTGTGGGTGGTCATTGCAAAGGAGCATGTGAGGTAGTTTGGCTCAAGAGATTGTTTTCAAATATGTAGATGCAACATAGAAAACCAACACTCTTGTTATGTCACAATCAATGAGTGATCAAAATTTCCAAGAATTCACTCTTCCATGATTGTATCAAATATATTTATGCACATTTCCGTTTCATTAGACAACTTGTAGAGAATGGATTTATCTAGTTGCGGTACAGTCCCACAAAATATTACCCTACCAAATCTCTCACCAAGTCTTCTGGTTCTAAAAAATATGTGAAATTATGGGATAAGATTGGCATAGTTAATATATTGACAATTAAGGGAGGGTGTTAAAGCAATAATTAGGTTATTATGCTCAATTAGATATTAAATTTAGGCATTAATAAAGTCAATTCAACTTTAGTTTCTTCTACGCTTGTGTGTCTTATTTCACTTTATTATGTTTTTGTTCCAACAAAACTTGATTTACCAATACAATATCCAAAATATTATATATATAAATATATATATTATAAGATAAACAAATAATGTATAAAAGTATGAGCAAAATGATATGATATGATATTACAAATAAGATTCCCATTATAAATACCAGGTGGCTGTTCCTTTTCATAAGAAGTCACATTGTCTCTTCATTAATTATGAATTATGAATTTTATTTCATTAATCATGAATTATATATGTATCCACTTCCCCTTTAGAAATGTGTTTTCCTCAAAGCATATTGTTGAAAAATTTGTCTTTATTCTCACTTGTAATATCTTCATGTGATTTTAATGTTATCATGATTGATGATTCAAGATGATACAAACTTCTAAGTGCTGAGAAAAAATGTCAAACTGTAAAATTATTTAATCATCCTCATTCAATCATTTGCAAAGAATTCACTTATAGGATTCCAAAGCTTTATCAGTATCAATATTATTCTGAATATAGGTTAAATATTTATTTTTTAAACAAATTTGATACAATGACTATTTAAAGTATCTACTCTTATGATTAGGATGTTAATAAGGTGTATTTGTGGCATGACTTTACCTTATCATGCTTAGAGTATTTCCTTGGTCTATTTTTGTTATAATTTATTGTTAATGCCTTGGTATTTCCTTGTTGATCACTGGATATTCACTTGAAATTTGCAACATTTGAATGTGTATTTACTTTAATTGGATTGACATATTTCTAAGTCGTGATACTAATGTAATATATATTTGTTCTCTTCTCTTCAATTTGGACTTTTTACCTGAAGATTTCAATGCTTCTCAATAAGCTATTCTATTTTTTTTTTCCAACAACTGCTTATCATTTTTAAGCTTCTTAATTTATGTGATTAGATTTTTTTTATGATTCATGAGACATGGAAGTTCTTCATATTTTTGAGTTGTTGAAATGTTTGATGTCTAGATTGCAAAGTTCTATATTTGTTAGCTTTCTGGTTTGTTCCACCAACTTTTGATTAAGCATATTAAAGTGAAAAAATCTTCATCTTTAGTTTATAGGTTTGTGAAATCTTCAGAAGATCTTCCTTTCCTTGTATTATTATTTGATTACTCTACTTCATATCCTTAGACTTCTTGAATTATGCAAGTAATTTTTTATTGTGATATTTTAAGTGAGAAATTTCATTTTCCTTATCCTTACTTCCTTGTAAAACATATCCTCGAGATTGTTATATTTATGTTGTGATTGGTTCTTGTTTTGTTGAAGTTGTTTTTTTATTTTCTCTTCTAATTTTGGTTACATTGATTTGTGGAATTTTGTATGAGTGGTGTTTAATGTTCAACTTGCAAGTTGGTTTTGTTTTATTCGATTTTTGAGCTACATGTTATTTCTTGTTATCTATAAATTTTTCAAGTTTCACCAAGATTTGTTCCAATTCTTCAAGTATATGCAATTGTAATTATGCATCACTTTGATAATATATTAGAGTAAATGTTTTGTAACACTTCGTGTAAATAAGATTTTGATTTTTAAATAACTCTCGACAATTAGAATATTCCTCCATACATAAATGACATTTCAAAGAAAACCCAAAATTCTTTGTAGAATTCATAATTCCCTTCAATTATTTATGCTTTCTTATAACTCCTTAATAATTTCATTGTGTGTGTGTGTGTTGTGTGTAATTTGTTTCTTTGCACCACAAAAGTATAACTAAATAATATTATACATGATATCATCACTTGTTCACCTAATTTTCTTATAGAAAAAATTTTCTGTACAACTTGGTGTTTGGCAAAGGAGAGTCTCGCAACAATTGGATCTCGTGTTGCACTTCCATCTTAGGTGGTATCCCTTTAAGCTCATAAAACACTTCATTGTATGCCTATAGAAGCTCTTCCAATTAATCTCTATGCTCCTTAATGCACCTATCCAAGAATTCCCTTGCTCTCATTGTCTCTTCTACAACCTTTTTTTTTTTGTTGGTCTAAACTGCGGGGATTTGAACTTTGAATCTCATGTTTTACATATTACTTCATAACAAGGCGATTTCCATTTGAGATACACCCCATGGGTTTAAAATCATTTTATTTTAAGGATAATAGAACATATTTTTTTATTGAAATTGATTAATTTCTTAGCTTGGTTGGCACTTACCAATAAAACATTTAACCTTCCCTTATGCTCATTGATGATGAAGGATTTTTTGTCTTTGATAAGGTGGTATTGGTTGGATATCCACATAAATATTTCATATCGCTTGTACGTATAGGGACTTCCAAACACAAATTCATAGACATCAAGTGAAACTACATCCAATTCTACTTTATTAATATTTTACATTGCTTGGTTACCTTTATCTCTACCTCCTCGTTGACTCATCCCCATGGATATGGAATAGGATGGTCATGAACCTCTAGTCTAAGTTTGTTCACTAAATCCATTGCTATGAGATTTTCCTATCACCCTAAGTTGAGCAAAGCATAATTATTTGTCGCATTTACACGCATCTTTATTCAGAAAGAATTTTACCATCTCCTTCTCTTCCTATCGAGGAAGGCTACTCAGATTCACATCCTTTTACACTTAGGCACATAAAATATTTTTGTCCACATTGAAGTTGATTTCCACCTAATTTCCCACATCTATGGTGATAAAATTCTTTTCTTCCCATCATTCTATTAGCCACCTGTAAAATTCGATTATACCAAAGGTGGCTAAATATGTTTTAAGCCTTCAAGGAACAATTTTTCCTATCAAAAAATGTTGGCTCTTGAAGCACTCTTAAAGGCCTCATGCTTCTGTCCAGTTTCCCACACTTCTTTTTACATCCTAAAAACCTCTGAAATCCTGCAAAAATCCAAAGTCAAATACTGTTGCAGAACCCTTTTTCCCTTCCTTCTCCTCCAAACTAACCTCTTTTTCTATCCCTTCATCTCCCATGAAAATTCTATAATTTCATGTTTTCTTCCCTTTCCATTTCATAAAATCCATTCCATAAGGTCTAAGACCCCTTCTTAGCCTTATCGGAACCTTCATTTCCTTTGAAAACCATTAAAAATCATGAAAAATGCATATTTTCTATGCACCAGACCTTAGCCCCTTTCGCTAAGACCCTAACCCTTTCTTCGTCCATGCGTCCTAGCGCCAGAACCGGTCACCAAGAAATCAGGCGCTAAACCAATGAATAAGTCCATTACCGGTCCTGTTTTTCCTTCGTAAAGTCTGAAGACCCACATTTCCAAAGTTTTAACGTGAAAAATAAATTCACGTGTTTTTATTTTAAAATGGGTGGACCCGCCCCGCAAACACATCACAGCCATTCATCCAACCCACAGATCGGACGGTGCGGAGCGTGCCATTCCTGTGGAGCCCCCCCCCCCCCCCCCATCCGTGCGTTGTTCTCCAAAACCACGTGGTTTCCATCGCACCGCCTTTGGGCGGAGGGTGGTTTTTCCCCGATGGCCAGCGATTCCATACGATGGTCGACGCGTGTCCCTTGTACGATTTGAAAACCACCGTGCAACCGTCATCCATCACGCGTTATAGTCCGGACCAGGATGCCCAGCGAAATCAATCTCCGTCGTTCGATCTGGGCCCACTCATCCAACGACTATCGCTCTTCGAAAGTGTCCGATGTATAATCAAAGTGCCTGCGCGATAAACCAGCCTTCGTACCATAGGAGATCAATCTCCGCCATCGATCTGATCTGTAGATCGACGGTCCATATTTCATCGCCCAATTTCGTTGCCCAGTCAACGATTCCCCTCGGCTGACTTTCCATCGCTCGATCCCGACCATCGATCTCTGCGGGATCGACGGCTCAGATTCATCCTTCTCCTTTGACCGCCCCTTTCAATCTCGACCGTCGATCTCTGTAGATCGACGGCTCGGATTTGATCTTCCGTTCACTCACTCCACAATCACTCTCGATAAATCTGGACCGTTGGACGACGCCATCCAACGGCCATGCTTCCTCCACACATTCCAATGCAGTAAAACCAATAAAAGTAGGATTTTATAACGTTTTGTTTGTATTTTGCGGGTTTTTGAAGGTTTTCACTATAAACGAAGAAAATTCGAAAGAAGAGGGTCACGACTCTCTTGCTTTCGATTTACCAAAGGAAATCGATCACCGGGTTTAAAAATTTCATATTTATCAATGTTTCATGAACCATTGATGCATTACAGACCCTGTGCAGCCCTGCGCAACAGCAAGAAAACATGGATTAAGCACAGAAAAAGAGTATCAGCGCCAAAGACCAGGAAATTATCAGAGCAGAGGATTAATGGACTGTTTACGAGGATTATGGCCCAAAATGATCATTATAAACCTAATCCCCGGGTTAAAGCAGAATTCAAAACAAATCAAAAGGGTTTCACCGACAGGAAACCCTCCACCGCTACAAATTGAGGCGAATTGATTCCTCCCAGCGATTAAAGCGCCACCCGTGCCTCAAAGTATTCAATCAGGAGTTGAATTTATTGATCAGGATCAGATTTTTGCCTCGACACAGCCGAAGAAGTTACTTCTGCTAGGAACTTCAATGCAAAGAATATCTGCAGAGTTACTTCGTCACCACACAATGCCTCAAAGGTCAACAAAACTCCTACCAAGCTTGAAATCATTATGAAAATAATTTAATACAGAGGATATGTATGTAGATCTCCTCATTTAACCCCTCAAAGGCCAATGAGCCATTTAAATTCTGTATTAATTGTAATAGAGATCTTTTTTCAGATCTCACCTCCTCATCCTTCTATATATACTACAGCAAAAGCTGAGTGAGTGTTGGTTGTTGTTTGATCACAAGTTGTAACTTTGAAACTCTCTGAAATAAATATACAAGTATGTTGAAGTTGAAAAGAAAATTGAAGTCTCGGATGTCTTGATAATGTTGTTGCATGTCTGTTCCTAAAAAGGCTCTATCATTGGATCCATGAGCTTGGTTGTTGGTGAAGTATTCTGAATTTGTTCTATGTTTTTCCCCTGTGTTCATTATGTTTCATAAATTCTTACTACAGTAGGTTGAAAGTTTTAGACTAAGAAATGACTCCTGGAAGCACCTTAGATCTGTTCATCCTTCACTGTTTTATGTTTTCTTCTGCTGAAGTATTTTAGAGGCTTTAAACTTTCTCTTTAATCTTTATGCTTGTTTATTTCTATAATAGCTCAAATAGTTGGTTTCAGCATGATTTATGGTTTTCCCTGCTTGTCTGCCATCACTTGAAAGCTGTTATTGAAGTCTCCCTTTGAAGTACCATTGTTTTAAGTTAATCAGAGAGGTCGGTTTTGATCTTTCCCTTTGCCATTGCTTGAGCAGTTGTTTTGAAGGTCTTTATAGTTGTAAGCATAGATGTTATTTAGGTGTTCCCTCTTCTATGACTGCAATTATCAGTGAATCTTTTATGTTTTCTAAGTCCTTTAAAATAAAATCTTTGAGGAAATAGGGTGTTCCTCGAATCTTAGATTTCATTTTAAAAGTTGTCTCGAAGTCATTATTTGCTTAAAGAATGTTTGTAGAATTTATGGTTAGCCCTGTCTATCAAATATTTCTGTATTGTTAAGTTTTGTTCTTCAAGTTCCCTTTGTTGAGAATTAAACCTCTCTTTCCAAATTATTAATGTTCAGTTCATTCCAAAAACAAAAGGATCCTGTGGCCAAGTTATATTTTCCCTCTGATATCCCATATCTCTTGAAGAGTTTGTCATGACCTTATTTTGACTCCATTGCCCAATGAACCATATATTTCCTCTTTCTGTCTATCTTTCTTTGAACTTTCATGTTCTTCTGTATTAAACTCAATCCAACCAAACAAACATCTGCATTTTATAACTAGTCTAAAGTCCATACTCAAAGCACACAAGATAAACCTTTGCAAACAAATATTTGAGAGATCTCTCTCTAAGAACAGGAGGACTAGATCCTGGAACTCTAAATATTGGATCTGATGTTTCCTTGTCTTTTGATTTGCCAAACAATCAAAACACGGGATACCAACATAATGGCAATCACGGTGGGACTTAATTGAATCAGTGGCAAACTAAGTAACCCTTAGGATTCCTTTTAAACCCTTGTCAAACCTTGAAGGAACTAGTTACCAAGCCATAAGAGCAACTCTGTCTGTTGGAACACCTTAGCTAAGTGCAAAATCAGACTTAGAACACTCTCTTAACGAATAAAACCGAATAACTCAGAAAAACCCAAAAACATTTCAAGTTTGGCTTCATAATAAACATGGTAGTGGACCATAAAACCTTTTACCTCCTCACGAGCTAAAAACTTCCACTTTTTAGTAAAACACTCATTCTTATATATCACTTACCTTTTGATGTGTTTTACCTTGTACTCTTAGACAGAGTCTGGAAAGGGCCAGGTAGCCTCCGGATCTCATCCTCTTTTTGAGGTGAAATATCTGGTGAATGCCCTCCCAGTCAATCTCTGGTTAGAGTTTGTTGTGTTTCAGAATATCCTTGAAAAAGGATATTTCACAAACACTGTGGTGGACAATATACCTCTTATAAAACATTCTAAACTTCCCACCTGGCGACTCCACAATCCTGAACAGACCTTAAGACTCCACTGGGAAGAACCCTTATCATTATAATATCATTCAAATTCAGTTAGAGGACTGTAGGATTAAAATTTGTGTAAACAGATCTGTCAACCTCTCAAAGATTGTCATATCTGGTTGGACTTTTCTTATTATTTGGATCTAAAAAGACAGCATAGTGGCTCCTAGAAAGATCCACACTAGAGCCCATCCTGACCTTGATCCACCTGAGATAGTTGCTAACCCAGAAAGAATCCTTAGGAAGTCTCCTAAGATAGAATTCTCAACTATTTTTAGATCACCCCCAAGAGCTAATTCAGTCCCTGAAAATCTTTCAGCTCTACAACAATCACAAGCGGACTTAGTTAATCCCTTTAGGACTAAGTCATTTGGTGATTTAGATCAGCTAGATTCTGAGTCTTCACTTTCATCTCCTGAAACAAGTGAACATTTTGGTAGAAGAGGAACAACACCTCCTGATTTACATTTTCTTCTTAACTTAGGTGTCTCTCATCCAAGATCAGCTCATAAATCCACTGCTTTTCCATCCACATCCGTCCGTCCAACATCCACTCTCTAAACTAACCTGTCTCAACCCACTCTCCCTCTTGTTAATCCACCCCCACCACATATCATGGCAACATGGTACACTCCCTTAGTCCTTCCTGTACCACTAATCAAACTTCCACAGGACTATCAGTCCAAAATTCCATTATATGATGCTAGCAATGTTGTAACTGCATCACAACATGTGGATATGATGGATGACTACTTTGACAGAAATGAGATCGATGATGATTCTATCAAGCTAGATTATTTTCTCAGAGCTTAGGGGGAGAAGTAAGAAAATGGTTTAAAGGTTTAGCCCCCCGTAGTATTAATGATCTCCAAGCCTTCCATCAAACGTTCCTAAACAAATGGGAAGTAAAGAAGAATCCTCTCCAATTCTTTGTTGATTACAATAACCTCCGTAGAAACCCTGGGGAAAGTGTACAAGCCTATTGTACTAGATTTAACAGTGTATATAATGCACTTTCCCCAGAACTAAAACCCCCACAAGGCTCAGCCTTAAATAAATTTCCTGAAGGTTTTGACTCTGACATGACTTATTCGCTGAGAGAAAGAGATTTTTCAACTCTCGAAGATATGCAAAGGGGTGCTCTTTCTGTGGAAGTCAACTTAATAGAAAAGAGGGCAAGAATGAAAACTGAAAAGAGAGTATCTTTCAGAGAGGAATCCCCTCCTTCCACTTCAAGTTCAAAAATGGAGAGAATGTTGGAAGAAATGATGAAAGAAATGAGCATAATTAAGAAAGCACGAGCAAATCAAAACCAGACTGCACTTCAAAACAATCAAAATAGAAATAGAAATCAGAATTATAGAAGATATAACAACCAAGATAAGCAAAAAGAAAGTGACCAACAAATTATACCTCCCTTTCAACAGAATTATGTAGATAAATATGAGGAAGACAGGGAGTTGGAAAGGTTGGAAGAATCACATGTAAACTTGGTTGGATCAGACAGTGGGGATGACTTTTTCCTCACTGAGGAGGAACAAGGTTTCTTCTCAGATGATCAAAATAAAAACACCTATGAAGATTCTGATGACTATAGATTATGTTTTTAAAATGAAATCATGGAGGTACACTAAAAGTATGATCTTAGGTGTAAGGGGAGCATAGAGAATTCAAAAGATAAGAGTACTAGCACTGCTGTCAAGAAGAACATGGAAAACCAGTCCAAAAAGATAGCAGAAAAGACCAACATTTCGGCCGAAAACCCAGATTTAAACAAAGACAAGGCAACCCAGCCAAATGTTGAACAAAGTACCCCTAGCACTTCAGCTAGTGGTCCTAATAAAACTATTCCTATCACTAGTTCAAACAAGATTCAGCAAATCAAAGCTACTAAAAAGAATTCAATTGAAAAAACAGATGTAAATATTAACAAGTCAATTATTCCTTTCAGCCTTGAGGGAGAGATTGATAAGATAAAGATTACCATCCCCCTAGCTGAACTAGTAACCCAAGAAGTGTACAAAAACCAAGTTTTGAAAGCTTTAAACTTAGGAAGTGATAATGACACCTTAAACTTGACATATGACAAACCTGAGTTGTTGTTTGGCCCAGAAGTTGAAGGAAAATATCAAGAAGGACCAGTCCCTCCCTTCTATGTCAGTTTGAACATACACGATAAAATTTTACACAATGCCATGTTATATTCTGGAGCTTCACACAATCTAATGCCCAAGGTAGTAATGGAAAGCTTAGGCTTGGAAATTACTAAACCATACAAAGATTTGTATTCTTTTGACTCAAGCAGAGTCAAATGTTTGGGTTTAATCAAATATTTATGCATCAACCTAGCCCAGATCCCGGCCAAGAATCTAGTAATGGATATAGTTGTAGCTGACATTCCCCCTAAGTATGGCATGCTCTTATCAAGATCATGGGGAGCCAAAATTCAGGGAAGCCTTCAAATGGACATGTCTTATGCCACCATCCTTGTTTTTAACCAAAACAGAAGACTATACAGAGAATCCCACATGAATTACATGGTGAGTAACATGGACAAACCAAAAAACACTCCGATCTATTCTATTCAATCAAGTTTAGATTCCTTTATCTTGTGTAAATGAAATTACTCAACAAGACAAAGAAAACATGGACCCAATCAGTTCGCCAGAAAAATCCAATCTTACCGCAATCAACTTCAAAACATTGACAATCTACAGCAACAAGAAAATGAAAATGAGTCAAATATACTTTGGACAATAAATTTCGATGGATCCTGTAATAAAACCGGTGCGGGGGAAGGTGTCTGGATTCAAAACATGAATCAGGGTTTTTCGTACAAGTTAAAATTCCCATGCACTAACAATATTGCTGAGCATGAAGCACTTCTCTTGGGCTTACAAATGCTTAAAAAATTAGAAGCCCAAAAGATATCTATTTTAGGGGATTCTGAACTTATCATTAAACAAATTAAAGGAGAATACTCAGCCAAAAATCCAAGGCTTAGGGAATATCGAAATTTTTCCCTTGACTTATTAAAAACCTTCGAAAAATATGAACTCATTTTCATCCCTAGAGCATTGAATCATCTAGAAAATGAACTCGCCTTCACTGCCAGCAATTTCCAAGTACCTGAGATAAATGAACAACTCAGTATAAAGGTAAAACACCGACCTGCTGTGCCTGATAACGAAGATCACTGGCAGGTGTTTGAATCTGACAAACACATAGATGATTTCTTGAAATCAGAAAATGATTCCAGCATACCAACACCAGGAACTAGCCATAAAGAAAACTGTTTATATATTGAACATATCCCAGAGGCGGAAATAACATATCCTGCTGACATAAATCATTGTGAGAATCGTTTTGAAGCAGAAATAAGAAACAATGAAGACCATGAAGACTTGGAAGTCTTACAATGCAAAAATGATAAAATCCCAAGAGGTCTCACACCTTTAGAACACCTGTTTGATCTAAACGATGTAGCTAAAGAACCAAAAATGGAGCCTGTGGAAACAAATGTAGAAGAGCATAACATAGGCAGTCTTGCAGAACCTAAGATCATCAAACTATCCAGCACCCTCCCAGCTCACATAAAATTGCAATACATAGAGCTTTTCAAAGAATTTAAAGATGTGTTTGCTTGGGAATACAAAGACTTAAAATCATATGATGCCAGCATCATCGAGCATAAAATCCCCTTGGAAAATCAAAAGCCTTTTAAGAAAAAACTAAGGAGAATAAATCCCCTTTTATTACCTTTATTTAAGGCAGAAATCGAGAAAATGTATAATGCTGGGATCATAGTACCCATTAGATTTTCAGAATGGGTATCAAACTTAGTTTCTGTTAGAAAGAAAACAGGGGAAATCAGGCTCTGTATTGACTTCAGAAATTTAAACAGAGCCTCTTTAAAGGACAACTACCCCTTACCCAAGATGGACCATATACTTCAAAGGGTACTTGGGTCAAGAAGAATATCCCTATTAGATGTGTTCTCAGGTTACAATCAGGTGTTAGTATTCCCAAGTGATCAAATCAAAACTGCTTTTACCACACCCATGGGTACCTTTATGTATGTCAAAATGCCTTTCGGATTAATGAACGCAGAGGCCACCTTCCAAAGGGCCATGGACATAGTATTCTCTGAAGACATTGGCTATTTTATAATTATTTACCTTGATGACATAACTGTTTTCTCAAAAACTGATGAAGAGCATTTGATTCACCTAAGAAAGGTTTTTGAGAAGTGTAGGAAATTTGGCTTATCACTGAATCCCAAGAAGACCCTCTTTGGTCTCCAAGAAGGGAAACTTCTTGGTCATATAATTTCAGAAGAGGGAATCAAAATAGACCATACAAGGATAGATGGCATATTGCAAATTAGCCATCCTAGAAGCCTCAAAGAATTGCAATCTTTCATTGGAAAGATTAATTTTTTGAGAAGGTTTATTCCCAACCTTGCTGAGCTATTAAAAAACATTACAAACATGCTTAAGAAAAACGTGGGTGTAAAATGGTCTTTACCAGCTAAACAATCATTCGAACTGGTCAAACAAGCTCTTACCCAAACACCAGTCCTGATTAGTCTTGATTTTACCAAAGACTTTTACATTTTTTCTTTTGCATCTGAGCATACAATAGTTGCAGTTTTGCTTCAAAAGAATGATCTGGGACAAGAACAACCAATATCTTTCTTTAGTAGGGCCTTAAGAGACGCTCCTCTCAAATATAGTATCATGGAGAAGCAAGCCTTAGCATTAGTGAAAGAATTAAAGGACTTTAGGTTCTACATCTTACACTCTCACATAATTTCTTTTGTTCCACATACTGTTGTCAAGGATATCCTAAGTCAAGACCCTGATGGTAAAAGGGGAAAATGGATTGCAACTATTCTTGAATATGACTTAGAAATTAGGCCCACCAAACAAGTTAAGGGGCAAGGATTAGCAAAACTTATGGCTGAATCTAACTTCCAAGCATTAGACATGAATATGGTAGATGTGTTGGAAGAAGCAGAAGAAGCTGATGCTCCTTTTATTAAAGAAACATTTCTAAATTCCCCTTGGTATGCTGACATTGTTTATGTGCTTTTATATTTAAACACCCCTCCTTCTTTGTCTAAAACTAAAGCTAGATTTTTGAAACAGAAATCTATGAGTTTTTTCATTATAGATGGGGTGTTATATTGGAAAAATGTTGTTGGAATTTTGCTTAAATTTTTACTTGAAGATGATGAAGGAAAGATCATGCACGAGCTACATGATGGTGAATGTGGAGGACACCTCTACTGGAAGGCCACAACGAACAAAATTCTCAGATCAGGTTACTATTGGCCTAACCTTTTCCCAGACACTCAGAAGCTGGTCATATCTTGCCATAAGTGTCAAATCTTTGATGGCAAGAGAAAACTCCTTCCCTTACCCTTACATCCTATCAGAGTTGAGGCACCTTTCCAACAATGGGGGTTGGACTTCATTGGGGAGATTCATCCATCCTCCTCAGCTCAACATAAGTGGATCCTCATAGCCACTGACTTCTTCACCAAATGGATAGAAGCTATACCTACCAGGAATGCTAATGACTCTGTCATTATAAAGTTTCTTGAAACCCACATCCTATCCAGATTTGGTTGTCCCAGGAAAATCATAACAGACAATGCTGCTGCTTTCAAATCTAAGAAGATGGTTGATTTCTGTCACAAATACCATATAACCTTGGGCCATTCCACTGCTTACTATCCCCAAGGAAATGGATTAGCTGAATCCTCCAACAAGAGTCTTATCAATATCATTAAAAATTTGTTGGAAGAAAATCAAAAATCATGGCACAGTAAGTTGGTTCATGCCTTATGGGCTGATAGAATAACTACAAAGAAATCAATAAATATGTCCCCCTATCAGTTGGTTTATGGCATGGATGCATTTTTTCCTACCTCTTTGGGAGTTCCAGTCATGAAGCTCCTTCAAGAAGTACAGGTTGAAGAAAATGATATGCAGAGGAGGATCAACCAAACAATCCATTTACAACAGACCAGGGAAGAAGTTTATGAAAGAACACAGTTGGTCCAAGAAAAAATGAAGAAACTATTTGATAAGAGGACCAAGGCAAACAATTTCCAGGTTGGAAGTGTTGTTCTCAAATGGGATTCAAGAAGAGAAGAGAAGGGGAAACATGGCAAGTTTGAGAACTTGTGGAAGGGGCCCTATATTATTCATGCTGAGAGGGGTCATAATACATTTTTCTTGAAAGAATTGAATGGAGAAGACCTATATGGAGGTCCTGTCAATGGCAGGATTCTCAAGCATTACTTCTGCCAAGAATCTTAAGTTCCAAAGCCTTTTTGTTTTACCATTATAAATATCATAGTCTAACCATTGCATTCGAAGTTATGAAAAATCAAAAATACGAAAACAATATGAAGAAAGAAAAGAGGGCAGAAATAAAAACAAGAAAGGCAAAGCCCCATGCAAAAAAAGAAGAAGAGAGAAATAAATCTGAAAGTGTGCAAGCTCAAAATGCCACTCCTCAAAACACACTTCCGATTAGTCAAACTGTTTAATCTTGACTAATTAGCTTTAAATTTCTCTGCTGATAGGATAGTGAATTCAATTTTCCAAACTATTTAACCTTGGCTTATCAGTAGATAGATTAGGATAGAAATTGAAGGTTCAAACAAACTCAAAATCTGAACCAAAGTTTCCAAAAAGGAGAGGACTCAAATCTGTGTTGATTTCTGAGTCAAAGAAATGTAAAGATCTGGTCCTAATCAACTTAAAACCTGAACCGGAAGAAAAACAAAGACAGCTCAAAACAAGTTTAAAACACAGCTGAAAAAAGAGAAGGCATCACTTTGAGTTTTCAGATCTTAAGCCTTCTATTTTTAGATTTAAATTTTCTGCAAATAAAAATCTATGTGTAGTTTGTTTTTATGCCATAGATTACAGCAAGTCAAATAGCTTAACCTTGACTTGACTGTTTTTAAAATTTATGCTATAGAATTTAGAGAATGAAAGTCTGTTGGACAGTTTAATCCCAACAGACAATAGATTAGGTAGAGAAATATCTGACCTCAACTTTTTAATCTGAGATCAGGGAGAAATAAGGAGTAAAACTAGATTAGGTTTTTGTTTTCAAAAAGAATAAAATGTTGTACGAGAGTTTTCCAATCCAAGTGCACTCTGATGAAGAAAAAATGTTAGATCAGTAGGATTGGGTAGGTAGAAAGTTGTATTGATGAAGTTCATTATTTTTTCATAACTTATATTATTTTTCAGAAGCAAAGCAAGATCATCCAGCAAAAGAAGAGCAATATAATGGATCAGGCACAAGTCATCCTCCCAGAGAAATCAAGTCTGAATTCTTGATGCCTTCAAGAAGGCACCATCCCCAAGTGGAGCCACTGTTAGCCACCTGTAAAATTTGATTATACCAAAGGTGGCTAAATATGTTTTAAGCCTTCAAGGAACAATTTTTCCTATCAAAAACTGCTGGCTCTTGAAGCACTCTTAAAGGCCTCGTGCCTCTATCCAGTTTCCCACACTGCTTTTTACATCCTAAAAACCTCTGAAATCCTGCAAAAATCCAAAGTCAAATACTGTTGCAGAACCCTTTTTCCCTTCCTTCTCCTCCAAACTAACCTCTTTTTCTATCCCTTCATCTCCCATGAAAATTCTATAATTTCATGTTTTCTTCCCTTTCCATTTCATAAAATCCATTCCATAAGGTCTAAGACCCCTTCTTAGCCTTATCGGAACCTTCATTTCCTTTGAAAACCATTAAAAATCATGAAAAATGCATATTGTCTATGCACCAGACCTTAGCCCCTTTCGCTAAGACCCTAACCCTTTCTCCGTCCATGCGTCCTAGCGCCATAACCGGTCGCCAAGCAATCAGGCGCTAAACCAATGAATAAGTCCATTGTCGGTCCTGTTTTTCCTTCGTAAATTCTGAAGACCCACATTTCCAAAATTTTAACGTGAAAAATCAATTCACGTGTTTTTATTTTAAAATGGGTGGACCCGCCGTGCAAACGCATCACCACCATTCATCCAACCCACAGATCGGAAGGTGCGGAGTGCGCCATTCCTTTGGACCCCCCCACACCATCCGTGCGCTGTTCTCCAAAACCGCGTGGTTTCCATCGCACCGCCTTTGGGCGGAGGGTGGTTTTTCCCCGATGGCCAGCGATTCCATACGATGGTCAACGCGTGTCCCTTGTACGATTTGAAAACCGCCGTGCAACCGTCGTCCATCACGCGTTATACTCCGGACCAGGATGCCCAACGAAATCAATCTCCGTCGTCCGATCTGGACCCACTCATCCAACGACTATCGCTCTTCGAAAGTGTCCGATGTATAATCAAAGTTCTCGCGCGATAAACCAGCCTTCGTACCATAGGAGATCAATCTCCGCTGTCGATCTGATCTGCAGATCGACGGTCCATATTTCATCGCCCGATTCCGTTGCCCATTCAACGATTCCCCTCGGCTGACTTTCCATCGCCCGATCCCGACCGTCGATCTCTGCGCGATCGACGGCTCAGATTCATCCTTCTCCTCTGACCGCCACTTTCAATCTCGATCGTCTATCTCTGCAGATAGACGGCTCGGATTTGATCTTCCGTTCACTCACTCCACGATCACTCTCGATAAATCTGGACCGTTGGATGATGCCATCCAACGGCCACGCTTCCTCCACACATTCCAATGCAGTAAAACCAATAAAAGCAGGATTTTATAACGTTTTGTTTGTATTTTGCAGGTTTTCACTATAAACGAAGAAAATTCGAAAGAAGAGGGTGACGACTCTCTTGCTTTCGATTTATCAAAGGAAATCGATCACCGGGTTTAAAAATTTCATATTTATCAATGTTTCATGAACCATTGATGCATTACAGACCCTGTGCAGCGCTGCGCAACAGCAAGAAAACATGGATTAAGTGCAGAAAAAGAGTATCAGCGCGAAAGACCATAAAATTACCAGAGCAGAGAATTAATGGACTGTTTACAAGGATTATGGCCCAAAATGATCATTATAAACCTAATCCTCGAGTTAAAGCAGAATTCAAAACAAATCCAAAGGGTTTCACCGACAGGAAACCCTCCACTGCTACAAATTGAGGCGAATTGATTCCTCCCAGTGATTAAAGCGCCACCTGTGCCTCAAAGTATTCAATCAGGAGCTGAATTTATTGATCAGGATCAGATTTTTGCCTCGACACAGCCGAAGAAGTTACTTCTGCCAGGAACTTCAATGCAAAGAATATCTGTAGAGTTACTTCGTCACCACACAATGCCTCAAAGGTCAACAAAACTCCTACCGAGCTTGAAATAATTATGAAAATCATTTAATACAGAGGATATGTATGTAGATCTCCTCATTGAACCCCTCAAAGGCCAATGAGCCATTTAAATTCTGTATTAATTGTAATTGAGATCTTGTTTCAGATCTCACCTCCTCATCCTTCTATATATACTACAGCAGAAGATGAGTGAGTGTTGGTTGTTGTTTGATCACAAGTTGTAACTTTGAAACTCTCTGAAATAAATATACAAGTCTGTTGAAGTTGAAAAGCAAATTGAAGTCTCGGATGTCCTTATAATGTTGTTGCATGTCTATTCCTGAGAAGGCTCTATCATTGGATCCATGAGCTTGGTTGTTGGTGAAGTATTCTGAATTTGTTCTATGTTTTTCCCCTATTTTCATTATGTTTCATAAATTCTTACTACAGTAGGTTGAAAGTTTTAGACTAAGAAATGACTCCTGGAAGCACCTTAGATCTGTTCATCCTTCACTGTTTTATGTTTTCTTCTGCTGAAGTATTTTAGAGGCTTTAAACTTTCTCTTTAATCTTTATGCTTGTTTATTTCTATGATAGCTCAAATAGTTGGTTTCAGCATGATTTATGGTTTTCCCTGCTTGTCTGCCATCACTTGAAAGTTGTTATTGAAGTCTCCCTTTGAAGTACCATTGTTTTAAGTTAATCAGAGAGGTCGGTTTTGATCTTGCCCTTTGCCATTGCTTGAACAATTGTTTTGAAGGTCTTTATAGTTGTAAACATAGATGTTATTTAGGTGTTCCCTCTTCTATGACTGCAATTATCAGTGAATCTTTTATGTTTTCTAAGTCCTTTAAAATAAAATCTTTGAGGAAATAGGGTGTTCCCCAAATCTTAGATTTCATTTTAAAAGTTGTCTCAAAGTCATTATTTGCTTAAAGAATGTTTGTAGAATTTATGGTTAGCCCTGTCTATCAAATATTTCTTTATTGTTAAGTTCTGTTCTTCAAGTTCCCTTCGTTGAGAATTAAACTTCTCTTTCCAAATCATTAATGTTCACTTCATTCCAAAAACAAAAGGATCTTGTGGCCAAGTTAGATTTTCCCTTTGATATCCCATATCCCTTGAAGAGTTTGTCATGACCTTATTTTGACTCCATTGCCCAATGAACCAGATATTTCCTCTTTCTGTCTATCTTTCTTAGACCTTTCATGTTCTGCTGTATTAAACTCAATCCAACCAAACAAACATCTGCACTTTATAACTAGTCTAAAATCCATACTCAAAGCACACAAGATAAACCTTTGCAAACAAATGTTTGAGAGATCCCTCTCTGAGAACAGGAGGACTAGATCCTGGAACTCTAAAGATTGGTTCTGATGTTGCCTTGTCTTTTGATTTTCCAAACTATCAAAACATGGGATACCAACACACTCTTCCAATTCTTTATGTTGAGTTTTGGATGTAATTTCCAACACTTCTTCTATGTGTGATTATCAATGTTGCAATGGTTGCTAGAATATTTGCACGGGTTTGTTGTGACTGATGTCTTCTTGTCCTTTTCCCCTTTCCCCTTGTTCATTACCTCTTTAGAAGCTTCCTAATTTTCCTCTACTTTGAACCACTTGATTTCCCTTTCTTTTGGCCCATGTTTTTTTAAGTATTGTGCATTTACACAACCATTATACATTGTTTTGGGTTTGAATAGAATCACTTGCTTTTGTAGATAGCTATATAGACCCCCCAGATACTTGAGGAGTACATTTGGGTTCTTAGAAGAGATACCCAACATTGTTTTCATTTTCTGAAATTTTATGGTGTACTCATGTACACTTTTCCCTTGCCTCTGCCTGAAGTAATGCCATTGAATATATTAGTTCTTTATAGCTAGAATTGTGACTTTATGAGAGTTTTAAAATTCTCCCACCTAGTTAATAAAGGATATCCTTCTAGCCTAATGTTGGGAAAAATACTGAGAGGGGGGGGGTGAATCAATATTTATAACTCACTATAAAATTTTACTTTTTCTTTACTGATTTCTATATGTGACTTTAATGAACCTGACTAACGTATACACACGACTATCTTTAAGAAAACTTGCGTATGTCCAGAGATCTTATTATGAAGATAATTATTTACTTAAATCAGTGCATCATTCATTCATCAGATGTTTAGTAAGCAGTAAGCATGTGTAGTAAGAACATAATAAATCATCACACATAAGAAATACACACGAACACCAAGATTTAAGGTGGAAATCCAATTTGAGAGAAAACCATCATTGTTGTCGTCTCTGTATTCAATATTTATTATAAAGAAAACTGCTTACAAGTTTGTACTGGTGCAGACTCATACCAGCACACAGGCACCCACCTACAGAAGGCTGCAACCTTCTCTCGTTCTCCAGCTTCTATTGGAAGGGAGCTCCAACCCCCTGATCTATTTTACGAGCCACCACTAGAAGGGAGCTATGACCCCCTACATCTCGATTACCAGCCAATCCTGGAAGGGAGATACTACCCCCTGATCTTGTTTACTAGCAACCACTAGAAGGGAGCTACGACCCCCTCATTGAAGGCTTTGACCCTCAGCACCACCGCGGACCACGTTTCATAAATTTTCACCCTGGATCCAAATAACTTCAACACAACACAACTTGTAGGCCTCTTTTCATCAAATTTTAAGACTAGACCCACTCCACACATTTAATCTCAAAGAACATACGTCAAACTAAAACTCATACCCTTATCAACTCATTCACTTAATCATCAATCAACCAACCAACAACTGATCTTTAATCATAATCAACTAGTAGCATAATCATTATTCAAACAACCCATATCTGTATGAAGACATCATTTTCAGACAACAGTAATACATCAAAACATATCAGAAATTTCCTTCTGCGCACTTCAATAAAACCCTAGATTCCATACGTGCTTTTGCTGAAACGAACCTGTGTATATACGCGTTTTTACAGAGACTAACCTATGTATAGATCTACAACTATTTTAGGACTGCGCAAATCTTTAGAATAAATAATCAGCTCAGATCTTACCCTTCACTTCAACAAAAATTCGCCAGGTAACAGATCTAAATATTTCATAAACAGATCTAGCAAATACATTGTCCTTTTAGGTCTAGAGATCCTGATCCATCATTGTATTCATAGGTGCATTATTACTTTATATCTATCAATAAATTGTATCCCATTCCATGCAGATATAATTCAGAGTGAAGTATTCATTCAATACCCAAACACATGCACTACCATGCACTATGATCTTCTTCTCCTTATATAGTTTTAACCTTTACCAATACCATGAGCCAAAACCACACAAGTACTGATGGTATTCTTGGACGGAATCAAATAGACGACACAATGCTCAATACTGTGGGCTAATACCATGGTAATTCCCCTTGGTATCATAATTTTAGAGCGCAAAAGGCATACACGACTTTACTTCTTCGTACCCGCGTGTATACATGACTTCTCTTCATAATAACTGCGAATATACTAAATATGGATGTATACGCGGGTTGCCTGTATACCAAGTCGCGTATGTACGCGGGTTGCCTTCATCAAACCTGCGTATACATTGTGAAATATTATATTTATCATTTCTCTTATCCTAACTGGATTGCCTTTCTATGTCACTTCTAAACTGACCTGTAGATACATCATTTTTACATCTTTAACAAATAGGTTTCTTATCAAAAGGAAACTCATCAAGTAGGTTTCCATCAAGGACAACTTCATCGAGTAGGTTGCCATCAAGGACAACATATTGCATCATATTTCCAACAATATCCCCCTTTTGACTTGATGGCAACCATGATGGTGTTTGATCACCACAATAGATAGATACATTAATCATAACCATTATTCAAACACTAATATACTCTTCCCCTTTGACATCAAGGGAAAAGGGTGGATCAATACCAAAACAAGGTTTCTCTCCCCTTGTAGAAAGAAGAGCTTTGTAGATCAGATGTGCACTGAATTTACCATGCTCCCCCTGAGTTCATGCTGAATCTTCAGACAGTTTTTTTCAATGAAGTACATGACTCTATAACTCAACCGAGTATGACCTTTCCTATCACCAAGGACTCATACTTACATCAATGATCCAACCAAGTGGAATTACATATTTGACTCAACTTCCCAACCAAGTGGGTTTACAAATTTTAACTCAACTACCCAACCAAGTGGGTTTACAAATTTGAACAAGTCCTTACATGACTAAATATAACAATTTTACTTCATAGGTATCAACATGACCTTTTCATCAAATTACAGATATGAATTTTTATAAACAATTCCAAAATATCTCAAGAGAGAGATCATAATTCAACAACCAACATAATGCCAACAATGCATTACTCTCATCAAGGCTAATTCTCCCCTTGAAATTGTGCTCCTGATCACCACATCAACTCATTCATCAAAGCATATTCATCAATCAGATAATCAAGATTTAATATCATATCAACATATATAACCATCAACATCAGATCAATAAAATTATTACTGTCAGCAACATATCAGAAACTGTTCTTGAGTCTGCCTCACTGTTTTTCTTATCAGAGAAAAACATACACAACTGTCACCATTGGAACCTACGTGTATACGCGGCTTTAGTTCATGAAACCCGTGTATAGAAAGTGAAATACAGAAAATTTCACAACTTCATCTCCTCCTGGACTTATACATTTTGTACATGTCCTTTGTTTTCACATCAGATGCTCTGTCAGAAATATAAATAATCATAATTACCAAACCATCCATGGGAATCACCATATATTTCTCCCCATGTGATGATACATTACTGATTCCTATAATGTATCTCACATCACTCCTACAATCATTATGAGAAGTAAACTTTAGAAACGGATGACTGTAGTAGGATCAATATTCCTTACGTTTTTTTACTGGTACTTCTTCTCTTTCCAGCTTTGCTTCAAATTTCTTTTTGTGTGCTCGAAATTCTTCGATTTCTTAGATCTGTTCATCATACTTAACGTGCATTCCTTTTCTACATGTCCATACTTGTTACAAGCATAACATCTTATGTGACCAGAAAAGGGAGCAGAGGAACCATAATATGTTTGTCTAATATTTCCTCTATTTCAATCAACCGCTTTATGACCAAAATTGCTAAATGAAAAACAATATCCCTTAAAGAAACCTAAGTACCCGAGATTTGAGGTCTTTCTGAGTAGTGTCTATCTGATTGTGACCGAAAAATTATGCTTCTACAATTGGCTGCAACATGTCCATAATTATGACATACAAAGCATTCAACATTATTGATAAAAGGCGAGAATCGATTGATACTTCTATAGTTAGGAGCGAATGATTTCCTTTGAGAATTCATGATTGTCGGTTGACATTTTGTCTCTTTAAACACTTCAAGTTTTGCATTGATATCCTTTGAATCTTTAGCATTGCCTTGTGAACTAGATTCTCCTTTAACAGTTTCATGAAAACCAAGACCAATTTAATAGAAGGAGACCTTTGACTACAAAGAATATTATCCAGAATATTAGTACTATCTTGAAACCTCAAGTGTTTATCCTTTTCTTCTAATTTACCTTTTAAAATGTTTACCTCAACCTCCAATTTTTGGCACTACTTATTCATACTTTCTTCTACCCTTCTTCCTTATTCTACTTGCTCATTCAAAGTTAAAATTTCTTCTTTCAACCCATTTTCTTGTTCTTCAAATGTTTGTAGAATTTCTTCATTCTTCTTATTTGATTTTTCTAGATCTTCTTTAAGAGAGATGATTTCTACTTCAAGTCCTTTACTGTGATTGGTTACTTCATCCTGCAACCTTTGATACTTGTCTATTTGTTCTTTGTTTAGTTGCTCAATTTTCTTTCTTTCTTGTAACTGTTCGTTCAATCTAGAAATCATATCTTTGTAGATAGATTCCCTCTCATTAAATAAAATCTGTTGATATTCAACTTTAATCTTGATATTTGCAATTACTGCTTCTAGATCTATAACATTACTTTCACTTTCGTATTCACTATCTTCAACATTGCATGCACAAGGAAGTGAATCAAAAGAAAAAAAAACAATACCTGCTTCATCTTCTTCATTTTTTGCTGAACACGTTTTCTGAGATATCTTCTTTCTTTGTGTAGCCTTCTTCTTTTTCTTCCTTCCCATTGTGACGGATCTCCTTCAAGCGATCAAGCTTCTTCAGAAGGACTTTCTCTCATACAAATTGTTGGGAAAAATACTGGGGGGGGGAGGGGGGGGGGGAGGGGGGGGTGAATAAGTAGTTATAACTCACTTTAAATTTTTACTTTTGCTTTACTGATTTCTATACGCAACTTTAATGAAACCGACTAGCGTATACACGCGGCTATCTTTAAGCAAACTTGCGTATGTACAAAGATCTTATTATGCAGATAATTATTTACTTAGTTCAGTGCATAATTCCTTCATCAGATGTTTAGTAAGAAGTAAGCATGTGAAGTAAGAACAAAATAAATCATCACACATAAGAAATACAAATGAACACCAGGATTTAAGGTGGAAACCCAATTCGGGAGAAAACCACCGTTGTTGTCGTCTCTGTCTTCAATATTTATTATAAAGAAAACTGCTTACAATCTTGTACTGGTGCAAACTCAAAGCAGCACACAGGCACCCACCTGAAAAAGGCTGCAACCTTCTCTCGTTCTCCAACTTCTACTGGAAGGGAGCTCCAACCCCCTGATCTCGTTTACCAGCCACTACTGGAAGGGAGCTACGACCCCCTGCTTCTCGTTTACTAGCCACTCCTAGAAGGGAGCTACTACCCCCTAATCTTTTTTACTAGCAACCACTGGAAGGGAGCTACGACCCCCTCACTGAAGGCTTCGACCCTCAGCACCACCGCGGACCACGTTTCATAAATTTTCACACTGGATCCAAACAACTTCAACACAACACAACTTGTAGGCCTCTTTTCATCATATTTTCAGACTGGACCCACTCCACACATTTAATCTCAAAGAACATACGTCAAACTGAAACTCATACCCTTATCAACTCATTCACTTAATCATCAATCAACCAACCAAAAACTGATCTTTAATCATAATCAACTAGCAGCATAATCAGTATTCAAACAACCCATATCTGTATGAACACATCATTGTCAGACAACAGTAATACATCAAAACATATCAGAAATTTCCTTCCGCACACTTCAACAAAACCCTAGATTCCATACGCACTTTTGCTGAAATGAACCTGTGTATATGCACGCTTTCACAGAGACGACCTGTGTATAGATCTGCAACTATTTCAGTACTGCGCAACTCTTCAGAATAAATAATCAACTCAGATCTTACCCTTCACTTCAACAAACATTCGCCAAATCACAGATCTAAATATTTCATAAACAGATCTAGCAAATACATTGTCATTTTAGGTCTAGAGATCCTGATCCATCATTGTATTCATAGGTGCATTATTACTTCAGATCTATCAATAAAATGTATCCCATTCCATGCAGATATACTTCAAAGTGAAGTATTCATTCAATACCAAAACACATGCATTACCATGCACTATGATCTTCTTCTCCTTATATAGTTTTAGCCTTTACCATTACCATGAGCCAAAACCACACAAGTGCTGATGGTATTCTTGGACGGAATCAAATAGACGACACAACGCTCAATACTGTGGGCTAATACCATGGTAATGCCCCTTGTTTCATAATTTTAGAGCGCAAAAGGCATACACGACTTTGCTTCTTCGTACCCGTGTGTATATGCGACTTCTCTTCATAATAAATGTGAATATACTAATTCTGGATGTATACGAGGGTTGCTTGTATACCAAGTAGCGTATGTACGCGAATTGCCTTCATCAAACCTGTGTATACATTGTGACATATTATATTTATCATTTCTTTGATCCTAACTGGATTGCCTTTCTCTGTCATTTCTGAACTGACCTGTAGATACATCATTTTTATATCTTTAACAAATAGGTTGTTTATCAAAAGGCAACTCATCAAGTAGGTTTCCATCAAGGAAAACTTCATCAAGTAGGTTTCCATCAAGGACAACATATTGAATCATATTTCCAACACCTAAGGGTTTCCATGAGACTTTCACGCCATGTCAAGGCATGGCCTTCTAATTTCAAACAAGTTGAAATTTTATATTCCTCATCCATGTGTTGACCTCTAAAGTATGCCTCTAACTGCTGCAACCGATGAATGAATTTCAAAGCAGCGATCTCGCCTTGATAAAATTTAATGTCCACCTTTGATTCCATCTTGAAGAGAAACTATGAATGGTTCATGACACTAAAACTGCACTGCTCTTTTTTTAGTTCTTTCTTGAACTACTCCTCTAGATCTTCGTAATCCCCTGATTTTCCCTCAAATTTGACCATTGATTTGGAACCTCCAACTTCTTCAAACAAATTGAATTTATTAACTAGGGCCACCATGAGGAAGCTCACATTATATTTTATATATGCGACTTACACTTCTCTCCGTGAAAGTTTATCTCCCACCTGATTTCGAGCATTATTATTAACATATTCGTCAGCCATGACTAGGTTTTACAATGTCATGTTTAAACCTCTTCTTGGATCATCTGCATCTTCCCATAAAATACTTGAAGAAACCTATTATGATCTCCATATGATATATAAACTGCTATGGACATTCCACTTGACATTTATTCACAAAACATCTATTAAAGTAAACTAAAATCCATACGATGCAAAGTTAATTATTTTAGATTATATATATAATTTAGTTGTTTATACATGCTAGAAAAAATGTGAAAAATAGATAACAAGTAAATATAATCCCTCACAAACCATAAAGAACACCTCTAGGAAATCCTTACAAGAGAAAACCTAGTTGGAAAGTGAAACTACTCTACTCTCTTTTGTTGAGAATGGAAATGATACAAGCACATAAGAGAAGGCACTCTCTATAGATTTGCCTAACACATGTGACCTATGGAATGATATAGAACCAAAACCCCCTCTGTTTCTCTCTCTATCCACACTCAACTACTCTACTTTACCATGGAACAAACTCCAAAAAATGGAATGGAACCCCTTTTTCGTCCTAGTGGCTTTGTTATCACACAAATCAATAACCAACTAGGATTTAGATTTTGCCCATTCAACCCTTAACATGAGTTACAAGTTGATCCTTCTAGAGCCTTATTAATAGTATCTGGGTAGATCCTTTCCCATGAGAAAATAGTGTTTACATGGCTTCCTATTGAATTATGTTTAGAAAATCCACGTAGATTCAAACTACTAATTATAATTTGCTAAAACAATAGACTTGAATCTACTCTACCAATTGCGAAAACCAATAAAATATCGTGAAATCACAAAGCATACTGTTATAGATCAATTTGGGCATCATCCCCCATGACCTGGTCAAATTGGACATCATCCCTAGGACCAATGTATAGGGTCTATCATGCCCTTAATATCAGTTGTTATATGCCCTAAGTGAAATACATTTCATTCATGGTTTCTATTGTGATATTTCCAAGGTTTGAAGTATATGATATATGACCCACTGTCTCACCAACGCTCATTTGCAAGGGACTAACTGTGTTGCAGTGCAAATTCCTCCATGAAATGGTGCACTGCGGTGAACTTCTCGACATTCAAGAGTGTGTTGGTCACCTGGGAGCATAATTCTCATTGTTCCGAGAATATCCACATGGCCAGTGCCTTCTAAAAGAGTCCATAGGTGTCATACTTCGAATCCAAGTGTCCATCTAACACCTCTGAACTTAGAAACATGTCTTGCCTATTATTAGAGAGTCATTCATTGAGAAACTACCATCAGTTTCCCTATAAATTAAGCACTCATCCTAGTGCTAGGGAGGAAAATTTTTGTGCAAAGTTATGTTGTTGGATTTTCATTTGATAAGAGAGTGAAAGTACTGATGTGCTGTTGGGATAATGCTAGATGTGATGAGGTTGGAATGAAGTTGGAGCAGTTTGACAACAAAAGGATCCATTGGTTGTAATCTTCTCCTCCTACTCTTTAATAAAGATTGTTGTTCATTTTCCCATGCATATGTCTATATTTCTTGTGCAATGTATTCTTGAATGATGTATGTATTTCAGATCTAATCGGTTTGATTTGAGTAAGATAAGTAGATATATGTTATTGTATGTTGTTTGTTGTTCTCTATTTTTGTTTGCAGGAATCGATCTAGTGACTTGAGTTGGATTGAGAGCGATGACAACAGCAACAGAAGGAGAAGGAAAGCAAAAAGGATCACAAGTAGGGTCTTTCTCATTTATGTATATCTGCTTGTTTTAGAGAAAATAATAGTTATTCTTTCCTATGTTGTTCTAAGTGATAAACACCACACTTAAGGAATTTGATTTATCCGTAGATCAAAATTATGTATAACAAATTGGTGACTCCGCTGGGGAGATCCCATCATTCCTAGCGTTTTTTCCTCTGTTTATCTTCATCAGTAGCATCTACTTTCTGTTATCAGTCATTTGAATGAACAAATTGCACTAGAAGTTTGTTCTGCTGCTTGTTTCATAAACTTAGCTATGCCCAATGCACTGTTGGTCAAGACACAGTGCATGACAGTGCACTATCTCCCATTCAGGGGTGCTCTGCAATGCACTTTCTCCCCTTAGAGACTGTGTTTCCCCCTCAGCCAAAAAATTCCATCAAAATTTGTCATTACTTTCAGTTTCAGCCACTTGTTTGTCGTATTCTCAAATGTTTGATACCTCTTAGAAACCAGTAAAATTTCCTGTTCTTCCTCATTTGAAAAGTAATTTGTTAAAAGTTTCATTAGTGTTTTTATTTATCATTGGCAAATAAAATTCAAAGTATTTTATTTTTGCATTAGATCAATTTTGTTTTCAAAAAGGAAATTTTTGTTTCATTTCTCGTTTCTCATAAGAAAACACTTGTTTGATTGATTTATGCATATATTTTCCTTTCTTTCATTCACATTAAAGGGAGCTGAAAAGAAAAACATGCATGTGCATATAGTGAATTGTGTTTGTTGCATAGGAACAAGTTAGGAAAGTTGCATTTAGTTTCTGCTCTTTGTTTTATGCTCAAAAACTGATTGCTCTTTCCCCTTAGTAGCTAGGATCTTCATTGAAAAAGCTAGATTGAAAAGTTTGTTTATAATTTAGTTTTCATTTTTAGGAATTTCCATTATATCACATGGTGAACCTCAAAGACAAACTTTTAAACAAGATCAACATAAAATTTACATCAATCAACCTCAGAAAGCATTGTAACATTAACGATAACATTTAGAAGGTGTAGGATAGAGACGTGTTCCAGCGTTGTTAAACATAGCAGTTGTTGTTAACTTGTCTGCGATACATTCCGAGTGTGATACCTCACTCCACATACCTTCGGGTATATAGGGCGGTGTTCTAGTACGAAAAGTATAAGGGGTCCTCTCACTGTGCAGTTTCGCATTAGACAACACTAATACGGACTTGGGCCTCCACGTACCTTCGGGTATATTTGGGAGGACAAATTTAGGTTTCTATCCATCCATAGGTAACCGAGTCGACCGCCTTGTAACTTGTGATACACCAAACACAACATTCGGGGAGATTTCCTGCTCGCACTTCTTGGTTCGCCAAGAGGTATTCTGCAATTCACAATTACTTGGTAAACCTTTTGCCTAGAATTACCATTTTATTTTGTTTATTTGTTTTTGTCATTAAATTAATCAGTCATCGTGGAAGAAGAACATCCCTTTCCCTGTCGTTCGCGTATAATAACACTTAAACCGCCTTTACCGCTGAAAGCCATTTCTGGTCGGTGAAGGCGACATTGTTCTACTAAAACTAGTAGTATCAGTACCTCGGGTGCAACATCGTAATCACATATACCAGAGTTGTCTCGAGTTGTTTCTATAGATCCTAGTTCATCCACTATTGTCGAGACAGAGTCCTCACATCTATCTGTGTTCACAATCCATCCAATCAATGATACCATACCTCCCGAACCCAATGTTGTTCAACTGGAAGTTGATCCGGATCTTGTCGTTCTTTTACCAGAACATCTAGATCCTGAAGTCGAACAACAAAAATTTGTTCTTGTATCGGTCGCTCCTTAATTGATTGTAGCCATTGATTCTCCCATATCGCGCAGTCAACCACCTAAAATTTATCTCGCGCCTGACAGCGAAGTTCTTCCACTTGGTTTGATTTCGATTGAAGAAATACCACAAGACAAAACACCTTTAACTCCAACTCATTTTGGGGGGGAGATTTATCTTTACGAGTCTTTTCTTCAATCACCTCACACTGCTTTCGTTGATCCTGTGTTAATTCGAGTTCCCATAGATCATATAGGGTATACATTGGGTCATATGACCATGGTTGAGTCAACATATTCAGTTGTACCATTTGTTACTATTTTGGCATCATCTACTGTTGCTACTCCGTCGATGTTCACAACGTCACCAGAGTCACATCTATATGGTGGTCCTTCCGTCCCACCTAGTTACCAATATTTATCTAGAACCTTCTTTGGTGCATCCTCAAACCCATGGAATTCACCCATGTCATCATATGGTATTCTATCTAGTACATATATAATGAGTATTGAACAACTTGATCCTTTATATACATCTTCAGTGCAATATCAAGTTGGTCCATTTGGGTATATTACATCCAGTACAATCTCAACTGGACTCCCAACATTTGGAGAACAATATATTCCATATTATTATAGTCCTCATGATGGGGGGCAACCTATGGTCACCCATTTTGACAGTAATTCGTCGTTATATGGTCATCCTAATGTTGGAATGACTGTTTTTCAGTGGAAACCTCTTCTGTCTGTTCAACCACAAACGCTTGTACATTCGTGTCAACCGGTTCAACTTGTTGCACCCACATATTCTCCACTTGTTAATACATCATTACCCCTATTACAGGCTCAGATTGTTGTACCTCAACCATCTCAGGTGGGTCCTTCAATCCAATACCCTCAAGTATTGGGCCCTCAGACTCCAACTCCTTCGGCTGGTTTACAACAACCACTTGTATCCGGAATTATTTATTCACAAGATGGATTACCCTATTATGGGATGTTGTAGCCACAACAAGGTCTTATCTATTCACAAACGGGTCCAAGATATTCTAGTTTGGGCTATACTCTTGGTGGGTAGACACCTTGGCAACCAAAAGAGAAAATGCCACAATAATCATTCCAAAAACAAGTAGCTTACCCAGGTTTTGGTAAACAGATTCCTCAAGTGTTTGCTTATCAAAACAACTCCTATCTGGGTTACCGGAAACAAATTCCTTATGCTGGTGCTCAAAGGCTTGTTTCCCAAGAATTACATCATACCCTGGTTATGCTCAACCTAACTTAAATTGATAGTTGCCTTTTGTTGCAACTTTAGAATTGCCCGATTTAAACCGGCTTACCAACGATCCAATCAGCTATGCTCCTTCATGGCCAGTGATACCACATAAATTACCCTCGAATATTCCTAATTTAAATGGAAACCCCGGAGAAGACCCGTCGACACATGTTATGAATTATCATTTGTGGTGTTCATCCAACTCCTTAAACGATGACTCTATTCGACTACGTATTTTCCAACGTACACTCACTGGTTTGGCTGCAAAGTGGTACATTGAGTTACCACGAGATTCATTTGATAATTTCACTACCTTAGCTACTACCTTATTGACTCACTTCCAGTTACCCATACGATATGAAACTGGAACGAAACTTCTGACCAATTTCAAACAGAATAATGCTACTCACATTTCTGATCATATTTATGAGTGGCGTCGTCGTCGTAGAATGGTCAAGACATTTGTTCCTGATCAACTCCTTGTTGAGTGGTTCATTAAGTCCTTGTTGCTATCTATCACTGAGGATGTGGCTAAGGGTGGCGTCGTCACTAAAGAGCAGGTAATTTCTCATGCCCAATACTTAGATTTGATTTATACTCAGTCTGGCATGCTCTATGAGAAAATTCCCGACACGTCGCAATCTAATTTTACTCTTCCTCCTCCATCTAAGGACTCTCATGTCGATGACAGTATGATTGGTACTACAAGCACACATCACTCTACTGCATCTAATCTTGCACCTTCTTCCGAAATTCATGCCATGTCATCTGACAAAGGCAAAAATGACAAGCAACCCGAAAGTAAGAAAAAGGGGAAAGCAAAGAAAAATAAAAACTCAACCCCGCAGGAACGATCATATGATCAAAAAACAGGAAATAATCAGAAACATCATTACCCTTGCATAATATGTAATGAGGAGCACTTTGCTTGAGGTTGTCCTCACCGCGCCGAAGTCTCAAAATTTCTTAAGACCTCGACTGCATCTGTTGTGTTGACAGATCCATTTCCGAATCCAAACACAAATTTGGTTGCTACAGATCCAGCTTCTAGTTTCCAAGTTATTATGCTATCTTTCACAAAGCCAAAAACTGATGTTTTGGTGTCAATTTGTAATAAATATTATGCTAGTCAGGTTACTGATCAACCTACTACCTCGACCACGAATCCATCCACATAATCTATTCCCCCAACTGATATTCCCGAATTAACAATAAATCCACTGAAGGGAGTCGTCCATAAATCAACATTCAATCCTCGAAATCGAGCTGCTAAAATTTATAATATAGTTGAAGATTTGGCTCAATCCCCTTCAGCTATGTCGATGCTTGAGGTAATTCAAAATTGTCCCTCCCAGAAACATGCTTTGTTGTCGGAAATTGGTGGAATCGATCTGAATCATTCCAATCTTTTAGTCTTTAATCATACAGGCTATGTGCCACAATTACCAGCAGAATCGGCATTCTCCATGTAATATCCCAAAATCGGGACAACTCAGCAAGCATGCACTAAAAACACATTCCCAGCAACATATGCTATAAAATAGTGAAATGAACCCTTGGATCCTGTAGATCAGTCAATATACAACCTAAATCCAAGAATAGAGCTAAAACAAATCAAACTAGGTGGGTTAAATAGGTCTCCCACACCTAGGATTTCTAAAGAGGCTAAAACCCCAAACACTGCAACACATGAATTTCTGCATACAAGTGACTGCGCAATATAAAAGAGGGTTTGTGAACATAATTAGAAGAGAAAAATAGATCTAATATTTTATTAAACAATATGCTCAGAAAGATGAGATCTAGTCTCCTTTATACAAAAATCTAGAGAACCCGGGAAGGGTTTCTAGGAATTCACCCTGAATACAATGGTGATCTTCAGCAATATGGCTAAATAATCACTGCAACTGAAGCACATGAGTGTAAAAGGCTATAATAATGAAGATCTAATGAAGATCTGAACAAATGCCTTCCCCCATGGAACAAACATCTCTCCAATCACGGGAAAACTCTCCGGAAGAACCACAAGAGACACTGTTGAAAATTGCCTTGCAGAAATAACGCAATTCCAAGATGGAATAACGTTGTAGATGATGATGAGGTGCTGGCCTACTACCAAAGGTCTAATATCATCCCAAGAATGCTCCAAACCAATCCTCTAATGGAAGGAAACTTCCCTCATGTGCAAAACCAACTCAGACAGTGGGTTTCTCAACCCTCCCCAGCAACACCCTGCAACTCAGCTCAACCTCCTGCAGAAACTGCGCTGAAACTATGGACTGAAGCTTGGCACCAATGTTGGATATGAACAATGATGGATTAGATATCTCCCAATATTTACTCAAAGGGAAGAGAAAGAATTCCTGAACAGGAATCCCTTTGTGCTAAGCAGCACCGACAATCTTAGCTAAACAGCTAGGAGAGAAAAGTCTAAGCAGACATGAAAATGTAATACATAAGCTAAACTCCAAATGGCTGCCATCCTCTTCCTTATAAGCTAAGTGAGCCTTCTTACCTTGGGTCCCACTCAATAGGGTTTCCACCTTCACACCAACAATCTCCCTCCAAAACTGCGTTGTGCCTTCATTAGAGCCACTCCTCTAAACCGCTCTGTTTGATTTGGTCAAGGTTGACCACTTCAACTTGCTTCAGCCCTTTTCACACCTAAGAGTCTTCAATCCAGCTCACATGTAGCTATCTATGCTGAACCAAATTCACATTGAGCTTTTTTATTTTTTGATCCACTCCTCCTACATTTATGTTGTTGACTTGGTCAAATTGGCCTTGTCCACATGCAAAATGTCTCTGTTCACACATGAGAGTGTAAATCTAGCTAGCATTATGATCCCCTTGCACAACATGAGGGATTTTATCCTCATTTATGAAATACATGGGTCCCCTTATCCCTTTATTCATTTCCTAAGTAATATGAGCAAAATTTAATATTCCAATTTGCTGCATGCAAATTTTGGAATATTACAGTCCTCCCCTCCCAAATGTTACTTGTCCTCAAGCAAATCTGAGGATAGAACTGAAGAGTACCCTCTTCTTCCCCTGTAGCAACCTCATAAGATGAAATCCTCCAAAGATCAAGGTGCTACCTCATCAATAGGTCTCCAAGCTATCATCCAAACAAAATGAGTTGCCTCCCAACATAGCAACTTCTGAAGATCCTCCTCCACCTTGAGCTCCTGCAAGGTAGGTGGGCTGAAATGCTAAACATAGTAGACAAAGTGGCATACCCCACACTGTCCTCCTCTCCACTTAAGATAAGTGCAGAGAATTTACTAATCTTGGGGTGCAATAATGTTGCCCTCAAATGGCAAGAAGGAAACTAGATCCCCAAAGATCCCTTTCCCAACGTTGTGAACCCATCTGGCCCAAACCATCTCATACATGATGGATAAGAAATCACCACCATATGGCATCCCATCCATCTCATGGCCCTCCTCATAAAGAAACAACTATTTTTCTGTAGTGGCCATGTCTCTTCCCATGCTCCCCTTAAAACATGTAATGCAGAAAGTGTGGGGATGCTCCTCCCCCAAGAACACATCCACCCAATGTGTTCCTTCCCCAATCATTCTCCCCAAAAAGGAAAGAAAAACATCAGAAAATGGGCTCATGATCAGCATCAAAATGAAATAAAGGCTGAAGGTTTCATGTGGTGTTGGAAAGTACCAAAAGTCTCCCAAGTGGCCACAGTGCAGTCTTCCCCACTGCAGCTTTAGAAAATAGCCTGGCAAGTTGTTTCTTGACAAATGTCTTGTTGTGTAAGTCATCACATCCACTAGTAAATAGTAGATGGCTGAATGTATCAACTGAGCATACAAGGAGTAACCAAACACTTGCCCCAGATCATATAGTAGAAGGTTGTCTCCATCACAATAGCTGGCCAAAAATGGTCCATGGAGCCTAAAGAAAGACTTGCCCCTTTGTAGAGCAATGCACTGCAAAGAAATGGTAAGTGCATGAAAATATTGTGTTGAACAATGAATAAATTCAAAAACAGAATTCTTACCATGTAATGAAAGTAAGATGGTGACAGGATCCATAAATGAGCCCTCCATAGTGGTATGACATACTCCTATGAAGAGGAATAAACCATATGCTACCTGAAGATTCCCCTCCCAATGCCTGGAAGTCCAAGTCAAGAAGAACATACTACAGTAATAGATGAATTCATCCACTACTCTATTAATCTCATCTCCTCCATGTCCACCCAGTGCATCAAATATGAAGTGATCCTGGGAACACTCCATCAACAAGTCCCTGCTCCAAAGTGACAACGTTGTTGGCCTATGCAAATAGGCTCCTGCCAACTTATAAATCCCTTCTCTGATATGTTCAATTTCAAAGACTCTTCCCATAATGTTGCAATCTCCTCCTCCTGCAACATCATGCAAAATGGGAGAGAAAATATGCCCTTGCTCCCTCTCAATCCTCCAAGGCAACAAAAGTCTTTGCTGCCTCCCCATACCTCCATCATACAACCCACGTGGTGAAAAAATAATGACCATATCATCATAATGCATCCACACTCCTTTCTGCCACATGATGCCAGTACCCTGCCAAGTTCCTTCCATCCACCTACCCTTGGAAAAAGGATATGTCCCATGATGGCCAAACTCTTTCAAGAGCAGCCAACGCAGCCAAGCCTCCTACTGCCTGGTGTCATATATCTGCAAGTAGCTCACCGGCTTCTTGCTCTCCATCCACTCCCATTCCTCCCAATGTGGGTGCCTCCCATCATGATCAGCCTTGGTACCCTTCCAAAGAAGACTACCCTCCTCCCAAATCAAACCTTCCTTCTTGCATTCCAAGAGATGTTGAAATGAAACTCCTTGGAGATCTCCTAGGAAGGATCTCACACCAATGATCATCTTGAATCCATAAGGATACAAGTAGGTTGAAGGCAAATCCTCCTCACTGCTGCATCTTGACAACTCTGTAACTCTCCTCCATGGTGTTTTGGTTGGCTCATGCCCCAACTCAAAAATGAACATATGATTTTGCATGAATTTTTTTGGGACAAAGTTCACCCCATCCTCCAAGAATTCACACCCCACCCTCACATGTGGTGTGCAGCCCATTAAGGGCCCATTATGATGATGTCTCAACCCTTCCTTGATCAAACCAAGGTTGCACAGCGTAGTGCAATCATGCTGTCCCAAATGAGCAGTGTGCAATGGTACACAATCCTCCATATGATTTTCTGAAACAATAGGAGATGGAAATTTATGCATACCTTGATGAAATTTGGAAGTATCTTGCATGGTTGTAAGGGCTTCTCCCCCCTCCAACTGAATATGTTGAGGGCTGATCCCCCATAGTTGTGACAGCATTGGTACTAGTTCCCTCCATTGGTGGTGAGGGCTTCTTCTCTTCAAATTTTCCTTCACCAAAGTCTTCAATCAACCTTTGAGTAAATTCAGAAAAAGTAACCACTCTTTCATGGCTCAAATTGCTGAACCACCAAATATTTTCTTCACCTTCCAGGTGCAGCGATGCAGTCTCTATAGCCTCCCTTTCTACCACCGGATGTAGTAGGGAAAATGCATCAAGTTTCCTTGCCCAAACCCTTGCTGCGGATGACCCATCAAAAGTAGATAATAGAAACCTATCTCCCTTGATCCTTCCTTGGCAACAAGGTATCCTTTCTTCCTCCAAATGAATGAACTGAGGGAAAGCTAGAGTTTCCTTGAAGGCTCTAGGTTGGGATTTATACCTAACAAGGTATTCACTTAGAATCATGTAATCCAAGTGTCCTCCATCTTCCGGAAATTTGTCCTTCCCCTCAAAAGGAAATGACATGTACCAATGCTCTAGAGCTCTCTGCAACACTGGTCTCTTCTCCTGATCATAGGAAGTGCATGGCTCTTCCTGCTCTTGAGACTCTCTAGGAGTTTCACTGCTCCTTTTCTCTTCTTCTTGTTCAACCTCCTCGGAAGGGTTATTACTGGATCTGAAAAGTGATGAGAGTAAGATCATCCTCTTCATAATTCTAGCCTTTCTCTTTATTTATAGCATTTTTCTTGAAGCCCATAGGCTGAGCCAAAGATCTTGCTCTGATACCACTGTAATATCCCAAATTCGGGACAGCTCAGAAAGCATGCACTAAAAATGCATTCCCAACAAAATATGCTATAAAATAGTGAAATTAACCCTTGGATCATGTATATCAGTCAATATACAACCTAAATCCAAGAATATATCTAAAAAAAATCAAACTAGGTGGGTTAAACAGGTCTCCCACACCTAGGAGTGCTAAAAGAGGCTAAAACCCCAAACACTGCAACACATGAATTTCTGCATACAAGTGACTGCGTAGTATAAAATAGGGTTTGAGAACATAATTAGTAGAGACAAATAGATCTAATATTTTATTAAACAGTATGCTCAGAAAGATGAGATCTATTCTCCTTTATACAAAAATATAGAGAACTCGGGAAGGGTTTCTAGGAATTCACCCTGAATACAATGGTGATCTTCAGCAATATGGCTGAATAATCACTGCAACTAAAGCACATGAGTGTACAAGGATGTAAGAATGAATATCTAAAGTAGATCTTCACAAATTCCTTCCCCCATGAAAGAAACAACTCTCCAATCACGGGAAAACTCTCCGGAAGAACCACAAGAGACACTGTTGAAAACTGCCTTGCAGGAAATAACGCAATTCCATGATGGAATAACGTTGTAGATGATGATGAGGTGCTGGCATACTTCCAAAGGTATGATATCAGCCCAAGAATGCTCCAAAACGATCCTCCAATGGAAGGAAACTTCCCTCTTGTGCAAAACCAACTCAGACAGTGGGTTTCTCAACCCTCCCCAGCAACACCCTGCAACTCAACTCAACCTCCTGCAGAAACTGCGCTGAAGCTATGGACTGAAGCTTGGAACCAATGCCAGATGTGAAAAATGATGGATCATATCTCTCCCAAGAGTTACTCAAAGGGAAGAGAAGGAATTCCTGAACAGGAATCCCTTAGTGCTAAGTAGCACCGAAAATCTTAGCTAAACAGCTGGGAGAGAAAATTCTAAGCAGACATGAAAATGTAATACATAAGCTAACCTCCAAATGGCTACCATCCTCTTCCTTATAAGCTAAGTGAGCCTTCTCACCTTGGGTCCCACTCAATAGGGTTTCCACCTTCACACCAACAATCTCCCTCGAAAAATGCGTTGTGACTTCATTAGAGCCACTCCTCTAAACAGCGCTGTTTGATTTGGTCAAGGTTGACCACTTCAACTTGCTTCAGCCCTTTTCACACCTAAGGGTCTTCAATCCAGCTCACATGTAGCTATCTATGTTGAACCACATTCACATTGAGCTCTTTTATTTGTTTATCCACTCCTCCTACATTTATGTTGTTGACTTGGTCAACTTGGCCTTGTCCACATGCAAAATGTCTCTGTTCACACATGAGAGTGTAAATCCAACTGGAATTATGATCCCCTTGCACAACATGAGGGATTTTATCCTCATTTCTAAAATACATGGGTCCCCTTACCCCTTTATTCATCTCCTAATTAATATGAGCAAAATTTAATATTCCAATTTGCTGCATGCAAATTTTGGAATATTACACTCCATCCAAATAAATGTTCTCAATCACCTCGTTCATCGTACTATTATTGATGAGGGACCATCTACGTGCATTATGTATTTAAACTGCTGGAATTCACTTGGCTCGCCGCGCCTATCTCAATCGCCTACGATGTTGAAATATTTTGATGGTCGTACATTTAAGCCTTGCGGTATCATCAATTACCTTCATGTCGAACTAGGGGGGAAACTGTAACTGTTGAAGTTGAGGTCGTTGACGAACCCCTTGACTACAACATGTTACTCTGAAGGCCATGGGTTTACGCTATGACTGCGATCATCTCTACTTATTTTAGAATGATCCCATTTCCTCATAAAGGTGTTATTATAGCCATCAATAAACTCTCCTTCTTTGCCTCCATTTCCCAGGTAACTGGAAGAATTCTGTTATTTCACGCACCCCAGCTAGCACTTCAGAAAATTGGTTTAGGACTCTTAAAGGATTCTTCCCTAATGGGAACCTTTGCATTACTACCGCCTGCGACGTCGGTAGAAATTGCAAGAATAGAGACCTGCTACATGATATCTTCCACTGCATCTGGCTTAAGGAAGATTATAGATGATTCTGAAGTTGTTATGCTGGATGAATTCCTGCTGCCCAACCCAATTGAGCTAGCATAGCAATCAATCTACATGGCTTGGGTGGTGAATATGAAATCATCTTCGTCGATCGTTTGGATCGATTGTTCATTAGATTTTGGTACTCCATGTGATCCATTTTCATCCACTTTATTGACTGATGAGAGCATTGTGTAATCCATGATGCCAAAAGGAGAACCATGGGAAGATCATCATCATCATTCTCATCTTCAGGATTACGAAGAAGATAATATTATTGAACTATATCACCCATCGATAAAAAAATTATTTTCGAATTCTTTTCCCATTAATGCAATCGAATCCGAGCGAAATTTATCAAATTTTGAAGAAACCATTTCTATCGATATTTTGACCAAATCTGGTGTTGTAGAAAACATTCATGTTGGCGTCTCTTGTTTTCCATCAAAATTTGAAACTTATCGCTCTCTCTTTCGTGAATTCAGAGATATATTTGCTTGGTCTTAAGAGGAAATTCTAGGCATAGATACTAGTATCGTTGAACACACCATTAAAATGTACCCTGATGTCAGACCGGTACGTCAACCCCTTCATCTTGTTCATCCAAAGAAGGCTACTGCCATTAAAGCAGAAGTTGAATTTTTTTTGCATGTTGGTTTCATTTACCATGTTCCGCTAACTGATTGGGTTTCCAATATTGTTCCTATCATGAAGAAACAAGGGACAATCAGAGTGTGTGTCGATTATCAGGATTTCAATCTTGCTTGTCCAAAAGACAATTATGCTACTCCCTTTATCGACCAGATTATTGACGATTGTGCCAGATGTGAAATTTTTTCGTTCATGGATGTATTCTCCGGTTACAATCAAATCAATATCCGCCCAGAGGACTAATATAAGACAACATTCATTTGTCCCTGGGGCACATTCTCTTATCGTAAACTCCCATTGGGTTTAAAGAATGTTGGGGCAACATTTCAGAGAGCAATGGATTATGCTTTCAATGAAATCATACACATTATTCAACCTTCTCTAGATGATTTACCTGCGCATTCAAGAAATCGGACTGATCACCCGATGCATTTGAGAGTTATCTTTTTACGCCGCCGACACTACAAAATATGCCTCAATCCACACAAATGAGTGTTTTGTGTTGGTTCTGGTCGTTTTCTTGGATTCGTCGTCTCAAAAGAAGGAATTTGAATCGAACCACTGAAGGTCCAGGCCATTCTTGATTCGCCTGCACCATCAAATTTACTTTAGTTACAGAAACTTCAAGGAAAAGCTAACTTCCTAAGGAGGTTCATACCCAACTACGCCGAAATGGCTAAAGGATTTACTCTTATCTTGAAAAAGGGGAACCCCTTCCATTGGGATAAGCTTGTGCAAGATTCTTTTGATGTTGTCGAGGATACACTTGTCCGAGCGTCATTAATGTTAGAAAATTATATATTACATAGCAATGCAACACATAAAATATGTAGAAAACACGAGCACACAAAACACATAAAACCAGAGAGACACAGATATACGTTTTCACCCAGTTTGGGCTACGCCAGTCCTTCCTTTCTATTATCCAGCAAAATAAAGAGACACAACCTACATCAGATCCATTGTAATATCCTCTGTTCTCTCTCATATTCTCTTTATCAGTTTCTCACTCTGAGAATACACAGCCGCAATACAATCCCCTCATACAAAACGAGGGGTTGCCTGCTAGGGGAAAAATCCCTAAATCAAACATAAATTCTACTGTCAGATCATCCGCATAATGAACGGCCCAGATCGACTAGAAATTACTATACTTTTACAAGGAAATTTTACATCTGTTTTTAGCTTCGGGGGCGCTGCCCTCGAAACCCCCTGCCAGGGGGGGGGGATCCATAAACTCACAGCCGCCCCCCCTGGACCCCCCAAGCAGCGTACAATTATGGGTGGCGTTTTCTTCCCGTTAAGAACAGGGGTCCAATGCTGTGATACAAAATAAAGAAGATAACCAGACTCCACACCCAACAATTAATGTCACTCCCCCAATTATCAGAGTGATTATTTCTTATATATCATCACGGCTGATACAACCATTGCTATGGTATTGGTCCAAGAAGAATATGGGATAGAACATCTGATATATTATTTGAGTCGCAATCTAAATGATACATAAGTGAAGTATTCATACGTCGAAAATCTTGCCTTAGCGATTGTTCAAGTTGTCAAAATATTTCACCATTATATCCTATTCTGGAAGACCATTGTCATTTCAGATATCAACCCCATGACATAAATTCTGTCACGTCAATTGTAGGGGGGGAAATATTCAAAATGGATCATCATTTTATAGGAATCTGATTTGGAATTCATCAAATCCAAGTCAAAAAAGTCTTTAGTTTTGGCTGAGCTTTTCTGCGACCTTCCCTCTGATAGTATTGCTACTACATTGGAAACATCAATTCCTAATGAGTCTCTGTTTCCGATTGGATCATCTGATCCTTGGTATGAGGATTATATCATTTATCTCCACACCCAGAATTTTCGGCCGGATACCTCTCGCTCTCAACAACGACGTATTCGATACCAAGCCAAAGATTATCTGATCGTCAATGATACACTTTATCGTCGTGGTGTTGATACGATTTTAAGAAGGTGCCTTACTCATGAGGAGGCCAAGAAGGTTTTAAATTATTGTCATGTTGGGGCTTGTGGTGGAAATTTGTCTGGATACGCTACCGTGTAGAAGATACTTCGCGCCAGTTACTTTTGGCGTACCATATTTCGCGACTGCATCCTCGCATTCGGAAGTTTTCATGCGTGCTAGATATTTGATCGTAAAATCTGCAAACCACCAGCGTCGATGCATCCTGTTATCGTTGTGGGACCATTTGAAAAATGGGGCATTGACTTCATGACCTACAACCCTCGTTCGTCCGAGGTGCATCGTTATTTTATTGTCGCAGTAGACTACTTTACCAAGTGGGCCGAAGTGATGCCTACATTCAATAACACAGGCGAAACAACTAAATTATTCTTTTTCAATCATGTTATCTCGCGGTTTGGTGTTCCACAAGCTATAGGCACAAATCATGGTAAGCATTTTCGCAATCACATGATGAATGAGTTGACTGGTAAATTAGGATTGTCGCATGATAGTTCTACTCCTTATTATCCACAATCCAAGGGACAAGTTGAAGCTATTAAACAGATTCTTAAGCGAATGCTTCAATGAATGATATGAGTTCATAAACAAAATTGGCATTTGATCCTGTACTCGGCTTTGTGGGCATACCGAACCTCGGTGAGAAATGCAACCGGATTTACCCCCTTTCAATTGGTGTATGGTCTGGAAGCTATCTTGCCTATCTAATGTTAAAAACCGTCATTAAAACTTGTTGACTTGTTACCTAACACCTCTACTGAAGAAGCGTGTCTTTTTTACTTCATCCATCTTGATGAAACGTGTCATGAAGCCGCATTGGCCAACGAAGCACATAAGAGACAAATTAAGGCGTAATACGACCAACATGTCCAGCCTCGCATCTTCTCTGAGGGTGACCTAGTCTTACTTTATGATCAGGAAGCTGATGTAATAGGTACAAGAAAATTTGAGCCGTTATGGCATGGCCCCTATATTTTCAAAAGAGTTCTTGTTAAGGGTGCCTACGAGTTAATAGATTATGATGGGATTCCAATGGCGCTACCTCGAAATGGGCTATATCTCAAACGTTACTATGCATAGACATGAGCGTAGTAAACTTAATGGGTGAAAATGTGAAGTTGGGTTACACTTTTTGCCCTTTTTTGAGAAAAAAATTTCATTTTTTTCGGTTCTTCAACATTCTGCAAACTATAACAATTTTTCTGTGTAGAATTTCATTTTGCGATAAAAATAAAAGTTGTGAGAAAATTTGTTAGCTTTCTATTACTTATTTTTTGAAATTTTTTTATGCAGATTTGATATGTCAACTTAGCGTTTCTTTGAGTGTGTGTTTCTTAACAATCAAAGGATTCATAAGAAGTCATGTTATGACGCAATGTTGTATTCAATAAAAATTTGTGTTTTTGAAAAAACAAAATGTGTTACAACAATCTAGACAGAGTCTACTTTGTTTTCGTCATATTTACAAAGCCAATGGATGCAAATCATAATTACTAGAATTTTTTGAATTGGTCTAATACGAAAATCTGCGTATTTTGGATATGTTTCGCGTCGCAAAAAATTTCTTAACATATAAGTTATAAACTAAAAATCTAAAAGCTACCCATTAGAGACGACGAACCATTGTAATGCCCCATAATTTTTTCAATTTTTTTTATAATGTATTTTGGGAGATACAAAATTTTGATTGCATTGAATCACAATGACCCTCAGAAATTGTTTGCACCCATTTTATTAGAAAAATAATTAAAATTAATAAACGTTTATGAAATTCCATAAAAGTTATATTTCCTGAAAGTAGATTCAATTCTGAAAATGCTTGTCTTGGTTCCGACAGTTAATTAACAACTTTTAATCAGTGCAAATTTGCAGAACCGTATTCAGAACCTGGTTTTACGTAATTGGTGACGCGTTAGTTCGGACGAACTATGTTTTCCGCCGTACGCTCGTTAAATCTAACGTCTTAATAGTTCGGCCGAACTTTTAATAAAAAGTTCGGCTGAACTATTGTATAACTTTCCGTCGACCGGAAAGTTTTGCGGAGCCCCTACTAAAAACACATTTCGCGGAAATATAAATTGTCGCGAAATGATTCACAATTTTCGCACATTTCGCATTTTGTATTATATTGTATATATTATTTTGATTTACATTTACTGTCTTAGTTTGTTTTTCTAGAGTTTTTGTGAAGTTAGTAATCCACTTTACATTTCATCGCAGATGTCTAGATCTTTGGAACCATTCGTTGGGTATCCTCATGGTGCTAGTCGTAGTATGCAGAATCTATCCACTATAGCGTGGGCCATTTTTCACTCCGAAGGGCGAGTTAGTGAGTTTTCAAAGGATTTGTATCGGTCGATCTACAAACAATATCGCTAAGTATAGCGTTTTGATCGAACTTCTCTTTGATGCCATTTCATTTGGTATTAACCACATCATTATTAGGTTAGACTCACAACTTTTTCTACTGCAACTTATTAGCGTTTATAGTATTCAAAATCCAACACTACATCGTATGTTCCTAAGAGTTCGACTTTTGGAAAGACATTTTGATTTCATTCAATATCAACACATTTCCAAAAACTTGAACACATTAACTAATTCCTTAGCGAATTATGTTTTAAACAAACATTTGAAACACATGTAAAGACATATTTTCAATTCACATCACATAATTAAATATGATTGCGCATTAAACTTCGGAAAACAATGAAAACAAATAGATAGATAGTTATAGGTTTTTACAAAATTTGTGCGCAAGATACATTGGTCATTTGACCTCAAAATGTATGCAAAATGTCAAAGTAAACTAGTGATGCTCGTGATAACAAGCTACTGATCTAGCTATCCTATGCAATAACCACATCCAACGGCTAGGAATGCTAATAGTATGGCGTTGCAGTCTCATAGGTAACTCTTATATCCGGCAATCCGGAATCCCAAGAGTCAATCACTCCACGTGCTGATGTAGCTCAGCAAGAGTCTCGGTCATATCTAAATCTCGAAGGACTTCTTTCCCGACAGCCCTCTCTATTGGCTCATCTACTCCTTATAGTTGACCCACTGGTCGAACTCGACCCACATCTGCATACATAAAAACTTTAGTTTAGACTTGGGAAACATAAAAATAAAAAAACATGTAGAAACCTTAGAAAAAATCACATAACAGGGTCAAAACATTCTTACCAATTGCACCCCATTGAGCGTCTTCTGGTAGAATCAAGTCTGGATCTCCTCGGAAGTCTACGCCTGCATATGCATAATCATCGATGGCAATCATCTGTCGTCTGAACCAGGCGAAGAATGCAGTAGAGAATACGATGGTTGATTGACCAACATTTATAGACATCAATTCAACACATCTCTACATCTGTGGATCTCTAGGGCCAGATATGCCCAGTGTAACATGCTGGGGCTGCATCAATGGAATCTGCTCTAAGGCGAAGGAAATCAGGATCGAGCCATATTTGAAATTATTCTTCTTTCCTCCCTTTGCTTTGGTCAGCTGTTCTATCATCTGAAAGAGAAAAACTTCAGCCTAGTTAAATATTGTTGGTTCTAAACACTCTAATGCATACTGCTTGTATGATCTGTTTTCCACATGTAGTGTAGTGGAGCTGACAAATTTTGCGATAGTAAACTAGATGGTCCTCAAAGGAAATTCACGTATATCGCGGATGTTTATTTTCCCATCCTTACTTAGTTCAGCCCCTGGATGGGAGTGCTGCAGTATGTAATCTCTCATTGTCTCTCCTCCAATAGAAGATCCTAAAAGAGAAATGGGAGAACCTCGCCTCGAGAATCCAGTGAGAAAATAAATTTCCTCCACTAATATTGGGATCACTTTGTCCCCAATGTGAAAATATTGTAGTACCGGATCCCATGAACGAACAAGGAACTCCAATAGTTCCATTTGATGCCTCATCCCTTACAATATGAAGTATTTTAGCAAACCACAATCTCTGAGGGCTCTTACTGTACCTAGATCGTTTAGGGAAATCATATTATGTTATTCATGTTCTCTTTCTCTCCATGTAATCGTCATTTTGATCTGATGAATACCTAAAACACAATCATAAGCTTCATTAGGATCCATTTCATGCAAAAAACTTGGGAAATTTTTTGGCACACAGAAAGAAACAAGAATGAGAATTGCGCCAAATGCACCCCAGGTCAAGGGACAGAGCGTTGCAGTGCATCTGGCCTTCAATTTCAGTGCACTGCAACGCACCTTTCGACATTCAAGGGTGTGTTTCCCTATAATCATAGTAGATTTACCCTAAGGGGCTAAAAACCCTAACAATTTACCATGAAATGAAAAATAAATGATACTGAAGGAAAGAGAAGGTTCATAGCTCCAACCTGGATCGAACAACAAGATAAATCGTCTAGAGAATCTGTTGCAATCAACCGCTGAAGTTCAGGGGAAAAATTGGTTCAGAGCTCCTAATTTTCAAATGGTAACTTTGGAACGGTAAAAATGAATGGTGAAAGCTCCATTAATTAGTCAATTTTATTATTTCAAATCATATTTAATGTTGTGACTATGGTTATTATTCATTTTTGCTATGAAACGGGTATTTTTAATCTATTTGATGGTTTTCTAAACAGGTTTTACAGCTGATACAACAAATTAGTCGTGCACACTTATTCAAGAATTATTTGACCACAAAGCATACTTTTATCCTTATTTTTTGAGCTTTGATAAAAAAATGAAAAAGGAATTGAAGCACACTTTTATATCTTTTTTGAGCTTCGATAACGGCAAAAAATGAACCCCTAAAGTCTTCTTTTAGCTCTTTTCATACTCCGATAATGTGAAAAGATTGTCGATCACTTGTCTTTTCTAGCTCGTAAAAGTAAATGAAACGACATCTAATCAATATAAGTTTAACCATTTTCCGGATTGAGATAGATTATTTACGAAAAAGGAAACCCTTAGTAGAAAATGGCTAAGAGGTTTTCTTAGGTATCATTTTACACTTTTTCGGACTTGAGCGACAAATTTATAAAAAAGTACTCATGGAGTTTTCTTTTGTCCTCTTTTTGAAACTCTCTAAATATGAAAAAGGACCATCTTGTCACTGTCGTTAGGCTCGTTTAAACATAAAATAGCGACGGGCTTGTCTATCATGGTAAGAATCGAGTTTCATTTATCTCTAGACTCATTAAATTATTAAATAGTGATGGATTCGCCTGAAGGTTTGAATTATAGATCTAGCATATGCTACCCTCGTCAATATTGTTAAAAAATAAAGAGTAACTGGTCGACAAATGATCGGGGAAAATGTGGGAAAAAAGAACAGAACACTTTATGGTAGCAGGTCGCTCTTGAACGTGACAATTTAACTCCATCATCGTGACTTTTAGGTTGGGTGATCTTCTTGACGGTTCATTCATACCTTCACTTCGATTTTGGTTCAATACTGCCAACTCATCTCAGTGTCGCTGATATGTTCAAGAGAAGTCATCTAGTGAATCCTCATCCTTCTGCAATACTCATAAACCTTCATTTTTATGACAGTCATCCCTGAACATTGCTATATCAAGTCACATTTTGTATCTAAAATCAGTAAATCATGTTTCACGATAAATTTTCTTCCTGTCGACATCAACTCATCATCCAGGAAGTTTACTTAGAAACATCTTACAATACCCTGAGGCTTGTTACATCATCGACAAGTTTATCGCTTCCTAACCTTTGACCAAAATATTTTGTTTGGCGTTCAACATCAAATCATATATTCACGCCTTGCAAATTGTACTGCAGTACCTTGAGAGCCATTAACATCAATGTTGGTTCTCTCACATCTGTTAACAACTCACATCATTAGCTGGTAATCAGACGATGTCTTCCCATGTTCGACTTCAAATCATATATTCGCATGGTTAGAATTGTACCTGAACGATCGAGTGAACGAAATAAGAAGACCCCAGATTTAGTTTCATCCATCCAGGATGCGATTCCAATATTGTTGTACACATCATCTATACCATGGATTTACATATAGATCGTCATTCGAACATGGGCCTATATCTGTAGGCATGTCTATATTGGGAAACATTCCAATGTAGATGAATTTATGAATTATGTACATGTTATTAGATAGTTTATGTGTTGAGCATGGGAATGCCTCCCTCAACAATTCGTGATCAAGATGAAATATATCATGATGTAATGTATTGTAAGATTTATGCAGGTCACCGTCCGCTTCAGATCCGACTCATCACATTGTAAAGCATCTCATCCAAATATTATTATTATTTTGACTTCATGCTTTATGGGGCAACTGTTATAGGTCAATTTGGGCATCATCCCCCATGACTTGGTCAAACTGGACATCATCCCCAGGACCAATGTACACGGTTTATCATCCCCTTAATATTAGTTGCTATATTCCATAAATGAAGACATTTCATTCATGGTTTCTATTGTGATATTTCCAAGGTCTGAAGTATATGTTATATGACTCACTGAATCACCAACACTCATCTGTAAGGGACTAACTGCGTTGCAGTGCCAATTCCTCCATGCAAGGGTGCACTACAATGCACTTCTCGACATCCAAGAGTGTGTTGGTCACCTGGGAGCAGAATTCTCATTGTTTCGGGAATATTCACATGGCTAGTGCCTTCTAGAAGAGTCCATAGGTGTCATACTTCGAATCCAAGTGTCTAACTAACACCTCTGAACTTGGAAACATGTCTTGCCTATTATTAGAAAGTCATTCATTGAGAAACTACCATCAGTTTCCCTATAAATCGAGCACTCATCCTAGTGTTAGGGAGGAAGAATTTTGTGCAAAGTTATGTTGTTGGATTCTCATTTGATAAGAGAGTGAAAGTATTGATATGTTGGTGGGATAATGCTGGATGTGATGAGGCTGGAATGAATTTGGAGCAGGTTGACAACAAATCGATCCATTTGTTGTAATCATCTCCTCCTACTCTTTAATAAATATTGATGTTCATTTTCCATACATATGTCTATATTTCTTGTGCAATGTAGTCTTGAATGATGTATGTATTTCAGATCTAATTGGTTTGATTTGAGTAAGATAAGTAGATATGTGTATATTGTATGTTGTTTGTTGTTCTCTATTTGTGTTTACAGGAATCAATCTAGCGACTTGAGTTGGATTGAGAGCGACGACAACAACGACAAAAGGAGAAGGAGAGCGAAAAGGATCACAAGTAGGCTCTTTCTCATTTCTGTATATTTGCTTGTTTTAGAGAAAATAATAGTTATTCTTTCCTCTGTTGTTCTAAGTGATAAACACCAAACTTAGGGAATTTTATTTATTCGTAGATTAAAATTATGTATAACACATACAAGAGAAAGAATTCAATCAACACATTACTCAATGATTTCCTAGGGAAATCCATAGCTAAAAACCCCGCTATCTGTATATTGCATTAATCAGAAAATATGAGAAGATTAAAATGCTTTTATCAAGCTTGAGAAACCTATGCACTATCTTTATCTGTCTCACTACTTCCTATACAATCCTAGGCCAATACTTAACCAATTTTCTTCTTTCCCAAGTACTTATTTCCTTGCATTGTTTCCTTGGGTAATTAGACCCTATTATTAGGGAAATCCCCATCCATAAATATGCAATTCATCTAAGGCCTTCATCTAATTGCATGCACCACCTGTACAATTCAAATGATTATATAACTATTAGTACAATGCCTGTGAAATCCAATATCAACTGGGTAACTCTTATTTCTGACATGCATGAGTTTTAAGTATGAGGGGTTTCCGTATTGCATTATATTATATATTATTTTTGGGATTTAACTGCATTAAGTAAGTCATTCATCTAGGACCATTTTCATGAGAGGTAGTTGTAACTAACTAATTTCTCATGATTTTTGAATAATCCACTTAGCACTCATTGCATCGGAGGTAGTCGTAACTGACTAATTTCTCATGATTTTTAAATAATCCACTTAGTACTCATTGCATCAGGTGATGCTCACAGGGGTGAAGAAGTGGGATTGAAACTAGTGAAATGAATCACATAGCATCAATCATCACTTCCGAGGCTTGCACCCAGTAACCAGGACTTCCCGGGAGGTCACCCATCTCAGAACTCCTTTGGCTCAAGCGCGCTTAACTGTGGAGTTTTCCCCACAATCAAGCCCACTTAGCTTGCTACCCCATTTGCAAAATCTTAGCAAGTAGTGTGCCTCATGAATCATTCAAGAAGAGATCCATTTACTCTTTGTATTTTAAGTATGAGGGGTTTCCGTAGTGCATTATATTATATATCATTTTTGGGATTCAACTGCGTTAAGTAAGTCATTCATCTATGACCATTTTCATGAGAGGTAGTCGTAACTGACTAATTTCTCATGATTTTTGAATAATCCACTTAGCTCTCATTGCATCGGGTGATGCTCACAGGGGTGAAGAAGTGGTATTGAAACTAGTGAAATGAATCACATAGCATCAATCATCACTTCTGGGGCTTGCACCCAGTAACCAGGACTTCCTGGGAGGTCACCCTTCCCAGAACTCCTCTGGCTCAAGCGTGCTTAACTCTGGATTTTTACCCACAATCAAGCCCACTTAGCTTTCTACCCCATTTGCAAAACCTCAGCAAGTATTGTGCCTCATGAATCATTCAAGAAGAGATCTCTTTAATCTTTGTATTTTAAGTATGAGGGGTTTCCACAGTGCATTATATTATATATCATTTTTGAGATTCAACTGCGTTAAGTAAGTCATTCATCTATGACCATTTTCATGAGAGGTAGTTGTAATTGATTAATTTCTCATGATTTTTGAATAATCCACTTAGCACTCATTGCATCAGGTGATGCTCACAAGGGTGAAGAAGTGGGATTGAAACTAGTGAAATGAATCACATAGCATCAATCATCACTTCCAGGGCTTGCACCTGGTAACCAGGACTTCCCGGGAGGTCACCCATCCTAGAACTCCTCTGGCTCAAGCGCACTTAACTGTGGAGTTTTCCTCACAATCAAGCCCACTTAGCTTGCTACCCCATTTGCAAAACCTTAGCAAGTATTGTGCCTCATGAATCATTCAAGAAGAGATCCCTTTACTTTTTGTATTTTATGTATGAGGGGTTTCCACAGTGCATTATATTATATATCATTTTTGGGTTTCAACTGCGTTAAGTAAGTCATACATCTATGACCATTTTCATGAGAGGTAGTCGTAACTGACTAATTTCTCATGAATTTTGAATAATCCACTTAGCACTCATTGCATCGGGTGATGCTCACAGGGGTGAAGAAGTGGGATTGAAACTAGTGAAATGAATCACATAGCATCAATCATCAGTTTTGGGGCTTGCACTTGGTAACTAGGACTTCTCGGAAGGTCACCCATCCCAGAACTCCTTTGCCTCAAGCGCGCTTAACTGTGGAGTTTTCCCCACAATCAAGCCCACTTAGCTTGCTACCCCATTTGCAAAAGCTTAGTAAGTATTGTGCCTCATGAATCATTCAAGAACATATCCCTTTACTCTTTGTATTTTAAGTATGAGGGGTTTCCGCAGTGCATTATATTATATATCATTTTTGGAATTCAACTGCGTTAAGTAAGTCATTCATCTATTTTTGATGAGAGGTAGTCGTAACTGACTAATTTCTCATTATTTTTGAATAACCCACTTAACACTCATTGCATCGGGTGATGCTCACAGGGGTGAAGAAGTGGGATTGAAACTGGTGAAATGAATCACATAGCATCAATCATCACTTCCGGTGCTTGCACCCAGTAACCAAGACTTTCCAGGAGGTCACCCATCCCAGAACTCCTCTGGCTCAAGCGCACTTAACTGTGGAGTTTTCTCCACAATCAAGCCCACTTGGCTTGCTACCCCATTTGCAAAACCTTAGCAAGTATTGTGCCTCATGAATCATTCAAGAAGAGATCCCTTTACTCTTTTTGTTTTAAGCATGAGGGGTTTTTGCAGTGCATTATATTACATATCATTTTTGGGATTCAACTGCGTTAAGTAAGTCATTCATCTATGACCGTTTTCATGAGAGGTATTCGTAACTGAATAATTTCTCATGATTTTTGAATAATCCACTTAGAACTCATTGCATCGGGTGATGCTCAAAGGGGTGAAGTAGTAGGATTTAAACTAGTGAAATGAATCACATAGCTCAATCATCACTTCTGGGGCTTGCACCCAGTAACCAGGACTTCCCGGGAGGTCACCCATCGAAAAAATCCTCTGGCTCAAGCACGCTTAACTGTGGAGTTTTCCCCACAAACAAGCCCACTTAGCCTGCTACCCCATTTGCAAAACCTTTGCAAGTATTTTTCCTCATGAATCATTCAAGAAGAGATCCATTTACTCTTTTTATTTTATGTATGAGGGGTTTCTGCAGTGCATTATATTATATATCATTTTTGGGATTTAACTGTGTTAAGTAAGTCATTCATCTATGACCATTTTTGTGATAGGTAGTCGTAACTGACTAATTTCTCATGATTTTTGAATAATCCACTTATCACTCATTTCATCGAGTGATGCTCATAGGGGTGAAGAAGTGGGATTGAAACTAGTGAAATGAATCACATAGCATCAATCATCACTTTCGAGGCTTGCACCCGGTAACTAAGACTTCCCGGGAGGTCACCCATCCCAGAACTCATCTGGCTCAAGCGTGCTTAACTGTGTAGTTTTCCTCAAAATCAATCCCACTTAGCTTGCTACCCCATTTGCAAAACCTTAGCAAGTATTGTGCCTCATGAATCATTCAAGAGATCCCTTTACTCTTTGTATTTTAAGTATGAGGAGTTTCTGCATTGCATTATATTATATATCATTTTTGGGATTCAATTGCGTTAAGTAAGTCATACATCTATGACCATTTTCATGGGAGGTAGTCGTAACTGACTAATTTCTCATGATTTTTGAATAATCCACTTAGCACTCATTGCATCGGAGCAAAATCACGAGAAATTAGTTCGTTTCAACTTCCTCTCATGAAAATGGTCATAGATGAATGACTTAATTAACGCATTTGAATCCCAAAAATGATACATGCATGAGTTATTTGTGGATTATTTATCATTTATCTGATTGATCAGTGCATGTGGTTCATGTTCAAGTTCCACACTTTGACCTCTCACTAGTTCCTCCAATAGTTGGAACTAGTTAAAATGACTTAACTCAGATAAAGTGAGTTAATTAATTACAACTCAAAATAAACTCAACCAGGGCTCCTATTTTGTAAGAGCGACTCTACATGATTCAAGTTAGACCCTCAACTCGAATTAACTGAACCAAATAAGTCAAACTAACCTAGTTAACTCATACAAGTTGTCATGTGATGTGGAATTACAATTTTCTTCTAATTTAATTCAAGGGAAAATTAAATTTAAAATCTTTCTTGGTGCCATTTTCAACACTCCCTCTCAGCAAGAAAGGGATTATCAGATACCCCGATCCTGCCTCTATGGAACTTGAATTTGCCTATTGACAGTGCCATCGTCAATATGTCTGCATCCTGTTCCTCTGTAGGAATGTACTCAAGCATCATGATCCACCTCTACACACAATCTCTGAGATGGTGGTACTGGATGTCGATATGCTTGGACCTATCATGAAAAACTGGATTAATCGAGAGTTTGATGAAACTATGGTTGTCACAGTAAATAACCGTAGAATCTATCTGTTTACCAAACAACCCAACAATGATCTTCCTCATCCAGTTAACCTCACAAGATGCTTGACTAGAAGCGATGTACTTTGCTTCTGCTGAACTGAGTGCAACTAATCTCTGCTTTCTAGTGTACCAAGAAACTGTTGTTAACCTAATATTGAATATTCCACTTGATGTGCTCTTCCTGTTGGATGGACTCCCTGCCCAATTTGCAATTGTGAATATTTGCAGCTTCACTCCCTTTTTCTGCCTGTACCAAAAACCAAATTGAGTGGTGTTTCTGAGTTATCTCAAGACATGTTTGGCTACCTTCCAATAGAGCTTGGTTGGGTTAACCATTTCTTGACTAAGTTGGTTAACCACATAACACATGTCTAGTTGTGTGTTCACCAAGTACATAAGTGAACCCAAAAACTGCCTGTAAATGGTAGCTTCTATCACTTTGCCTGAAGTAACATCTTCCTTCCTCAAATTCACTGTTAGAGGAGTCTCTATGGGTTTGCTACTCTCCATTTGGAACTTTTTCAATATCTCGTTGGCATACTTTCCCTGAGAGACAAACAGTTCCCCATCTCTTTTCCAAATTTTCAAACCAAGGAAATAATGCAACATCCCCCTGTCTTTCATCTCGAATTCTCTTGCCAAATCCTCTTTTCAAGGTTTTACCAACTTCTCATCACCTGTTAGAATTAAATCATCGACATGTAATACTATAATCAATAATTTACCATCAACCACAATATGGTAAAGGTTTGCATCTGCTTCACTTTTGGTGAAGCACAACCCGGTGAAATAACTGTTGATCCTGGTGTACCAAGCATGGGGTGCTTGTTTCAATCCATACAACACTCGCTTGAGTCTGCACACTTGTGACTCTTTGTCGAAGGTCTCAAATCCTTCCAGCTACTCTATGTAAATCTCATCCTCAATCACTCTATTGAGGAAATTTTTCATTACATCCATCTGATGTATCTTCCATCCCATTTGCGCTGAAAGTGCTATAATAGATCTAATTGAAGAGTACTTGCTACTAGAGCAAAGGTCTCCTCATAATCCAGTCTCTCCACCCGAGAGAACCCCTTGGCCACAAATATAGCCTTGTGTTTCTTGACACTTCCATTTGTTGCTTGCTTCACCCTGTAGATCCACCTGGATCCTACAATTGACTTGTCTTCTCATCTTGGGACATCTTCCCATGAATTTTTCTTGATAATTGAATCATACTCCTATACCATGGCATCAACCCATATTGGTTGCTGCATTGCTTCCTCGAATGAGGATGGCTCAGTCTCTACACTCGCTCATAAGAGCCATGTAGCTAGTGTACCGATCTAGTGACCTCCTCTGCATGCGTTGTGATGTGGGTGTTCCCACATTCTCTCTAGCATCATGCATCAACCCGTTAGCCTATCTAGTGCGCTTCCTTCCATCTCTGGATGTCTCTACATGAGTGGGTGCTTCCACTCTCTGCTCCTTTGCTTGTGGCTGCTCCACATCTTGAGGTTCTTCTTTTGGGGTTAAAATATCCTCATTTGCATGCAACTGAAGCTCCCTCTCAAGGGAACATCTCATGGAATTCTCTTCATCAAATTTCACATCTCTACGAAAAAATTCCATCCTGTGAGATGGCAGGTACACCCGATAGTTGTGAGGTGTATTAGTGTACCCCACAAATATGCCCAACTCAGCTTGTTGGTTCTATCTTTTTCCTTACATCCTTGGAAACATGACAATAAAATGATGAACCAAATATTCTGAAGTGCGGCACATCTAGTTTCTTTCCTTAAAACTCTTCCTTTAGTGTACTCATCTTGAGAATTCGACGAAGACTCTTGTTCTGCACATATACCATTGTTTTGCATGCTTCAAATCAGAAGTGAAATGGTAGGCCCTCATCATGTAACATCGCCCGTGCATCTCCCACAATGATTTTGTTCTTCCTTTCTACAACCCCATTTTTTTGTGGGTTGTGGGGTTATATCAACTCTAGTCGAATGCCTTCTGATGCACAAAAGTGTTTGAATTCATTCGACACATATTCTCTACCGTTGTCGCTCCTGAGAGCCTTCACTTCCCTGCCTGTGTCTTTCTCAACAAGTGCTTTGAACTCACAAAAATTTGAGAATGTTTGGGATTTCTTTTGCATGAAGAATATCCAACACTTTCATGAAAAATCATCTACAAAAATCACATAATATATGTGCTTGGTCATGGAGGCTGTCGAGAACGGTCCACACACATATGAGTGAACTCTTTCAAGAATCACTTGCGCTCGAATTTCCTTATCATGAAAGGTGGCTTTGGTGTACTTCCCCAATGTACACCCTTTGCATGTATCACGCTGCTTAAGTGCACCCTTGGGAAGTCCTGTAGAAATCTGTTGCATAATATTCAAAGCTCTGTGGTGTAGATGGCCCAGTCTTCTATGCAATAACTCACAGATGTCTCACCTCTGCACCTTCTATGTTTTCGTGCTAAAGGCAACACAATATTCTACATCCAATTTGTAGAGGTTATTCACCCGAAACTCGATCTTCTTCACCTGTCCCGTGGCTATGTGACGAAAGAGCGCCTTTCCTTTGCTAAAAATCACATCGTAGCCACAATATTCCAACATAGCAACTGAAAATAAGTTCTTCAAACCTGGAACATACATGACATCTTTCAATGTGAGAGAACCAAACTCCCTTTGAAAAGTAACAATACTAATGTCGGTCACGTTATCACAAAGCATACAAGAGAAATAATTCAATCAACACATTACACATTGATTTCCTAGGGAAAGCCACAACTAAAAACCCAATTATCTGTATATTGCATTAGTCAGAAAATATGAAAAGATTACAATGCTTTTGTCAAGCCTAAGAAACCTATACACTATCTCTATTTGTCTCACTGCTTCCTAGGCAAGCCTAGGCCAATACTTAAACCAATTATCTGCTTGACCAAGTCCCTATTCCCTTGCGTTGTTTATTTGGGTAATTAGCCCCTATTAATTAGGGAAATCCCCATCCACAAATACATAATTCATTTAAGGCCTTCCTCAAACTGCATGCACCACGTGTACAATTTGGATGATTATACGACTGATAGTACATTTCCCTTGAACTCCAATCTCAATTGGTTAGCTCTCAGTTCTAGACAAGCGTAGGCCAATACTTAAACCAATTTTCTTCTTGCCCAAGTTCATATTCCCTTACATTGTTTACTTGGGTAATTAGCCCCTATTAATTAGGGAAATCCCCATCCACAAATACATAATTCATCTAAGGCCTTCCTCAAACTGCATGCACCACTTATACAATTTAGATGATTATACAACTGATAGTACATTGCCCTTGAATTTCAATCTCAATTGGTTAGCTCTCAGTTCTGACATGCATGAGTTATTTATGGTTGATTTATCAGTTATCTGATTGATCATTGCATGTAGTTCAAGTTCAAGTTCCACACTTTGACCTCTCACTAGTTCCTCCAACGGTTGGAACTAGTTAAACTAACTTTATCTCAGATAAACTGAGTTAATTAATTACAACTCAAAATAAATTCAACCACGACTCCTTTTTTATATGACTCGAGTTAGACCCTCAACTCGAATTTACTAACCAACTAAGTCAAACTAACTTAGTAAACTGGTACAAGTTGTCAAGTGATGTGGAATTACAATTTTATTCTAATTTAATTCAAGGGAAAATTAATTTAATTAGAATATTTCTTGGTGCCATTTTCAACACTATGTTGGTAAATCATGATAATCACCTTCTTAGAGACAAATTTTCCATACAATCTCCAATTGAGGTGATTCTTGCATCTTGAAAAGATATTGATGTGTAAGTTTAGGACCACAAAGAGTGATTACTTAAGGCCTCAATATAGGATTTGAAATTTTCTTCCCAAATTTTCCAAGTTCGTATGGCTAGTAAAAAACAATCCTACCAAGTAATTCCTCCATTTTTTTTTTCATTGGATAAATGACAAATAATATAATAATGATCCATCCAGATAAAAAATAAATATAATATTTTGTCACAAAAACCTATCTAAAAAAACACTATAAATATTGCCATCCTCGCTTTACAAAACTTAGATACCATAAAAATACAACATAAAATTGGAAAATACAAAAATATAATTTAAAGAAATAAAAATAAAAATACAATCAATATATATATATATATATATATATATATATATATATGAGACTTGGAGTATGTGTCCTAAAATTTCTTTTGCTTGGCTAAAAGCTCATCTTCCTCATAAGGAAATTGATTTCCTTGGACTTAAAGAAACAAGTTAACAAATTTTCAATCATGATAAATCACCTTAGAGAGACAAATTTTCCATACCATCTCCAATTGAGGTGAGGTGATTCTTGGGTCTTTGAAAAGATATTGATGTGTAAGTTCCATAGAGAGTGATTACTTAAGGCCTCAATATGGGATTTGAAGTTATCAAAAATTTTGCAAACTGGTTTTCCTAGTGAAAAAAATCCTACAAAGTAATTCCTCCAATTTTTTTCACGTGGTAAATGAAAAATAAAATAATAATGATCTATCTAGATCAAAAATAAATATAATATTTTGTCAAAAAAACACAATATAAATAATGCCATCATCACTTTACAAAGCTTAGATACCATAAAAATACAACATAAAATTGGAAAATATAAAAATATAATTTAAAGAAATAAAAATAAAAAACACTCGAACCCAAAATCGAGACATTTGGAGTGAAAGCCTCCCTAGTGGTTTAGCTAAGAGCTCATCTTCGTCACAAAGAAACATAGTTCCTTGGACTTTAAAAAACAAGTTAACAACCCAAAACCCAAGGACATTTCATAGGAGTGAAAGTTTGCCGAGTGATTTTCCTTGAATAACAATGAGGAGTGAATCTCCATTCAAAAATAACAGACAGCATGTAATTAAATATCTCACTACTGATTTAATAACTAAATATTCATACTGTTTAATATTAAAGTTTGTAAGAGTAGCCATTGCACAATATTAATACACAAAACAACAGATTGTATTATTGCACACTAATAAATAGAGATTACATACGTATATATAGTAGGAGTGAGATCCAACTAATTCTAATATTGGAGATTTAGGTTGAGAGAATATCTCAACAATCTCCTACAAAACCTCAAAGCCAATCCCCAAACTTCGCACGCAGCGTTAATGTGAGCATTATCTCAAACACCCCCCTTTAATGCTTACATTTCAAAACTTAAAACACTGAAATCACAATTACAAAATTTGTCATTTGTCTTTGCCTGACTGGTCTTCATCAGCGCTGACACCCACTCTGAATCTTCTGGCTTCCGCTCTTTTCTTCTCCACACATTCGAGCTTCCCATTTGACACATTTAAAGTACAAAAGCTTCTGACCATCTTTGACACTATTTGTAGAACTGACGCTTCTCAACCTCTCGAAGGATAGTCTCGACACTCAACCATTTGATTGATACACTTCCATCTGTGAAATTCCCCCAAAGAGCAAATTTCGACAGTTATATAGGACAACGATCTAAGTACGAAATGTTTTCGGCAATCAGTTAAACAACTGACCTTTCTACATACTTACAAACTCACAAGGTAACCTGTAGCTAATGATATTGAAGCACTGAAGTACAACAATAATCTTAAGCTTTGAACAGACTTGTAGACATATTTAAACCGGTCATGTGTTCCTATAGCACCGAAGTACACCAAGAACTACTAGTTTTAGATGCTACTCTATTCCCTAATCGGTTCTTCATAATTTTACAAAAAAACAAACAGTGCTTACATTAATGTAAAAATATATACAACATGTGAACTCCATACAATATTCAACTCCATACAACAGACCCTGTAATAGCACAAATATTAAACCGCAACCTCAAATATCATTGTCTATTCTCGTCCACCTTTTTTTTTTTTAATCATGCATTCACGCTTCAATTCAATGAAACGAGTCTTACTCCCTTATATGCAGTGATGGCATCGACTCTCTTCACCATTGGACTGATAAGTACATAGCTCTTTTCACCGTGATGCCTTATGCGTAGCTATCTGGGCATGTGATGATCTGATAATTGACACCCATACTATGGCTCTTTCCGTTGATTAACAGGAATGATAGCTATCAACCAATGTTTGACTAGGGTTTTGAATTGGCGGCTTCTATTCAGGAAGCATTCATGTCTGCAATAATCAAACACTTCACTCAGGCAGCTTGTGCAGCTCTCTCACACAGCGCCCTCCTCCAGATGCCAATTGAACTTTTATTGGCCGCTCAAAAAATTTGGTGTAGCAATAATTTTGGGTATACTCCCACTGTATGTTTTTAACTTTCCCCTTCACGTTAGCACGATTTCTATGCAATCAATAGATATGGCAGCGTTCTTTCCTCTGTGCAGATCACAACAGATCACGACAGACTCCTATTCCTCCCGTCGGTAGCAATCTTCTGTTCACAGATTTCTAATCAGATCGCTCAGATGGCAACAATTCTTCCTTTATCTAACGGCTCTTCTTTTGTTGTAGCAGCTCACTCGTGCAATTCTAGCGAACAGAGTTCAGCAGCGATTCAATAAATGCAGCTGACAGCAATCATTGCGTGTGCAGGTCAACCGACGGTGATACGTTAGAAATGATTCCTTAAATGCGTGGCAATACGATCCTCCTCCAACAGCGACAGTGGCAACGGAAAACAAACTCGAATAGCAATTCTACAACACGTTGAAATATTTCACACAAAACAAAATATGAAAATAAAAAATAGACGTTTCACTTTCACACCTATGTACAAACAATCAGTTACTTAGACTCTCAGATCTTCCTGAGCACTCCCGTGAGGGATTAGGCCCAACCTGATACCATATTAAAGTTTGTAAGAGCAGCCATTGCACAATATTAACACACAAAACAATAGATTGTATTATTGCACACTAATAAATAGAGATTACATCCGTATATATAGGTGGTGTGAGATCCAACTAATTCTAATCTTGGAGATTTAGGTTGAGAGAATATTCTCCTACAAAACTTCACAGCCAATCCCCAAACTTAACACACATCATTAATGTGAGCATTATCTCAAACATTTAATATATATATAATTTCATAATACCATAAAACACAACATAAAATAATAAGAAGATACAAAATTATGCTTCATAGGAATGGAAAATGAAAAATAGTCAAAACATTAAAACATTAGTATTTAGGTTTAGAATAAATTGAAAATTTCTAAGTATGATGGATCATTGCATAGAACCATGATATGATATTAAGTCGAAAACCCTAAAAGAAAGGATATGATATTAAGTCGAAAACCCTTTAAAAAAAAGAAGGAAAACCTTTCTTTTAACTGCAGATGAAAAGACGTGTAAACAAATAAATCAAGACGGTCTTCAAAGATACCTTGCTACCAGTAGAGAAGGCTGCCGCGAGGGTTTACAAAGGTGAATTCCACATTTTATGTAAAACGGCTGTCAAATTTTTAAATTTTTCCGACCACTTGCTATGCTTTCCGGACCGTAGATTCTTCGAAATTGATGGCCAAATCGAAAGTCAACGTTAATTTTGAATTTCTGTTCTTTTCTGTAGTCTGAAAACGAGATTTTAGACGTAGGAAACCGTAACACCGTAAAAATAGTTTTCTTCAAGACTCGTAGTAAATTTTTTTTTTCTTCAATATTGCATGCTAGTAAATCTTATGAGACCACTGGCAGGATATATAACTCTCCTTCGGGTGGTTTTGATACAAATTTATATAATTTGAAGATGAGATAATTATATTTATGTTTAATTATTGATTAGTAGGTCAAAGATTGTTTAGTACAATAATGTCTATTTAATGAAGGAGAACCAAATCATCCCTTTAAAAAAAAACAATACATAAATATAAAAAGTACATTGCAAGAACATAAAAATACAATGTACAATGCATGAATATAAAAGGTACATTGCAATAACATAAAAATACAATATACAATGCATGAATATAAAAATTACATTGGGGTAACATAAAAATACAATGTATGGAATTCTGCCTTGGCAAAGAAGAACAAAAACTTGTTATTTTTTTCTAAAGGAAATCATTTTATCTCAGCTCCAGTCAAATTAAAAATCAATAGAACAATATTCATAAGCATATAGCCATTATAACAATATTTCTCATTATTTTCATGTTACTAGCAACAATATCCATAAGCAAGTAGCTATTACAACAATATTTCTCATTACCATCATGTTATTGGTACAAAATTAAAATTCAGTAATGGAAATAACAACCAATTTACCCAAATGAACAATTTGCTATATTTTCTTGGAAGAAGATTCTTCTAAATTGAAGGCCACATCTAAAGTCAAAGTTAATTATGAACTTCTTTTCTTTTCTGTACTTTGCAAACCAGATTTTAGAGGTAGGAAACAGTAACACCATAACAATAGTTTTCTTCTTGACTCTTATTAATTTTTTTTCATTCTTCAATAGGTTAAAGAGACTGTTGAGTACAATAATGTTCATACAATGTAGGAGAACCAAACTGTCTCTTATAAAAAAAGCAATGCATGAATATAAAAAGTATATTGCAAGGAACATAAAAATACAATGTACAATGCATGAATATAGAAAGTATATTGCAGGAACATAAAAATACAATGTATGGAATGCCTTGGCCTAGAAGAAGAAAAACGAATTATTTTTTCTAAAGGAATGCAGGAACATAAAAATACAATGTACAATGCATGAATATAAAAAGTATATGGCGGGAACATAAAAATACAATATATGAAATGCCTTGGCCGAGAAAAACAAAAAACAAATTATTTTTTTCTAAAGAAAATCATTTTATCTCAACTCAAGTCACATTAAAAATCAATACAACAATATTCATAAGCATATAGCTATTATAACAACATTTCTCATTATTATCATATCATCATACTACTGGCTACAATATTCATAAAAAATAACCATTACAACAATATTTAATTCCGAATTAAAATTGAGTAAAAAAAATAACAAAAAATCTACCCAAAATAACCCGACTTAATAACAATTCTTTTTATTCACAGATCTCCACTTGCAACGGGCTGTGCTCTCTAGCTCCTCTATCAATCGTATTGCAAGAAAATGAACAATTTGTTCGTTATGAAATGATATATTTTATGACGGGCTTCCATTGCTCTTCACTGTTACCTCCCTCGTTCATTTATTCCTTCATGAACACTGCTGTCACAACCATTCACACATTTTTTAAATATTTATAATTTGACAACTTTTAAATTGAAAATGAACACAATCACCCGACCTTTACACTTCAACCTCCACCTCCAAAAATGTAAAAACTACAAACACTTGTCAAGATAAATATTTAAAAAATTCGAAAACATTTAAAATATAGGAATTTTTAATTTAAAATAAACAAACTTTATAAAATATATCAATGGATTTAAAAGCTGAGGTTCCTATTGGCTGACAGTTCGGCTCTGCGCAAATTTTCTACAAATATTAGTTGAACTCCAATTCTATCGAAAAGACATTTGGCATTGTCATACTGGTCCCAAACACAAATCAACCAACTACATTGAAAAATAAAACCAGTTATGCACAGATGGCAGACATTCCACCAGCAAAATCTATGTGAAAACATCCACAACTTTATTGCTGAGTAATGTGTTCTTTTCCTTAATTTAATTTGTATCATCGAAGTAAAATATTAAAATGTTTTAATTAATTTTTTACTTTTATTTAAAATTACATTTAATTCATCATCACTATTATTAGCATAATATTAATTAAAAGTAAATCATCATCATCATCATTATTATCATATTCAACTATCATCATCATTATTACCAAGCTCAAGTATAATTACATTGCACCTTAAAAAATACATCAAATTAAAGGTGAAACATTAATGTGTTTTTTTCCCTTAATTTAATTTGTGTCATTGAAATAAAATATTAAAAAGTTTTAATTAATTTTTTACTTTCAAATAAATTACATTAATTAAATGTGAATCATCATCACTATTATTATCATAATATTAATTAAAATTAAATCATCACCATCATCATCATTATTACCAAGTTCAAGTATAATTACATTGCACCTTAAAAAAATATCAAATTAAAGGTGAATCATTAATGTGTTTTTTTCCTTAATTTAATTTGTATCATCCAAATAAAATATTAAAAAGTTTTAATTAATTTTTTACTCCAAATCAATTACATTAATTAAACATGAATCATCATCTCTATTATTATCATAATATTAATTAAAAGTAAATCATCACCATCATCATCATTATTATCAAGCTAAAAATATTAAATTAAAGGTGAATCATTAATGCTTTTTTCCTAATTTAATTTAATATTGAAAATAAAATATTAAAAGTTTTACTAATTTTTTACGTATAAAAAGTGATCCTAATAGAAGTTGCAGCCACTAGTACCAGACTGAGATCGCACTAACCGAGTACACACTCTACATCAAGAAGGAATGATACAACTATAAGTATCTCAAAGAATCAGGAGTTGTAAACAAACCTTATCCACTAATCAATCCTAATCAGCCTGAGCATACATAACAATGTAACCATTTCTCCATTAATATACAAATAATATTAATTATTTCCAACTCTCCCCCTTAATGGAGAAAGGATTACCCTGAATTCCTAACATCCCTCTAAACAATTCAAACTTTATTCTCCCAAGAGGCTTAGTAAAAATATCTGTCATGTTGTCACAAGATTTACAATATTCAACAAATATTTCCTTTCACTGAAGTTTTTCTCGAACAAAATGGAACTGAGTATCGATATGTTTGGTGTTTTTGTGAAATACTAGATTGTATGCTAGCTTGATAGTGCTTTGGTTGTCACTGTTAATGGTAGTTGCTTCTTTTTGTTCTTCTCCTACATCATTGAGAAGTCTTCTCAACCAGATAGCTTCACATGTGGTTGCACACAATGCTTGGTACTCAGCTTCAGTTGAAGATAAAGCAACAGTGCTTTGCTTTTCGCTACTCCATGCTATGACCCCAAATCCAATGCCAAATGCATAACCTGTGATGGATCTTCGATCATCCAAGTTACATACCCAATCGAAATTTGAAAAACCTACTAAAGTAACATTAGATGTGTTAATGTATAAAATACCATAATCACTAGTACCACAAAGATACCTCAACACACTCTTCGCTGCAACCCAATGACTTTCGAGAGGTTTAGACATGAACTGGCTCAACACACTAACAGAGTATGCCAAACTGGTCTAGTTGTAGTAAGATATATCAGACTACCAACTAGCTATCTATACTTAGTTGCATCCACCTCCTTAGTTCCATCGTCACTGCACAACTTCAGATTCTGCTGCAATGGTGTTGTTGTTGATTTACACTGCTCCATCCTGAATCTTTCTAGCAGACTTCTGGCATACTTCCCTTGAGTAAGAAAAGTCTGTCCAAAATCTCTCCATACTTCCAGACCCAAGCAATAATGGAGATTTCTGAGATCTTTCATTTCAAATTCTTGCGACATCTGCCGTTTGATTTCTTTGATCAAAGTATCTGCATTCCCTGTTATAAACATATCATCTACATACAAAGAAATCAAAATAATTTGCCTCTATTTATTAAACTTCGTATACAGATTTGAATCATTCATGCTCCTATGAAAACCATGTTGTATGAAGAATAAATCGATCTTTTCATACCACGACCTGGGCACTTGTTTTAAACCATATAATGCCTTTTTCAATCTACAAACAAGATGTTCCTGCCCCTTTTTAACAAACCCATGAGGCTGAACTAAATAAATTTCTTCATTTAAATCACCATTCAGAAATGCAGAGTTATCATCTAACTGGTGTAGATTCCACTTATATTTCGTAGCTAAAGAGATTAGCATTCTAATGGTATTTAATTTTGCTACAGAAGCAAAGGTTTCATCGAAATCTATTCCCTCTTCTTGTGAATAATCCTTTGCTACCAGTCTAGCTTTAAGCTTTTCTATACTCTCATCTGCATTCACTTTAGGTTTATACAACCACTTACAACCTATGGGTGTTTTTCCTTCAGGTAGTTCAACTAAATCCCAAGTATGGTTTCTAGTAATTGATTCAATTTCTTCATTCATTACAGCCCTCCATGCATCAGATTGACTTGCTTCTTTATAATTTATGGGTTCTACAATGTTTAGAATACTTGTCATTAAAGCATAGTCTTTCAATCTGGCTGGTAATTGAGTCTTCCTACCTAATCTCCTTGGTAGGGGACTTACCTCAAATCTATTTGCTTCAGAGTTGTACGAGCTTGCATTATTGGCTACATCACTTGTTTCTTCTTCTTCCTTCTACTCCTGCTCCTGATCATCCTCGTTGTTTTCCTCCATTAATAATGGAATGTGCCATTCATTATTACTGTCATCCTTTCCTTCCTCAACCTGTTCATGAAATACCACATCTCGACTTGCAAATATTTTATGAGTTATTGGATTAAATAACTTGTATGCTTTAAACTCAGTGCCATATTCTACAAATATACATTTCATGGCTTTAGGATCTAACTTCTTTCTATCCACCTTGGGTATATGAGCAAAAGCTTTTGACCCAAATACTCTCAAATGACTCACTGCTGGTTTGAATCCATATAGTGCTTCAAAAGGAGTTTTGAAGCCAAGACATCTAGTAAGACTCTTATTCTTCAAATAAACAACAATGTTGATGGCTTCCGCCCAAAAACCATTTGATAGACTCTTACCTTGAAGCATACTCCTTGCGCACTCCACAAGAGTTCTGTTCTTTCATTCTGCCACTCCATTATACTGTGGTGTATGAGGCACTATAAACTGTTGAACAATCCCATGATATCTACAAAAATTCATGAACTCTCCCAACCTATATTCTCTCCCTTGATCCGAGCGGGGAATTTTTATGCATTCTCCTGTCTGCTTCTCTACCATAGTTTTAAATTCTTTAAAACACTGAAAGGTCGGACTCTTTTTACTCAAACAATATATCCAAGAGAATCTAGTGCAATCATCAGTAAACAGAAGAAAATAATATGCACCACCTACCAACCTTCTCTGCATAGATCCGCATATGTCTGTATGCACCAGCTCTAGAAAATCTCTTTCCTTTCTATTAACATGTAGAGGAAATTCTTCTCTATGCATTTTCCCTAATGCTCATCCATCACAATCTAACTGAATACTATGAAAAGCAAGGAGTCCATCGACCATACCTTTTCTCTGAAGTAATATGACGTCTTGCAAATTAAGATCACCTAATCTCTAGTGCCAGAGTTTTTCGGCTGTCAATCCAGTTGCAACCATGGCTTGATGTGGCATGCTTTTCACATCTAGTCTGTACAGGCTCCCCACACGCACTCCTGATGCCACTGTTTCCATCTTGCTATTCTTTATGACACAGCGGGTCTTGAAGAATTCAACTAACATATCCTGATCAGTTATCATAGATACAGAGATCAATTTTTTTCTAATCCTGAGCACATACAGTACATTCTTAAAATGTTTAATGTCACTGCTAGGTAACTTTACCGAAATATCACCATACCCTTGGATCTCATATCCTCTGTCATCTCCTAAATAAATTTTAGATCCACATGAAGTTTCTTCAAGAAATTCAAACCATTCTTTCTTACTTGTCATATGTGAGAATGCGCCAAAATTGACATACCATATGTCATCCTCATCTTCCTTAGATGCTAAAAGAGCACAATCAGTTGTAAATAGTCAAAGTTCATGACTATGGTCTTTATCTTCATCAACAAAGTATCATTTGTGCTTTCTCTGCGTATTCCTTGTTTCGTCTGTCTGCCTCTTATAACATTCCCTAATCTGGTGGCCAATTTTCCCACAGTAAAAACATTTCTTGTTTGAAAAATTGTTTGCAGACATACCTCTAAATGGTCTCTTTTGAAACGTGCTACCTCCTCTCTATTGATGTTGTTGCTGTTGTGGCTAGGTAACTTTACCGAAATATCACCATACCCTTGGATCTCATATCCTCTGTCATCTCCTAAATAAATTTTAGATCCACATGAAGTTTCTTCAAGAAATTCAAACCATTCTTTCTTACTTGTCATATGTGAGAATGCGCCGGAATTGACATACCATATGTCATCCTCATCTTCCTTAGATGCTAAAAGAGCACAATCAGCTGTAAATAGTCAAAGTTCATGACTATGGTCTTTATCTTCATCAACAAAGTATCATTTGTGCTTTCTCTGCGTATTCCTTGTTTCGTCTGTCTACCTCTTATAACATTCCCTAATCTGATGGCCAATTTTCCCACAGTAAAAACATTTCTTCTTTGAAAAATTGTTTGCAGACATACCTCTAAATGGTCTCTTTTGAAACGTGCTACCTCCTCTCTATTGATGTTGTTGCTGTTGTGGCTACTTCCCTCTAAACTGTCGCCTCTTCACCATCAGAGCAAGATCATCACTCTGTGGTTTTAAATTCTGCGTCGCCCTTCTTCTTGTAGCAAAATTCCTATCAATTCTTCAAATGTAGGGGCTTTATCCCTCGTTGCCAATCTTGTGATGAACATTTGATATTCATCCTTTATTCCATTAAATGTAATTGTGACTAGATCGGAATCAGACACCTCTCTGATGTCTTCTAATTTGTCCTTCAGGTCTTTAACTCTTACAATGAATCCAGCAGCAGATTCATTTTCCTCCATCCTCATTGCAAACAACTTGCTTTTGAATAACAAGATGCGATTTGTATTTTGTGTCTGGTATAAATTATTGATCGTCGTTCAAATCTCAGTGGACAATTTGCCATCTCTAATGTGTGGGATAATATTGTCCTTGACGGACATCTTCAGTATGACTTTTGTTTTGTTCTCCCTTTTATCCCACTCTTGTTCATGTGTAGTTGTTCCTGTTATTGAATTCAATCTCAGGTCATCACCTATGATAATCGACCACGCATTTGCTCCCTCAAGCAATGTCTGTATCTTGAATTTCCAATTGGTGAAATTAGACAGATCGAGTTTGCTAGACTCGTTGAGATACAATTCTATGCTATTATTCATACTGCCTGATAAGCGTTCAGATCCTCTGATGAATAACACTAACCAACTGAATAATTACAAGCTACACTAACAGAGATTCAATACATACTAGATCATGATCACAAATCTGCCACCAACCTGGTCCGATCTCATGACTGTAACTTAGATCCACCATCACCAAGCGAATCACATGTGAAGCACCTCAAAAAAAATGTGCCTGTAACTCCAATCCACCACTACCAGGCAAATCCGCAACTTCGATCTACCACCACCGGGAAATCTGCAAGTCCGATCTACCACCACCAGGCAAATCCTCAACTCCGATCTACCACCACCGAGCAAATCCACAACTCTGATCTACCACCACTAACCAAATCCTCAACTCCGATCTACCACCACCGGGCAACTCCACATATGCAAAACCACTAAAAGAGAAATTAGTGGCTTTCCGAAGCAAAAAAACCACGCTAGTAACCAAATTAGCGCAGGTATGGCTTGCACAAACACGCCAATCACGTTTTTCAACGCGATGGTGCGATTATGGCTCGAACAGTGGCGCCAATTGCGCTTTTCAACACGACTATCAGCAGAAAAAGTGCAACAATCATCTTCTGCTTAGAGATTAATCAATCATCCGAGACCTGTGAGCACGAAGCTCCTGTGAGCACAACACTCCTGTGTACACAGTAGCCACGAAGGCTCTATAGCCACTAAGGCTCTCAATAACCAAAGCAGGCTCACCCAATCTGAGTTCTGATACCAAGATAAAAACTAAATTAAATAGAAATTGCAGCGCACACGTGAATACTACACCTGGACACTGCACTCAACGGAAAGTACACACTCTACATTCATTAATGGAATAATACAACTATAAGTACATCTCAAAGAATCTTGTAAACAAACTCCTATATCTTCAGAACTAATCCTAACTTAAGGAGCTACGTTACAACAATGTAACCATTTCTCCATTAATATACAAATAATATTAATTATTTCCAACTTTTACTTTTAAATAAATTACATTAATTAAACTTGAATCATCATCACTATTATTATCATAATATTAATTAAAAATAAACCATCACCATCATCATCTTTATTACCAAGCTCTTTATTACCAAGCTCAAGCATAATTACATTGCACCTTCAAAAAAAAATCAAATTAAAGATGAATCATCATCATCACTATCATTATTATTATTATCATAACATTAATTAAAAGTAAATCATCACCATCATCATTACCATGCTCAAGTATAATTACATTACATTACATATTAAAAAAATTGATGTTTTTTTTTCAATTTTTCTAAACTATAGCATATAGAACTTGATCACTATATATATATTATATACACAAGTCACTAAAATTTGAAAATTTAGTGCACTTTGAAATAAACTTTGCTATTGCTCAAAGAGAATCCTAACAAGATAATAGAGTGGGATTGTTCTGAAATATGACCTCTAGTAGAGAGATCAGAAAGTGTTTCGGCCATGGATTGAAAGGCACCATTGGAAAGAGTATCTCTGAAGTCGTCGTCAAAGCAACTAAATGGAAATCCGCGGAGGGAACAACTGACTTGCCACTCAAGACTCTTGACTTCTGCACATGAAAGACGATCTTGAATTTAACACACAATCTGTCACAAGAGTAATTAAAGCCTGGAATTACGAGAATTAAAACGCAATTAACAGAGAAATACAACCCGAAAAGATGGAGGGTATTCCATCTGTGATTTTCCCTTCATAATTAACGTAATGTTTAAAAGGCAGAATACAAATAACTCTAAATATTTGAGCACTAGGTATATCTTGACTTCGTAACATTTTTTTTGGCATTTTAATTACGTTTCGCCATTTAGAGAATAAAAACATTGAAATTCGAAAGAACTTTCTAGGTGGATTTAGTGTTGATTGAACAAATTTTGAAGTTTCAGAGGGATTTATTGCTAATTAAAATAAATTATGAGATAGTTCAGAGTTAAAAATAATATAAATAATGATTCTCCTTTTTATTTTCCATAAAAGTACATTGAAAATTTTCACTCAATACATCAGAATTTTGGCTTTACAGCTTTACATTTGATTTCCTTAAAGCTTCTATATGATAAAATAAAATTTTGAATCATTGTAATTTAAATTTCGAAGATAATTTGTATTTGGTTAATTTAATTGCAATTTATAATTTTTTTGTTTTCAAGTTGATTTTAATTTTAATGTCATTGTAATCCATTTGTTTTTTCAGAGGCATTGTAATCCATATGAAGTCATTGGAACCCATATTTGATGATAATGCATATTTTCTTTCATTGTAATTGTAATCTGTAATTAATTTCCTCCAAAACAGACAGATTCATTCACAATTGTCCAAATTTTATAATTTTCAGAAAAAGATTTGATAGATTTGATTTTAGCACTACAATAGAATATAGACAAATTTCAGATATAAAAATGAAAAAAAAAAACATTTTATAATACAGTTTATTATATAGACTTTTTATCCCAAAGTAAAATATTCATTTATGTTACTCAAAATTTTAATCACAATTCTTAAAATAAATAAATTCTAAAATTAAAAGGCAATGGATGTGGACTTTTCAATCTAAAAAGCAAAGGGATTCATTCAAAATATGCTCAAAAATTATAATTTCAAGAAGGCAAAAAATAATATTTTGATATCAAAAGTCAATAATAATTTAAGACAAAGATTAAACCTTAATATAATAAATTTATTTTAAAAAAATAACAATAATACATATTCATTTATAATATCCAAAATTTTAATAACAATTTTCAGAAGAAAAAAATATAAAATTTTGAAACCTATGATAATAGCATGTATAAGGAATCATACCATGGTTGAAACCTAAGATAGTAGAAACCTAATACCATGTATAAGGAATCATACCATGTTTGAAACCTAAAAGAGTAGAAACCTAATACCATGTATAAGGAATCATATCATGTTTGAAACCTAAGATAATACCATGTATAAAGAATCATACCATGTATACCATGCATAGGGCAATTCTATATTAATTAAGAGAAAAACTTAAAAGTTAATAATAATTTAAGACAATGATTAAACCCCAATACAATAAATTTATAAAAAAAATAATAATAATGTATTCATTTATAATATCCAAAATTTTAATAACAATTTTTAGAAAAAAATATAAAATTTTGAAACTTATAATAATAACATGTATAAGGAATCATACCATGTTTGAAACCTAAGATATTAAAAACCTAATACCATGTATAAGGCATCATACCATGTTTTGAACCTAAAAGAGTAGAAACCTAATACCATGTATAAGGAATCATACCATGTATAGGGCAATTTTATAATAATTAACGGAAAGACTTAAACCATCTTAAAGCACAATTATCAGGTAAAAATTGCAATATGTTAAATCTCTTAAAAGAAGAGAACCACAATTTACAAGTTCTTTTATGATAATCTATAAATACATAAAATTTTAAATTTGACCGATCATATATTTATTTATGTAAATTGATTAGATATTTATTTAAACTGATATCTTAACTCCAAAGACATGCTATATTTTCATTTATTTGTACTAGTTTGATTTTACTATACTCACTCTCCAGAACAAAGACATTCATCCATAATACTACACAACTTAAATGTTCTGGATCACTATTCTCAGAAAAATGCTTGATCAGGCACTCAAGATTAGGCCATGCAAAAAACAATATTGTAATGATTTAATCCTAAAACAATTGAACCATAAATCTTTTAAGACACAGTTCATCATATGAAGAGTTTGTAATATGTGAAGTCTGTGAGAGAAGAGAACCACAATTTTCAAGACTTATGTGGAAATTAGACACAGGCCTCAATTGAAAGAGCAACACAGAAATACCTAAATCCACGTTAACTCCAATTTAACTTTGAATATATTTAAACGTATTTGTCATAAAGATTGATAAATCGAAAGAAATGTGGATGCCAATAAGATACAAAGGAAGATCAATTTCAAAGAAATAACCAAAATATTATTTTGCAAAATATAATAATATGCTTGCTATTCATTGAAAACTGGATAAAAAACATTACAAATTTTATTTTAGAAAAACCCACCCTGTACATATACAGAGAATTGAATTCGTACCTTTGGCAACTGTCTATAGCCTCCAAAATGTTTTGAAACCTCTCCATACCAAGAAAGCTGCTCCATGTTTCCAAATACAGTCATGGTATCTGTATGAATTTATATAACTAAGACAACAATGACCTTGGAAAATATTACAATTGATTGGAGATCCACGTGTAAAATTTGGCTCAGAAGTCAGGTACTCCAACAGATGGCAGGATCGGCCATGTTTAGCCTTTACACTGGAATTTCTTGCAAGTAAAAAGTACTGTATTTTTCAAGTTTTTTTTTCCTAGATATATCATATTGAAAATTTTCATGTTTAGGTTTTCAATGATTATTCATTTATTTTGAAGATGAATCACACCTGATAGTTTGATTTGATTCAATGCTTCCACATATTTGACATGAATTTTTTTTTTAATACAAGAGATTTTAAAGAAAAAAACTTAAACCATTTCAAATCACAATTGTATTCTATTTGAAATCTACATCTTAAAAAAAAATTCAATAAGATGGATTCAGAAAAATAAACTCAAACCATTTCATATCACTAAAGCCTTCATTACTGGTATTGTATTTTTTTATAACAGAATGAAACTTTTTCAATCACTCTTGCCAGTTCATACATAACCTGGTTACTATCAACTATAGATCAATCTCTGAGTGACCGATCGGAATTAAAATGAAATAACAATACAATCCATAGCCATGGAAAAGAGACCGGTCCAGCTCTTGCACAGAACGAAGCGTACTACAATCATCAGCCACTCAACAAATAAACATTAGATTTTCCATTCTTTTCCATCATAATGAGCAACCAGAATATACAAAACTAGAAAACTAGAAACCGCAGATCACATCCAAGTATATTTTGTACATTTTGTACAATTTGAACCAACCAATATAGTGTATCTTATCATCAAAAACAACAAGATTATACCCAAGTCAATCAGCCACAGCACAAGATTAAACCTAAGTCAATCAGCCAGATCAATCCAGCTAAACCTAAATCTTCTTTGAATCAAACAAAGGTTCAGCTAATAAAAATAGCAACACTGGCATGAAGAGCTTAGGGCACATAAAACAGTGGTTAGTAAAGCCCAAAACAAATCCCCATAAGAAAATTGCCAGAGATGCAATGGATTAAAAGCAGAACTAATTCTATAAACAATTTGGTCGCAGAAAGAGATGATGAGGACAAGTGGAGCTCCCTTCAATCCAAGGAATGCATGTTTAGTGACAGTACATCTCCTGCGTCATGCACACCATTATCCTGTCATGGAGATTGATTTATTGATTGGTTCAGGCTGCTGGAGAGTCACTGGACAGGGCAGTAGAATGCATGAATCAGCAGCTGAACCACCGCTGCACATGCTTTGGTTGGACTGAAGGGAGCTCCAACACACCCAAACCTTATTCTTTCTCAAAAAAAAAATCAAACAGCCTAGCATAGCCCATGACTTACAGTCATACATACATACATACCTCCTCAGAATCTTAAAAAAAAAAAAAAAAAAGCCTATGAGCATCCTGGCCCATAGAAATACCTGCTAAAAAACCAGGGGAAAAGGCCATCAACAACTTTTTCTTTTCTTTTCTTTTTCAAAATAAGTAAAAACACAACACGAGAACCAATGCAATCCTTTGGCTTCACATTCCAACTCCCACAGTTCCACATCCAAGGGACAGAATAAATTTGTGGGGGCACCATGGAATTGAGACATGAGCAGAAGCCAAACCCTAGAAAAACCTCCAAACCCTAAAATAAAAAAGAAAAGCATCACACGTACTTACTAAATCTGCTCACCTTACGATCCGGGGATGAAATCTATAATAGATCTCTACCTCAAAATAGAAAACCCCCCGCGTGCATAAAGACGAGCATCGAACTGAAGATCCTGATTACAACGAAACCCAACTCTGGGTTAATATCTATACCGAAAGAGGATAGCCCCCATCTATATATATATCCTTTTCAGAGTGTATATATATATATATTGATATTATATGTATATACCACAGAAGTCCACTTTCCTTTCTCTTTCACCTTCCCACCTTTCATGACTGTAAAACAGGCCAATAGATTGAAACCCCAAAAACAAAAACCAGTGAAAACCAAGGAAGGTGAGGGCCGAGTGGGAAAGTTGGAACTCACGTGTATATAAGGAAAATTGGGCTCCCAACATTTATAAAACCAAAGAAAAACTGAAAGGACTTTTAGAATTGACAGCACTTGTGACTTATATTACTATTTGTTGGCCTTGGTTACTGTGTGTCCCCACCCATGTTAGAAGAAAAAGAATCTATTCACAGGCAAAATACTGTTTGTTCGTCATGCATGTTGCACGCTCCCCAAGCTTTCTGTATATATCAACGGTTGGATTTCAGGTCTTCGAGTTACAGATCTCAAGTTGTGGACTGAGGTGTATTCAATGCGATCACTTCCCTGTCCACAGCCTTGGAAATCTCAATATCTATTTGTCGTGTTCTTGGACTGACTGGTGCATGTCGTCCTCGACCAATAAAACATTTAAAAAAAAACTTTCTATCCCTAATACATAGGGTGCGTGTATTTGTTGTATTTATATCTATTTATCCTCCTCACCAATGCAATTGTCCCACTTGTGTACTCTAGGGCTTGTATCTTTGCTACTTTCTATATACAGGAATAGTAATTAATTAATAAACCAGTATGTGAGATTCTTGTTTCATCAACTCCCAGTGGAATTTCTTACCAAGAAAATTGAATTGTTTTGTACGGCTCTTGGTAGATCTTGTGCATCACATGCAGAGAAGTACACATGTTGACTCGGTGCTTCATTCCAAGCTCTAAATAAACTGGATCACTATCTTCTGTTAAGAAGTCTAGGTTTTCTTCCAGGTTCAGTGAATCTACTTTCTTCTTGTGGCCAACATGAGTCTATTATCTCTTAATTGCAAATATGACACAGATGAGTGGTTTTATCTAAAGTTCATCATAACTTGATTGTGAAGTGATAACTATTACTTGCAACTGTTTGTGTTTGCATAACATGCATTGCGAATGGGAATGTTTTATGTATTTAAACTAATAGGTTAGTTTACTCTAATTATCTAATTAATAGGTAAAATGATTTTTTTTTGTGATATTTTTTCTTTATTAATTTTAGTTAGCCATTTCATTTATTATTTTATTTTGTTTATTATTATATTTAATATAATAATAATTTTGAATTCAAGTTTATGTGATTTATATTATGAATGTTGAGAGATTTTTTGATAAAAATTACATAAAAGAACTTTTAGTTTACTGTTTCGAGCTATTTAGTGTAGTCTATCTTGTTTAGTGTGGCTCATTTTCAGGATAAGATGAAGAACAAGATCATGACATTAGATTAAATAGATGAATAGAGATGTTTTATAGTCGTTAGAATATAACAACTAGTTTTGGCCAAAAAGTTATCATTAATTTTATTAATTATTACACCAAGTAGATTTATCTTAACTCTGGATGTACCAAATACAAAGAGCCATCAAATCTTTCTCTTCAAGTACAAACATCTTTTAAACTAAAAATATATTTAATCTCTCCAGAGTTAAAATAAATTTAAGTTGATTTAATTATTGACCTTTAAATGTTATATTGGAAAAGAATATCATGAGAAAAAACAATAAATTAAAATTACCATGAAAAAAACCATAAAATAGAAAATTTTAGGTTTACACTTTGGGTTTGCATAACATGTATTGCAAATAGGAATGTTTCATGTATCTCAACTAATAGATTAGTATACTCTAACTAATAGATTAATGTACTCTAACTCACATATTAAATGATTTTTTAGTGGCATTTTTTTTATCAATTTTACATAAAGTTTAGTCATTTTATTTATTATTATATTTAATATAATAATATTTCTGAATCCAGTTTTCTGTGATTTATATTATGAATGTTGAGATTTTTCATTAAAAATCACATTAAACAACTTTTAGTCACGTATGTTTGGAACCCTCTAGTGTGGTTCATCTTCAAGTCAAGATGAAGAATAAGATCATGACATTAAATTAAATTAAATAGATGAAGAGAGATATGGAACCCTCCAGTTTGGTTCATCTTCAAGTTAAGATGAAGAACAAGATCATGACATTAGATTAAATAGATAAAGAGAGATATTTTCTAGCAATTAGAATATAACAACTAGTTTTTACTAAAAAGTTATCATTAATTTTATTAATTAATATACGAGGTAAAGATGAAGAACAAGATCATGATATTAGATTAAATATATGAAGAGAGATATTTTCTAGTTGTTAAAATATAACTACTAGTTTTAACTAAAAAGTTATCATTAATTTTATTAATTATTATACCAAATAAATTCATCTTAATTCTAGATCTAGCAAGTGTAGAAATATCAAATCTCTCTCTTCAAATACAAACATCTTTTACACTCAAAAAATATTTGATTTCTCTGAATTTAAACTGATTTAAATATTAACTTTTAAATGTCACATTAAAAAAATACAAAAAAAACCATAAATTAAAAACACCATAAATTATTATTATTTTTTTAACTTTTTAATTTATTTTATTTTATTTTAAATATTACAATACATGCCCCGCATTATTTTTTTTAACTTTTTAATTAATTTTATTTTAATTTAAATATTACAATACCTACCCCACATTGAGTTTGAGAATGCCTCTGACACGCAATAAATATAAAATATTTCATCATTGTAACCGTAACTTCTGTCCGTTGAACCTTACCTTCTTTCGGTTGAACTTGATGATTTTTATTATTATATTGAAATATTATAATATTAATTTTTATAATATTATTATTACTTTATCATGAGACGAAATTATGATTTTTTATTACTTCAGAGTCTCATAGTGCCGGCCTCATAAAATTATTACCCAAGTGTTTTGCTGACATCCTCATCTCTTCTAATCCTATCATTATTATTGTTTTTAAATCAAAAACTTTGATCAATATTGGACTCACTCTTTTGATATGGTTTCCATGTCATATTAAATATTCATCACCCACGAAGCTTAGCTTTTAACATTATTAAAATATGAGCTTCCACCATTATTAAAACAGTTATAGAATCATAAATTTTATTATTTAATATTAAATTTTATTTTATAATGAGATATTTATTTTTTTAATTTAAAATAAAAATTTATTAAAATTATTAAAATAAAAATATTTATATTTATTATTAAATAATTATTTATGTGAATTATAGTTTGAATGGTTTAAAGAATTGGGTTCAAATATTTAGATATATGTTATTTAGATACATGTTGTTTTTACAGAGATATTGTAATTGGTTATTATTTTTATATTTATGAAATAGTTATATCTGGTGTAAAATTATCTATTTTTATTCCAGATTAAAAAAAATAAAATAATTATTTACAAAATAATAAATTTTATTATTTTAATATTAAATTTTAATAAACTTTATTATTTTAATATTAAATTTTACTAGATATTTGTTTTTTTTTTAAATAAAAAATTAATAACTTTGTTTTTTATTTTTCAAATAAAAGGTTAATAACTTATTAAATTTATAAAGAAAAAATATTTAAAACTAATTCTATTCTACAATTATTCATAATTTAATATTAAAATACTAAATACTAAATATTTCAAAACTATATACTTTATTTAAATATTTATCTTTAATTTAAAAAAAAAAATTATATTTAAATCCACTTCCATCCCACTATAATTTATAACTTAATATCAAAATTATAAATATCAAATATTTTAAAATTATAAATGATGATGATGGTGGTGGTGGTGGTTAACGTCCACTGAGACCAATCTTTGGTCTATCGGACCTAAAGAAAATAGTTATTTAATTTGATTTAAGATTTTATTTCTATGCTCAAAAAGCTTGGAAAGAAGCCTCCCGAGCTCACTATAATTTTGACATCTTAAAAAGCTAGGAAGGTCAGTGTTGCAACAAAGATTATGAAATTGAGCTCTAATGTGGTTGTACGCGGGGCACTCTAAGAGGAAGTAATTTTCATCCTCGATGTTCATATTCTCACAGAGATGGCAGATCCTTTCCATCCATGAAACAGGAACCCCAACCATCTGCTTACAGCCTTATGAGCTGTGAGAGTCTGCTTCTAATCTTGGCTATATTAATTTTCTTCTTTGAGCTAGTTAAAACAGAGAGATACTTTTGATCTTCTAAGGTGGGGTTGATGACCTCCTTATAATACCTTAATTTTCTTTTAGCTGCTAGATCTTTCTCAGACCACATTTTTTCTTTGAACTTAGAAGTAAAAATTTTTAAATGTTATTGATGTTTTGCAATGCAACATTCTCGTCAATCTTCCAATGGTTTAACCAAGCCCTGGTGTCTTTATACCAACCTCGTTTAAGCCTTAGGTGGTTTTGGCTGGAATTTAAAGCTAGCTTAGGAAGTCTATGGTCTCCTATGCTATTGAGCTTGTGCTTGTACAACAGAAGCCTAGTCATAGCTAGGCTCTCGATAGGGGAAAGACGCACTTCTATAAGGAGAATATGATAGGGTGTATTACTTTTAATTTTAAGGTTATACGTTATAAAATGCTTCTGGATTTGCTCAATTTTTCTCTAGGATTCTCTAGAGACGCTGCAACCCCAAACCTCACATCCATATAAGATAACAGGAGTGACTAAAGTTTCAAAGAGGAACTTCTTTCTATCCCACATTACGAGGTTTGTCGTTTTACAATTATTTTCAAGACCAAAATAAGCTTTCCACCCCCCACTAATCCTTTTATGAATGCTATAGTTCTAGTTGAGCTTGTGATGAATATCAATTCCTAGGTACTTGTAAGAAGACACTTCCTCCAAGTTACTATTGTCATACATAAAATTAGCGTAAGTGTCCTTCTTGGATTTGATAATCATAACTTTTGTTTTGTCAGTGTTAACAGACATACCCATGGTAGAGCAGAAATCCTTAAGAAGTATAAGTTGCTTATCAAGATCAGATGGGCACCTTGCGAGAAGAAAAATATCTTTAGCATAGAGAAGAAGGATGATGACTATCCCAGCTAAGATCGTGCCAGCACATCCTGCTTCCTCTAAACAACCTTCTAGCTTGTCGATGTAAATTCCAAGTAGGGTAGGGGAGAGGGGGCAGCCTTGTTTAACTCAATATTACACTTAATCTTTTGACCACCCTTCATTGCTCTTTAAATTGGCAATTACATTCTCGTATAGCCTTATAGCGGCTGCTCTTAGCTCGAAAGGAACGTTTAGCTCTTCTAATCTATTCCATAGGTTATTTCTAGGAATCGTATCGAAAGCCTTTCTAAAGTCCACAAAGCAACATAAGAGATTGGATTTATCATTGCGGCTTTCCTCCACAATGATCCTAAGCATAATGAGGTGGTCCATTGTTGAGTGTTGCCTTCTAAAACCCGCTTGGCCTTTAGCCCGCTTACCTTCACTTTCAAGCCAAATGCTCAACTTCTTTTCCAAAATAATACCATATAACTTGGCTAAGAGAGGGTTGATCATAGTTGTTCGATACTTAGAGGGGTTATTTGTATCCGCACTTTTAAAAATAGGGATAATGAGGCTCTCAGTCCAAGGTTTAGGGAACCCTTGCTTGATCGCTTGGTTGAAAATCTTGTGGATGTGGGGGATGAGCACAGGACCTCCAATTTTTAAGATTTCTGCTTGGTAACCTTCAATGTCTTTAGCTTTCGCATTTGCCAGGCGCTTAACCCCAAAATCAATGTCTTCTAATGAGAAAACTTCTTTCGTTGTGAGCAGGGTTTCAAAATCTCTGGCATTTGGAGATTCATAAAGCTTTTTAAAATAGGAATTCTAGTCGTGTAAAGAAATTTTATTATTATATTTAGTTTTCCTAGTTAGAATCTGCCTCCAGAATTTCTTAGGAGCCACCATAGAGAGGTGTAAGAGATTCTCTTTTCTTTTACGAATATATTGCCTTTTTTTCCTTTTAGTTAGGGTTTTGTAGATTTTTATCTTGTTAATTTTGAGAGATTCATCAACAACTTCCTTAATTGCTCTCCTCGCACTTTTACAATCTTTGTCATATCATGGGTTGGTTTTGCTATTTATTTTATTACTTGAGACTTAAACTGAGAACTTGTTAATAGAATATGAGAGGGTTGTAGTAAAATTATGATAGAGGTCATCTATGTTGTCTATACTAGATAAAGGAAGCAAATTAGTTTTTAATTCATTTAGAAAGAGATCGTTTTTATTTCTATCAAATATTAAGTTCTTTTGACTATAAGGATTATCTTCTATGGGATCTCTAGGCATGACAAAATTGAGAGTTATGAGTAAAGGCCTATGATCAGAGTCAGGCTCGTGGTTGTCTAAGATGTCAAAATTTATTATTTCGTTGTATAAAGGGAGATCAGAAATAACATAGTCTACCACACTCCTGCCAAGCCCATGGATGCAGGTCATCTTGCTAGAATTGGGCCACTTCTTTAGACCGTTGCAAATTATGAGATCCTAAGCACTACATAGCTTGACTAGCTCCGACCCAAAAAAATTATCCTCAAGGTCTTCAGAGCTCCTTTTGTGTCGGCTAGCCAGAGTAAGGTCTTCGTCTAACCAAAGAGGATTGGGGTTGGAATGATTGCTTAGAAGAATAGCTTGGTTGCTTGAAGTTCAAGCATTAAAGTCACCCATTAAAAGGATATTACCTTCATTCCTTAGGCTAGAAATATCATTCTCTAAACCATTGTAAGGACTATTTTTATCTAGATTCTTTTTCTTATAGAAGTTAGAATTTATGGGGGGGGAGGGGAATAACAGATTGCTATGTAGTTCCTTTTATCATTAATCTCAGTAATCTCAATCCAACCTATTGGCTAAGGGTTGTTTCTAATCTCAGCAGTTGTGGGAGATGTGTTCTTCTTAACGTAGCAAGCTATGCCCCTAATGCCTCTACTGGAGGATCGCTTGTTCTAGGTAGACCATAGTGCAAAGCCATCTATGTTAGGGACCTTAGATTCTTCGTGCTCCCAAGTTTCAACAAGCAATATAATATCAACGTCATTTGAGATCCAACTTAGCTTGGGGCCTTTGTTCCATGGAAAGCCCTGACAGTTCCAAGAAAGAATTCGGAGCATGTTGAATTGCTATTTATTACTATCATTTTGGTTTCTATCTCGAATAACGGCTTTTCTATTTTTTATTATTGCCCATTTTCCTTCCTTCCCAGCTTCTTTTACCTTTTGAACCTCCTTTCTTAATTCTGCTTGATCTTCTAGAATGAGATCTTTGTTTATAATTATTCCCGTTCCTTTTAGACTTGAGGTTTTACTAAGTATGTCATACTTATGGTTAGTAGAGCTCACCTTTATTCGGATCATCCTTCCTTTATTCTCAGTTAATTTGCCTAACCTTGTTGCTTCTGTGAGACACATGGTTTCAATTTGTAATTTATTATGTAATTTTGTCTGGGCTATGGCTAAAGTATCCTCGTCTACCTCCTCTTTCAAACTGAAGATTATAAGGTTCAAGGCCCTTTTATTACGCTCATGGTCTAATTCGATCAATTTTTTCATTTCATCTTTAATTGGTTTGATATCTAATTTACTTGCCCCACTATTTAGGGTGAGATTGTTGTTAACTTTTTCTTCTAGTTATTTAATCATGTCCTTCATTTTAAGACTCTCTATATTATCAGCATCTCCTTGCTGGGATGTTTGGTTCATATCTTGGTTTTGTTTTTCTATGACCTGCAACCTTGTTTCCATTGCCTCCATTTTATTCTCCAATAGTTCTATTTTATTTTCTATTTGTTTTTAGATCTTGTCTTCAAGAGATGTGAATTTGTTTTCCAGCATGGCTACTAACTCGGTTTGTAGCTTGACTTCTCTTTCTTCTCTACGTTTCTCTAAAGACTCTATATACTCATAAAGACTTTGTAGAGTAACTATGCTAGGTCTACCTTTGGTAATATTTGGTATCTGTGGTGAATTATTCATACTTGAGAATATATAAGTAGATATGTATTAGAAAAAAGATAAGGAATGTGTGCACCTGAATATCAGCAAACCGGACAGCAGACCTCAAGTGCACAGGTTCGAAAATTTATCGAGAAAAAATCACCGCAGACCCAAGTATTAATCCAGAAAATTCACCGCAGACCCAAGTATTAATCGAGAAACCCGAGTAATAATGGAGAAAATTCACCGCAAAATTTTCACCACAGACCCAAGTATTAATCCAGAAAATTCACCGTAGAATTTCACTGCAGACCCAAATATTTATCTTTAATGTAAAAAAAATAAAAGTATATTTAAATCCACTTTGATGCCACTATAATTTATAACTTAATATCAAAATTATAAATTATGTACTTTTATTTGATATTAAAATTATAAATTGTGTACTTTTATTTGGATACCTACCTTTAATATAAAAAAACTTTGAAGTGTTGTATAAAAGTCTCTTATCACTTATTTCTGACTTTTATTTTAAATAATTTTTTTCAAAATAATAAATTTTAAATAAATTTTTTTCAAAATAATAAATTTTAAATATTTTTTAAAATAATAGATTTGAATTATATTAAATTAAGATTTTCATAAAAATTTATGATGATAATGATGATTATTTACAACCACTAAGATTAATATGGTTTATTGAGCTTTAAGAAAGTAAGGGATTGATTCTTTAACCTTTTGTTTCTATATTATAAAAAGGGAGATAAGTGTTCATAGATCACCATAGTTATATTAACTTAACAAGTCAAGAAGGTTGGCACTGTAGTAAAGATTTTGAAAATTAGAGTAAATGTGAGTAAGAGTTGAGAAATTCAAGAGAAAGTGTTTTTCATCTTCAACCCTCTTAGTATCGCAAATATGACATATTTTTTCATCTCAAGGTGTTTTGGGAATTGACCAACGTCTGATTTCATTATGAAGCTCATGAGAATTAGTTCTTATCTTGGCAATGTTCATTTCCTTCTTAATACTGGCCATGATAGAAAGATCATTCCAGTTTTCGAGATTGGGGTTTATCACCTCCTTATAATACCTTAGCTTCATTTTTCCCTCTAACTCCTTATTGACCCACAACTTATCCTTAAATTTGGAAGTAATTATATTTTTAATAGTATCCTTATTCTTCAGGAAAATCTATTACTTTACCCCCCAATGCTCTATCTAAGACTAGGCATCCTTATGCCAACCTCGCTTTAGTCGAAGGTGGGGGTTTTGGCTAAAGTTAGAATTAATTTTAGGAAACCTCTTGGCTTCCATGTTGTATAGCTTCTTCTTATACATGAGATACCTAGTCATAATCATGCTTTCAATAGGTAAAATGCCAGCTTCAATCAAGGGGATAGGGTAGGGAGTATTTCCTTTAATCTCAAGGTTGTAGATTATAAATTGTTTTTGGCTCAACTCAATATTCCTCCACGATTCTCTAGATACACTGCATCCCCAAACCTCACATCAGTAGTTTGGACTCGATTCCTGTAGTATGTTCTTCAAAAGCAGCGAAATCATCATCATGAAAATTACATGAAATTGAAGGGTTGATTTTAACATCGGGTTGGTTATGTCACAACTTTTCCAAGGCCTCATCCTTAGCTTGTAACTGGCATAGTAACCTTTTTTTTTTCTCCTTTTCTTCCTGTAGGAGCCTCCTTAGCTCAGTATTCTCTGCTTGGATACGTTGGTTGATCTCCTCAAGTTCTTGGAGCCCTGCCGTAGTGAGCGTCCTTCTCATCTTTGGTACAATGTTTGTTGAAATTATTGTTTCATCACCCAAATCAGAACCCAAGTCTATGGGTCCTTTTGCTGCGATCACAAAGGCTGCAAGCTTCATTTCATTGCTAGAATCAGACCCTAGGTCAATTGGTCTACCTCTTGCAAATCCTGTAGTTGTGACCTTCTCATCTTCCTCAGAGTCAAAACCTTGGTTTTGCTGCACGGTGGTAGCGGCCTTCTACTTCCCCTTTTTGTCATTCCTCTCAGGTCTTAATTCAGGGTGCAGCTTCCAAAAACTTTCTTCGTCATGTCCCTATTTCTCACAATGTGTACAAGAGGGCTTTTCTCCCCTTATCTTGGTTGTTGCTGTTATCACTCATAAAATTGTGAAACATTACTTGACATGATCATACAGTTCACTCATAAAATGGATAAGGTCTCCTTAAGCCTTTTCAAGTTGGTATAGGAAAATTTCAATTTTTTTTACATATTTAACCTATCCTAAGGTTCAAGGTCACCTCCATTTATTTCATGTCATGTTCCATCAGTCCTCAAATCGTGTCAGTTTTCATTCCCTGTGCATTTAAATTCAAAAAGGGTGCTTGTGTTAGTTTTTCAAGTTTTCATAGCGTTTTATACAACAAATTAGCAGTTTTCACTACGAAACTACCTAAAAGTTTCGTAGAGAAACTGTCAGAGGATAAACTAATCACGTTATGAAAATATGTTTTCTTGCCTGTCTTGTCAAATTCGATATGAAATGTCATTCCATGATTGGAGGAGTTAGGGTGGTGGTCATTCGAGTCTGTTATGGTTAATTCAAAAGTACCAAGTTGTATCTAAGGTCATCATTACCCTTTTTGGCATGCATGTGTCATGATTAAAGCATGAGTTGTCATTCAAACCATAAAACCTTACCCCAATTAGCCTTTTTGTCATATTCCACTTTATCTTTGCATGTAATTGGTTCTCTGGAGAGCTGCTTCATTGAGCCAAGCAAGTTACTGGCAGTTTTGAACTTTGCAGTTGTCATCAAGTAAGCGAGGTTGTGAAGATATAAAGCATCCATGGCTGCAAGAAGGAAAACAAACAAAGGTGGTCATTGCCACAGGTATGAGCCCATGGACATGAATTTTCTCAATGAAGACCCAACTGTCATGGAGGTTTTCAGAAGAACTGGTTGCTTGCAATTCTGTCAAAGGTTACAGGGCTTTCATATACAGGTTTCCAAGGATTTTGCTACCAAATTCACTGGAACAACTTCAAAAGTGGGAATTCTGAACCTTACAGTGACACCAGATATCATTTCAACAGCAACAAGAATTCCTAGAGGAGGAGAACAGTAGTTTAAAAGCATCAAATTCACAATGTAGGACTGCAAAGAGTTCATCAAACCAGAACAGAGTGAAATTGATTTGACAAATGCTATCCCCGGGGGTTTCATGAAGGACAATTATTCAAAGCTGATGATGATCATCCAGAATTATTTTACCTATGAAGGATGGTTTCACATGGTCTACTCCTATCACCTCAGACTTCTACTGCATTTTGTGGGTAAGAGGTCACTTGACTTGCATTTTTATTTATGCAGAAGTCTAGGGAAAATGTCAGACAAGTTTCAAATAAAAAAAGAAGGCAATGAACTTCTCTTTTTCATCATGGTTTGATTAAGCTATTGGTGTTAGAGGAATTAAAGAGACTAAACATAGATTGGACTTCCTTTTTTTTCATGAATGGTTAGGAAATTGATGATGTCACTCCTAAGAGAGCCTCCAAACCTAGAAAAATTTCATCACTAACTGTGGCAGAGGAAGTTGAAGAAGTGAATATATCATCCCCTCCAAAACCAGTGAGCATGGAGGCAGAGATTTTGCAGAAGGTTGACACACCTAAAACAGCACCTGCAAAACAGAAGAAAATAATCAGCAGACAAGGCAGCAAGAGAGTTACTAGGAACCAAACAGTGGCTAAAGGAAACTTAGAAGACATCTTGCATGCAATTGACATGGAAGAAACTCCCATTGTCCAAGCTGAAGACATTGAAGATGGAGGAAGAAATCTGAAGAAAGGTAAGATAGCTAAGAAAATAGATTTTGTAGGTGATGATGCTGGTTTCATTTTTCAACCTAGGAAACCAATGACCTGTAGGTTTTAACCCTGAACAGAAATTATCTACACACGAATCTTATAACAAAAAATAAACAATAGCGAGAGCATAAAACATAAAATAGATAAACACAGAGATTTTCCCCTGGATCCCAATTTGGGACGACCAGCTTGATTTTTCATTATATTCCTTTTAGTGTTACGTATATATATACATGTAGGCATACATAAACCCTAATCCATTAACCTGGTTAAATTATAACGTAGTTCACGCCAATAGTGTCTTCAAAATACAGGAGTCGAAAACCATCATACCCCAAAACCATGTGCCAAAATCATGCACAAAACATGGTTGAGTACGCCTATGAGTGGGTTCGCACACAGACAAATTTTCACCCGGGCGTTGCCCGGGACCCCAACGATGTGGGCTGCTGCCTCCCCCCTTGTGACCTGTACGCTCGGGCGCCGCGTACAACGCGTGGGACTAGTCGTGGAAAGAATATAACATGCCAACATTCAACCACTTGTTGTTTTCTTACGGGGGCCACAAGAGAACTTAGTCATTGGGCCAATTCTTCAACACCCATTGTTTCTCTACACCAAGAGAACTTCTGAGTGCTCACAGACTTCGTCAATGCATCTGCAACATTCTTCAAAGTGTCCACCTTTACCAGCAACACCCTTTTAGCCTCGACCATATCTCTAACAAAGTGATATTGAACATCAATGTGCTTTGTCTTTGAATGATAAGCAGGGTTCTTAGCCAAGAAAATTGCACTTTGGCTATCACAGTCTATCCTTATAGCTTGTTGTACCAACCCCATACTTGAACACAATCTCTGCAACCAAACTGCTTCCTTGCTTGCATGAGTGGCTGCTATGTATTCTGCCTCTGTAGTTGAAAGAGCCACTACAGACTGTATTTTACTCATCCAACTGATTGCGCCTCCAAATAGGCTAAACACATACCCACTTGTAGATCTTCTTTGGTCCAGATCTCCAGCCCAGTCTGCATCAACAAAACCACGAATGTCAAACATTCTTTCCAATCCTGGTCTTCCCTGGTAGCACAAGCCATAATCACTAGTGCCACGTAAATATCTGAAAACCCGCTTCACTGTTGTCCAATGCTCCTTCCCTGGGTTTGACATAAACCTGCTCAATACTCCCACTGCATGTACAATGTCTGGTCTAGTACAGACCATTGCATACATCAGGCTACCCACTGCACTTGCATATGGAACACGGAACATATCCTCCTCTTCTTCTTGTGTCTTGGGACACTGTTCAGCAGACAACTTTACACCTACAGGAATAGGAACATTCACCGGTTTACTATCCTGCATATTGAACCTCTGCAATATAGTCTCGAAATACTTCCTCTGGTTTAACCAGAGCTTCCTCTTTGCCCGATCTCTCTTAATTTCCATGCCCAAAATATAGTTTGCAGCACCAAGATCCTTCATGTCGAATTTGGAGAACAGGTGGGTCTTCAAATCTTGGATAATTTCTTTGTCATTTCCAATCAACAACATATCATCCACATACAAGACCAAATAAATAACACGGTCACCAATTAATTTAAAATAAACACGGTGATCCTCCTTGCTTCTGGTGAAGCCAAGTCCCCGTATATAGGTATCAAATTTCTGATACCACATCCTTGGTGACTGTTTTAACCCATACAGAGACTTCTTCAACCTGCATACCAGTTCTTTCTTACCCTTCACCATAAAGCCTTCGGGTTGCTTCATGTAGATCTCCTCTTCTAGATCCCCGTGAAGAAATGTTGTCTTCACATCCATCTGTTCTATCTCAAAATCAAATGCAGTAGCAACAGATAAAAGTAATCTAATAGAAGTAACTTTGGCAACATGAGAAAAAATATCACCAAAATCAATTCCTGGCACCTGGGAATAACCTTTCGCTACCAACCGAGCTTTGTATTTCTCCACCTTGCCTTCTACATTCATCTTCTTCTTAAACACCCATTTGCTCCCAATGGGCTTCCTTCCAGCCGGCAACTCCACCAGATCCCATGCATCGTTTTTGTGCAAGGATGCCATTTCATCGGCCATGGCCTCCTTCCAGAGTTTTCCATCCTCTGAATCTACTGCCTCCCTGACAGTTCTGGGTTCATCATCAGTTATAGTTAAGGCAAAACCTGAACAGAAAGCAGATGGACTATACCTTTCTGGTTGCCTTCTTTCCCGAACTGATCTTCTCAAAGCTGGAGTTTGTGGTTCTTCATCTTCTGAGTCTTCTTCTGTTGTAGAGTATGATTCATCCTCCTTTAGCTCAAACTCTATCTTCTCAGGTTCCTTTGGTAGGACTTCATGTTTAACAACATCTTTCACTTCTCTAAACACCACATCTCGGCTGTACACAACCTTCCTTGTTTCTGGGTTCCAAAGCTTGCAACCCTTTAAACCATCCTTATACCCAATAAAGATGCACCTTTCAGATTTATTATCCAACTTGGTCCTTTTCTCCTTTGGAACATGTACATATGCATCACATCAAAATACCCTTAGATGTGAAATAGAGGGTTTCTTACCAGTCCATACCTCATGTGGGGTCTTATCCTCCAACGCTGATGAAGGTGATCTGTTAACTAAGTAACATACAGTCTCCACTGCCTCTGCCCAGAATTCTTGTCCTAACCCGGTACCACTGAGCATGCTTCTTGCCTTTTCCATCAGTGTTCTATTCATTCTTTCTACAACTCCATTTTGCTGAGGTGTGTATGGAGTAGTCTTCTGTCGTGCTATACCACACTTCTTACGGAACTCTTCAAATTCCTTCTTGCAGAACTCCCCACCATTATCTGTCCTCAACGCCTTTATCTTCTTCTCTGTCTGGTTTTCCACCAGAGCCTTAAATTCTTTAAATTTGTCAAAGACTTCAGATTTCTTCCTCAAGAAATATATCCATATATTCCTTGAGAAGTCATCTATGAATGAAACATAGTACACAGACTTTCCCAGTGATGGAACTGACACAGGTCCAAACACATCACTGTGCACAAGTTCTAATATCTTGTTTTCCCTCTTAGCACCAGAAGGAAAACTCACCCGATTCTTCTTCCCATATACACAATGTTCACAGAAATCGAAATCCAGAGAACAATTAGACATACCTTCTACCATACCATCTCTATGCAGTATCCGAAGGCCCTTCTCTCCAATATGTCCAAGCCTTTGATGCCATAGCATGGTCTTTTCTCTAGACACAGCTAGGCTTTCCGTCCCACTTTCAGGGACCATAAAACTATTAAACCCATCAATAACAGTGCTACCTTGTAGCTTGTACAGAGTTCCAGTCCGAACTCCCCGCATTAATACCAGTGCTCCCCGAACCATCTTGCAGGCATCTTTCTCGAACACTATTTTTACACCTACATCATCCATCTTGCTTACAGAAATCAGATTTCTGGCCAATGCAGGAATATGCAGAACACCAGGAAGTGTTCTAATCCTTCCACCTTGCAGCTTCAGCTTGACCTTTCCACGTCCGATGATTCTGGCCCTCCTATCATCCCCTAGGAAGACGTCACCACCATCATATTTCTCATACTCGCAGAACCACTCCCTATGGGGAGTGAAGTGAAAGGATGCACCTGAGTCAATCAACCATGACTCATGATCTACATGTGTATTTGAAGAAGAAGCCAAATACACATCCCCACCTTCATCCGAGGTGGTTTTTTCCTCTGCAGAAGGAGCATCATCGGATCCCTTTCCTTTCTCAGGAGCTTTAGATCTGCAGTCCTTTTTGTAGTGCCCTTCCTTTCCGCATTTCCAGCACACCTTTACAAACTTTCCAGGAGATTTAGATCTCCCTCTAGATTTGGATCTCCCACTCGAAATCTTATTCTTGTTTCTGTTCTGGGACCTTCCTCGTACAGATAAGGCATCTCCATTCTGACCCTCCATATTTCTCCGTCTCATTTCCTCCGACAGCAAGGCTGAGACAATGTCATCAAAATTCAAGGTAGTTGTATTGCTACCTATTGCAATAACCAGACTGTCCCATGAATCTGGTAGAGAACACAACAAGCGGATGCACTTATCTTCATCTGAGATTTTAATATCAACAGATGACAGCTGACTTACCACAGTATTGAAGGCGTTCAGATGCTCTGTCACCGAGTCTCCATCCTTCATCCTCAGGTTATACATCTTTTTCCGCATGAACAACTTATTCACCAGAGACTTAGATTGGTACAAAGTCCCAAGTTTTTCCCACAAATTCTTCGTCGTAGCTTCCCTAGATACATTCAACAATACTGAATCTGAGACACACAACCGTATTGTTCTCTTAGCCTTCTGATCCAGTTTCTTCCAGTCTTCATCTGACATTGTCGTTGGTTTAGTACCCGGATCTACCGCGATCCACTGATCTTTATCCACCAGTAGATCCTCCATCTTGAGCTTCCATAACTCAAAACTCTGACCATTAAATTTCTCGATCTCTATCTTTCTGCCACTCGCCATCTTCTTTCACTGCAAGAATCGATCCCACAAATCTCCCACTGAACAGGGTCTACCTCAGGCCCGAGCAAAAAAAACCCACAGCAGCAAAGGCGTCCCCTTGAAGCCGAAACAGCTCTGATACCAAATGTAGTTTTTAACCCTGAACATAAATTATCTACACATGAATCTTATAACAGAAAATAAACAATAGCTAGAGCATAAAACATAAAATAGATAAACATAGATATTTTCCCCTGGATCCCAAATTGGGACGACCAGCTTGATTTTTCATTATATTCCTTTTAGTGTTACAACACATAAATATACATGTCAAAGCATACATAAACCCCAATCCATTAACCTTGGATTAGAACATAACCATAGTTCCCTTGACTGGATCTACAAAATACTAGGGGCCGAAAACCATCATACCCCAAAACCATGTGCAAAATCATGCACAAAACATGGGTGGGTCCGCCTATGAGTGGGTCCACACACCAAACAAATTTTCACTGGGGCGCTGCCCCGAACCCCAACAGTGGGGGCTGCCTCCCCCCTTGTGACCCCCCTGCTGCGCCCAACGCAACGTACAGCGTGTGGGACTAATCGTGGAAAGAATATAACACATACCCAACATGACCAGACATGCAAGAAAGGTCATGGAAAGCAACAAAGAGATTGAGAAGGTCAGTGAAACTGCTCAGCTGCCAAGCATTATAGAACTGTCTTCACCTGCAAAAGAAGAGATGGTTATGAAACAAAGAAAGGATAAAGAGAAAATTAGTGAAAAATCAGAAATTGAAACCCTTAAAGAGCAGTTGAAGGTGGCAAGTGAGGAGATATTAGTTTTGAAGCAAGAGGAAAAGAAACATAGAGTTGAGAAAGTTCATTTTTAACAAATGAGAAAAATCGGGGAAGATCAAGTCACAAGTGTTTCAAAGACCTTGGACAATACTGAAAAGTTGATAAAGTGGACTCAACCACAAAGAAGAGAGGTCAAACACATCAAAAATATAAACATGCACTTGCAACCCAAGAACGGGGCATTAAAAAAACAAGTGCAAGATCTACAAGAGCAATTGGATTTGATTCAAGTGGAGTTGGAAATGAAAGGATTGAAGATGACAGTGGTAGAAGAGCCCATTAGTCAACTGATAGTAAATGAGGAGGAAACACCATAGGGTTAATAAGGTAAGGTGAAATACGTTTTAGGAGGTTCATAACATGCAGAGAACCCAAATTTTGCAGCCAGAGGACAGTTTTCAAAGATAATCTTGAAATTAGCAATTTCTAGTTTTTTGTACATTTTCATAGCATACCCTAGGCTTGAAGCCAGAAATATGCTACGAAAAAACCTATAGGTGTTTTTTGCATTTAAACTCAATGCTAACATGTTTTAAGGAGAGATATTGATGGTTGCAAGGTGTCATGACACGATGAAGGTGTTGGAACAACAAAGAAGTCAAGAATATTGATGGAAAAGCTATTTTTCCTACGCTACTAAAACTCGCTACGAAACTGCCTTATTTTCGTAGCGAGCAATTGTTGAAGGATTTTGAGCATCTTAAAAGAATTTTTTGCCAGCTAGATACCTCCAGCATGTTAGTGGACCTCATTAGCAGATATTTATGACTCAAAGGGAGTGCCATGCAGCCAGGTCATCAGTGAAAACAACGTTGAAGATGAAGGTCATCCATTCCTAAAAAGTAGGGTTATGTTCCACAAATCTAGGGGTGCTATAAATATGTAACGTAGTGGTGAACTTGGTCATGTGTCCTTCGAGCAAGTGACATTCATTATGTAACCATCATGCAACTGTTTCACAGGTAGGATAAAGGAATGTAATAAAGAGGAGATAGAGTCCTATTAGGAGTTTGTTTCTTTAAAGGTAGTTGTTTAAAGGTAGTTGTCAGTTTTTTATTTTAGTTATGAAAGGTGTCATAGTAGAATTCGAGGATCTAGCCACTAGGTAGATCATCCATATTGTAAATAATGTCTATTTATAGACAAAACATCAAAGAAGCAAGGGGTTGGAGAATATTTGCAAAAAAATGTTGCTTGTATGTTTTTGACCATTATCAATAATAGAAAGTGACATTCTACTTCCAGACCTGAGATTCTCATGAGGTTTTTGATGTCTTATTGATCTATATCTTATGTTTAATAACTTGCAGTAGATTTCATCTCTAATTACTCAAAATTCATAATATTATGCTTTGACTTCCTTTAGTGGTGAAATGACTATGTTTTCCTATGTTGTGTGTGTGAACTATCTCTGTTAAAAACCTCTATCTGCCTCAGCTTCCATGTGAAGAAACACTGTCGCTGAAACTAATGTGTGTCGACTCCATAAGCCCATTGGTAGCAAGCCTACATTTTTCAACCTGCAATCATACAAAAAAAGTTACAATTCCATAGAGTTAGCCATCTAGTACTATCCTTATTCAAAATTATAAACCCCCTTTGAGAGAGCCCTCTCAAACTGAAGAGGCTAAGTTTCAGTTAGAAGTGGTTTGAAAGAGTTACATTGAGTTGATTGATGAGAAACCAATCAATATCAATTTGGTGATAACAGCTGCAATTATTTTTGGGTGGTCATTTTGTTCATGTATTCCCCTTCTTTGTAGATGCATGGCCTTCACACTGGCCTCATCGATGGTAGGAGGCTCAAACAATAATAATGAATGTCTTATGTAATTATGCAGAGAACCAATATACTTGGTTACAATCTCTGTTGTATCTAATGGAATGCCCAAATTCAATGCTTGTTTTCTAAATTCATCAGTGAAGTCTTGTACATTTTGACCTCTTCCTTGCCTTAGGTGTTGCCATACCATTAATGCCTTTTGCTTATATCCAAAAGGGTAAAATTGGTTTCTCAATGCAGAAACAAAATTTGACCATGAGGAGAGAAGGTTACCCAAATTTTTGCTGCCTTGCAATTCACTCTCCCACCAGACAAGAGTGGTGTCGTTCAGTCGAAGAGAATCAAACTAGATCTTTGCCTCATCCTCCTCGATCTGCTGAATCTTGAAGTAGACGTCAATCTGCCTAATCCAGTTGTTAAGATTTTCGGCATTACTTTCACCACTATACATGGGAAGATCAAATTTAACATCTAATTTAAAGAAAGGTTTCTTAGATTCATTTCTCGAATTCCTATGATGATGGTGAGAAGAAGAAGAGGAACTTCCACTCTCTAAAGGAGAAGTAGGTCGATCCCCTCCATCATCTCCATGCACTAAACCTTGTCCTTCTAGAGCATTTTTCCCTGCACTTTCTAGTTTCGCAAGCCTTGAGAACAACTTCTTGACTCGATCTGCCATTGTGTAGAATGTTTCGCAAAAATTTAGCTCCTCCTCATTTCTAGCATCATCATCCATGGTTCTTCTTTGATGCACACGTCCTGCTTCGGGATCAAAATAATTTAGTTTCCCTTCGCCTCTTCGTAGCCTGTTTCTGGTTAGCATACAAACATGCAATTCACATCTACAAATACCTGCTCTGATACCACTTGATCCAAGATCTTTAGCTTCGAGATGGAATGAAGAATTACATGTAAAATTGCATCTTAACCATGAAACTTAAAATGCATGAAACAAGAAGAGAGAAGCACATAAAATTATGCAAAGAAGACGAGAATTTGATATCAGAGTTCGTCCAGGAGGGACTACATCTTCGGGCCCCACTCAAACAATGGGGAGGCCCTCTTGTGGCAAATAAAGTGAAAGTACAAGCATCAATGTAAAATTACACCCTTATACCTTCAATATACAAACTAGCCGAAAAATGGAGACCTCTATTGCAGAAACAGATAGCACCATCAGATTCCTGTCACCAAGAGGTGTAGGATCCATATAAAATTTGTCCAATTTGGACACTGGGAAAATTTGGCCCCTCTGAAAGTTGAGCTCAAATCATGGTTCCACCTATCCCTGGAAAGGCTTAGGGTTCCATTGCCCACCTCGATCCTCATGTCACTCCTAGTCTACCTGACACATCTGAGAAATGAGAGGTTTAATATAAAATCATGAGCCAAATTCCTAAAAGGAAGTCATTGGGCATAATGGTTAAGATCTAGACTTGTGGGGAGGAGGTCGGGCGGTCAAACCCTGCCCCCTCCCAAAATGATGGTTTTTTGTTTTAACACCCGTTGCATATATTAAAATAGAGTCTTGGGGGGCCAGAACCGCGCCATTGGGGCAGCTCACCCCGCAGTTTTTTCCGGCGTACAATGAAGTGTGGAGGGGGGGCGGCGGGGGTCACAACTCGCGCCCCACCCAAATATGTTATATTGTAGGTATGGTTTGGGGCGACGGGGTCATGGCCTCCGACCCCACCAATTTTAAATGCATTTTGTTATGCGGTTGGGGTAGGGCGCGGGTCACGACCCGACCACCCTTTTTTTATATTTTCTTTTCGTTTTTAATAACAAATAATACAATTTTAAAATATCTGATTTTAGGTGTTAGTGGGAAATTTATCTGTACCACAAATTTTCTCGGATTCTGGCCAGAATCCAACCACTGGAATCTGCAAAATTGCACCTCCTTTAACCTGCCATGTCACGTTGTCAACCCAAAAACTTTTACCAGCTCAAACTTTCACATACGAGCTCAGTTTGACGAACCATTTGCACCGTTGCGATCAGGACGATGAGGTATTCAATCTGAAACTAAGTTTGTCATGTTTTTTTCACTTCGATTTTTGAGCTTTCATAAGGCCTCTTTGTCCTGTGTGTGTCTTTAGAGCCACTTGGATCACTTATTCATTCCATTGGCCAGACATTCCATGCTCGATTCATCACTATGATAGCTCTTAACCAGTTACTGCCCAAGTGTGTTCACCTCACTAAGTCGATGGAGAAATTGTATTGCACATCAAACTTGTGTTTACTAAATTGATGCCAATCCACCAACTATCCCAAGGTTCATGAATAAGTACAAAACTTGGGTAGGTGTTTAGGGGCCCTCGATCCCTAGCATTAAAGAAATGTATTCAATCTTCAACGAATTGATTCTATAGGATCGTCGATCGAGGATGAGATATGGCATGAGACCATCGAGCCTCCCATTTAATAATTTGTCCATTAACACACTTATTTTGATTGATGCACCATTTGTTTGAAATTTAATTTCTACTTTCATGGTAGATGTTTAAAGGTAGCATTTCTATTATTTTGTGCATACATCACTTGTTCCAAAGAAACTCCTTTATTTGTGAACGCATCTCCATGGAATTCAAATGCCTCTTGACATGATGAAACTCTAATGAATCAAATTTCCCAATTTTTTATTTTATCCTTTGTAAAATTGGAAGTTGAACATTGATCGAGTTCTCTTTGGGTTGAATGACAATCATGGTGTCCCCAAATACCATCAAGTGTCGAATTTTCCTCGAATTGGCCAACTCTAGCCCCTGCCACAATGTCTAATATTCTGCTTGGTTATTTGTAGCTCTCCCCAAGCCCCAAGCATATTGAATCTCTATTTTTACATCGTGGTGATAGATATCCCCTCCTTCTCATGCCTTCCCCAAAATTCCATAGAATATTTAACAATGCCTTTAAAACCCTAAACTTCTGTGCAACAAACACGAAAAAAACACCCTGAAAATGAAAAGTGTTAATATTGCATCAACACATTTTTTTATTTAACAATGGCATTAAAATTTATTTTTTACGTGCAAAAAGTACGAAAAAACACCCTAAAATCGAAAGGTGTTGATGTTACGTCAATGTTATTTTTTGGTCAGAATTACAACATTTTTTTAGCAATGGCATTAAACAAAATATCATGACTATGAAAAATCTTAAAATTCTAATAATTTTCAACGATAATGTTAAATATAAGATATCATAACTCCAAAAAACCTAAACACTTTTCAACCATGGTGTTAAAATAAATAGCATGGCTCTAAACAAAACTTATAATTTTAACTTTTTTCAACCATGGAGTTAAAGATAAAATATAACGATTTCGAAAAACCTTAAAATCTTAGCCTTAGACAACTGGACGCATTTCAATGAAAATTTAAAAATCAACCATCAAATTGACACACAATGGGGGTAGGCTTGACCCATTGTAATGAAAAATAAAAAACAACCATGAAATTGACACATAGTGGGGGTAAACTTGATCCATTGTAACGAAAAATTTAAAATAAACTATCGAATTATTACGTATTCAATTTAAGTTGCTAGTCGTGCATTGATACAAACCCTGCAAAAAAAAAGGTAACTTTTTTTAATAACAAAAAGTAAAATAAAAAAAGGGAGTTTAAAAAAATAAAAAATGATAAAAGAATTATAATATATATATATATATATATATATATATATATATATATATAAACCAAAAAAAAAAAAATCTAGCTAAACAACTTAATTAAAAAAAAAAAACTTAACACATAAAAATTTTAAAAATATAAAATTAATAAAAATAAGTAAAAAAATAAAGTAAATAATTAATAAAAAATCACAAAAAATATAACATAATTTTTAAAAAACTAAAAAATATTCCTCTCCCAACCCACAATCTTTACATCATGTTTCCACTACTTCCATCACTTCAACAATTTCCACTATCTCCCCATTAATATCACAAACTGTAATCCAACCTGTTTTAATCCCTTCCACACCTACACCTCTTACAAGTTTATCTGTTTTTCATCCCCATAATCCCATCATGGCAACTAGGTATGCTCCATTAGTTTTACCTAGGCAGCTCCATCCTATTCCCCGGGACTACCAAAGTATAATATCTTAGTTTGATGGTTTTGTCCCAATTATAGCTCAACAACAGGTTGACAGGATAAATGATTACTTCGATTTACAAGAAATCAAGCGAGATGATGTTAAAACAAGGTTGTTTGCACAGAGCCTGATAGGAGATGTGAAAAAGTGGTTTAGATCTTTGTAAGTTTCTTTCTTAGAAGACCTTACCCAATTTCACCAAAAATTTCTTGCAAGACCATGAAGCAAAGAAAAATACTATACAAATCCTCCCTAAATATGAGAGTATCAAAAGAGCACCTAGTGAAATAGTCCAAGACTATTGTGCCAGATTTAATAAAGTGTACAACCCCATTCGTGCTGATATAAAACCATAGCAAGGTATGCCTTTAATAAAGTGTCCTACCAATTAAGAGAAAGAAACCCTGCTACCCTTGAGAAGATGTAGATAAATGCAGTTAGTGTAGAAGCTAATATGTTAGCAAAAGGAGCTAGACTAAAAACTAAAAAGATAGTTACTATCAAAGAAGAACCTTCTTCTTCTTCATCTGATGCTAAATTGGATAGCCTAGTAAGAATCATGGAAAGAATGGTGAAAAGGATAAATTTAGCTAATAGAACTCCCCCAAGAGAAAATCAAGGGGGTCCCCAAAACATAAATCTAAACCGTAGGAGGAATCCACCTCAAATCAGACAAAGGGAGAAAAGAGGCCCAAATGATCAACAAAAAACAATTAGGCCTCCCTTTCAAGAAAATTATGTGGAAGAAGAAGGGAATTACCTAAAGACCCTAAAGAGAATGAAATAAATTTTATGGGAATAAATGGTAGTGACCCTATCTTCTTAACTCAATAAGAACAAGACATCTTCATACTTTCACAACCTGAAGTCAGTCCATCAGAATCCGAAGACTATATACAGGGATATCAATGTAGAAATTTGAATAAATGATATGTTATCCACCGAGATTCTCCTGATCACACATTATTTTATCTTCATGCACAATACAAAATCTCTTCTACCATTGATCATTAATTGCGGAAATAAAAACAATCGCATGCGCACATTAAAACCATAAACAATCACACATATGAACACAATATTTCATGGGAAAGCTTAAAGCTAAAAACCCCCAACTATCTGTATATTATATATCATAGAGATCATGTAAAAATCATTATACAAAGCTCCTCACAAGCTCTCAGTACAATCTCCAATTGCTACACACTAATCAAACTAGATCTAGCAAAACACATGCTCCAATCTCTGCCACCTGATAGCCAGCCTCTATTGCATAATAAATGCTGAAGAATGGCTCATAAATAACTTCTAACCACCTGGCTTGTACTGCGCAATCCTCATTGGCTTCTCTGATCATTGGTTGTTGCAAATCATGCAACAGTATAGTCACAACTGATAGTCACACTGCTCTTTCACCTATCTCTTCACTGGTCTCCACTGAAACTGTCCATGCACTGAAGTTAACTGATGTATTCTTTAGTTGATTAATGAGTTTATAATTAATGAATTAATTAATAATTAATTCACACCACTCTCACTAGTGTATCAATCAGTTAGACTAGATACAACTAGCTCAACTATGTTTAACTCAGTTAAACTGAACACAACTCCATCAACTACCTCAGTAACTCCACCAAACTCTGTCACATGAGTTCTAACTGAAGTATCCATGCAATAGCTCCACTTAACCCTCAGGAATAGCGTAATTCCTTCTGTCAGCTCTTGTGCCACATCTGTGCACTTAACTGAAGTGCTCCAAGAGAATAAGATAATGTTTATAGTCCAAATGTTATTAAGAGCTAATAATATTCGACATATCTATTTTTAGACTGGCAATCTAAAAATAGATTCCGCCCAATATGTCTAAAAATAGAAGTCCATCTATTTTTCCAACTTCACCAACCATCCACAAATAGCATCCTGCAACTCATAGAATATGATGTTTGTATACAAAAATAGACATAGTCTAAAAATAGACTTTGCACCAAAAAATAACTCAGAGCCACTTAGTGAGCGACTTCATTCCACTAAACTCTCATCATCTTGTTGCAATCTCAACACTCCCTCTCAACAAGATAAGGATTATCAGCAACCCCTATCCTGCCCCTGTGGTATTCGAATGTTCTCCTGGTGAGCGCCTTCGTCAAGATATCAGCATCCTGATCCTCCGTGGGAATGTATGAAAGTAACATGATCTTCCGCTGCACACAATCTCTGATATGATGATACCAGATGTCAATGTATTTAGATCTATCATGAAATACCAGATTAACCGAGAGTTTGATGCAACTCTGATTGTCACAATAAATCACAGTAGGATCTAAGTGTGAACCGAACAACCCGACCAGGATCTTCCTCATCCATATAGCCTCGCATGCAGCCAAACTCACTGCCATATACTCGGCCTTTGCTGAACTGAGTGCCACAGATCTCTGCTTCCTGCTGTACCAAGAAACTGTTGTCGACCCGATACTGAAAATCCCTTTAGATGTGCTCTTTCTGTCCGTTGGGCTCCCTGCCCAATCTGCATCCGTGAAGCTACATAGCCTCACCTCATTCGACTGTCTGTACCATAATCCATATCCCGATGTGCCTCTGAGATATCTCAATACATGCTTACCTGCCTTCCAGTAGAGCTTGGTAGGCTTAACCATAGCTTGTGAAAGCTGGTTAACAACATAGCATATGTCGGGTTGTGTATTGACCAGATACATAAGCGACCCCACCAACTGTCGATAAACAATGACATCCACTACCTCCGCTGAAGTAGCATCCTCCTTCCTCCATCCACCAGGAAGAGGAGTATCAACAGGCTTGCAGCCATGCATGTTGAACTTCTCTAGTATCTCCCGGGCATACTTTCCTTGAGAAACAAACAGTCCATCAACTGAACGCCATTTGATACGAAATAATGAAGGAGGCCCAAGTCCTTCCTCTCAAACTCTTTAAGATCATGCTGCGAGTATCGACAACTCATCACTGTCAAAAAATCAAATCATCTACATAAAGTACAATGATCAGCAACTTACCCTCGACCACTATCTGGTATAGGTTCGGATCTACCTCACTCTCAGAGAATCCAAGTCCGGTGAAATAACTGTCTATCCATGTGTACCAAGCATTAGGTGCTTGTTTCAACCCATACAACACTTTCTTGAGCCTGCACACATGTGACTCATTGCTGAAGATCTCGAAACCTTCGGGATGCTCTATGTACACCTCCTCCTCGATCACCCCATTGAGGAATGCCGTATTCACATCCATCTGATGAATGTGCCACCCCATCTGCGCTGAGAGAGCAATAATCGTCCGTATGGAAGAATACCTTGCGACAGGTGAAAAGGTTTCCTCATAATCGATCCCCTCAATCTGTGAGAAGCCTCGGGCAACAAATATTGCCTTGTACATCTCCACACTCCCGTCAGCTTCTTGCTTCACTTTGTAGATCCATCTCGAACCCACCATTGATTTCCCTTCCGGCCTTGGGACAATCTCCCATGCACTGTTTCTGACAATCGAATCATACTCTTCCACCATGGCATCTACCCATGCGGGATCCTCCACAGCTTCCTCGAAAGAGGATGGCTCTGTCACGATACACTTTCTCATAAGAGCCATGTATCCGGTATACCGGTCAAGTGACTATCTCTGTACGTATTTTGATGTGGGGTGCTCCTACAACCCAGCCTATACGCATCTTGAACGTCCGCTCGGCGCCACCGCGGAAGTGTGCTTAAGCCTACGATGGTTGGTACTGCATGGTGGTCTCTTCCACTCCATGAACCTCATCTTGTGGCTGATCCACATCCTGAGACTCATCCTTAGGAACTAATAGCTCCTCATTTGCATGCAAGTGTGGCTCCCTCTCAAGCGAACACTTCATGGCTTTCTCCTCCTGAAATTTGATATCCCGTCGCACAACAGTCTTGCGACTGTCTGAAAAATAAACACAATAGTTGTGGGGCATATCAGGGTACCCCACAAATATCCCAACCTCCGCAGTCGGCTCCAGCTTCTTCCTGGCATCCTTCGTCACATGAATGTAAGCAGGTGAACCAAAATCCTCCAAATGGGAAATATCGAACTCTTACACCGACGAAACGCCTCTGGGTGTACTCATGCAGTATCTGTGGGGACAACAGTTACACACATATATTGCGGTATTGCATGCCTCAGCCCCATGTGTATGGGGAAGGCCTTGATCATACCGCCTCGCATCATGACACCCAGATCGTTCTGTTCTTCTGTGACCCCATTCGGTATGGGGTTGTGAGGTGCTATGAGCTCTCTTGAAATCTTGTGCTGTAAAAGTCATGGGGTTGCCGGGGAATGAATTCACCACCATTTTCGCTCATAAGAGCCTTCACCTACTTCCTCGATTCTTTCTCAACCAGTGCCTTGAACTCACAGAACTTTGAGTATGTCTCGCTCTTCTTCTGCATGAAGAAGATCCAGCACTTACGAGAAAAATCATCAACAAATATCACATAGTACCTATGCTTTGTTGTCGAAGCCACTAAGAAAGGTCCATGCACGTCCGTGTGAATTCTCTCAAGGATCGTTGTGGTGCGACTATCCTTATTGTGTAAGGTGGCTTTCACAAATTTTCCCAAAGTACATCCCTTGCACTGATCTGACTACGCAAGAGTACCCTTAGGAAGCCCAGTAGAAATCTGCTGCAGTATCTTCAAAGCTCCATGGTGAAGGTAGCCCAATCTCTGGTGCCACAACTCGCCATCATCCCAGCTCACCACTCCTTCTGCCTTTCCTGCCATTGCTGCGCAGCCATCTACCTGCAATTGATAAAGTTTCTTAACTCGAAACCCTATCCTCCGGGTCTCACTAGTTGCCTTACTGCGTAGGAAAGCCTTTCCCTCGCTAAAAAAAACATCATATCCCTTGTCTTCTAACATCACCACAGAGATCAGATTCTTCTTCAATCCTGGAACATGCATAACTTTTTTCAATACGAAGGGTTTACTGGACTCCCTCTCAAAGGAAATGGTACCGATACCGGTTGCACTGTATCTACCATCATCGCCCATCTCGATGTGCACTCCAAGATCTTTCTCATCCAGATCAGTAAACAAATCTCGATCTCTTGTCATGTGAAAAGATGCACCACTGTCAAGAAACCACACTGAACCTATCACACTTGAGACCAAGCATGCGATCAACGAAAAATATAGCTCAAACTACGAGGCTAAGGCCTCTCTAGCTGCAGATCCAAAAGCCTGCTTATTTTTCTTCTTCTGTGGACAATTAGTGGCGTAATGTCCATGTTGGTGACAATGAAAGCACTTCACATTGGACATGTCCTGCTTCTTGCCTTTCGCACCAGATTAAGAAGCATTATTCTTGCTCTTCCCCTTCTTTTCTTTGGCAGCCAAAGCGCAATTTTATTCATCAGAGTTCTTTGATGAAGATCCATCCCTGGTACTTCACCTTATCTCCTCTTGCATAAGATTCGACCAAAGTTGTTCCCATCTTGGCAATTTCTCCCGACCATTGACAGAGTCCTGATAGGAATGCCAACTCTTCAGAAGCCCAAGGAGAGCCAAGCTCACCAAGTCCTCGTCATAAATAGTAACCCCCACACTTCCCAGCTCATCCCTGCATTGGATGAACTTCGTGAGGTACTTGGGCATAATGTCGCTTTTCTCCATTTTTATATTCCTGAGTTTATCCTTGAGTGCCAACTTCCTCTGGTCGCTCTTGCTTTGAAATAAATCTGTCAAAGCTTTCCACATCAAGAATGGATAAGCTTTACCATGAAGGCTAGATACTATGTGATCCTTCACACCTTCCAACAGAATCCTTCGACACTTTGCTATCTTCTTTTTCCATGCATCAAGTGCGGCAGCATCGCTAGAAGCAGGTTTTGGAATTTCTGCATCTATGAACTCCTTCAACCCATTGTCATCCAACACTGCCTCCATCCTGTCCTTCCATGCAATATAATTTGAGCTGCCCTCAAGGGCATACTCCAATCACAATTCGTTGAAAGACATCTCAACATCGACACTAAGAAAACACTACTGCAAATTCGAATTCCACCAGCTCAAAACTCAACCGCTTCAATGTTTTGTAATTTCTCCAATGATCAATATCGCTCTGATACCATGTAGAAATTTGAATAACTGATATGTTATCCTCCGAGATTCTCCTGATCACACACTATTTTATCTTCATGCACAATACAAAATCTCTTCTACCACTGATCATTAATTGCGGAAATAAAAACAATCGCATGCGCACATTAAAACCATAAACAATCACACATATGAATACAATATTTCATGGGAAATCTTAAAGCTAAAAACCCCCAACTATCTGTATTTTATATGTCATAGAGATCATGTAACAATCATTATACAAAGCTCCTCACAAGCTCTCAGTACAATCTCCAATTGCTACACACTAATCAAGCTAGATCTAGCAAAACACATGCTCCAATCTCTGCCACCTGATAGCCAGCCTCTATTGCGTAATCAATGTTGTAGGATGGCTCAATAAATAACTTGAACCACCTGGATTGTACTGCGCAATCCTCATGGGATTCTCCAATCACTGGTTGTTGCAAATATGCCATGAGTATAATCTCGCTTGACCAGTCTGCATAACACTATCTCTTCCTTTGAGTGCTCATGACACATCCATACTAAAGTTGCTTGATGTATTCTTTAGTTGATTAATGAGTTTATAATTAGTGAGTTAATTAATAATTAATTCACACCACTCTTCACTAGTGTATTAATCAGTTAGACTAAATACAACTAGCTCAACTATGTTTAGATTAGTTAAACTGAACACAACTCCATTAACTCCTCAATCAACTCCACCAAACTATGTCACATGAGTTCTAACTGAAGTATCCATGCAATAGCTCCACTTAACCCTCAGGAATAGCGTAATTCCTTCTGTCAGCTCCCGTGCCACATCTGTGCACTTAACTGAAGTGCTCCAAGAGAATAAGATAATGTTTATAGTCCAAATATTATTAAGAGCTAATAATATTCGACATATCTATTTTTATACTGGCAAGATAAAAATAAATTCTGCCCAATATGTATAAAAATAGAAGTCCATCTATTTTTCCAACTTGACCAACCCTCCACAAATATCATCCTGCAACTCATAGAATCTTGATCGACATGTCTAAAAATAGACTTTGCGCCAAAAAATAGCCTGCGGGACCACTTAGTGAATGCGACTTCTTTCCACTAAGCTCATCATCTTGTTGCAATCGCAACAATCAGAATGCCATTATGGAGGTACATAAACAATAGAATTTGAGTAAGAAAATTGCTGATAATCCATCGAAGAAAAACCATGATACTCCTCCCAAACCAATTGTAGATACACCTTCCAAAAAATTATCTGATATTGTTTCTAGGAAAACTCAAGTTGATATTCCTTCCACTAGTCAACCTAAAAAATACCCTCAGAAGGAAAATTGAGAAAGACAAGATATGAATATCAAGGAAGTTGAAAAGCCTCAAAATTCTTTCAGCATTGAGAAAGAATTGGCCAAAGTTAAAATTTCCATTCCCCTCACTAAGTTGGTAAACAAGAATGCATAAAAAACTCAAGTAATAAAGGTTTTGAAATTTGAAGAAGGAACATACATTGTAAACCTTAATGATAATCAACCTGAATTGTTATTTGGACCTGAAGTAGAAGGTAAGTCCCAGGATGGAGTTGTTCCTCCATTCTATATTAGCCTACATATTCATGATAAAATTTTGCACAATGTTATGCTTGATTTTGGTGCCTCTCACAATTTGATGCCCAAGGTCATTATGGAAAAATTAGGATTGGATATCACTAGGCCTTACAAAGATCTGTATTCATTTTATTCAAGTAAAGTGAGATTCTTTGGTCTAATCAAAGATTTGTGTATCACTTTAGCCCAAATCCCGGCCAAAATCTTTGTTATGGACATTGTGGTAGCTGACATACCTCCCAAGTATGTCATGTTTCTCTCTAGATCCTGAGGGGGAGAAGTGTAAGGTACCTTATAGTTGGATATGAGTTATGCTATCATTCTTGTATTTGGTCATCCAAGAAGAGTTTACAGAGAAACATTGATGAAATACATGGTTAACAGTCAAGACAGACCCAACAACTTTCTCTTGTATTCAATCCATTCAGACCTAGACTCATTTATCTTGTTTAATGATGGAGATGTAGAAGAACAAATCCGAAACTTAGAAAATTATTTGTGTGAGATTGAAGAAATCAAAACAGATAGTGTGAAATTGAAGGAAGAAAATGAGCCTTTATGGAACATGGATTTTGATGGGGTTGTAAGCAAGGAAGGATCAAGAGCAGGTGTGTGGGTTTGAAATTCACAAAATAATAAATTAGAAGGCCATTCATCTAAACTGAATTTTCAATGTACCAACAATATAGCTGAGTATGAAGCCTTAATCCTAGGATTGCAACTTTTGAAAAATTTAGGTGCCAAAATAATTTCAGTTCATGGAGATTCTAAACTCATAATCAAACAAATCAAAGGGGAGTATTCAGATAAACATCCAAGGCTAATGGATTATAGGAATGATGTTATATATTTCCTTGAGCATTTTGTTGAGTATGAATTATTGGTAATTACAAGGGGTCAAAATATCCTAGCTGATGGTCTGGCTATTTCAACTAGTACTTGCAAAATGCCACATTGCCCAAGTCAAAATTATAGTTGAAGTAAAAAACAAACGAGTTGTCCTGGATAATATCATGTATTGGAAAGTTTTCAGTGATGATCAATGGATTGAAAATTTCAACAGTCAAAGAATGAATTTGAGTGTGAAAATATAGGCATAGATTATGATGTAGATAACAATGTAAATAAAGTAGAATTGAGTGAATTGTATGAAATCAAGAAGAATTAGAAATTTTGCAATTAAAGGATAATGTTTTGCCTAGAGGGTTAGCTCCCTTAGAAGAATTATTTGAATTTAAAGATGTGGCTAAGAAACCTAAAATTGAACCTACTGGAGCTAAAGTTGAAGATTAAAATATAGGAACTAAATAAGAGCCCAAGATTGTTAAATTGTCCAAATCTTTTCCTTCTGCGGAAAAACAGAAGTACATAAATCTTGTCAAAGAATTCATAGATGTATTTTCTCGGAGTTATGATGATTTAAAGTCCGATGACACTAGCATTATACAACATAAAATTCTATAAAAGAGGACCAAAAACCTTTTAAACAAAAATTTAGAAGAATGAACCAAATACTTTTGCCCCTAGTTGAAAAATAAGTTAAAAAGAGCTATATGATGCCAAAATTATTGTACCATTGAGATATTCCAAATGGGTATCAAACTTAGTCCCTACTAGGAAAAAGACCGGGGAAATTATACTGTGTGTTGATTTTACAAATCTCAATAAAGCTTCCCTTAAAGACAACTATCCTTTGTTAGGTCCCCATATTACTAGTTTAGTTCCTTATTTTTATTAGAGTAGCCCTCTTATTGTTATTGTTGTACCCCTCTAACCCCAATATTTTTATTATTGTGCCCTTACATTGTTATCGTTAGGTCGGCTAGGATTATATTGTGGGCCCATGGACTCCTATATATAGAAGGAGGTTTTGGTCATTTGTATCATCCAATAATTGTTCATTTATGTAATGTATTGGAGGTTTCCCCCTCAAAGTGGCTGATTTCTAAGGCGTTCATCTCTCTTTTCTTCTATTTTTGGAGCTGGTTTCATAACATTTGGTATCAGAGCTTTGGATTCTAGGGTTTCGCTGCTCCAAACAGGTCATCGTGGCATTTTCACTATAACGTTTTTTCTACGAAGTTTCAGAAGCTGACTTAGAGTGCGAAGCTAAAATCCTAAGGAATATTGTCGTAAAATTTCAGAGCTTGGTTCACAATATTTTCAGAGATATGATTTGTGGACGTTAGGGCTTTTTGCAGGCTCCTGAATTTAACCTAAACAGGTCATCGCGGATTTTTCACTATAAATATTTTTCTACGAGGTTTCAGAACCTGAAATTTTCATAGAGCGAAGCTGAAATCTTGAAGAACCTCCTGTAAAAATTTAAGATCTTGGTTCACAACATTTTTGGGGATATGATTTGTGGCAGTTAGGATTTTTTCAAGCTCCCGAATTTCATCTCAAAGAGGTGACCGTGCGACAAACGTCATAACTCTCTCTCTGAGTGTCAGATTGAGATTATGTAAAAAGTGGCTACAAGTACACGAAATGCAATTTTTAGTATATCAATTTCAGAGTCGAAGGAGAAAACAGTGATACGTGGCAATTCATACAAGTTCGCTCTACTGAACTAGTCCATAATTAGGTCATCGTGGGAGATTGGGATAACTTTGCCTTGAAGAATCAAAATCAGGTCAGACCTGTGGAATTCGAAAGATGATTCATAGGGCTACTTCATGGCCGAATTTCAGATATTGAAGATCTGACATCACAAAGATAATTCAGTTTCAATATCGAGCTCCTCAAAATAAAAATAAAAAGGTGTGTATTTTTTCGAGTTACATAAGTCTCGTTTGAAAAAAAAATTAGTTTGAATTTATTCCAAGGGCATATTGAAGAATATATATCATTATTGGGTTCTAAAATACGCCCTAAAAATAATTCAACACCCATTAAGCCTTCAGAAGGCTTTACTATGACTCATGAAGACGAAGAAACACAACATGAGATATCAAAATTACAAGAGCAAGTGCACCAAATTTCGCTATTGCAAAGAGCAACAAAAAATGATATGGAAATTTTGAAGAAAGGCTTGGAAACTAAGATGGATGGTTTGAAGAAAGGCATGGAAGCTAAGATGAATGGTTTGGAAGCTAAGATGGAAGGCATGGAAGTGGGCATGGAAGCTAAAATGGATGAAATGGAAGCTAAGATTGATGAAAAAATGGAAAACATGAAGAATGATATAAAAGTAGACATCGAAGGTTTGGAAAAGTTGATACAAGAAATGTTTCTTAATGGCAAAAATATAGTAGAGGAAACTCATGATGAGAACAAAATAAATTTTAATCGTGATTTCATAAACTCTAATGTTGGATGGAAGAACCACCATATTCCTAAGATGGATATGAGGAAGTTTGATGACAAGGATCCCGTAACATGGATACTATAGATGGAGCAATATTTTGATCTCAATAATGTGCAAAACACACAAAAGGTACGCATTGCAACTCGACATTTAGAAAAAAATACATTTGTATGGTATCAATGGCTTTGCTCCCGTAAAAAAATTGTCACTAGGTTAATTTTTACAGAGGAAATGATAGCACATTATGAGGATACAAAAAGCAACACTTTTTTTAGCCAATTGATAAATCTCAAACAAAAGGGTTTAGTGGCGAAGCACATTGAGGACTTCCAAAAATTGAATATAAGGGTAAAAGATATTCTAGAGGAACACAAGATTGATGTATTCCTAGGGACTTTAAAGGATAACATCCAACATGAAGTTCATGTTTGGGAACCTGATTCATTGGAAAAAGGCATTCAGGTTGGCAAGAAAAACTGAATATAAAATTATGGCAACAAGGAAGCCTACCACTCATCTATATAAAGATGGAAGTGTTGCTACTCCTAGAATTCCACAACCTACAATGTTGACAACACAACAATTGGAAGAAAAAAGAGAAAAAGGGCTTTGCTACAATGTGATAGCAAATACACTAAAGGTCATAAGTGTGCTAAGAAGAAATTATTTTACATAGATTGTGAAGAGGAAGAAGAAAATGACCAAGAATCTTCAAAAGAAGAGGATATACACTAGGAACCAACCCTATAAGAGGAAGAAATGAGTCCGACCATATCGTGTAATGCATTGGCAGGAATTACCACTCCTAAAACTCTCAAGATAGAAGGACATATCAAGAAGAAAAAGGTAATAGTATTGATTGATTCGGGTGTAGAAATTTCTTGTTTCCCACCTCGGTTTTCAGTTTCACCTTATTTATCCTTTTAGTTAAATGCCCTTTCCCATATCCTTACATTCAACAACAGAAAAGTAATTTTTTGCTAAAAACACAAATTCTGGAAAATTTACAGAATGCTGGAAAATGCAGAAATAAAAATCAGCAAGCTTAAAACAGCCATTCAACACATTTAAACACTGATATTTTTGGTCAACATGACCCTGGAAAAACCCCCTACAACTCTTGGGGAAACCAGTCTGAAAGCTTCTCTTTTATTTTCTGAAAAATGCCTTTTACAGTGAAACAGGAAAAACTCAGAAAAAATTCCAGCAACCAATTTACAGACTTATCTCGATTTTCGTGCTTGCACACCGCCTCGGAAATTGTGCCAAATCAGAAATAACAGAAAACAGAAAATTTACAGCACCTTAGGACAACATTAAATGCTATAGGGCCACCTCGGGAAGCATGCCGGAACAGTCGTACTTTGCTGTACGGACTGTATGGATTTCGTACAACACCCTCTCTCGAAATCTGTGCCAAAAATCAGAGCTGTAGCTGCTATCCTCTTCCTCGATTTTTGTGCCGAAAATAACAGCCACCCTCTTCCTCGAAAAACATGCCTGATTTTTGTGCCTTGGAGTGCGTGCTTGCTGTTGTACCCTCTTCTTCGATTTCTGTGCCTCCTCACTTGGAAACACTGCCTCTCCTTTGCTGTAATTTTTTTTGCCTTGGTATGTGTGCCAATAAATGCTGCTGTACCTTTGCTAAAATCTCTTCACTGCCACCCTCCTTCTTCTCACTGCTCAGAAAAATCTCCAGCTCTCTTTCTCTCCTTCTCCTAATCTGCTCATGAAAGAATGAATGACCTTTTCCTCCTTTTCCTCCTTTAACCTAACCCTAAGTGACTTTTGGGGAATCCCAAAATCCAATGGCTGAAACAGATTTAGATATAAGGCTGAGATTAAATGCTCATTTAAATCTCACTTTCTATTTTTTAATTCACCCCACTTTAATAAAGACCCACTTAGTCATTTATTTCCAAAGTCACTTTTCCTTTCTAATTTTACATTGACTTGATTAAAGTCACTTTAAAGTTAGACTTTTGTATCTTTATCACTTAAAGTCACTTTTAAATTAGATTTGACTTTATAACTTTATAAAGTCACTTTAGGAGAAAAATTAAATTCTTTTGGACACTTTTCCCTAGGCCAAAGATCAAAGCCTTAGGGAACCACCTGTCCTCCAGTAACCTAATTTCAACACTCCCTCTTACCGAGGAAGGTGTTCCTCACCACACCCATCTTGTCTCTGAAGTAGATATTCTTGCCCCATGGTAAGGCTTTGGTAAGAATATCTGCAACTTGCTCATCAGTGGGAATATACTCAAGCTTCACAGCTCCCTTCTAAACATAGTCTTTGATGAAATGATATTTGATCCCGATATGCTTTGACTTGTCATGAAATACTGGATTCTCCGTGAGTTTAATGCAACTTTGATTATCACAGTAAATCACTGAAGGTCTCAACAGCTGACCAAATAAGCCAAACAACATCTTGCGAAGCCAGATGGCCTCACAACTAGCTAGATTGGCTACCATTGTTACACCATTTTTTGGTCATCTACCCTATTATCATTAGATGGACCCAAGTACACCATGTAAGACCAGTTTTACCCTAAGTAAAACTGCTTTCACTATGTTAAAACAGGAAACCCCAAAAGGAAATATTAAACAAACCCATATTTGTTTGATTTTCCTCATGGAATAATGAATTAAACCATAATTTAATTATTATTCCCAGTCATGTTTAACCCAAAATCAAAGAAATTAATTAGATAAACATTTATTTATCTTATTATTTCTAGGAATAACCATTTAAACCTTATTTAGATGACATTCCTTGTTAAATATGACCAAATCACCCACAAATAATTAAATAAATCACTATTTATTTAATTATCTTTCAACCACCTCCTTAAATAATTAAACAAATCATTATTTATTTGATTATCTTCTAACCGCTTCCTTAAAAAGATAAATAAATCATTTATTTATTTATTTTTGACAAATTAAGGGATTTGACCCAAGTCAAATACCTTTTCCCTCCAACAAATATAATAAAATATTCCATAAAAAGTGGATCTAGATCTCGTTAACCCATGCACCAAGATCTAGAATGACCCAATATTTTGTTATAAATAGGAGGGTTTTTCCTACCATTCTTAACCTTTTGTTGCCTATTAGATCACTCTGGATCTATACACTTGGTCACCATTTTCTGCCATTTGCTGCAAGAGCTCCCTTTGAGTTCCATTCTTTGTGTGGGTCTTCTACACCAACAAGAGAGAGAAATCTTAGATCTGAAGTGATGAGGACTTCCAAGAACCCATCCCACCGAGGGGAATTGGATACACCTTCTTGTTTTCCTCCCAGGTGCCCCATTAATATAAAAATTCTTTCAAAAATTGTTCTTGTCTTGTCTATTGGTATATGGAGCAAACCCTTACTTTTTCTGCTTAATATCTTTCCATGCATAGATCTGGTTTTTTGCAACTCTTTTATGTCTAACTAACCGCAGATCTGAAGATATTGGCAGCCACTTTTTTTGTTAGGGCTATTAGTTATGCGTAGCTAAAGTGGTCCTTTTTCGTACACTTCGACAAAGGATTCATACTAACAAATGGCGACTCCACATGGGTTTTAAATTACGACCGCTGTCGTTTTTCATATTCTTGCATATCCAGCTACTTCAGACCCTAGGGTTTCTTTTCAGCTGTTTATTTTTCCTATTTTTATGTTGTTTTTCTCACATAAAACCCTAAAACATCAAAATTTCTAACTTCCGTGTGTTTCTGGCCCTATTGCACAGGTAAGCGACACCAGCCGCAACTGAGACGACAACTTTTCTGAAAATCTGCCGCCGAGACAACCGAAACGGGGGGTCGCACTTTTTGGCCCATAAACTGCGACCTGGACCTCCAGGTCGCACTTTTCTGCCCCTTTTCTGCGACCTGCACTGAAAACAGGTCAGAAACTGCGACCTGCCAGTTTTTCAGTAATTTTTCTGCAATTTTTTTGGGTTCTGCTGCAGCTTCTGTCAGGGTCTTCCAGCCTCTGTCTCAGCCCGCCTTGACCAAGTTCTGATCTGTTTTTACTCATCTAAGTGAGAACCTAGCCCCCTAGGGCTTTAGTACCCTCCACTTTTTGTGGATGAGTTTTAGCTGTTTCAGCCGTCTGTTTTTCAGAGCTTCAGCCTCCTTTTTTCCAGATCTGTTACCTCCCTTTCAGATCCATTGAAATCAGTTCTTCTACCTCTCAAATCACCTCCTGAAGATTTGTTTGGATCTACTTTTAGGGCCTCCACCTTGCCCCCTCCGTTTTTTGCTGATTTCCTTCCTTTCTCCAGCCACCTTGCCTCTATCTTTTGGCTGTGATCTGCACCTCTTTTCAGCAGCTTTATCCTTTAGATCCCTGTCCCTTTTGACCTTAGATCTATTGGCCTCTTTTCCGTGTGTTTTGCCTAGATTTTTCCCTTTCTTTTTAGATTAGTTTTGAGAGACCCACCTCCTTGGGTTAGATAGATGCACAAGTAGCTATTATTTTTCTGTTATTTCAGCATTATATACTGTTCTCTGTAGGTTTATTTTCAGCTACGCAGCACACTTTTTTCTTTCTCTCAAAACGGAAAGGGTTTAAAAATTAAAATTAACGCACGCCACACACTGACCCTAAGCGAAGAAGCGCCTGGTTAACACCGCCTGGAAAAGACTCTAAAATCAATTGTCACTGCACCTTTTCTGCCCTTGACCTTAATTGATTCTGTCCCTTTCTGCCCCTGTCGATTTCCTTCTTCCTGTCATCATTGCGCCCCCAAGGCGCCTTTCCCGGAGACTTCTTGGCCTTCACCCTCAGTTTCCGGTCGATCGACCTACTCCGACCCGCCGTCGTCGAGCCAGCCCTCCTCCAAGTCCGCACTCCGACTCCTCTCCTGATTCATCGGGTTCCCCTTCTCCTCCTGGTTCTCCCCCTACCACCATGTCTGGTCCAGGGCCTAACGCTAGCGGTTCCCCCGGCCCTAATGCCGGCCCGACTACTAGCGGAACCGCCACAGGAACGACTCCGGCCACCCCATTGCTGCCGTACATTGCAGGCCTCAGCCTCCCCGATTTCAATCAGTTGATCAACGACCCTATCCACCACGATGTTGGTTGGCCTACCATGCCAACCAAGCTCCCTTCCGACATCCCTAAATTCGAAGGCCAAGCTGGAGAAGATCCAACCAATCATGTCCGATCTTTCCACATGTGGTGTTCCTCCAATTCCATTACCGATGACTCCATCCGTCTTCGTTTGTTCCAACGCACGCTTACCGGTGAAGCTTCCAAATGGTATGTTGAACAAGCCACCTCTTCCCATACCACCTTTGCGACCCTTGCTCAGGCCTTTTTGTCCTATTTCCAGCTCCCTCTCCGATACGACACTGGCACGGAGCTCTTGACTTCCTTCAAGCAATCCTCTTCAACCCGCCTTTCTGCCCATGTTCAGGAATGGCGAAGAAGACGGAGCTTGTGTCGAGCCCCTCCCTTCGAAGATCGGGTTTATATGGACTGGTTCCTTCGCACCCTTCCGGCCCCCATCGGCAAGGATGTCGCCTCCCATTTTCCTCAAACCAAAGAAGCCGCCCTCCAAATAGCCTTGAAATATGACCTGATCTACGCTCAATCTGGTTATGTTTATACCGTTCTTACTGACCTCCCCAGGCCCGGCGGCGCTAATGCCCCGGGGGCATCTCATTCCGCCGATGGTATCGTTGGAGCCCTTTCCCATCCGTACGCTCAACCTCCTATGGGCTATGGTCTCCCTCAGGGAGGGGCCATCTCCTCCAGCACTCTACCCCCTCCCGGTAGCATGTATCCAGGATACGGCATGCCTCCTCCTTTTGCCCAACCTCCTGCTTACCCCAATGTTGCCCAACCTACCCATTACCCTTATTCACAGCCTGGTGCACCAGCTCCTCCAGCATATGCGCTTCCTCCTCCCTTGCCTCCTCAAACCCAGCACCAGCACCTACAGCCCCCTCCAGGGCAAGTATTTGCACAGCAGGGCACGACTAATCCCCCTTCTTCTCAAAGAAGGCGGAGAGGCAACCCAAACCAATCTGCCCCCAGTACCCGTGGACCCAATCCTGGTATGGACCCCAACACTGCCAACCAGCAACAGGGAACTCAGCCCAAGCCGGATAGGCCACTTCGCACAAGTAAGCCTTGTTCGTGTTGTAGTGTTTATGGTCATTACACCCACGATTGTCCCTTTTTACCCCAGATGCGGCAGATGTGGGAGTCTCAAGCCACATTGTGCGGATAGCACGCCTCCCCTCATGCTCCTCCCAATGTGGCCACTACCCAGCCAGCTGTGTTTACTGATCCTTTCCCTCAGCAAGGATTCGTGGCTACCCAACCGCCCGACAGCCAGGTAGCCGCCCCCCCTTCCCTTTCTGGTTCCTCTGATTACCAGATCCTTATGATGCACTCCGATCCTAACCCGTCCGTCGACCTTCACCTTCAAACTCGGTCCCGCCAGTACCCCAAGCCTCCTGCTCAGTCTGCCCCCGAGTCTCCTTCTTCAGGTTCTACAGAGCCTCTTTCGACACCCAGTGGCCCCTTACATATCCCTCAACCCAAATTTGAGGTCCATACCAAGATTCCTAAGGGACCATTACGTCGAAACGCTGCTTCCGGTCGAGCTGCTCATTCGTATAGCATAGTAGATGATTTGGCACAATCTCCTGCTGCCATTTCCACACTGGAACTCCTCCAGTCGTGTCCTTCCCAAAAGAAGGCTCTACTATTTGTCGTGGGCACTGTAGATCCTGCTGATGACCAAATGATTATTTTCGACGCCACTCAATCGGACCATCCTCCTCTTCCTCCTTCCGTCGCCTTCCAAATCCCAGTCAAAATCTGGAACGCCAACGTGTCCCGGTGTATCATTGATGAGGGGGCATCCACTTGCGTGATGTCCGCTTCGGTTTGGAAGCAGCTCGAATCCCCTGAACTGGCCCCTTCCACGATCACCCTTCGAGCGTGGGACGGTCATGCCTCCCAGCCCATTGGCCTGTTTCATAATTGTCCTATCACCCTCGCTAGTAAGACTGTTTGCGTTGACGTTGAAGTCATCGACGCCCTGCTAGATTACAACATTCTATTAGGGCGAAGCTACAACTATGCTATGTCTGCTGTCCCATCCGCGGTCTTTCGCAAGATGTCTTTCCCCCATAATGGAAAGATAGTCACCATTGACCAGTTGACATATCATGAGCCAAAATCTCAGACCTCCCCTGAGACGACCATCTCTTCTGTAGCCAACAAGCAAACCGTTGATTCCTTGACCAGTGTCTCCCCCGGCGTTTACAAAGATTCCTCCTTGCTTGGAACTTTCCCTAACCTTCCCCCCCCTCCTGTCACCGATCCCAGCTCATCGAATTTTTGCATGATGCAATTGTCCCAGGCTGCCCGTAAGCGGCCTGCCTCGGCTAGTCAGCAACCTCCTCCTCGCCCTCCGCAACCCGCTCCTAGCCATTCATCTCAGCCAGCCGGACCTCCTCCTTCTGGCCCTACCCCTACAGCTGGTATCCCTGAACCCCTTTATCCTCCTGGATCGGTTCCTCCTGGCCTTAACCATCTCGAAGCCGTCCCTCCTGGTCATTACCCGGCTAGGCAGATCCCTTTCCTAGCTCCCCCTACCGGAGTATATTCTGTCCCCGTCATGGCCACCCTCTCTCTCCCTAACTTGACCTTGGGCATACCGGTCTGGTACCTTGATCCCCCAGCCGCCACCCCTCCTGGTCATCCCAAGCCCTATATGGCTTTGACACCGGTTCAACCGGTCCCCCTAGCTTCCTCTGTTGCCACTGTGCCCCTAGCACCTCCACAGGACCCTTCTCCTGTCGTGACGGCTCCCGGGAAGAAAGGTAAAGCCCGCAAGGGGGCACCCAAAGACAAGACTACCACGACTGACCCGGCCCCTTCTCCGCCCGCGAAGCCTTGCGCCTTATGTGATGTCACCGGTCATGCCACCCATGCTTGTCCCAAGTTGCCCCGTATTCAGCCCATGGTTAAAGTCGCGTTCCCCGAGTCTACGGTCCCTGAAGCCCCCATTCCTTCTCCGTCCGTAACCAAGAACCCAAAGACTCTCTGCACCAACAAGCCCTGTGCTTTGTGCGGCGTTCATGGCCATTACTCCCACCATTGTCCTCACCTGACGCACTATCGCGCCTCTTTAGAGGTAATCCGAGAGTATGAGGTTGAACAAAATCAATCCGCCTCTCCTATCCTCGCGCAGTACGCTTCAGGCCAGCCTGAGGATCCCCCCGCTCCCATCGACCTTCCCCCCCCTGATGTTCAGATGACAGAGTCTACTGTAACCATTCTTTACCTATCCTCCTCTGCAAGACACTTGGAGCCTAGCCCATCTGCATCCTCCCCTGTTGTGTCCCTCGACCACCCCTTTCCTACACGAGATCACTCCACCCGTGTCTCTGTTGACCTCCGCAGCCCGAGTCCTCACCTTACTTCCGATAGCCCTCATATACCACCCTGTATGAGTCATGGTCATCCTGCTCCTTGCACTCCCTCCTGCGGTCGCCGCCCGATGACTTCTGTGCACTCACGCTGCCGTCATTGCCTTTCCTCCCCTCATTTGTTGTCTTGTCCACCATTCCGCAGGACCCCCCGTCCACACCCTTTATCGGTTACGCCGATGGTGCAAGTCGTTACTCCAGGAATCTAGCCTCGGCAGGTTGGGCCATCTTCACCCCCTTGCATGCCCTTGTCCTTTCTAACGGGGTATGCATTAGTTCTGCCACCAACAATCAGGCCGAATATGATGCAGTGCGTGGTCTCTTAGCGGATGCCCTCTTTCATCGCATCCTCCATCTACACGTTCGTTTGGATTCCCTACTTCTTGTAATGCAACTAAATGGTGTTTATCGTGTGCATAGCCTTGTGCTATTTAGACGCTATTTATGAGTGAAAATCTTGATACGTGCATTCGAAACCATAACTTTCAACCATGTACCTCGAGAACAGAATCACTATGTAGATAGTATTGCAAACCATGTTCTAGATTGGCATTTATCACACACATTTCATACAAGACAATAACATTCATAACCATCAAAAAACGATGCATATCCATAATATGTGTTGCAAAACATGTGTTTAGAGTCCATCTACTCTGATACATATGACATGCCCATAGCATGTTACAAAAAAACCCAAAACTGGGGGCACCACCTGCCCCTACATACATCATAGGGGGCACCACATGCCCCACCCCTAATCACTATCTGGAGGCTCTCGGGCCAATGGCTCTGCCCCTGCAGCATGTAGATCGCGCATAGCCTGACCGGCCATCGCCATGCGCCGCATGACACCTCGCCACTCCGAGGGTAGACCAACACATGGCTCTATGAACTGGTCGTCTAAGTCCTGCCACCCGCGCTCCGATACTCCGGTCAACAACCTTTCGCATCTACGGCGGATATCCTCCAGCAGGGCGGCTGCATCCTCATTTTGCGCCGCTCTCGACCCACTTGGACCTGTAGCTCCAGACGCTGCCGGTCGTCCCATATATCCGGCTGGTTTTACCAGTGCTATATCTGCATACCAAAAGTACATGAATCAGTACCATCAATTACTATTCAAAAACTTTAACATGCCCACACAAGAATAGCAATTTGTCACTTACCATCGGGCCCCCAGACTCGACCAGGCGGAAGTGGCAGATCCGGATCTCCACAGTAGCTCATCCCACTATAGGGATAGTCGTCTATGTACAATGGCATCTGATCCCAATGGGCAAAAAACTCCGGTCGAAACACTCGCCCGACCGCCCCTCCTCCTCCTCTGCACAATAGCCGTCCCCAACGGCGCATCCTGGGCTCTCTCGGGCCCCCATCTGGAAGCTGTACACGAGGCCTCAAGGTCAGGATCTTCTCAAAGAAGAAGGCGCACAACAAAGTCCCATATGAGCAATCATGGTTCACCTGCCGCCTGCATAGTGACAACTGTCGCTTTAGCGACACCAACATCATTTGGGCCCACCCATAGTAGGTCCCACCTAACACACTTTCCACTAGCATCATCTGCCCCCTAGTGATGTGATGGAGCGCCTGGTTGCCCAGGATACGCAGCACAGCTGCAGCCACTGCACGGGTTTCTAGCCTCTCTAGATCCCCGATCGGTATTCGAGTCCCCTTGACTTGGAGACCCGGTCGACAATGACGCTCCACAAACTCCATGATATGCCGCCCCCGCGGCAACACTGGCTGTGTGTTTCCCACCATCCCCAGTGGCGGGAAAACCGTCAGGAAGTACACGTCCTGGACCGTCAGTTCGATCCTGTGCCCCTGCACTACAAAGATCTCCTGATCTGGATCCCAGTAACTGATAATCCGGGCCACTAAAGGTTCCCCTGCTCTCATCAAAGGGTTCTCCAAAAACTTGAGAACCCCAAATCTGGCCAATACACGACGGACACCCTGATCCGCCTGGATCTCTGCCCGCAGTGTCCCCAGATCTCTCTCTCTCTAGTTGACCCGTAAATCTGCCATACCTGCACAAACACATCATTTTTGTCAGCATACAGATCGGGAAAACCATAACCAAACACAAAAACCCAACTTCTAGCCATAAAACAGCACCAAAACCCCCTCATCTCCCAGGTCGCAGTTTTCTGCCCATTTCTGGGACAAGTCGCACTTTTATGCCTGAAACCTGCTTCCCAGGTCGCACTTTTTGGCCCAAAAAGTGCGACCCGGCCGTAGAGATGAAGGAGGGGCTGTTTCTGGATTTTTGGGCCTTAAACTGAAAACTTAATCCATCAAAATGCAAAAGAAAGGTTAGGCCTCCTACCTGCAACTGACGGATCTCGATTCCAATGGTCGGTTTGTCCGCTACGTCCACCGCAAGATTTAGGGCCTTCTCTCCTCTCCACATTCACCATAGCAACAATAGCAAATGTGTGATTTTGGAGGGAAAACTGCCTTATTAAAAGAGAACCCTTGTTTCTTCTTTCGACTGTTGCGACCACACCGTAGCCCTGTTTGACGAACCGTCTGCACCGTTGGAAAGCTCTCACTGAGCCCTCAAATGGGTATCTGTTAGTTTTGTGTGATCTGATACTTCACCAGGACACATTTCGTCCAAGAAGGGTCACTTCACCCCTCCTTAAAATCGAATTTCCTCACTTACGACACTTGTACTTGGGGCACCATATTGCCTCCTTACTTGTCTTCATTCGTGTCGATTTTCGTCATGAGTTCCCATCATGTACTCATGTTTCCACGGTCCCCCATTGGGGCCTTTACTGTGTGGCAGCACCATCGAGTCGCCTTTGTTTAGAGCATCCAAGTTGAGTCATCATTCCCTCCATGGAGCCTATACCGAGTCCCTTTGTACCCCACTATAGCCCTCCATCCGTCATTGCTTGGTCTCTCTCTTGTGTCGCACATTATGACCTTCAGTTCCACTGTCCCCCATCCCTGATGATGTTGTGTCAGTCGCTTCCATGTCATTCCTGCCCTTTATGCTCTAGCAAGGGAAGTCGTCCATTAGCTACTCAGTCCTTTCCACTTCACTATCATCATTAGTGTCAGTCTGTCCGTCGCTCTACTCTTTTCTCTCGTGCCTTAGTTGAGGGTCTCTCATTTCCTCACCTATGGCGGACCTCCTTCTGTCGACATCAGCTCATTCATTCCAGAAGCCAGGTCTAGAGGGCGGTGTACCTTGGTTCCAGCTTCCACTCTTGTTCGGTGCCTCGGATCAGGCAAAGGGATATCTCCTTTCCCTTTGGCTTGATTGTTTCTCCAGCTCCTTTCAGCATGATCGAGATTCGTATACTTGATGGTCTAGTGATCCAGCAGCAGCTCTTGATGATTCCCGGGTGTGTGTGAGATGTTTCAACCCTCATGAGGGGGTGGCCCTGCAGGTAGCCCCCCACATGCCCGAATGACCTCTTCTTTGCAGCCTTCGATGCAGCTCCAGATATTTGATGATGTTGGCCGTAGCCACTTGCAGCGCCTCTTTGACTTGCATGTATCAGTCAGATTTTGTGAGCCCTTCCCCATTTACAGGGGGCATTTGGGTTGTATTTGTATCTCATGTACTCAGACATTATTGTATCAGTCCTGACTGTTATCCTAAGCACAACATGTATGTGGGATTCCTCATTGTATTTTTATCCGGCTCATGATTATGCTAACTGTAATTTATGGTTCGGTCCCTTGTTTACTGGACACACTATTATTTTTTACTTTGTCTCGGCGGGCATAGGTATGCCTCCCCCGCCGCCTTCAACACAGGTACTCTCTCATAAAAAGAGACTTGTTGCACCTTCGAGTCTCGTCTCCTTAGGGTCTAGTTCTTCAGCACACTATCTACCTTGCATTTCTCTCTCTAACTTCCCTTTTGTTGTCTAGTGACTGAGTTCTTACAACGTACTTCGGTCATACGATTTGCTCCTGACACTCGCACGCTGGGGGGCAATCTGTTACACCATTTTTTGGTCATCTAACCTATTATCATTAGATGGACCCAAGTACACCATGTAAGACCAGTTTTACCCTAAGTAAAACTGCTTTCACTATGTTAAAACAGAAAACCCCAAAAGGAAATATTAAACAAACCTATATTTGTTTGATTTTCCTCATGGAATAATTAATTAAACCATAATTTAATTATTATTCCCAGTCATGTTTAACCCAAAATCAAAGAAATTAATTAGATAAACCTTTATTTATCTTATTATTTCTAGGAATAACCATTTAAACCTTATTTAGATGATATTCCTTGTTAAATATGACCAAATCACCCACAAATAATTAAATAAATCACTATTTATTTAATTATCTTTCAACCACCTCCTTAAATAATTAAATAAATCATTATTTGTTTGATTATCTTCTAACCGCTTCCTTAAAAAGATAAATAAATCATTTATTTATTTATTTTTGACAAATTAAGGGATTTGACCCAAGTCAAATACCTTTTCCTCCAACAAATATAATAAAATATTCCATAAAAAGTGGATCTAGATCTAGTTAACCCATGCACCAAGATCTAGAATGACCCAATATTTTGTTATAAATAGGAGGGTTTTTCCTACCATTCTTCACCTTTTGTTGCCTATTAGATCACTCTCGATCTATACACTTGGTCACCATTTTCTGCCATTTGCTGTGTGAGCTCCCTTTGAGTTCCATTCTTTGTGTGGGTCTTCTACACCAACAAGAGAGAGAAATCTTAGATCTGAAGTGCTGAGGACTTCCAAGAACCCATCCCACTGAGGGGAATTGGATACACCTTCTTTTTTTCCTCCCAGGTGCCCCATTAATATAAAAATTCTTTCAAAAATTGTTCTTGTCTTGTCTATTGGTATATGGAGCAAACCCTTACTTTTTCTACTTAATGTCTTTCCATGCATAGATCTGGTTTTTGCAGCTCTTTTATGTCTAAGTAACCGCAGATCTGAAGATATTGGCAACCACTTTTGTTGTTAGGGCTATTAGTTATGCGTAGCTAAAGTGGTCCTTTTTCGTACACTTCGACAAAGGATTCATACTAACAACCATATACTCTCCTTCCGCTGAATTCAATGCTATTGACTGCTGCTTTCGGCTGAACCATGACACCACTGCCGAACCCAACCCAAAACAACACCCTGAAGTGCTCTTCCTATCAGAAGCAGAACCTGCCCAATCAGAATCAGTGTAACCTGCCAATCTCACTCCATCCCCCTGCCTGTAGTCCAGACCATAATCCACTGTCCCCTGCAAGTACTGCAAAATGTGTTTTGCAGCCACCGAGTGAACCTTCCTAGGCTCACACATAAACTGACTCATCGTGTTGATTGCAAAACAAATCTTTGGTCCAGTGTTGACCAAATACATCAAGGAACCAATCAGCTGTCTGTACAATGTGGGATCCACCAACTCGGAATCCGAAGCATGAAGCTTCTTCCAGTTGGTGATCATCGGTATCGACATGGGTTTACAATCCTCCATGTGGAATCTGCCAAGGATGTCCACAATATACTTCCCCTACCCCAGGAAGAAATGCCCCTCCTCCTGCCACACCTCCAAACCCAAAAAGTAATGCATCAAGCCCATGTTCTTCATCTCAAACTCCGCCGCAAGATCTCTCTTGCAGTGCTCTATGAGTCTCTCTACACCTGTAATGACCAAGTCATCCACATACAACACCAGAATGAGAGGCTCCTCACCTATCACAATATAGTAAAGGTTCGGATCTGCCTCACTCTTTTTGAAACCCATCTCCTGCAAGTATGTATCCATCCTGGAGTACCAAGCTCTGGGAGCTTGCTTTAGGCCATAAAGGGCCTTCTTTAGTCTGCACACATGGGAATCCTTCCCATGCACCTCAAAGCCCTGTGGCTGCTCAATGTACACCTCCTCCTGTATGAAGCCATTGAGAAATGCGATCTTCATATCCATCTAGTGTATCTTCCAACCCATCTCTGCTGCTATCAATATAATGGAGCAGATCGAAGTATATCGAGCCACGTGAGCGAAGGTATCCTCATAATATACTCCCTCTACCTGGGAGAACCCTCTGGCCACAAATCTCGCTTTGAATTTTTTAATGCTGCCATCTGCAGCATGCTTTACCTTGTAAAGCCATCTGGAAGTAACCACGGATTTTCCCTCAGGCCTCGACACCACCTCCCAAACATCATTCTTCATGATAGAAGAATACTCCTCCTGCATGGCCTCTCTGAAGACCTACTGGCTAGCTGCCTCCTCATAGCTAGAAGGCTCAGAGTCAAGGATTTTGGCAGCCATTGCGATATAGCTACAAAACCTCTCAGGTGGTCTGCTCTCTCTAGCCGGCCTCTTAGGCCTAGCAACAGATGTGGCCTCTCTCAAGGTGTCCTGAAGCCACTTGGGCTTCCTCTTCCCTGAGCACACTTCTCCCACTGGAGAATGAAACTCCTCTTCCTCCTCATCATCAGGAGCCTGAACTCCTGACTGTCTGTCTGCTGTCCTCCTGCCTGCACCTGAACCTGTAGAAGCTGAGGTACCGTGTGAACTGTCAATCAGTGGACTCCCTAGTGAATTTCTCTTTGGACTGCTTTGCATGCTACTCGAAGCACCACCCCTCTGACTCTGCGAGCCACTGCTCACTGATGGACCAGACATCATCATAGATGTACCTCCGGATCCTCCTGATCCCTACCCACTAGATCCCTGTGACTGACTCAACTGCTACTGAGGATCTAGCTCTCCCGTGACCTCCTAAAGGCCCTGTCCTCCTCGAACTTCACATCCCGCCTGACAACAACTTTCCTCTATGCAGGAATGTAAATCTGAAAGGCATTTGAGGTCTCACTGTAGCCCACAAAGATACCATTCTCTGCGGTGGGCTCTAGTTTGGTCCTCTTCTCCTTGGGCATGTAGGAGTATGTGATACACCCAAAGATACAAAGATGACTAATATCAGGATTCTTCCCAGAAAAAGCCTCCTCCAGAGTCATATGCCCCAAGGCACGATGCAGACTCCTGTTCTGCAAATAAACAATAGTGTTGTAGGCCTCTGTCCACAAAAACAATGGCAACCCCTGATCATGTAACATTGCTTTGGCAGCCCCTCCGATGGATCTGTTCTTCCTCTCCACAACCCCGTTCTGCTGGGGGTTGTAAGGAACAGTGAACTCCCTCCTGATGCCTACCTCTGCACAATAGTCAACAAACTCTCAGAGGGTGTACTCTCCTCCATTGTCCGACCTCAGGGACTTGATCTTCCGACATGTCTGTGTCTCCACAAGAGCTCTAAACTCCTGAAACTGCTTGAAGACCTCACTCTTGGTCTTCAAGAAATAAATCCAGGTCCTCCTGGAGTGATCATCAATGAATAAAACATAGTACTCATATCCACTCAAGGAAACATGAGACATCTGACCACTCACATCAGAATGAATCAAATCAAGTATCCCAGTCGCTCTGCTGTCACTGCTGGGAAAAGGGGATTTGGAAAACTTGCGCATCGCACATCCTTTGCAAGTATCAAAGTGATAAGTACTGAAATCTGGCACACCGGTAGTGATCTCCCACAATGTCCTCAAGGCCCCATAATACATGTGCCCCATCCTGCGGTGCCAAATCTCACACAGCTCATAACTGCTAGCTCTACTGTCAGTGCTACTGCTCAATGCCAAAAGGGGCTGGAATGCAAACTTGTACACCTTTGCACGGCGTACACCTATCGCTCTAGCTGACTTTGCTGGAGTACCCCTGGGATATATCAGCACCTGTCCTCCCCTGAACAGTATCTCATATCCTCTGTCCTCCAAAGCTGAGACGGATATGAGGTTCTTCCTCATCCCTGGCACATATAGAACATATGACACCTTCAAGGGAGGTTTGGATTCCCTCTAAAATGTCAGTGTCCCCACAACTCTGTCATCACCGAGTACTACCTCTATATCAGTGCCACTCTCTGAGAGCTCTGAGAAGTACTCATGGACTCCTGTCATATGACGTGAAGCCCCACTATTCGCATACCAGATACTCGAAGATGCTCCGCTAGTCGAGGGAAATGCATGCTCCCTATGAACCTCTGTGACAGGTGATCCTGCACTAGTGGAATCACATGCAATGAACCCAAACTCCCGGGCAAAGCGATCTGTAAAGTCCCCAACCTCTGCTGATGCTGCGATGGTCTGGTTCTTCCCCTTCTTCTTCTTCTTCTCTGGACACACAACTGCATAGTGTCCCATCTTCTGACAATTCCAACACTTCACCTTGGAATAGTCCTTCTGTGTGTTACCATGTTTACCTTTACCTTTGCCTTTGCCCCCACCACTGCTTGTGGAAGCTTGCTTCTTTCCTTTGCCTTTCTTGCCTCATGCCAACAGTTCTACATCCTCATCCTGCTCAACTGGCTTGGCTGCTCCAAGCTGACCCTTCCTGATCTCTGTCTGAATGCAATCATCCCAAATCCTTTCCCATGTGGGAAGGGTCTCACGTGCACAAACCCCATCAGTAAAGTTCATCCATGAAATAGGGAGGCCATTCACTGCAATCCACACCAACTCAGTGGGTGGAATGATCTCTCCAACTACTGCCAACTCATCTCTCACATTAGTAATCTTTGTGAGATATCCAGCTGCACTATCAGTCTTACCCATCTTAATGGTCTTCAGCTTCTCCTTCAGGACCATTTTCCGGTTCTCATTGGTACTCTGCTAGAGATTGGACAATGTTGTCCACATCTCATGAGCATTTCTCTTTCCTCTCACATGAGGAATGCAATGGTCTTTGATTTTGTCTAGAATCAGTCTCTTACCCTTGTTGTTCTTTCTATTATATGCTGCCAACTGAACAACATCAGTAGGCACAACAACAGGGTTCTGTGCGGTATGCACCATGATGTCCCAGACTTCTGCCTCCTCAAAGATACTATGCATTCTCTCCTTCCAATCACTGTAATTGGTATGCCCATCCAACCTATCCTCCACCCTCAATCCCAATGACATCCTGTTGTCCTAAAAACTAAAAAATAGCACTGCTGTATAAAAATTCAGTGTGTTAAAAATCAGCTTGCTGGAATTTTTTGAGTGAAAAATCAGCAGGCTGTATTTTTCTCCTTGCTGTCCCAAACTACACTTTCAACACTGTTATAGCATCATTTCTCACCTTCACATGATTCATGATTGCTTTGATGGTTTTGGGCACCCATTCCTACAGACTTGGACAAATTCACTAAAAAACAGTGTAAAAATCCCCATACGCGACTATGCAGTAATTTTTCCCGCGTGTATACGCGAGTCAATTGTAATTTTCCCGGTATGCCATTAAAATCAATGAAAAATATATAATTAGTCCCTATTTTCGGGCTGGGTTGATGGTTACTCAGGTAGCTCAACCACCCCAGCATGTGGCCAACTGTTTCCAACTGTTGAAACTACTTGGAGAGAGTATAAAAACCCCTCATGTGTATGGCCTAAGGGGGAGAGAGAATTATTGATATTATACTCTGTTGGTATTCCCTATCCAAGTCTGATTCCCCGTGCCTCCTGCACTTTCCCAGTTCATTATAGGAAACCCTTGTTTCCTTGAGATGCTCATCTCCCTTCATGTCATCTCGTATGCACCAGTTTGGAAGGAGTCTTAGCGAGGCAAGGGCTGGACGGATCCAGATGACGGTCTGCTCGAAGGCCGTGGGAGGATTCAGGTGATCTCTCCACTCGTTACTTTTGTACATGCTATTTATAATACAGAAGTACCATGTTGTTCCCGAAATATACGTGTTAGTGTATGCTTATATGTATGTGAAAATTGTTATTTAAGCATTCATTATGATTTATTTAATGTTTTATATGAATCTCACTAACATTTAGAGTAGAGATATGCTGTACAACCAGTTCTTCGTGCTTGTTTCTTCTTGTCTTTCAGGTTAATAAGGAAGGACGGTTGCTGGGGGTTTGAACCCTGCGGGATCTTCTTCAACCGTAGGACCTACGGGTAACTTCCTCATTCTACTCTATTTAGTTTTTCTGAACGTGCATGGTTGTGTGAGTCCTTCTTAAGTAGCATGCCCCTGCTCTGTGGAGGTTGTAACCCAACGAACCTCTAGGGTGATATTCCCCGAAACAAACACTCAACCTCTGATACCATGTAGAAATTTCTTGTTTCCCACCCCGGTTTTCAGTTTCACCTTATTTCTCGTTTTAGTTAAATGCCCTTTCCCATATCCTTACATTCAACAACAAAAAAATATTTTTTTGCTGAAAACACAAATTCTGGAAAATTTACAGAATGATGGAAAATGCATAAATAAAAATCAGCAAGCTTAAAACAACCATTCAACACATTTAAACACTGATATTTTTGGTCAACATGACCCTGGAAAAACCCCCTACAACTCTTGGGGAAAACCAGTTTGAAAGCTTCTCTTTTATTTTCTAAAAAATGTCTTTTACAGTGAAACAGGAAAAACTCAGAAAAAATTCCAGCAACCAATTTACAGACTTATCTCAATTTCTGTGCTTGCACACTGCCTCGAAAATGTGCCAAATCAGCAATAGCAGAAAATAGAAAATTTATAGCAGCTTAGGACAACATTAAATGCTATACGGCCACCTCGAGAAGCATGCTAAAACAGTCGTACTTTGCTTTACGGAATGTACGGATTTCGTACAACACCCTCTCTCGAAATCTGTGCCAAAAATAAGAGCTGTAGCTGCTGTCCTCTTCCTCGATTTTTGTGCCAGAAATGACAGCCACCCTCTTCCTCGAAAAATTTGCCTAATTTTTGTGCCTTGGAGTGCGTGCTTGCTAATGTACCCTCTTCCTCGATTTCTGTGCCTCCTCACTTGGAAACACTGCCTCTCCTTTGCTGTACGAATTTTTTGCCTCGGTATGTGTGCCAATAAATGCTATTGTACCTTTGTTGAAATCTCTACACTACCGCCCTCCTTCTCACTACTCAAAAAAATCTCCAGCTCTCTTTCTCTCCTTCTCCCAATATGCTCATGAAAGAATGAATGACCTTTTCCTCCTTTTCCTCCTTTAACCTAACCCTAAGTGAATTTTGGGGAATCCCTAAATCCAATGGCTGAAACAGATTTAGATCTAGGGCTGAGATTAAATGCTCATTTAAATCTCACTTTCTATTTTTTAATTCATCCCACTTTAATAAAGACCCACTTAGTCATTTATTTCCAAAGTCACTTTTCCTTTCTAATTTTACATCGACTTTATTAAAGTCACTTTAAAATTAGACTTTAGTAACTTTATCACTTAAAGTGACTTTTAAATTAGATTTGACTTTATAACTTTATAAAGTCACTTTAGGAGAAAAATTAAATTCTTTTGGAAACTTTTCCCTAGGCCAAAGATCAAAGCCTTAGGGAACCACCTGTCCTCCGGTAACCAAATTTCAACATTGGGTAGTATCCATAATTTTATTCATTGTAAGGTAGCCAAGGAATTGAATTGTTTCCTATACCTAGCACTAAAATGTCAAGTGATGGTTGCAAATGGAGGAACTATAAATTTCTCTGGAAAATGCCATAATATCAAGCTAACCATGGGGGAATATGTATTGAATAGTCCAATGCTTTCCATTCCTATGGGAGGTGTTGATGTTGTACTAGGAGTACAATGGTTACAACCTTTGGGGATGGTAGCTTTTAATTTCCACGAATTTTTCTTGAAATTTTTTTAGAAGGAAAGGAATTCAAATTACAGGGTATCGTAGGGAAGCCGGAAAATATAATAAGCTATAATGTCATGACAAAGATTTTGAAGAAATAACAACGACACGTAATTGCACAATTATGCTCGCTATAAGTTCCAACATCAAAATCATCTATTTCTGCAGATCTTCAAAAAGTCTTGGACAATCATTCCAAGGTGTTTGAAACTCCCAAAGGACTCCCTATTCGTGATCATGATCATGCTATTCAATTGATTCTAGGAAGTATTCCTCCAAACATCAGGCATTACAGATATCCTTATGTCCAAAGAGCGAAATTGAACGTATGATTGCAAAAATGTTAGAGGTCAGTATAATTCAACCTAGTCAATGTTATTTCTCTGCTGCAGTAGTATTTGTGCACAACAAGGATGGATTATGGCACATGTGTCTGTATTATAGGGAGCTCAATAAGCTCACTATTAAAGATAAATTTCCCTTTCTCGTGATTGATGAATTATTGGATGAATTAGATGGAGAAATTTATTTTACCAGGTTAGATATTCATTCAGGATATCATCAAATTAGAATGAAGACTGAAGATACTCCAAAAACAACATTTCAAACTCATGAGGGTCATTATGAATTTTTAGTCATGCCTTTTGGCTTTACCAATGCACCTTCTACATTTCAAGGGTTGATGAATTCCATTTTGAAACCCTTCCTTAGAAATTTGTGCTAGTATTTTTTTGATGATATACTAATCTACAGCGAGTCTTGGAAGGATCATGTTCAACATGTTGACAGGGTACTCAAGCTATTGGAGGAGAAACAATTATATGCAAAATCATCCAAATGTTTCTTTGGAGTACAAGACGTGGAATATCTGGGTCATATTGTATCTCACAAGGGTGTTAAGGTAGACCCTAACAAAATTAAAGCCATTAAGGAATGGAAAGTCCCCACAACCATAAAAGCGATTTGCGAGGATTTCTTGATTTAGGGGTATTATTGCAAGTTTGTTAGAATTATGGGAGAATAGCGGCACCTCAAACAACATATTGAAGAAAGATGCATTTTTCATGGTATCCTAAGCCAAGGCCTTTGAACATCTTAAAGAGGTAATGTGCCTTATAGGTCTTAATACGCCAAACTTCACAAAAGCCTTTATTGTGGAATGAGATGCCTCAGGAAATGGAATTGGTGATATTTTAATGAAGGAAGGAAGAACCATTACTTTTGATAGTCGTCCAATCAAAGGAAAGTATTGACAAAAACCTATTTATGAAAAGGAAATGTTAGCAATACTGTATGCACTAAAGAAATGGCGAACTTACCTAATAGGAAGACACTTGAAGGTAAAAATTGATCATGATAGTCTTAAACACTTTTTGGAACAAATGCTATCTTCAGAAGAGCAGCAAAAATGGGTCACAAAGATGTTGGGTTATGACTTTGAAATAATCTACAAAAAAGAGAAGCTAAATGTTGTTGCAGATGCACTCTCAAGAAAGAATGAAGAGGTGGAAGCATTGCTTTGTGCCATTTCTAATATCCAAATAGATTGGATAACCAAAGCAAGGGATGAATGGAAGAGAGACGAAGAAGTGTGGACACTCATTCAAAAGTTGCAGCAAGATCCTAGTACATTTGATACATTTATTTGGAAAAATGTATCGCTTATATCTTTGTAAGAATTCCCAACTAAAACAAAATATTCTTTTGGAATTGCACACTTCTCGTTTAGGAGGACACTCAAGATTTTTAAAAACTTACCACAAGGTGAAGAAATACTTTTTTTTGGGATGGCCTTAAATCTTATATTCAAAAGTTTGTAGCGGAATGTTTGGTTTTCCAGCAAAATAAAGTTGAGACAATTAAGACCCCAGGTCTTCTACAACCTTTATCCATTCCAAGTCAACGTTGCGAGGAGATTTTAGTGGATTTTATCACAGGTTTACCTAAGTCTAAAGGAAAGAGTGACATCATGGTGGTAGTTGATATACTTACCAAGTATGCACACTTTTGTGCATTATCTCATCCATTTAAAGCAAGTACAGTTGTTGCTACATTTATGAACACAATTCAAAAGCTACATGGAAACCCAAAGGTTATTGTGAGCGATACAGATCCCATTTTTACTGGAAATTTTTGGACGAAGTTATTTTCTTGTTTGGGTACTCAATTAGCTCATAGCTCATCTTATCATCTTCAATCTGATGGTCAAACGGAGATAGTGAATAAATTTTTCGAAGGATATCTTCGTTGTTTTGCATCTGATAAACAAACACAATGGTTAAGTGGTTACCTCTCGCTGAATGGTGGTATAACACTTCCTTCCATACTGTAGCAAAAATGACCCCATTTATGGCACTTTATGGATATCATCCACCGTCCATTGCATCACCTTTAAGAGAAAATTCTAAGGTTCAAGTAGTGGAAGATCACATCGAGCATCAACAATAAGTTCTCCAACTCTTAAAGGATAACCTAAATTTGGCACAAAGTCGAATGAAACAACAGGCAGATCAACATTGCAACGAGATAAGTTTTGATGTAGGAGACTGGGTATTTTTATGGCTACAACCTGTTGTGACCAGCAACAACCCCCCTTTTTATTTAATATTAGTAATAATGCTAAATAAATGGGGACCCTTAGTTAAAAAATCCAAAAAATCAATTAGGATTTGTTTTCCTTTTCAAATAAAACTTTCTATCATAAACTTAGAGAAATCCCTTAGAAAGAACATTAAGAAACACTTAAGTTTATGATAGATTACAATAAAATTGTTCTTTAAACAAAATAGCGCATGCATCGCAAAATGGTATATATCTTTTATAAAACTGAAAATGCGATTTTGCGCTTTTGCGATAATGCGATCCCAAAAAGCCTATACAATAAACATATTGGTCGCAGATCGCATAGCGCAGAAAATAGAAATGTTAAACGAATACCTTTTGCGCTATTTACAATTTTGCGCTTCTGCGAGATTTGCGATGTGCGCTTTTGCGCTATTTCACAATTTGCGCTTTTGTACTATTTTTAAAATTGCGATGGTTTCATTTTGCGATATTGCGACATTGCGACATTGCGATATTGTGATATTGCGTAGCAAATCGCAGATCGCAATGTCGCAGATTCATAAAAGTGCGTTGTTCAAAGAAAATCTTCCCACATATCAATATCTGTTATGCGCTTTAATGATATGATTAAATGAATGGATTGTCAATTAATGGTAAATGAGATTTTGTTTTGATTGAAAGTCGTTTCACGATAAAATAATATATTTCATCCGCCTTTGCATTTAAAACAGTCTCATCACCTTTCTCATGCCATTACTCTCATTTAACTCGTAAAACGCAGGCACGAAGGAGCAAACGCCTATACAAATATTTCACAGAAAATTATGGGTAAGAAGGAGAAGACCTCGAATTCTGAAAACAGGGAAATGGCTTCACTATATGCAGACACCACTTGCAATAAGGATACCGGTATATCCACTTGGGAAGGAATGTATAATTTGCTGGAAGAAGAAAATCCCGTGGTATTAAAAGTTACGGCTACAGCAGGTTCTAGTAATACATCTGAAGCAACCCTCAAAGAACTGGCTTGTTCATTTCTGCATAGGATAGCGGCAAGTCCAAGGATTCTCCCATATACGGACATGGTGAAATGGGTGCTGGACAGCACCGATATTTCAGACAGACAATTCAGAACTCCAGCTCAAGAGCTAATCGGGTCATTCACCACGGAAGATTTGAGACTAATGTATAAGTTGCCGGAACCTCAGGTGACTTACAATAAACAATTCATGGAAGATTTTGCCAGAAAAAATACGAATTTGTCAGAATGCACACTGGAGTGTGTTAGAGTCGGTCCTTGCAGCCCTCCGTCAGTGATCATTTCGTCTTTTGCATATTCATTATGAGGTGTCTCGCTTGTTCCACTTCGTTGCATTTCACTAGGATCATGCCATGAACTGACGAAGGGGTCTGTCGTCCTATGTTTCCTCATGTTTATACCTGCAGCGCTATTTTAAAAAACTTTTCCTCAAAAAATTATTCATAGTTATTGTCATTATATATATGGTCATTAAAAATGTCAATAAGTGTCCTAGGTCTTGGTGTCTAGGGTTTTTGAGTCATTTATATACTAGTCATAAAGCCTACAAGGTGAGGAAAGTCCAGCACTTGTGATTTTTATTTTATTATCATCAGCATTTTAAAAAAAATATATATATTTCTAGTCCAAAACTCTGTTTTGGAACTAGAAATTTGTCATTATCATTTTGTAATAAATTGTAATTGTTCCGCCATGAAGACATTGTCAAAAGCAGACCCCTGGTCTTTTCTCTATCCAAGATAGCCATATCCCTGCAAGAAGACAGCAAAATCATTAGTATCGACCTCAAAAAAGCCAAAGGAAGTTTGTATTTGAAAAGCCAAAAGTGAAATTACAAAAAACATTTGTAATATGGGTTTGAAGTTTGATTTGAAATAAAATTTGATTGTGAAGATATTTGTGACATGTATAAAAGCCAAACAAGTTTCATTTGAACCAATTCATAGCTCCCAAATCGTGTTTGCAAAGTGGAGGGCCGATTTCAGAGTTTTGAAGTGCGTGGACAGAGTTTTGGGGCTGCGCGACCCACGTGGAGGCAGAGCGACCCACCTGGGCAGCGCGACCCACGCAGAGTCAGTTCAGCAGTGTAAGTTTGCAAGGTGCGCGACCCACCTGGGCCGAGCGACCCACGCAGAGGCTGCGCGACCCACGCAGACAGGGTTTCGAAATTTAGTTTGAGCGCCCAGTTTGGCTTGGAATCGACTCAAGCTGCCTTCAAACAGGTTTCTATCCATTGTTTGATGTTTTTGAACGCATTTGTGGCATCATTGGTGGTTTCAAATATTCGGATGGAGGATTTAAAACCCCACAGTCATAGTATTATTGGTTTCAGGCTTTGAAATGAAAATGAATGGTGGAAAGAATGTGTTTGCTATCTTAAAGCAGTGATATGTCCAGCCTTCCATATAACATTAAAATCATATTGCTCTCATGCCCATTTAGCCATATTAACCATTGCTATTATTATACCATGATAAAACCCTTTGTGCCATGTTGACTGTGTTTGTAATGAGTCTCACTGCCCAATGTAAAAATATGCTCATAACTTTGTTTCAAATTTCCCATTGAAACCTTTATGATCATTACTCATAGACAAACATATTACTTTTAATGCCATGCTCTCCTTTGACTAGATGTGTTCAAACTTTTGAAGGTTGCCTGTTCCTATTTGGTCAAAATTTCGTTTGCATTCAAAACAGAGATTGTGCCTTTTCCAATCCATTTAAAGCTGAGATTTTATCCATGATTTGATTTCCTTGATGGTGTTTTGACGGTGGGAATATTTGTTGGGTGTTAAAACATACATCCTAATATTGCTTTCACTGCATTCATATCAGTATACACATTGCCAAAATCTTGATCAGAGATATGTCAGAGACAGAGTCAGAATATGAGCCAGGGTCAGGCAGTGATTCGGTGGCTGAAGGTAATGTGCCACGGGGTTCCCGCAGAGAAAATAGAAGTGGTGATCATCGCAGAGAGGAGCCTACTTCTTTGGCTCGGTTGTAGGCATGTCCATTAGCTATGGATTGTTTTCGATTCTTGTCATGTTTCATATTTTGTGAGATGGTTGTACAAACCCGACCTCATCGTGAATTAGCACGTCTGTTTGTTCTTCATTTACGGGGTGATCGGGTAAACCTTGCTGGGGTTGATTTCATTGTATCACCTTTGACTATTGCTCAAGCCACTGGCATACCGAACATAGGCGAGGAATGGAGCAAGGGTAAGCAGTTAGAGAAATTTCACTATGAGCCATACATTAAAGCTGGATATGTGGCTTACTTGAGCAGAGTTTTTCCATTCAGATTCTTGAGAGATGAGTATGCACCACTCATGAGGCTCATCATTCAGTATTTTAGTTGTGAGGGTAGGTATGCTCGTCTTTTCTCATATCATGTTCGTTTGCTGATGCACTTCACAAGGGTGCGTATGATGAATATTACATATTTCATACACCGCAACATAGAGAGGATGGTTACATTTGTGCAGAAGAAGACGAGCCCAGTGCAGCAGTACAGGAGTATATATCATTTCGCTTTGATCAAAATCTTGGTGTCACATCAGTTGGCAGAGCAGGGCATCACTGGGGAGGATTTCATTTCTAGAGACTTTTTCAGAGTGCCACAACAGCCTCCCGAGGCAGTTCATGATGCAGGAGAGCCCTCACACCAGCCGGACATGCTTGAGGTTGAGCATATCATCACTCCTTTGGTTCAGACATATCAGCGAGGCCACAGGGCCTTATTTGCAGCGACACGTCGGGTACTATCTCCACGTGAGGTGGAAGGGGTCCTGCCGACTTCATCGACACGGCGAGTATTATCTCCACGTGAGGTGGAAAGGGTCTCGCTTTCTTTTTCAGTGCAGGTACAGGTACAAGACAGGGGCAAGAGGCCCATGCATGATGAGGGCCCATCAGGAGGCCGGGATATAGATTTGACAGTTATTGATGTTGATGCGGGCTCTCCTAGCTCGAAGCTGAGGGAAGTCATCCAGGAGCAAAGGGCCGAGAATGACCAGCTGAAAGACCAATTGCAGAAGGCTCAGTGGGTGATTAACTATTTGGAGCAGCGCAACAAACGGCTCGAGGATGAGCTCACATTTTATGAGGTGCGCCAAATCCGTGAGGACAGGCAGTGGAATCGAAAGAGGCCCGGTGACATGACACCAGCTGACCGAGATACCGTACTCACTCGGGTAAATATACATCTGGAGAAGCTATTGGCGAAGGCCAATCGCGACAAAGACATGCTTCGCCACATGAAAGGCCATTACTGGGCTCGCATGCATGTTTGCAAAGCGAGGATGAGGATCATGAAGAGGAGGTTGCGCAAGGCACTTCGACGGCGGAAAAGGCCTAATCCACTTCGGATTTTGGCCGAGGCTTCATTGACTGAGAAAGACACATGATGGAGGACCTCCGCTCCGAATTTGGGCAAATTCGGAGAAAATTTTGTCATTTTCGAATTTTTGGTCTAAAAAACAGGTTTTGCAGCTACGTGGGTCGCGCGCTCATGCGCTCGCATTTTTTGAGACACTTGCTGGAGGAGATTTTTACATTTTTGGATTTTTCATGGTTAATTATGCATCCTCTGAAGTCAACTTAGCATTTCAACAAAATCTGGATGGTCAAACAGCTCAAAAACACCATGAAAACCACCTTGCTGCCACCTTTTACACCAGCAGGAAGTACCTCTGGGAGAATGAGGTTTTGGAGGGTCAAATCAACTCCAAATTCAGAAATTCTACTTGGGTTGGAAAGTAGACATCCAGGGCTTTCCAACGAGCTATCATGAGCTCAATTTGGATGTCGGGAGCTACCTCAAAAGCAGCCTGGAACATGAGCGACCCACGCAGTTCAGGAGCGACCCACCTAGAGATTTTTCTGAGTTTTCAGCTGCCAGCTCAGTATTTCGCCTATTATGGACCAGTTTTGCTTGTGGATAGAATTTTTGGGTTTTTATGATGTAAATTCATGTTTGGCATATAACTTTGGCTTGTTTTTATCTCTTCTAGAAGATTCACTCTCAAATGAGTAAAAAATCATGTAATGGATCAGTTTCCACTCTTTTAGAGGCAAGTTGTTAGCTGCCTAGATTGTAGTTCCATGATTAGAATTGGTTGAAACTGATCCCTGAAGAAGGAATTCGACCCCTAGAGGTGGGGAAAGGTGTTAGAGTGATCTATATATTGTAATTTCTCAATCATTTTCAGAGGTTGGAGAGGTTGGACTCTTGGGATACTTTTGATACCATTGTACATATTTTCATATTTTGGCTAAGGAAAGATCAGGGGTTTTGCGGCACTTGTTGGGATCCTTGTGGTGTTCTGTTCTTGATGATGTTTCTCCTTTTTTTACTGTAAGTTTCTTCATGTTTAATGTATGCCATCGTTTCATTATGCTTCTGAACTAAATTGAATGAGTGATTAAGGTTGAATCCATTGTTTACAGTGCTTGGCCTTTGAATTCAGTTAGTTCTATATGTTTTCAGCTGTTTGGAGAGGATCCAAGTTCTTCTTTGCCCTCTTCAGCTCCTCGTCGGTCTGATCTATCCATAAATCCAATTTAAAGCATCAAGATCATCACCTACCTCGCCCCAGCTTGAACTCTGCAAAGGTCTGACCTTATCCCCGGACCCAAAATTTGTTTTCCCATTACTCCAGCGAAAACCCAAAAAACCAAAAACAAACATTCTTATCTCTTTACTAGCCTAAAATCAGTTCTTATTGTAAGTCATCTCGCATCCTATTGCTCATTTTCTCGAGATTGACGGAGAGAGCCCTCTCCTGTCCTCGTAGGGCTAGCTACGAGGCTGAGCGTGGTTTGATGTAGCCTTGAGTTTACTTCATTTCAGCCTGAGGTAGATTTGAGTGCTAACATAGTGGCGACCATACTGGGGAACATCTCAATGGTTTGCTTGTTGATGTGTTTGTTCCACGAGTCTTAGACGGAGTCTGAAGTCACTCCAGGTAGCTTTCGAAACGCTTTTGTTATGCATAAGCGGAAGTAGATAAACGCTGCTTCAGTCGATCTCCGGTAAGCTTGTGTGTTCAGTACTTGATTTGTAAATCACCCCAGTATACTTATTCGTTCTAGACCTTTTGGATGATTGAGTCTAGAAGTCGAAAGGCTGAAGATAATTGATTGTGTTCCTTGTAATTTTTGTTTTCCGAGAAGATCAATACACTGGCTTCAAGAAGAAATACTAGGGCGAATCCTGACCCTGATCCACCAACAATCTTCGAAAATCCGAATCTGATTCCAAGGACCCTTAGAAAACAAGGGAGCCAAGAGAGTTCTGAAAGAGAAAGCCAATTGAGCTTTGAGAGTTCCAGAGTGCTTACCCGATCTGCATCCTGTCCTGTCAAAATCATATATGTTGATGAAATCCCCTTTGATGCACGGTTTGAAACATCCTTGTTTGTGAATTTTTCCGAAACTGAATTGTCAAGATTAGTCCCAGATCCATTGTTTACTGAAGATTTGCAATATAGATTTGTGTCACAATACTTGGATAGACAGCTGCAAAGTTCTATTGAGGACACTAACACTTTTGAATTTACTGAATCTGCTTCACAAGTTCTTGACCCATCTGAAATTGCATCAAGTTCACGGATCCCTATTGAACCTCCTTTTGTCCCTACCATTCCGGTTCAGCCTGAGTTTTCTGATCAGCAATCAATAGTAATTTCTCTGTTTCCATTGAATACATCTCATAGACCTACTGCTCCTACTCCTCCTGTATCTCCTCGACAACGGATTGTTTTCAATCCACCAAGAGCTATGGCTGCTCGTTTTGCACCTCTTGTGTTACCCCAGCAGTTGAATGATATGCCCGCAGACTATCAGAGTAAGATCCCGACATTTGATGGCACTCCACAGAGTCTTCCTGCACAATAGCATGTAGGCAATATGGCAGATTTCTTTGATCGTTTCGAGATTGATGAAGAAAATGTGACTATGAGGCTTTTTGTGCAAACCTTTGGAGGAGAGGTACGGAAATGGTTCAGAGCCTTGCCACAAAGAAGCATCGATACATTGGCAGAACTTCAGAGGCAGTTTTTAGACCGATAGGAGATGAAAAAGGATCCGTTGCAGATTACTTCAGAATATACAAACCTCAAACGTAATCCTGGTGAGTCTGTTCAGGATTATATCATTAGATTCAATACAGTGTATAATGCTATTCCAGATGACTTGAGACCCTCCAAAAAGTCTGCTCTCCTTAAATTCCCGGATGGCTTTGATCCGGAAATGGCTTATTCCCTTCGTGATAGAGATCCACCTACTTTAGAAGATATGCAGAAGGTTGCTGTTAGTGTTGAGGCAAATCTGAATGATAAAAGAGCACGGTTGAAAGCAGAGAAAAGGGTGACAATAAAGGAAGAGCCTTCTACATCTATATCAGAACAGCACTTAGCTCGTGAGTTGGAAAAGGCTTTAAGAAGAATAAATCTTGACAAAGCAGAAACACAGTTTCGAAATCCAAATTTCCGTGGCCAGCAGCAGCCACAATTTAGAATTAAACGGCGTGAACAAAGAGCTCAAGAGCCAGCAGCCCAACAGCAGGTCAAGACTCCTCTTTTGCAGAATTTTGTGAGTCATGATTCCGATGATGATGATGATGTGTCAGGTGAGCAAAATCATTTCTTCACTCCTGATGATTTGCCTATTTATATTACTGAGGATGAGGAGTATGGTGAAAGTTCAGTTGTTCAGAAAGATGAGAATTTTATTCTAACAAATGATGCTGATTTAGAGGAAGAGTCAGATGAATACCAAAGAGGATATTTGAATGCATTGACTGCCCAGCAGAAGCAATATTCATTGAGAAATCGAGATGTGCCTATAAATCCCATTCAGAAAAGAAAGGAAGCTTCAGCACCGAAGACAGATTCACCAATACCACAGAAAAGAGGGAAAGAGACAATTGACCCTGCAGCAAGTAAAGTATCTTCAGCTGAGAAGGTAAATCAGTCAAGTATAGTGAAAGACAAGGCTGAAAGGAAGGAAATTCCAGTTAAAGAGGTCGAGAAGGTTTCAGCATTTAGCTTGGAAAATGAAATTTCGAAACTGAAAATATCCATTCCTTTGACGGAGATTATGAAGAACAGCAGTTACCGTAGTCAAGTCACCAAAATTCTGAACTTTGATCCAATGATTGACACGGTAAATGTTGAGGATGATCAGCCGGAATTGATTTTTGGGCCTGCATTAAATGGTGAGTCTCCTGACAGTAATGTTCCTCCTTTTTACATCAGTTTGAGGTTGCATGAATATATATTGCACAATGCTATGCTCGGTTCGGGTGCTTCGCACAATTTGATGCCAAAGGCAATCATGGAAAAGTTGGGATTAGACATTACAAGAGAGTATCATGATTTGTATTCATTCGATTCCAGCCGGGTAAAGTGTATAGGACTCATCAAAGATTTGGTGGTAAGTTTAGATCAAATTCCAGCAAAGAATGTTTTGATGGATGTGGTGGTTGCTGACATTCCTCCACGTTTCGGGATGCTCCTTGCAAGATCTTGGGGGGGAAAGTTGAAAGGTACACTTCAATTAGATTTCTCTTATGCTACAATTCCAGTCTTCGGTCAAATGAGAAAGTTGTATCGTGAGCAGAAGATGAAATACATGATAACTAGCAAAGAGAAGCCAGTCAATCATCCTGTGAATTATGTACATACTGATTTAGAGTCATTTGTGTTGCTTGCTAATAGTTTTAATGATGTAGAAAGTCAATTAGTTCAGGCAGAAGACATACCAGAAATAAATGAGAATTTTAGAGAAGTTTTGCAAAAAGAAAGAAGAGAAAAAAAAGCTATTTTGGAGCAATCAGCTGAAGACAATGGGCAGCAAACAGGAAAAACAGAGCCGACACAGTTTCAGCATTTAGAGGACGATGAAGATGGTCTTTGGACCATGGACTTTGATGGTGCAGTGGGCAGCGATGGTGCTGGGATTGGTGTGTGGATTCGAAGTCCATTTTTCGCTCCTGATAAAGTTCCGAGCAATGTTAGAGTGTGTTCTTACAAGCTTGCATTCGATTGTTCTAATAATGAAGCGGAATACGAGGCTCTTATTGCTGGTCTTAAGATTCTCAAGAAGCTGAATGCGAAAAGGATTGCGGTATATGGTGATTCAGAATTAGTGATAAAGCAAGTTAAAGGTGAGTTTCAGGCTAAGCATCCTCGCATGAGGGCTTACCGAAATGCAGTTTTGGACATTCTGAAATTATTTTCTGATCATACTTTGACATGTGTGCCCCGCATACAAAATGGTGTTGTTGATGGACTTGCTAAGGCAGCAAGCAATCTTAAAATTCCAATGAATTCCAGCAACAAGTTTGAGATACATGTGAAACACCGGCCCACCGTTCCAGACAATCAGCGATGTTGGCAAGTTTTTGAGGATGATGAGGAGATTAGTGAATTTATGCAGAATAAAGGTAAGTTTAAAGATACCTCCATAGATACAGAATTTGATGATGGTATTGATGACATACAGATAAATCAAATGGATGTGCTGCAACTGAAGGATAACATCATTCCTAAGGGATTGATTCCATTGGAAGAGTTGTTTGATCAAGATGATGTAGCTCGTAAGCCTACATTGAGACCAACAGAGAAAGGTGTCGAAGAGGTAAATATTGGGACAGCTGAGAATCCCAAGATGGTGAAATTGTCAAAGTCATTGTCACCAAAGGTAAGAGCAGAATATGTGAAATTGTTATCTTCATTTTCTGATGTGTTTGCGTGGGATTATTCAGATCTTAAAACATATGATACCAACATCATTCAGCATACTATCCCCATCAAACCAAATCAGAAGCCTTTTCGTCAAAAGTTGAGGAGGATCAATCCAAAGCTGCTACCATCAATCGAAAAAGAGGTAAATAGGTTGTATAAGTCAGGAATCATTGTGCCTATTCGATTTTCGGATTGGATATCAAACTTGGTGCCCGTGAGAAAGAAGACAGGTGAGATCCGTTTATGTATTGACTTCAGAAATCTGAATAAGGTATCATTAAAGGACAATTATCCGCTGCCAAAGATGGATCACATATTGCAGCGAGTAGTTGGAGCATCAAGGATGTCACTACTCGATGGATACTCGGGTTATAATCAGATTTTAGTGCAGGAAGATGATCGTGACAAGACTGCGTTCACCACTCCTTGGGGAACATTTCATTACGCAAAGATGCCGTTCGGTTTAAAGAATGCAGGCGCTACCTTTCAGCGTGCAATGGACATGGCTTTTGCCAATGAGAAAGATGTGTTTTTGGTTGTTTACCTTGATGATCTAACTGTATTTTCTAATTCTGATGAGGAACACTTATATCATCTGAAAATTGTTTTCCAGAAGTGCAGAAAATATGGCATTTCGCTGAATCCAAAGAAGAACCTTTTCGCCATGGATGAAGGAAAGCTCCTTGGCCACATCATCTCGAAAGATGGCATTCGAGTTGATCCTGCACGTGTTGAGGCCATTCAGCAGATTGAACAGCCCCGGAACAAGAAAGAGATACAGTCATTTAATGGTAAAATGAATTTTCTGCGTCGTTTCATTCCCAATCTTGCGGAACACCTTAGAGAAATCACGAACATGCTGAAAAAGGACAGTCAGGTAAGATGGACAGAAGAGGCAGTAAAGTCATTTAATTTGGTAAAGATAGCTCTTTCTTCAGCCCCTATTTTAATCAGCCCCGATTACACACAAGACTTCATTTTATTTTCTTTCGCTTCTGAGCATACATTGGCAGCTGTTTTGATGCAAAAAGGGGATGGAGTTGAGAAGCCCATCGCTTTTTTCAGTCGGATCATAAGAGATGGAGCATTGAAGTATAATATCATTGAGAAACAAGCACTTGCGCTTGTAAAGGCTTTGAAGGATTTCCGTGTGTACATATTGCATTCCCATATTACAACATATGTTCCTAACGCAACAGTTAAAGATGTTTTGGTACAGGCAGATCCAGAAGGAAGAAGAGGTAAGTGGATTGCTGCATTGTTAGAGTACGATGTGGAGATTAAACCGACCAAGCTGATCAAAGGACAAGGACTCGCCAAGCTCATGGCTGAAACAAATCTGCATGCTCTAGACATAAATTTGATTGTTGCCATGTCTGATGAAGATGAGGAAAGTACGTCAGTTCAGGTATCTGATATGTTTGTTTCTTATCCTTGGTATGCTGACATTTTATATGTGCTTCAGAATTTGTCTACACCGCCTGGTATGCCTCGAAATAAGAGTAGAACATTGAAGTTAAGAGCTGCTAAATTCTGCATTTTGAATTCTGCATTGTATTGGAAAGACCCTGGGGGTATGTTGTTGAATTGTTTGGTAGAGGAGGAAGCTCAAAGAGTTTTGGAGGATTTTCACAAAGGTGATTGTGGAGGTCATTTGTTTTGGAAGACCACAGCGAATAAGATCCTAAGGGCAGGATATTATTGGCCTTCTTTGTTTTCTGATGTGTTCAAGGTTGTGAAAAATTGTCATGAGTGTCAAATATTCGAAGGGAAGCAGAAACTACGGCCTTTGCCTCTAAAACCAATCGAAGTTAATGCACCATTCCAGCAGTGGGGATTGGATTTTATCGGAGAAATCCACCCAGCATCTTCCGGACAGCATAGATGGATCTTGACAGCTACAGACTATTTCACGAAGTGGATTGAGGCGATTCCCACTCGACAGGCCACTGATGCGGTAATTATCTCTTTCCTTGAAAACAATATTTTGTCACGCTTTGGGTGTCCTAGTAAAATAATCACAGATAATGCGGCAGCTTTTAAGTCTAAGAGGATGGTTGATTTTTGTTTTAAGTACAATATTACCTTGGGACATTCAACCGCATACCATCCGCAAGGGAATGGCTTGGCGGAATCTTCAAACAAATCCTTGGTGAATATCATTAAGAAATTGCTGGAAATCAACAAGAAGGCTTGGCACAAAAAGTTGGTGAATGCATTATGGGCTGATAGGGTAAGTCAGAAAAGGTCTATTGGTATGTCTCCTTTCGAGTTGGTGTATGGGACGGATACGGTTTTTCCTACTTCACTTGCTGTCCCGGTGGTCAGATTGCTTCAGGAGGCTGGAAGTGAAGAGGACCCTATGCAGCGGAGGATTAATGAGATGATTCATTTACAGCAGACACGAGAGGAGGTATTTCAAAATACTTTCAAGTTGCAGGAGCGCATTAAGAAGATCTACGACAGAAAGGCAAAGTCAGATAAGTTTCAGTTGGATGAAGTAGTTTTGAAATGGGATGTCCGGAATGAAGACAAGGGAAAGCACGGCAAATTTGAGAATTTGTGGAAGGGACCGTTTAAGATTGCAGCGTATCGGGGGCAGAATGCATTTCTTCTCAAATAAATGAATGGAGATGATTGTCCTGGTGGACCGATCAATGGTCGGTTGCTGAAGCACTATTATTTCTGAGTACTTGCTGCTGATCTCATTGTCATTGTATATATCATTTTACTTTTGTTTCATTGCAAGTGTGCACTGATCTCTCATTTTCAGTTTGGGGCCCGGAGCGAAGGCTATAATTCTGGAAATAGAGGTTGGTTGGTTTGAGATTGTAAAGTTAAGTTTATCAGTCTTCTTGTTTAAAGTCATGTCAAGTTTGAGTCTAGTCAGTTTTGGTCAAATTACAGTCCATTGTTAGTCAAATCTGCAGTCAATAAAATTGTCCAAAGTTTGTCTTGTCAGTTGAAATAATGATTCCATCGCCCAATGGATGAGAGGCACTGTCTGACTCCCCCAGAGATCTGTTGTTCTTGGCATCTCCATGGAGCCACCATCCCCATTGGAGCCAATGTTAGAGTCGGTCCTTGCAGCCCTCCGTCAGTGATCATTTCGTCTTTTGCATATTCATTATGAGGTGTCTCGCTTGTTCCACTTCGTTGCATTTCACTAGGATCATGCCATGAACTGACGAAGGGGTCTGTCGTCCTATGTTTCCTCATGTTTATACCTGCAGCGCTATTTTAAAAATTTTCCTCAAAAAATTATTCATAGTCATTGTCATTACATATATGGTCATTTAAAATGTCAATAAGTGTCCTAGGTCTTGGTGTCTAGGGTTTTTTGAGTCATTTATATACTAGTCATAAAGCCTGCAAGGTGAGGAAAGTTCTGCATTTGTGATTTTATTTTATTATCATCAGCATTTTAAAAAATATATATATATTTCTAGTCCAAAACTCTGTTTTGGAACTAGAAATTTGTCATTATCATTTTGTAATAAATTGTAATTGTTCCGCCATGAAGACATTGTCAAAAGCAGACCCCTGGTCTTTTCTCTAGCCAAGATAGCCATATCCCTGCAAGAAGACAGCAAAATCATTAGTATCGACCTCAAAAACGCCAAAGGAAATTTGTATTTGAAAAGCCAAAAGTGAAATTACAAAAAAAATTTGTAATATGGGTTTGAAGTTTGATTTGAAATAAAATCTGATTGTGAAGATATTTGTGACATGTATAAAGGCCAAACAAGTTTCATTTGAACCAATTCATAGCTCCCAAATCGTGTTTGCAAAGTGGAGGTTCGATTTCAGAGTTTTGAAGTGCGTGGACAGAGTTTTGGGGCTGCGCGACCCACGTGGAGGCAGAGCGACCCACCTGGGCAGCACGACCCACGCAGAGTCAGTTCAGCAGTGTAAGTTTGCAAGGTGCGCGACCCACCTGGGCCGAGCGACCCACGCAGAGGCTGCGCGGCCCACGCAGACACAGGGTTTCGAAATTTAGTTTGAGCGCCCAGTTTCGCTTCGAATCGACTCAAGCTGCCTTCAAACAGGTTTCTATCCATTGTTTGATGTTTTTGAACGCATTTGTGGCATCATTGGTGGTTTCAAATATTCAGATGGAGGATTTAAAACCCCACAGTCATAGTATTATTGGTTTCAGGCTTTGAAATGAAAATGAATGGTGGAAAGAATGTGTTTGCTATCTTAAAGCAGTGATATGTTCAGCCTTCCATATAACATTAAAATCATATTGCTCTCATGCCCATTTAGCCATATTAACCATTGCTATTATTATACCATGATAAAACCCTTTGTGCCATGTTGACTGTGTTTGTAATGAGTCTCACTGCCCAATGTAAAAATATGCTCATAACTTTGTTTCAAATTGCCCATTGAAACCTTTATGATCATTACTCATAGACAAACATATTACTTTTAATCCCATGCTCTCCTTTGACTAGATGTGTTCAAACTTTTGAAGGTTGCCTGTTCCTATTTGGTCAAAATTTCGTTTGCATTCAAAACAGAGATTGTGCCTTTTCCAATCCATTTAAAGCTGAGATTTTATCCATGATTTGATTCCTTGATGGTGTTTTGACGGTGGGAATATTTGTTGGGTGTTAAAACATACATCCTAATATTGCTTTCACTGCATTCATATCAGTATACACATTGCCAAAAGCTTGATCAGAGATATGTCAGAGACAGAGTCAGAATATGAGCTAGGGTCAGGCAGTGATTCGGTGACTGAAGGTAATGTGCCACGGGGGTCCCGCAGAGAACATAGAAGCGGTGATCATCACAGAGAGGAGCCTACTTCTTTGGCTCGGTTGCAGGCATGTCCATTAGCTATGGATTGTTTCCGATATTTGTCATGTTTCAGATTTTGTGAGATGGTTGCACAAACCCGGCCTCATCGTGAATTAGCACGTCTGTTTGTTCTTCATTTACGGGGTGATCGGGTAAGTCTTGCTGGGGTTGATTTCATTGTGTCACCTTTGACTATTGCTCAAGCCACTGGTATACCGAACATGGGCGAGGAATGGAACAAGGGTCAGCAGTTAGAGAAATTTCACTATGAGCCATACATTAAAACTGGATATGTGGCTTACTTGAGCAGAGTTTTTCCATTCAGATTCTTGAGAGATGAGTATGCACCGCTCATGAGGCTCATTATTCAGTATTTTAGTTGTGAGGGCAGGTATGCTCGTCTTTTCTCATACCATGTTCGTTTGCTGATGCACTTCACAAGGGTGCGTATGATGAATATTACATATTTCATACACCGCAACATAGAGAGGATGGTGACATTTGTGCAGAAGAAGACGAGCCCAGTGCAGCAGTACAGGAGTATATACCATTTCACTTTGATCAAAATCTTGGTGTTACATCAGTTGGCGGAGCAGGGCATCACTTGGGAGGATTTCATTTCTAGAGACTTTTTCAGAGTGCCACAACAGCCTCCCGAGGCAGTTCATGATGCAGGAGAGCCCTCACACCAGCCGGACATGCTTGGGGTTGAGCATATCATCACTCCTTTGGTTCAGACATATCAGCGAGGCCACAGGGCCTTATTTGCAGCGACACGGCGGGTACTATCTCCACGTGAGGTGGAAGGGGTCTTACCGACTTCATCGACACGGCGAGTATTATCTCCACGTGATGTGGAAAGGGTCTCGCTTTCTTCTTCAGTGCAGGTATAGGTACAAGACAGGGGCAAGAGGCCCATGCATGATGAGGGCCCATCAGGAGGCCGGGACACCGATATGACAGTCATTGATGTTGATACGGGCTCTCCTAGCTCGAAGCTGAGGGAAGTCATCCAGGAGAAAAGGGCCGAGAATGACCAGCTGAAAGACCAATTGCAGAAGGCTCAGTGGGTGATTAACTATTTTGAGCAGCGCAACAAACAGCTCGAGGATGAGCTCACATTTTATGAGGTGCGCCAAATCCGTGAGGACAGGCAGTGGAATCGAAAGAGGCCCGGTGACATGACACCAGCTGACCGAGATATTGTACTCACTCGGGTAAATATACATCTGGAGAAGCTGTTGGCAAAGGCCAATCGAGACAAAGACATGCTTCGCCACATGAAAGGCCATTACTGGGCTCGCATGCATGTTTGCAAAGCGAGGATGAGGATCATGAAGAGAAGGTTGCGCAAGGCACTTCAACGGCGAAAAAGGCCTAATCCACTTCGGATTTTGGCCGAAGCTTCATTGACTGAGCAAGACACATGATGGAGGACCTCCGCTCCGAATTTGGGCAAATTCGGAGAAAATTTTGTCATTTCCAAATTTTTGGTCTAAAAAACAGGTTTTGTGGCTAGGTGGGTCGCGCGCTCTTGCGCTCGCATTTTTTTTGAGACACTTGCTGGAGGAGATTTTTACATTTTTGGATTTTTCATGGTTAATTATGCATCCTCTGAAGTCAACTTAGCATTTCAACAAAATCTGGATGGTCAAACAGCTCAAAAACACCATGAAAACCACCTTGCTGCCACCTTTTGCACCAGCAGGAAGTACCTCTGAGAGAATGAGGTTTTGGAGGGTCAAATCAACTCCAAATTCAGAAATTCCACTTGGGTTGGAAAGTAGACATCCAGGGATTTCCAACGAGCTATCATGAGCTCAATTTGGATGCTGGGAGCTACCTCAAAATCAGCCTGGAACATGAGCGACCCACGCAGTTCAGGAGCGACCCACCTAGAAATTTTTCTGAATTTTCAGCTGCCAGCTCAGTATTTCGCCTATTATGGACCAGTTTTTCTTATGGATAGAATTCTTGGGTATGCTTTTGATGACTATTTCAGTGGCTTTTTAATAGAATTTGTGAACCTTTTTGTATCATGAATTTGGAAAGTAATAAGGAACCATAACAAAACATGTGAGAATTGATATGCAAGACTTAGCCACTGATAATGGTTATTTTCTGTACAGGAAAAGGAGAAAACGAGGAATTTCCGTTCCAAAGGAAAGGACAAAGTCGAGATAACTGCTGTCCCTCTGAACGAGAACCGAATGCAAACAAGGCTAAATAGATTACAGCAAATCGGCTCGGAAAAGAAGGAGAAGACACCAGCTCGGCGCCAAAGAAAGGAAAGGATGAAGAATTAACAGTTTGGCGAATCCCTCAGGATCTTCGATCCTGAGGGATCGCTGCTTTATTTATCATGTTACTTGGACATCTCCGCCATCACCTTTATATAAAGGGACAACACTGTTAGCTTGATAGATAGGATACGCTTTTATGTAATTTTCTGTAAAACATCAACTTTGATTATTGAGTCTCGTTGAGAACTGGTTCAATGTATTTTTGACCGATGCATTAATAAAAGCTTGGTGATTATTTCATCTCTGCGTCTGGATTAACTTAAAGCGGTGTATCCTTGGAGGCTAAGGGCCCGGCCCCGAAGGACACTTGCTTCTGTACCATTACGACTTGACTTTTGTGTGGTTTGTTTATCATTGTTATTTGGTAATTTGATATGCTTTATAAGTTCATATTACATGCTTTGTTAAAGATTGAATCATTGAGGTTTTTTACAGATAGAATCGTGTGTTGACTCCGCATCAAGTTATTAATCCTTTCAAGAGTTAATTGCATGTTCTTACTGTTTTGTTACAGAGCTGTTATACTAAACGTTCGTGTTGTGCGCGTTTCTGATTTATCAGTACTGTTCCATAATTCATTAATAGTTATTGCTGTTCCATTAGTGTGATTTGTGTGAATTGCTTTTAGAGTGAAAGAATGTTATTTGATTGCAAAGAATGCATTTGAGTTAATAGATTAAGTTTGGTTACAACCTGCGGGACTTAGTTATTCAATTGCTGTTCCATTTTAGACTTGCTGTTCTATTTCAGAATTGTTGTTCAATCCTTTATTTGCTTTGCTATTCCAT